>CM074865.1:8885000-9485000 GCA_037501455.1 Lantana camara
ATTTGCATATTATATTTGTATATAAATTGAAAAAATATAAAAGTAAATTTTAAAATATATTTTATTATTTATTATTTATAAATATTTAATATTTAATATTATTTATGACATAATTATGACGTCATCGGTTCGACCACGGTTGATCCAACGGTTGAACCAGTGACCCTTGACCCAGTTGATTTTCCGGTTCCCTTAACGGTCCGGTTTTTAAAACATTGGTACCGCCCTTAATGGTGAGGACATATATATCAAGGATGATCAATCATTTCGTTTTGTTGGTGACAGTGAGTGACATTTATTTCTTTAACGAAAGAGAAAGAAGAGCGAATGTTTGAAATAAAGCCTACAAAGATACCCCACTAATTACGCTTAGTAATTAGTACGTGATGGGAAGTTAAGGGGCCTAAGGGTGACAAATATATCACTTAGTGCTCCAACTCTGTTTTCTTTTAAGACCATAGAAAATGAGAGGTTGCTTTAATTTATTTAGTTATTGTGAAAAAAAAGAAAGGTGATTAATATAATTGATCGGACAATTCCTAAAAAATCCCCAAGTGTAAACTTAATTTCCTTTTCACTCCCCCATTTTGAAAAAGTTCCTGTTCACTCCCCAATTGAAAAACAAAATTTCTTTTCACTCCCCAAGGTTGTATAATAATTCAGGAATTGCGTACAATTTTTAGGGAATTGCGTATAAAAATCCTGGAATCTCGTATATACGAGATTCCAGGATTTTTATACGCAATTCCCTCAAAAATGTACGCAATTCCTAAAGACAATGTACGAACATGTACTATTTGTGGGGACCTAAAAGGAATTTTGTTTTTCAATTGGGGATTGAATGGGAACTTTTTCAAAACTGGGGACCTAAAAGGAATTTTTTCAACTTTTTGGTACTATTCAAAGATTTTCCCATAATTGATTCATCATGAGATGCGCAAAAATGATGAAAACACATCGATCAATATCACTGTAATATTTAAATATTTTTTAAAGTATTATTATATTATGTTATATCAAATACTTATATTAAATATTATGTTGGACATTGCTTATTTGAATTTTAAAGATATGACCCTACTCTATTTTTGAACCCTTTGTCGAGCTCTACCTTGCTCGTATTTCCTTCTGAAGGAGCAAAAGAAATGTCTCGACCTGCTGCCAACGATCTTTTTTTGGAACCCTCTTGAACTGGTCGATTCTTCCCTCCCCAATTTGTTTTAGGAACTACTCCTAAGGTCTCCACATCAAGAGCTCGTCAGCAACGACAGAGGAAGCAACCCATTTGTTATGGCAAGGTGGCTTTTTTTGGCTTTTTCTTTCACAATAAGACCTGAACGATTATCCCTACTCTCGGTAACTTACGAGTTTACGTCTATTCTTGATTGGGTACCACTTTTTTTTTTTTTCGATTTTTTCTTTATAGCCGTTACCCGAATTCGCACAGCGGTTTTAATGTTCATATTCTTGTATCTATTAGCCAATAAGTTATATTATCAACTTAGGGATAATTACCAACGCCCCCCTGAGGTTTGGCGTTATTACAGAATACCCCCTGAGATTTCGAAAATTAAGAACTCCCCCATGAATAGTACAACTTCGCTTACAAATAGCACCAGGCGTTAATTACACCGTTAAATTCAAATTTAAATTCCAAAAACACCCTTAGGGGGTATATTGTAATTTTACTTAGAGTTTAATGACATAATTGTAATATTAGTTAATTTTGGATTTTTTGTAATTAAAAAGTTGTTATTTAATTTAATATTTAATATTTTATCTATAAATATAAATTGAATTCGATATTCCATGCACATTTATTTATATAAAATATGATAAGTCATAAATTTCCTTTCATATTTATTTCTTAGTTTTAAATATATTTTGTACAAGTCCATTTAAAGTTAATTTAAAATAATTTATTTGCAATTATAACAAATTTTCCGTCAAAATAAAAATTCATATAAAAAAACCCCACACAAAGATCAACTAGTGCATTATCAATTTTTTCCCTCAAAATTGAAAATCATAACAAATACACTAATATCAAAAAATGAATTAGTAAATTCACAAAAATATCCGCCAACCGTTTAAACAATTATTTCAAACATTGAACATTATGGTCAATGATGGGATCAAAATACGATCGTCCCACGTTAGGACACGTGGCACCACCGAGATGATGACATCTGTCTCCCCAAGGTTGCACCCATCAGTGCACGAGCGCTAAGCCCAACGAGCGCAATCCTTCTTCAGGAGTTAAGCCCAACGAGCGCTGTCACTCTCACGAGCGCCATTCATACTGTATGATTGGCACGTCCACGTGCCAAGGGAGACCTCTTCGAGCGTCACACTCCCTCAGAGTGGCCTTCCCTTCTGGCTCATTACTTGAACTGGAGCCTTCATCCCCCCCAGCGGATATCTTGGCCTCCGATACTCTGGGTTGTCACGAGCGTGCTCTTAAGCCCTCGTTACCAACCACCCAAACGGCTCTCTGACACATCGTACATGCCCGCGCACCGGCCACTGTTTCCAGCACCAACTTTTAGCCACTTTTGCAGAAGATTCCTCCTAGGTTTCTCTCTCATGACGCCACATGTTAGGGCAACATTTGGCCAGGACCACATGGGGTAAATGACCAAAGGGTCCCTGACCCTCACCTATAAATAGATAAAGTCATCTTCTACATGGTAAACAATCTTCATCTCTGGAACTATTACTGAACCAACGTTTCCTCCTTCATACCTTGAACTGACTTGAGCGTCGGAGAGCCAAACTGGGTATCACCCCCGGTTTCCCCAGCTTGGCCTTCTGATTTTTATTGTGCTTGTCCCAACAGGTAGAACCCCCTTTATCTTCTCCGGCGAGTCTCCGGTGGTTTCCCCCACAAAAACAAATCGTAAAGTGATTGGATTCGGATCCTCCTATTCGGAACCCATCATTTTTGGCGCCGTCTGTGGAAAACCGGTCCTCGACCCCTTTCTTTCTTTTTGTTGGTAGAAGAGCAAGCACACTCTTACCCTTTCCAGTCATGGTCGCTACAAGGTCTGGAGCCGTAGGAGGGGGAGACAACACTTCCCACGAGGCTAATGTCGTTATTCCCCCGGTCCCTGCGGGCGGAGGCCCACCGCTCACCGCCGTGGGTGGAGAGGCGCTCCCCGCCACAGGAGTAACACCACAAGCAGAAGCTTCAGGTCCTCCGCCGACGCTGCCAGTTTCCGCCGCCGCCGGAGAAATCTCTCTCTCGGCCCCTCCCCATCTGCTACAGAACCCATGGGTCCATCCCCAGGTGAATCCCGGAGTGCAGGGTTACATGATGCCCCCACCCGGATATACCCTCACCCCGGCTGTTATGATGCCGCCGGTCCAGCCGTATCATGCTGGTCAGATCCAGCTCCCGGTGGTGATCCCCAAGGAGATTGAAGGAGTGGAGTTACCTCCACTAACCACCCAGCAGTTGAGGGCTCTCTATGCCCAGTGTGAGGTTCAGGCGGCCCAGGGAGCATGGGAAAGGTTCCATTCCATGTACTTTCCCTCTGGGCAGGCCACTCAAGCTGCTGTCCCTTTAGGTGGACAACAAAATTTTCCCCTCAGAGAAGCCCAGGCTGTCCTGAGGGCACAACCGCCACCACCACCAGCCAGAGAAGCGCCCCAGCAGGAGGGCAATGAGCATCCCTCCATGGGCAGGAATAAGGAGCCCACGGAAAGAGTTAACGAGAACGAAGGGGACTCTCATGTCTCCAGAAGGGGCTCTCGAGCCCCCAGGCTCGGGGACAGACAAGGGGACGTGAATCCTGACATCCTCGCGGCTGTGCAAGACCAGCTGCAGGGTTTAAAGGATATTGTGGGACAGCTCTCACGAGGGCGATCAACTCAGATCTCCCCTAGTCGGGATGAACGGGTTGACGCCAGAAGCGCCCGTACCAAGGACCACCCACCAAAGGTCCCCCACCGCAAGTAGCCGGAGGAAAACTTCGGCACGTATGAGTACCACCCGTTGGCGAGGGGCTCGCCCCTCGTGGAGGAAGTTTTGATGGCCCAAGCAGGCATGGCCAAAATCCCCACTTCCATCAACCGATACGACGGGACGACTGATCCAGCTGAACACTTGGATCATTTTTTGCATCTCATGCACCTCTACGAGCATTCCAGCAACTATTGGGCGAAAGTCTTTGTCACTTCCTTGGTAGGAATGGCTCAGGAGTGGTACAAACGACTGCCGCCGCGCTCGATTCACTCATATGAAGAGCTGGCTCATGCTTTCCTCAACCACTTTAATTCTTTGAAAGCGCCAGTCACCACACCTACTGCCCTTTACAACGTGGTGCAAGGCAAGAGCGAGTCTCTGCGCTCGTTCTTCGCCCGCTTCAACAAGGAGATCCTGCAGGTGGAGAGGCCTTCTATGGATTTCTTGATCCCGGTGCTCTTCCAGGCTGTGGATCACAAGCAGTATGTGAGCAAGAAGTTTGCCGATGCCATTGTGGAAAGAAGGCCAGGGACCCTCATGGCCTTAAGAGAGGTAGCCGAGCCGTTCTTCGCGCTCGAGGACATGTATGGGACGAACGGTCCCCGGCATCATAGCCCAGCAAGGAACGAGCGACCCCATCACGAGCGAGGACGGGAGGTGGTAGTCAAGAAGGAGCGCCCTCAAGAGCGCAGAAGGTCGCCACCACCCCCCCGCCGTCGATTCGAGCGAGTCCCGCTCACCAGGCCGAATTCAGAAGTTTACAACCTCTCCGATAAAAAGCTCTTTAAGAGACCCATCAGGATGAGGGAGACGGACTCGCTCAAACGCTCGAGCAAATACTGCGCATTCCACAAGCAGAGGGGGCACGACACGGATGAGTGCCGCCAATTGGAAGCTGAGATTCAGAGGCTCGTTGCAGGGGGCCACTTGAAGGAATTTGTCCGGGTGCTCGAGCGTTATGATGAACACTGCAACGAGCGCGCTGGAGGAAGAAGGAGGAGTCCGTCCCGATCGAAGAGCCCAAGGGGGAGGGGACCCCCTGAAAGCAGCGGTCGTCGGGGCAGTAAAGGAAAAGCCCCTGAGCAAGAAAACGAACCTTTCGCAGTCATAAATATGATTGCAGGAGGCTCATCAGGAGGGGATTCCAACGTCTCCCGGCGGAGGTATGTCCGGAGCTACCACCAACGCCCAGCAGTACCTAAACCCGTCTATGCCATCCAGAGTTCAAGCGCTCAACGGTCGAGAGAGAATGATGTAATAGGCTTCGATGATAGGGATTTAGGGCATATTGTAACACCTCATGGGGAGGGTGTAACCTCCGATTGCCCCATGGTGGTTAGTGTAGATGTTCACAATCACGTTGTAAAAAGGGTGTTGGTGGATAGTGGAAGCTCTGTTAATGTTTTGCCTTATTCTACATTTTTAAAGATGAAAGCTGACCTCCCGCTCGAGCCTCTCAAAATAGACCTCATTGGCTTTGGAGGCTCGGAAGTTGTCCCACGAGGGCAAATTCGCTTAGCTACTTCATTCGGCCGAGCCCCCCTGCGCAAGACACTCTTGGTAACATACGCGGTGGTGGAGATTGACATTCCTTATAACATCATAATTGGGCGCCCTGCCCTCGTTAATTTCAAAGCCATCATCTCCACCTACCATCAGAAGATTAAATTCCCCACCTCCGAGGGCGTGGGAGAAGTACTGTGTAATGTACGAGAGGCTTGGGAATGCTACATGTTGTCCCTCAAGAAGCCTAGAGCGGAGAAAACTTTCCAAGTTGGGTCCACAAAGAAATCTGTGGATTTTCCCAATCTGGATGAGGACAGCCCAGCACGGAAAAGGGCGAAATTGAACAAGAAGAAGAACAAAAAGAAGAAGGGAGACAACGTGGAGAATCCTCTCGAGAGTGCTCCACCAGGGACCGTTGGTGGATCGTCCTCGGAAGGAGACGAGCCAGTAGAGGGTGGACCCGCACTCGGTGATCGCTTGACGGGAAAGAAAAGGGCGCTCGAACTTCCTCGCCCTGAGATAAGGATCGAACCCTCGGAGAAGTTCCTTACCATTGAGCCGGAACCCGGAAACAAGGATAAGACTACTCAGATAGGATCTAACCTCTCGGGGCCTTCTCAGATTATGATGACTGACTTCCTCAGGGAAAACAGTGATATATTCGCGTGGAAAGCCTCCGACCTCACAGGGATTGACCCGAGCGTCATTGTCCATAGGCTTAATGTGGATCCCTCTTTCAAACCCGTCAAGTAGAAAAAGCGGGATGTACATGGCTTTCGAAAGAAGGTCATTGAAGAGGAAGTTAATAAACTCCTAGAGGCTCAGTATATCGAGCCCATCTTGTATCCGGAGTGGTTGTGTAACGTCGTCTTGGTGCCCAAGAGCGCGAATAAATGGCGCATGTGCAACGATTTCACTGATCTCAACAAGGCTTGCCCTAAAGATCCTTACCCGCTGCCTCGGATAGACCAATTGGTGGATTCGACCGCTGGCTGCGAGCTCATGAGCATGATGGACGCTTTCCAGGGATACTATCAGATCTTTATGGCTCCAGAAGACCGCCCCAAAACCTCATTTGTTGTCCATCTGGGGGTATACTGTTTTTTAGTCATGCCTTTCGGACTCAAGAACGCTGGAGCTACGTACCAGCGGCTCGTCAACGGAATGTTTGAAAAAGAGATTGGTAGGTCCATGGAAGTTTACGTGGATGATATGATTGTCAAAAGCGAGCGTCAGGGTTCACATTTGGAAGACCTCAAGCGTGCTTTTTCAGTCTTGCGCCGGTATGGAATGAAGTTGAACCCTTCAAAGTGCACCTTTGGGGTACAGGGGGGAAAGTTCTTGGGGTACATGGTCAGTCAGAGGGGAATTGAGGCCAATCCGGAGAAGATCAAGGCCATATTGGAAATCGCCTCCCCTCGAAATTTGCGGGAAGTGCAAGTCCTAGTAGGAAAAATCATCTCGTTGAACAGGTTTATTTCGCGCTCGGCGGACAGGAACCTTCCCTTCTTCAAAATTTTGAGGAACGCACGTAATTTTGCTTGGACAGACGAATGCGAAAAGGCGCTGCAAGACATGAAAGCTTACTTGTCGAGCGCACCGCTGCTAACCAAACCCGTCGTAGGAGAGAGACTATTTATGTATCTTTCTGTTTCTTCCGAGGCCACGAGCGCGGTTCTGATCGCTGTGAGAGAGCGGAAACACCTACCTGTCTATTATCTGAGCAAAACATTGCAAGGAGCCGAGAAGAAGTATCTGGAGATTGAGAAATTCGCGTTAGCACTCATCAACGCCTCGAGAAGGCTGAGGCCTTACTTTCAAGCGCACTCCATAACGGTCCTCACCGACCAACCCTTGAAGCAGATGTTGTCTAAGCCAGACGTGTCTGGAAGATTAATCAAATGGGCCATCGAATTGAGCCAGTTTGACCTATGCTTCGAGCCCAGGACCGCGATACAGGCTCAGGTTGTATCGGATTTCGCTTTGGTTTAGAACCTGCCGTTGAGGAGAGTGAGGGGTTATGGGTCCTGCACACAGATGGTTCCTCAACCTCTCAAGGGGGAGGAGTAGGAGTGGCCCTTAGAAACCCCGATGGGATTGAGCTGGACTTTGCAATCAAGCTGGATTTCCAAGTCACTAATAACGAAGCAGAATATGAAGCCCTCGTGCAAGGATTGAATATTGCTTTTCAGAATGGAGCCTCCAGAATCACCGCTTATGTGGATTCACAGTTAATTGCGAGCCAGATTGAAGGATCTTATGAGGCTCGAGAAACCACCATGGTGCAGTACCTGAGTAAAGCCAGAGAAATCATCGGGAAGTTCAAGGAATTTCATCTACTTCAAGTACCACGGGAGGAGAACGAGCGTGCGGACGCTCTGTCAAAGTTTGCGTCAGCTTTGGAAGGTACTTCTGAGCGTTCTGTTACGTTCCTTAAGACTGAGGAACCTTTGATCAGGGAAAGGGTCGCCATTGGAATAATCGCTATGATTGATCCAAACAAGCCCTGTTGGCTTGACGACATCGTCGTTTTCCTTAGGGATGGAATTCCCCCCACTGGCAAGGTGGAAGCTAGGAAAGTCCGAAGTAAGGCCCCTCGTTTCGCTTTGGATCACGAGGGGAGGTTATTCAAGAAATCTTTCCAAGGACCCCCAATGAGATGCCTGAGGCCCTCACAGGCGAAGGAGACGCTTGAACTCATCCACAATGGAAGCTGTGGGAATCATTCCGGAGGGCGTATCCTGGCAAAGAAGGTTCTGAGAAGTGGGTTTTATTGGCCTACAGTTCTCCAAGATGCCATTGAATTTTCGAGGAAGTGCCCTAAGTGCCAATTTCATTCAAATCTCCCTCAATTGCCAGCCACACAGATGATCCCAATAGACGTCTCTTGGCCTTTTGACCAGTGGGGAATAGACATCGTGGGCCCCTTGCCCATGGCTGCGGGACAAAAGAAGTTTGTCATTTTAGCCGTCGACTACTTCACCAAGTGGGCCGAGGCCGAAGCCGTTTCAAAAATCACTTTCAGGGTTGTGAGGGACTTCATTTGGAAAAACATCATTTGCAGGTACGGCATCCCGAGGGTGCTTATCTCTGACAACGGATCCCAGTTCATAGCAGCCGACACACGAGAATGGTGTTCTGAGTTGGGGATCGAGCAGCGATTTACCTCTGTAGGACACCCTCAAGCCAATGGGCAAGCAGAAGTTACCAATAGGATCATCTTGCAACATCTGAAAACCATGCTTGAGAGCAAGAAAAGTGAATGGGCTGAAGAGCTGCAAGGAGCGCTTTGGGCTTATCGCACTACCCCACGAGCGGCCACTGGAGAAACACCTTACGCGCTCGTTTATGGATCAGAAACGATGATACCAGCGGAGATAGTAAATGAATCCGCTCGTGTCGGCTATTTCGAGGCTCAGCTCAACGATGGCAACAGGAGCTTGGAGTTGGACTTGCTGGATGAAAGGAGAGACAAAGCCTGGGCTAAGATCCACCATTATAAAGCCTCTGTGGCCCAACAGTACAACAAGCGTGTGAGGGAAAGAACTTTCCAGTGGGGAGACTTGGTTTTGAAGAAAGTGGAAGTGTCCAGGCACGTGGGGAAATTGGACCCCAATTGGGAAGGCCCATTCAAGGTCGTACAACTCAGAGCTAATAACACTTACACCCTGGAGACACTTCAAGGTGAGCGCTTGCCTCGCCCTTGGAACGCATGTAACCTCCGGCGGTTTTATGTTTAAAAGCTCTTTGCGGAACATGATGTAACAGCCCTCTTTGTTGGGTTCCTCTGTACTTCCAATTGTGAGTAAGTTCCAGTATAACTTTTTCTTAATTGTTCTAACATTATGTTTCTTTGATCGCTTGAATGGATGAGACCCATGTCCCTCGTTTTCACGGGCGTGGTTGGCAATCCCTTCCTATATGTATGCTGATATTTCGCACGGGTTACGCTGGCCAGCACTCTACTCCGCTTGGGGGGACGCCCTCATAAGGATAGACTGGTTACGCTCATAACCAATTAAGCGAGATGGGGAAAATCCTAGTAGGCCTTGGCCGTTTCTTACAACGCCTTGCGCTCGAAAGTGGGATCCCTTGCAGACGGAACTTCACAAGTCTTGAACGAGGGCAACCTCTAAGTAAGACCCTCGTAAATACTCAAGACTTAGCATAATTTCCGAGAATAAGAAGAAAGTCCCCAAGTCTTGAAAGGAGGGGGGCAATCTCACAATAAGACCCTCACGACCGCTCAAGACTTAGATAAATTTTCAAGTCTTATAACAGAAGCAAAAGTTTATGCAAGTCTTGAAAGGGAGGAGGGGGCAGTCTCACAATAAGACCCTCACGATCGCTCAGGACTTAGGCAAATTTCCAAGATTTACAGGAGATTAACAGAATTTCTCAAAAGTTCTAAAGGCTTATCAGAGAAATAAAACATCCAGAGTATGCTACACACAGTCTTATTATTATGAGATTTGTCCCAGCAAGCTCTAAGTATGAGTTCTGATTCATAAATAAGCAAAAGAACAAAGTTATGAAAAATGGAATGTATATTCATTGCTAGAACATTACAAAACAAGGGCTCAAAGGCCTCTGAGCATTGTATCAAAAGAAAGGAAGGAAGCATTAAAGCAGAAAAGTACATTGAAAATCCAAGAAAAGAAGGCTTCAAGCGGCTGGAGCCACATCCTCGTCAACAATCACCAGTATGTTCTGGGCCACTGGACCATAAACTGGGCCTTCTGGCTCTTGAGGCTGGACAACGGGTGGCTCGGGCACTTGTGGATCGTTGGGCTCATTAGCATGGGCATCCTCCCCGACAGGCCCTTGAGGCTCATCTTCAGGCGGGTCATTTTGTGCGGATTGAGGAGCATTTTCTATAGGATGGGCATCCATGTATTCATCCTGGAGGAGTTTGACCAGGAACTCATACTCGGGCTCAGAAATTGAGTCTGAAGGATCATTCGTGTCATCGCCATCCTCCTCGCACTGCTCATTGAACATGAGCCCCATCCCTTCCGCCTCTCGAATGGCTGGGTCTGTCAGCCCTTTGTGGATTCCCTGATCAATGGCCAAGTTGGAGGCCTTTTGAGCCTCATCCAGGCAGTGCAGAGAGGCTGTGAAGTTGAAGGCCTTAGAGTGACAAAACTTAATGAGGGCCTCCTTGTTTGCTCGCGCAAGGCTCCGGGGCCATTCGTTCACAATGTCATTAAGCTTCCTTTCAGCCTCCAAAGCTCTCGTTCTCCAGCTGTAGCGCTCAGCTTCTGCCTTCTTAAAGCCCTCACCCACGCGGGCCAACTCTCCGCTCAAGCCATTTCGAGCGCTCTCCACCGCCATAAAATCCTCTTTCAACTTCTTCAGCTCCCCCTCCGTCTTTTTGTATAAGCCTTTGAGAGACTCATACTTGGCAATTGCAGTGTCCAGCTCCGCTTGAATTTGAGCCGGATCGTTAGAGCGTGCCATCTTCTTGTATTTGGCTTTGCGATCGGCATAGACGGAGGCCCGCTTTTGAATGTTCTTGAGCCGAGGAAGTACTTGCTGTATGAATTCAAGAGGAAGGAAAAGGTTTTTTTTTCAGCAAAAAAAAGTATTGGAGAAACGCGATACGGCAAAAGTATAGAGATTTACGGAGATCAGGGCGTGCGTTGCATCCAAGGCTACCATCTCCACAGGCTCGTTGTACAAGTGTTTGTGATCCGCCGAGAATTGGGCCCTGCCATAGAGGTCCTCGCTGATGGATTGGGCTAGCGTACCGGGCCGTAACAGAACTGGCCCGCCATCGGAGGCACCGGAGAAATTCCTATCCCCTCGCCGGTTGAATGCCCATAAGTGTTCCTCTTCTGAGGAGGTGGTCTCTCCATCACCCTTAGGGCCTTCAACCACTTGTTTGCCCTTGCCCTTGATTGCTACAGTGTCGGGCATCCTCTTCCTCTTACGAGAGGGTATACTGGCGCTTGGTTGTGCCTCGCTCATGGCCAAAGGAGGCATGGTTTGGTCAACAGCGGGAAGCTCAGACACCCTTGAATCTGCCCGAGGGGGAGGTGGTCGAACCATTATTCCGCCAGCAGAGTTGGCCGCGCGGTTTTCCTCCCTACCACGAGGGGGTTGTACATTCGAAGAGGAGCTTGCGCCCCGTGCGTCCCTCCTGCTACCCCTGCTTCGGGGGCGTTGTTGCTCCCCTTGTGGGGCCTGGTTCCTGTTGGCATGAGCAAAACGAGCGGCATTTCTAATTCCTCCTGCC
The DNA here is from genome assembly GCA_037501455.1 of Lantana camara. Lineage (NCBI taxonomy): Eukaryota > Viridiplantae > Streptophyta > Magnoliopsida > Lamiales > Verbenaceae > Lantana > Lantana camara. The sequence continues at coordinate 8,896,712 of CM074865.1, forward strand.
ATCTCTAAGATATATGCTCCTACAAGAAAAGCAAGCACCAGAATCAAAACTCCCTGAAATAAATTAACATTTATGCAAAATTGAGGAAAGATAAAGGCAGTTAGTGTCCCTATCTAAAGGTTAGTGCCCTAGGAATCTAACCATCTCTCTCTATATCACGAGCCGGAGGGTTGTCAAGGAAATAGGGATCGTTAGAAAGGCCACACAGGAACATGAGCTCCTCATCATCTATCCAATCTTTTGCCTAGATGAGGTGGCCCTCGTCCCTCAAGGCTGCCGCCAGATTCTTGGCCCAATCTTTGGGAAGTGCAGGTTGCAAGCGGCTCTTTGCAAACGAGCCCCAGTTTGAAGACACCCCAAAGCCTTCTTCTGTTGGGGCCTTGACGAAAATGAATTTCTCCTTCCAGTTGGGGCCATACGTGCTCGAAGGCGAGTTGATTAACTTCATATGGGCCTTCGCCTGGACATAGTAAAAACCCGCCTCAGGAGAGGAACGAGATGAGCTGACCACTTGAAAGAGGGAATTGAAGTTCCGCACGAAGGGCTCGTAACCCATGCTCCTCATCAGGATTACGAAGCAAGTCAGGAGGGCCAGGCCATTGGGCACGATTTGTGATGGACAAAGGCCTAGATCATTCAGCAAGTGGGCCATCGGGATCGAAACAGGGAACCTCAAGCCTCCTGAGCTCACTGTGGCCACGTAGACCGCCATTTCGCCTGGAGGCGGATTGTTGGCACGCTCATGGCTTTCAGGAATTCTCCATGTGTAGCGCTCGTCCCAGTAGATAGGCGCCAACATCGTTCTCACTTCTCCCAGAGTAACTGTGCTAGGAGTCTCCTCAGGAGTGCGCTCGGTGGCCTGGTAGCCTGATCCCTCACCCTCGTGGGGCCTTTTGAATTTCTTGGATTTCTTGATCTTTCCTTTATTACGGGCTCTTTCTGAAGGCCCTGTTATGACTTCGGCCATCGGCAGCGGGGTCGCGACGGCCACCGTCACAGTATGGCGGTGGGGGTGAGTGGCACTCTGAGTTATGGGGGGAGTAACTTCTTGCCTTTCTGCCTCCATTACTAAATTCATCTCTTCAAAGAGAGGTTCCACTCCACCTGGATTCCTATCCTCCATGGCCATCACTGCCGCCCCCAACTCCTCGTCTCTGGGGGAATCAGGGGAAGAGGAACTCTCAATGGCCATTTCATGGATTTCACGGGCGAATTCCTCAACGTGTTGGTCAGCCATGGCAGAAGCTGAGATTTGGGAGAGATTTAGTCTGGGTTAGAGAATGGGAGTTTTCTGGAAGAAATTCGGGTTTCCTAAGGGAGTAAAACCTAAGGGATTACAAAGTCCTAAAGTCCGAATCTAAAGTTAGCAAAGTTAGAAAATTTAGCTGTAAGTTTACCTTGAAGATTTCTGAGAAAACCTGAAGATGAGGTTGAAGATGCTCTAAGAACTGGTGTGCAAGAGAGTTCTTTTTGCAAGGGATGCTTGGAAGATAAGAATGCGTAAAGAGTGGAAAGATCCCAGAATCCCTTACTTATAGGGATGGGAGTTGGTACCTTTTCGGCAAGAAATTCAAAATGGTAATCATTTCCCGCCTAGGAAACCGTCCACTCTATGGAACCGTCACACGCTTCCCAATACTCACGCACCCCATGCGCACCTGCATTTAATGCTCTGACGTTTCGAATGCTCAACAACAGTACAGCATTTAATGCGGAAGCGTTACGAGCGGTCAGTTGAAAAGACCGCATTAATGGCACAATCAGAGGAAAAATTGCTCAACACGCTAAGTCTTATACGAGCATTACGTGCAAGAGATAGAAAGTGTCAAAATTCTACAGCCCTTATCACTAAGGACTACAGAATTGGGGGGCAAAAATGATGGGGTCAAAATACGATCGTCCCACGTTAGGACACGTGGCACCACCGAGATGATGACATCTGTCTCCCCAAGGTTGCACCCATCAGTGCACGAGCGCTAAGCCCAACGAGCGCAATCCTTCTTCAGGAGTTAAGCCCAACGAGCGCTGTCACTCTCACGAGCGCCATTCATACTGTATGATTGGCACATCCACGTGCCAAGGGAGACCTCTTCGAGCGTCACACTCCCTCAGAGTGGCCTTCCCTTCTGGCTCATTACTTGAACTGGAGCCTTCATCCCCCCCAGCGGATATCTTGGCCTCCGATACTCTGGGTTGTCACGAGCGTGCTCTTAAGCCCTCGTTACCAACCACACAAACGGCTCTCTGACACATCGTACATGCCTGCGCACCTGCCACTGTTGCCAGCACCAACTTTTAGCCACTTTTGCAGAAGATTCCTCCTAGGTTTCTCTCTCATGGCGCCACGTGTTAGGGCAACATTTGGCCAGGACCACATGGGGTAAATGACCAAAGGGTCCCTGACCCTCACCCATAAATAGATAAAGTCATCTTCTACATGGTAAGCAATCTTCATCTCTGGAACTATTACTGAACCAACGTTTCCTCCTTCATACCTTGAACTGACTTGAGCGTCGGAGAGCCAAACTGGGTATCACCCCCGATTTCCCCAGCTTGGCCTTCTGACTTTTATTGTGCTTGTCCCAACAGGTAGAACCCCCTTTATCTTCTCCGGCGAGTCTCCGGTGGTTTCCCCCACAAAAACAAATCGTAAAGTGATTGGATTCGGATCCTCCTATTCGGAACCCATCAGTCAATATCTACAGAAAATGTTAAGCATCCATAAACTGTAGGTATGAAATTAGTCTATCATAAAAATATTAAAATAACATTAAGTAGCATTTTATTAAAAAAAAAAATGCTAGGTAGACACAAAACTCAAGTACTTACATCAAACCCCCTTAACAGTTTCAGTTCTTGCATTAGCCCCCTTAACTTTGGCTCTTTATTACATATACCCCCCTAAGTTTCAACATAGTAGGGGTAAAATAGTAAATTTCACACAATCCGTTAAATTTAACGGAGGAGATAACGGCCCAGGGGGAAGTTCGTAATTTCCGAAACCTCAGGGGGTATTCTGTAATAACGCCAAACCTCGGGGGGGCATTGGTAATTATCCCTATCAACTTATACTCGTTGGAATCAAAGAATATAATTGGAAATCCCACGTCCTTTTTCTAAATTTACCAAACATAATTAAAAAAAACAGTAAAAAAAAAAACATTAACATAAAGATCTACTAAATACTTGACCTACTTCAGCAGGAATTTGAAAATTCCCAATCCACCCAATTGAGTAAATATTTAATTAATCTGAGCTTCTACCGCAATAAATTCTCATTATTATTTCATCCCTTTTCTTAAATTCCCCATCACATGTATTCAAAGGACAAAGATCACAGATATGCAGAAATTAATAGCAACATAAAGGTAACAATAATTAATGAACATGAATAATAGAGCGTTAATTACTTAATTTGGCCTTCTAAATCCAGGGAAACAGAGGATTAGATAGACTTATATATGTGTATCATTAACGTGGCAATTAGAGATTTAAACAGGAAAATTGACTCTGATTCAAGCTTCTGGTGCTGCAATCATGTCGTTTGTTGCACTAACTGACGATCTTCGAACTGATTGCTTTGTGTCTTCTTTTTGCTCCAGTGTTTGTCAATGAAGGCGTCGATTCTTCGCAGGAATTCTTCATTGCTTGATACAGGTTCTACAAGAAAAGGGGATACATTTGGGATGGCAATGCATCCCGAGAATACCTTGACAGGCAATTCAAAAACTTATTTCTTTAGTTGCTCTGGTTATATTTGCTAGATCTAATAAAGAGTTTTCTTTTTCTTTTTTTCTTGGTTTTTTGTTTTTCAGTATTGGATTGACCAACAGGGAAGAGGGTGATCTGGGGCCAGTATATTGGTTTCAATGGCGGCATTTCGGTGCCAGATCAGCAACTGGTACAAGAATATAGTAAACAGAGCAAATGCCTATTGCATTCTAGAAAGTTAAATCTTCTTACTTTGTGTTCTACAGATACACTGATATGCATGCTGACTATACGGGACAAGGATTTGATCAATTGTTGGATGTTATCGATAAGATGAAGAATAAACCCGAAGACAGAAGATTTATCCTTTCAGCTTGGAATCCTTCTGATCTCAAGCTAATGGCTTTACCTCCTTGCCACATGTTTGCACAGGTCCATACCAAAACATCCCATTGCGGAAATTATTATTATTACTTTTTTATGTTAAATGTGCACCTTTATTGCAGTTTTATGTGACCAATGGTGAGCTATCTTGCCAGATGTATCAACGTTCTGCTGACATGGGACTTGGGGTGCCGTTTAATATTGCATCTTACTTATTGCTAACCTGTATGATTGCTCATGTTTGTGGTATGTATTTGTTTTTCTTGTATATTTCACGAGAGTTGTGTTTATTTTTTCACTTTATGGAGTACCGGTTTATAATGGTTGTTCGACACTCAGGTCTTGTTCCTAGTGATTTTGTCCATGTTAACGAGGATGCTCATGTCTATACAACTCATGTCAGCCCTTTACAGGAGCAACTCAAGAAACTTCCAAGACCTTAAGTTTCTTGAGTTGCTCCTGTAAAGGGCTGACATGAGTTGTATAGACATGAGCATCCTCGTTAACATGGACAAAATCAATAGGAACAAGACCTGAGTGTCGAACAACCATTATAAACCGGTACTCCATAAAGTGAAAAAATAAACACAACTCTCGTGAAATATACAAGAAAAACAAATACATACCACAAACATGAGCAATCATACAGGTTAGCAATAAGTAAGATGCAATATTAAACGGCACCCCAAGTCCCATGTCAGCAGAACGTTGATACATCTGGCAAGATAGCTCACCATTGGTCACATAAAACTGCAATAAAGGTGCACATTTAACATAAAAAAGTAATAATAATAATTTCCGCAATGGGATGTTTTGGTATGGACCTGTGCAAACACATTTATTGCAGTTTTATGTGACCAATGGTGAGCTATCTTGCCAGATGTATCAACGTTCTGCTGACATGGGACTTGGGGTGCCGTTTAATATTGCATCTTACTTATTGCTAACCTGTATGATTGCTCATGTTTGTGGTATGTATTTGTTTTTCTTGTATATTTCACGAGAGTTGTGTTTATTTTTTCACTTTATGGAGTACCGGTTTATAATGGTTGTTCGACACTCAGGTCTTGTTCCTATTGATTTTGTCCATGTTTGCACAGGTCCATACCAAAACATCCCATTGCGGAAATTATTATTATTACTTTTTTATGTTAAATGTGCACCTTTATTGCAGTTTTATGTGACCAATGGTGAGCTATCTTGCCAGATGTATCAACGTTCTGCTGACATGGGACTTGGGGTGCCGTTTAATATTGCATCTTACTTATTGCTAACCTGTATGATTGCTCATGTTTGTGGTATGTATTTGTTTTTCTTGTATATTTCACGAGAGTTGTGTTTATTTTTTCACTTTATGGAGTACCGGTTTATAATGGTTGTTCGACACTCAGGTCTTGTTCCTATTGATTTTGTCCATGTTAACGAGGATGCTCATGTCTATACAACTCATGTCAGCCCTTTACAGGAGCAACTCAAGAAACTTCCAAGACCTTTCCCTGTAAGTATAAAATCTAGTATATTTGATTTCAATGTACATATATATATATGCGTATTCTTCGCAACAAAAATTGATATTTCGATGTCGAACTCGAACAGATATTGAAAATTAATCCGCAGAAAAAGGATATAGATTTATTTGATGCGACTAATTTTGAACTTACGAATTATGAGCCTCATCAGAAGTTAGAGATGAAGATGGCAGTGTAAAAGTTTCCTGGTAGACGGTAGTTGCTGCTCATTTCTGGAATTTAATCTTGTCATACATATATATATATATATATATATATATATATATATATATATATATTGTTTACTTGTGTAGTTTTATGAATTTTTTGATATTTAAAGTTTGAATCTGATGACAAAATTGCAAAACATGTTGATATCATTAACTTTTGACTTATAATGCCCCTGCATGTTTTAAAAGTATCATTTTGTTATGGTGTATTGTATTGTATATATATTTAATATGTTTAGAAAAATAAATTGATTGTATATATTAAATAGGAATTTGGAATCTGCAGAAGCAAACGATAGAAGTCGCAAGTTCAATATTGGAGGAAGCAGTGGCGGATTCACAACGAAAATCTATTAGGACGATATAATTGACATTTTACGTTGAAAATTATACCTAACGTGCTAAATTTATGTCATCACCTTCTTTATAAATGACGAGATTGAGGCCCTTCATGGTTAGAATTATGACATAATTGATTATGTCATCATCTTCTTTAAAAATGACGAAATTGAGGGTTTTCATGGTCAGAGTGAGAGTAATTGATATTTTATATTGAAATATAGTATTAGATTTGTATATTTGGCTCGTGAGATGCACCAAACCATGTCGGAGTTTTACGAATAATAAATTGATAACACAAAATCTTTTGAATGATGATTTATAACACACACATACACACACACACACACACACACACACACACACACATATATATATATATATATATATATATATATATATATATATATATATATATATATATATATATATTACTCATTTTAACTTGCTAAAAGGATTCGGAAAAAAATTCATGTATTATTATTGTTGGGGTTCCACCCGAGCACACCTGTTCGGCCCAGAGCAGGAGCCCTGTTCACCTTAGTAATGTCGAACAGCGCATAGGGAAGGTATAGATAAGAGGAAGCTCCGAGAATAATGCGATGGCAATATGGAAAGGGTAATGCTTATCTGGAGATATAGAGATAATTATCTGAATAACTAATAGATAGGAAGGAATCTAGGGTAAATTAAAGAGGAGAACCCAAACAAAATATTAAAAATAGAGGAAGCTCCGAGAATAACGCGATGGCAATATGGAAAGAGTAATGCTTATCGGGAGATATAGAGATAATTATCTGAATAACTAATAGATAGGAAGGAATCTAGGGTAAATCAAAGAGGAGAACCCAAACAAAATATTATAAATAGAGGAGTTAGGAATATGGATACCATAACACACAATAATACACTGCGAGAGAAAGAGAGGAAAAGGAAAAACAGAGAGGTACTGGCGCCGCCGTCTGTGGGAATAAAGATCACAGATCAAGCAAAAATATTGAAGTTTCGACCCAGGAACTAACCCACATTACTCTAATTAGTTTTGTTACTAATTCTTTTCTCAGAAAGAAATGCCGTGGGAGAGGAATAACCGAGTAAGGGAACGCATGGACGGAGGAATACCGGAGGATCAGATGGGTGAGAAAAGTGACAATAATCAGGGAAACGGATCGGGAATCAAGGTTGATTTCGTTACCCCTGACCAAGCAAAAAGTGAGCTAGTAGGGGCCATGGTCTTGCCGGCAGGAATGACCATGGAATAATTAAGAACGATCGTTGAGCTCATCACCGAGGTACAAAAGCATAAAACCGAGCGAGAAGAAGCGGATCAGAATCGAGCACAGAAACGAGATAAACTTCCCCTGAGGCGATCACAATCACCTATCTCACGAATAAACTTGGAAGATGAAGAGGACTACTACTACGAAGATGATCGTACGTTTGCACAAGAAATATCACGGAACAGGGAATCTTGGAATAAACTTGGAAGAAAAGATGCTAGACCTTAAGAAGGTCGTGGCAGATATGAAGAAAAGCATGGAAGGTCAAGTGGCAGAGAATAGGGGCAACTCGTTCATCCAAGAAATCCTGGAGGAAGATTTGCCAAGAGATTTGCGATTGGTGAACATAGCCAGCTATGATGGAACAGGAGATTTGCGTCGGAGTTTGGTTGGAGATCGTGCACGCCCCCTCGCCGGGCTACTGATTGACTGAAACTGAATTAAATGTTAAACTTGATATTTGTAATATCGGGCAATGTGAATTGTATTCTGAACTTATATTGTTTTAGTTATAAAACCTTACCCGAGGTTGTGACTTGCATGTTATCGGCGCTTATATCTATTATGTCCCTCACTCAGTCTTCCATAAACTGACGCCTCCACCTTTCAGTGTTCTGCAGGTGCGTGCTAGGCGGGAGTCGGAGTCGTGTCCTGTCTTTTAGTCGGGTCTAGCACACTACACTTTCATGTAATGTAATCTTTGACATTATTATGACATGTTATGTATTTTGGAGATGATAATATATTGATATATGATCATAGTTGGTGATAGCATGCTTTTGATACTTGTTATTTAATATTGGATATAGTATGCTTCCGCTTTATTTTCTTATGCATTGTGGTAATTGGTTTGGGGTTAGTCCCGCCTAGCTAGTTGTCATTTTGTTTTGTCTTCCGTTCGCTATAGCTTAGTTCATGTATGGATTGTGCGTTTCATATGTGGACTGAGTTGTAGTGCAGGGGATGTGGCACCTTGCGCTTCGGGTGTTACACAATGGGGAGCGGATACTATGCGAAAACAATACAAGTATGTTTCCTCATAGTAGACGCACCATACTCGTACAATGTTATATTGGGAAGACCGTCGTTGGGACTGTTTGAAGCCATAGGTTTCCCCTACCACCTGAAGTTGAAATGCCCAGTAGGAGAAGGAGTGGGGGAAATACGAGGAGACCAAGTAACAGCAATAAGATGTTATGTGGAGGCCATACGGAAGGAGAAAATAAGAGAGGAACCAACTGATAAAGGAACAGTGAATCAAGAAGGTAGTATAAAAAAAAAAGCGAACGAAGAGGAGATATAGGTAAAACCAGAAGGAGAGCTAATGAGCGTAGAACTCATACCTGGTTAGCATGAAACAACCACAAGGATAGGATCAGGACTGACACGGGAATTGAAGGAAAGTATAATTGAAACTATGCGAAAAAACGTGGATGTATTCACATTCACACCTGATGACTTGACGGGGATCAATCCATCAATTGCCGAACACCATTTGTACGTAATCGAAGAAAGTAAACCAGTCATCCAGAAGAAGAGGGACTTCGGAGCAGTTAAAGATGCGATCATCCGAACCGAAGCCTGCCCCAAGGATCACTATCCTTTACCGCGAATAGATCAATAGGTAGATTCTACAGCAAGATGCGAGCTCCTAAACATGATGGATGCAGCTCAGGGATACCACCAAATCCCACTCTCCAAGAAGGATCATAAAAGGGTAAGCTTTAACATCTTCTGGTACATACTGCTATGTTGTTATGCCTTTCAGACTAAAAAATACAGGAGCTACCTACCAAAGAATGGTGGATAAGATGTTCAAGACACAGATTGGAAGATATATGGAAATATACGTGGATGACATGCTAACAAAGAGTCAAACAACTCATAACCATGCCACAGATCTACAGGAAACATTCGATACACTACGGCGCAATAAGTTGAAACTAAATCCGGCTAAATGCGCATTCGGTGTCCAAGGCGGTAAATGTATATACATCATATTGCGAAAAATATATAATATTTGGGGATTTAGTTACGTGATCTTTGAGTTTTATACCACGTTTGCGAAAAATGGGGAGTAAACGAAAATTTTGATTCTCATCTGGGGAGCAAACGAATTTTTTTTTTGAAAATGGGGAGCAAACAAAAATTTGAGTCCCCATTTGAGGTTTTTGTCGGGAATTCCCCAAATTATGGGCATAAAATAGGTAAATTTTTGTGACATATATAAATTTGTACCGCTCATTTAATTAGGCATTCAAGTTTATCCAAAAACGTTTAAATTTAGCTTTGTTAACTTTTATTGGCCGGTAGTCGTCTCACTTAATAACCCTCCCTTCATTTCCCTACTCTACATGACTTGATAATAGACTTAGATCCTTGTAGAAATAACTCAAGTTATTCAAGAAAATAAAAACACAATTACTTTCTAATAAATAATTTTGTATTTTCGAATTCGCGACGAGATTAGGAGCTCAGCGTTAGAAAATCGAATTTTTATATTTAGGATCAGATCGGATCGATAACTAGCAATCAAACATTATCTATCATTCGCTCTTACTATTAAAAATATATGGAATAATTTTGAAATATGAAGATTAGGAACACGTGTGACGACTTAATATGCAGCCGTAGCATCATTTAAATTGTAGGAAACATCCGTTTTTCGGGTAGTCCTAAAGTGTCTCATTGTGCGATCAGTTCCCCACAAATTAATTGTCCAAATTTAACACGAGTTTATTACATCTTAGTTTGCAATAAGTATGTTTTACTTATATATATATATATATATATATATGTAGTACCACCAACTATAACGCTAAAGGAGTTTGAGAGTACGTGAATCTACATTACTGCAAAAACATGCAAGTCCAGCAAATTCTTCACATGAACAAAGGAGAAGGCGAAACCAGCTACTCCCAAAATTCCCACTTACAGGTACCTCTTATGATTCTAAATGTTCGCCGTGTGTATAAATAAAAAAATTATTATTTTTAATTATACATTAAAATAAAATTTTCATGTTGCTATTCAACATATCAAAATAGTTGCTCTAAAAATTACTCGATTAATATATATATATAATGTATACTCCATACATTATTATATAGATGGATATGGAATCTGCAAAAGCAAATGATAGAAGTTGCCAGTTCAATATAATAGTGGTGGAGGGAGCAATGGCTTCCAAATCATATTCATGCCATCTCATATATATAATCATTAATAATAATTTGGTGGAACGAATTCAACAATCCTTTCTGTTTTAAATTGTCCAATTCGTTGAACATTTCGATTTTATATTATTTATTTACTTTTAGAACTGTACACAAAAAATAACGTGAATTTGGTTGCACTTTATAAGCAAATATAATGATCATTAAGAAAGCATATGGGTTTTCTATTTGAGGAAATTCTAACGCAAATCTAATTCGGTCGAAATCTCAATCAACCACACTACATCTCTGATGCACGGACACTTCTAAAAATATCATTTTGCCGTGTCGTGTCGTGTCGGACACACTTCTCACGTGGAAAATTCACAAAAAAATCCGTGTCGCCGTATCCGTGTCGTGTCGCCGTGCCCGTGTCCGTGCAACATAACACTACATGTATATTATATTTATTATTTAATTGATCATTTTTTTAAAAAACTTTTATATATTAACATGATAAATTTAAGACACACATCTTTATATTGATTCGAAAGACTCCCTAAAATTATCCCATTGGAGTTTGGACAAATATTATATGTCTTCCATGAAACTAAGGGTGGTCCCCGGCCATGCAACAAAGCATCAATTAAATGACATTACTTGCTTTATAATAATTAGTCCTTTTTTAAATCAGGGACATAATTACTTGAACGAATCGATTATATAGTATACAAATATGTAAAACATGGGAATTTTTTTTTTTTTTTTTTTTTTTTTTTTTTTTTTTTGGTGCAATCACATGGGATGGTTAGGGACCCTTAGTTGTGACAGCATAAAAATGTGGCAGAATATCTACTGTAGACGACCACCAGTTCTCTCTGTCATTCCAATTTAAAAAATGTATAAAAATCAAATTATTATATTCAACTAATTGCATCAATTGATTACAATCGATAACTAACTTCAATTTGACCCCACTAAATTTCTTATATTTTTTCTTTTATTGAATTTGTCAATTTCGTTTCCGAAAAGGAGAAGACAAAAAAAAAAAAAAAAACAAACAAACAAACAAAAAAAAGAAAAACAAAAAAAAAAAAGAAAAACAAAAAAAAACCGTACATATCAATTTTATTGAGTTGCACATTGTAGAAATAACGTAAAAATATGATACTTTCGTCAAGTACGTAATAGTTAATGTATTAGTTGAATTAAAGATGTAATTTTACTTACGGCAATACACTGAATTTCATCAAAACTTTAATTTGAAATTAATTATATCTTAACCGACATATATATGTACTTATGCGACTAGTCGATTTAATTTTCAATATCGAGTTAATATTAAGTGCCTTACTAATAAAAATTGCGATTAATAAACTAATTAATTTTATGTTAATCTCTGGAGTGAGTGTATGAGTTTATATATAATCTGCTCCATAAGAATTTGTACGGTGACTGAGCCAAGGAGCGCATAAGTATATTCCCGCCTAACATTTTCGATGGAAAGAGAGGAAATAGAGAAAATAATTTCAGTGGTTTAGAGAGTGCCGAAGAAATATCGTATATTTTTATGTAATAATTAAAAGAATAAAAAATATTATCGCTTTTCTTCACTTTTTTAAATTTTTAATCAAGACTCCCTCTATTCGTACCTATGATACACGGACACGGACACGGCGACACGGACACGACACGACACGACATGGATACGGCGACATGGATTTTTTTTTGAATTTCCCACGTAAGGAGTGTCGGACACGTGTCCGACACGACACGACACGACACGACACGACAAAATAATATTTTTAGAAGTGTCCGTGCATCATAGATTCGTACATATGGTTTTATTATCCATTAAAACTTTTTAATATAATTAATTAAATATTTTAAGCGCGATTACAAGCTTGAATCGTACCTAAGTCCAGCTAAAAATACATGTTTTCCCCATGTTTTTGGAAATTAAAAGAAGATCATCACAATAAATAAGATCACAATGGAATGGGCAGTGGTCCTAATTTTACTAAATAATTACCTTTTCATTTCATAACTCCACCTTAATAAATCAAGGAGTTTATTGCACCAAAAACCTTGTAATATACCTAATTAGCATTCAAAACCCTGTGATTTGAAAATTCTCAAAGCGAACCCTGTAATTGTAATAAATTAGCATTTAATTAGAATTTCAAACCCTACAGCCGTGGTTGTAGGGTTTTGAGTGCTAACATTAATATAATCACAGGGTTTTCAGTGCTAATTTATATAATCACAGGGTTCTCTTTGAGAATTTTCAAATCACAGGGTTCAGAGTGCTAATTAGGCATAACACAAGGGGTATCCAAGCAAAAAACTCATAAATCCAGTACATAATTATTTAGTAATTCTTTTCTTTAATCCAACTTAACCATAATCATTCAATTAAAACCAACTCATAATATTCGAAATACGCATCCAAATCAATTATATTCTATTTTCAACAAGCATAACAAATTATTCAATCCAAATTAATTAACTCGAGTTAATTATGCCCTAATCTCAGCCTAATTATCTCCTATAAATAGCACCCATTACTATCAAATTCGCTAAACAATTAATCCACAGTGCAAGAACATGGAAGCTGTTAGATTGTAGATATTGAGAAAAGAATTCATTGTATCCTTTTTTTTTCATCATGTTACAGGAGACCTAGTATTTATCATAAAGAATCCCTACAAGTCAGGGATCCAACAAATCAAATATTTAAGGTAACAGAATTATCTCCTAATTATCCGTATTTCCTAACACTCCCCCTCAAGCTAAGTAATCGGATCCTCGATTTTTAGCTTGTCCAAAGTATCCTTGAACACCTGTCCTGTAACTGCTTTGGTCAATATATCAGCTAACTGGTCATCTGACCGCACGTAAGTAAGTCCAATGGTGCCATCTTCTAACTTCTCTTTGATGAAGTGTCTATCTACTTCCACGTGCTTGGTCCTGTCGTGTTGCACTGGATTCTCAGAAATGCTGATCGCGGCCTTATTGTCATATCTCAATTGCCCGGGGCTATTTGGAATCATTCCAATCTCGGTCATTAGTTTCCTTAGCCAAATGATTTCTGTCACTGCCTTCGCGATACCTCTAAATTCAGCTTCAGCACTCGAGAGGGCCACAACTCTCTGCTTCTTGCTCCTCCAAGTGACTACATTTCCTCCAACAAGGGTGAAGAACCCTGAGGTGGACCTCCTATCATTTGGGTTCCCTGCCCAATCAGCGTCTGTGTATGCTTCAATATTGAAGTGTCCATGTCTTCCAAACATGATTCCACACCCAATAAAGCCCTTTAAGTACCGAATTATTCTCATAACTGTCTCCATGTGACCTTTTTGAGGCTTGTGCATGAACTGACTTACTATCCCAATAGCATAGGCTATGTCAGGTCTAGTATGAGACAGATATATCAACTTTCCCACCAATCGTTGATACCTGTCCTTATCAGTTAGCTCTTCCTCTTCTTGTACCCTGAGCCTGTGATTAACTTGGATGGGGGTGTGAACAGGCTTGCAATCCAACATCCCAACTTCAGCCAAAAGATCAAGGACATATTTTCTCTGTGAGATGAAGATCCCTTGCTTTGATCTCATAACTTCAATCCCTAGAAAGTACTTTAAGCCTCCTAAGTCCTTCATTTCAAATTCTCTGAACAGATTTCTTTTGAGTTGCTCCATCTCCTCCTTATCGTTTCCTGTGATAATCATATCGTCCACATAGATAATTAGGCATGTAACCAAGTTACCCCTGTTCTTTAGAAACAAAGTATGGTCTGAATTACTTTGCCTGTACCCATATGCCTTCATGGCAACTGTGAACCTCCCAAACCATGCCCGAGGTGATTGCTTAAGCCCATACAATGCCTTTCGGAGTCTGTAAACTTCATTCTTTCCAAAGCAATCAGAGAAGCCAGGAGGAGCTTCCATATATACCTCTTCTAACAACTCCCCATGGAGAAATGCATTCTTCACATCAAATTGGTGCAGTGGCCAATTCTGATTGGCTGCGATGGAGAGAATAACTCGTACTGTGTCAATCTTTGCCACAGGGGAAAAAGTCTCAGAGTAGTCGATCCCGTACGTTTGGGTGTATCCCTTGGCTACAAGTCGTACTTTGTATCTCTTCACAGTTCCATCTGCCTTATACTTGATGGTGAACACCCACTTGCACCCTACTGGTTTGGTGTGTTGGGGTAGTTTACATTTTTCCCAAGTATTGTTCTTCGCCAAAGCCTCCATCTCTATTAGCAAGGCTTTTCTCCATTCATCCACTTCCATGGCTTCCTGAGCCGTTCTCGGGATCTGTTCTGTGTAAAGATTTCCCACAAAAGCTCTTGCCTTCTTAGTCATGCTGCCTTTCACCATATTCCCCACAGGGTATCTAGAAGACCGTGGGTTCTGATCAGGGGAATATCGGTTTGGAGGAACCCCCCTTGTACTCCTTGGTGGCAAGGTGTACCTGTTGTTGTCTTTGTTATCTGAAACAGGGTTAACTGCATCTGGAATATCATCAAATTCAGAGATTGAATGAGAAGGAACTAGGGTAGTTACCTCGTTTTGGACATCATGCGGAGGAGTATGATTGGAGGTGGTACTGAGCTCGTTGTTGGTGGGGTCGGGATTGGACTGAGACGGTAGACTTAGATCAAATACCGGTTCACTCAGCCAGCATAAAGAGTCACTCGAATGCTCCCCCTGAGAGCTATGCTGGTTCTGAAAGAAATATTCGGTCTCGAGGAACTGGCAATCCATAGTAACGTGTATACGGCGTGTCACAGTGTTGTAGCATCTATATCCTTTCTGATGGGGTGCATACCCGATGAAAACACACTTCACAGCATAAGGATCTAACTTAGTCCTCTCGTGTTTCGGAACATGGACAAATACCGAGCAACCGAAGACCCGGGGAGGCAAAGTCAGTGCCGGAGGGACAGATACTTGTGTTTGGAAAACAGAGAAGGGCGTTTGGTGATTAAGGATCCTGGTGGGTAATTTGTTTGTGAGATAGGCCGCGGTGGCAACAGCATCAGGCCAGAAATGATTCGGGACATGAGATTCGGTTAAGAGGGCTTTGGTCATGTCAAGGAGAGTTCTGTTTTTCCTTTCGGCAACGCCATTTTGTTGAGGTGTGTTTGGGCAGGAGGTTTGGTGGATAAGGCCCTGTTGGTTGGCAAAATTACTCATTTGTTGATTCACAAATTCACGACCATTATCAGATCTCAACACTTTAATTTTCTGGTTATATTCAGTCTGAACCATGTTGAAGAAAGTAACAAATGTGTCAAAGACATCTGATTTGTGCCGAAGGAAATATACCCAAGACATGCGAGAGTAATCATCAATAAACAGCACGAAATACCGAAACTGATTCTGATTAGTAACCGGGGCTGGTCCCCAAACATCTGAATGAACAAGAGAAAAAACTGAAGAAACCCGAGTGTTTGTGGGTTTAAATGAAGTTCTATGGCTCTTTGCAACGGAACAAGTTTCACAAGATAAATTTAAATGCTGAGTATTCTGAAACAAGGTGGGAAACAACATTCTAAGATACCCAATCGAGGGATGTCCAAGACGCCGATGCCAAAACCAGATTTGTGTCTCAGCAGTGCCCTTTGATAGAAATGCCCGAGAAGGTTGATCCAGCTCATCCACATAATAAAGTCCATCCCGCTCAGTACCACGCCCAATTATCTCCTTCGTATGAATGTCCTGTAACAAGCAGAAATGAGGATAGATCAGAACCGCGCAATTCAATTCACTTGTCACATGACTCAAGGATAGCAATTTACAGGACAAAGATGGAACATAAAGACAATTCCTCAGTTTCAAACGGGGTGATATAGTAACCGTCCCCTCCCCTCTAACTTCTACAAATTCCCCATTAGCAGTTTGTATATGAGAATTTTTTGGTTTCATGGGTTCAAGCATATCAGAGGGGTCAAAAGTCATCGTATCTGTTGCCCCGCAATCAAAAATCCACTGTGACATTTTTTGGGGTTTTTTGTGTGAATCTTTACAAATAGAGGGGTCATAGTGCAAACTAGCAGAACTATGGGGCTGATTTGTAAATAGGGATAATGAGGGGGTTGGACTTTTAATAAAAATAGGGTTTGAGTCAAAGGACTCAAACCCTTTACCTCTCTCCAGCGATTGAGGGTCGCTGCCACTGTGAGGAGTGGTGATGGCGACGGCGAGGTTCGCCCGTCGTTCGCCGGTCGCCGTCCCCGGCGTTGATGCAGTCCCTCCGGAGTCTCTCGCCTGTACACCGGAAAGGGTCTCTTCTCCCCCTGTCTCCGATCGTCTTCCTCTACCATCTGAGACGGCGGCGGTATTGACGCGCCGCTGTCCTCCTCCGGTTGTCGATCTCCCTTTCTCTTTCTTGTTTTCGACCCACCAGTCGGGATACCCTATCAGCTCAAAACAACCCTCCTTCGTGCGCCCTGGTTTTCCACAGTAGGAGCATTCAAGCTCCGATTTATCCTCCGGTGGTGGAAAACGTTTGATGGCACCATCGGACCTCCTGTTGCTCTCTAATTTCCGGCCATTCTTGCCGCTTCTCACGACTAGGCCGGCTCCGACACCCTGTGATGAGAACTCCCCTTCGCCATTGGTCGCCGTCGATAGGATCTGAAGACGGGCAGCCTCCCTCCGGATAGTGGCGTAGGCGGATTCTACTGAGGGTTTGGTGTCCAATTTCAGTAGGTCCCGTCTAATTGAGTCGTATTTGTCGTCAATTCCGGTAAGGAGCTGATAGAGTCTCTGTTCTTGTTGGAGTTTGTTGAAGGTAGTGATATCTTCGGTGCACTTCATCGGGTTGGGTTACTTACGGTCAATAGCCATCCAAATGGCTTGTAGTTTTCCCCAGAATTCCTCTAGGCTGTCAGAATTTTGTTTCAGTGTGTTTGCCCTCCGGTGTAGATCGAACAATTGAAGGGGATCAGTACCGCTGCCGTAAGTGGTGGCAAGGCCGTCCCAGAGCTCCTTTGTCGTTGGGTATTGGAGTACGTTTGTTATTAAACTTGGTTCCATGTTTTGGATTATCCAAGTGAATATCCGTTGATCCAATTGCTCCCACTGATCATAGGAGGCGTCTGTTGTTTCGGGTGCTGGCGGGTTGCCGGTGATGTGTGATCGGCCGCCTCTCCCACCGATTTCCATCTTCATTATCCGGGCCCATACCGGATAGTTTTCGCTGTTAAGTTTGATGCCAATCGAGAGATTCTCGGAATTGGTCATCGAGAAGGTTGAAATTTGGGTGCTGAGTTCTTGGTTTGTTTCTGTTGACATGGTTTGTTTGATGCCAACGATGTTTTGAGAAGGGTTTTAGGACGATGATGAAAAATCTGAGTCCCTAGGATTAACGCTGCTTTGATACCAAGTTAGATTGTAGATATTGAGAAAAGAATTCATTGTATCCTTTTTTTTTCATCATGTTACAGGAGACCTAGTATTTATCATAAAGAATCCCTACAAGTCAGGGATCTAACAAATCAAATATTTAAGGTAACAGAATTATCTCCTAATTATCCGTATTTCCTGACAGAAGCCATGCAAATTCTTCACATGAACAAAGGCGAAGGCGAAACCAGCTACGCCATGAATTCCAACGTTCAGGTATACGTACAAATCTGTCATACATTAACCTAATTTACGTAATTAAATAGTATTTTCATGAATTAATAATTAAATAAAATCGAAATAAATTAATATGCAGAAGCAAATAATCGAAGTCGCGAGTTCGACGCTCGCGGTAGCAGTGGCGGATTCAATGCGGAGGACTGCACCGGAAAGCATGGGAATAGCCGATCTGGGTTGTTCCTCAGGCCCCAACAGCTTGATGGTGATCTCCATGATTATAGATACAGTTATGAACATGAGTTATGAAATGGGCAGCACTAAAACAGTGCCAGATGAAATCAGGGTTTCTTTGAATGATCTTCCAGGGAATGATTTTAACAGCATTTTCACATCGTTGCCCGAGTTTTACAAGAAGCTGAAGAAGAAGGAGAAATCAGGCAGAAACAAGATTGTTGATGTTGAGAAATACTGCTTTGTATCTGATGTTGCTGGCTCTTTCCATGGCAGATTGTTTCCTAGAAAGAGTCTGCACTTTGTTCACTCTTCTTCCAGTCTCCATTGGCTCTCTCAGGTATATGTTCATTGTTGATCGGCATAATACTTTCGTCGTAACTGAAATTATACGACCGAAACTTCTTTATCATTTTTGTGTTCTATATCTTGTTTAACTCAGTTACGTAGATCTACTGTGTTGATAATATAGAAAATCATTCGAATATTTCTTTTCTAATCTTAATTGCCTCGTATATAAGTGAAACGGGATTTGAATTAAGCATGTGTACAGATGGCCCGGGATTTAAATATATTAGATTTGAATCGACCAGATGTTGAGAAAATGGGAGAAATGGGATCAGAATGACATGGTTAATCCCTGTCCTTAAAGTGTTAATCGCCCCTACTCTTAGAGTTTGCTAAAGGTTGCAGACGATTTACTTTTAGGATATATGTCAAGCTGGTAAGAATATGAATTCAGACAATAGCAATTTGCCAGAATTCAGGTGAGTTTTGCTGTCTTTTTCAGGTGAGGGAATGAGGTATATATATAGGTTTCAGATGTTTGGCAGCCATAAAGTGGGAATTTGAAATTGTCAAATTCAGGTGTTAATGACCTGAAATTAACACCATAATTGCCCACTGCCTGACTGTTACATCCCTCAACGGATCTGACTTTTGAGTCAGATTCGGATGTACCTGGACATTGGTTCAAAAGTTTGAACTTTTGGACAGGACTAGACCGGCTCTGGCTCAAAAAGTAAGGCTCTGGACTCGGAGGCGAGGCTCCAAGCTCCTAGCGACGATACGCATGTGCAAAGTGCAAAGTGTGCCATCAAACGCTACATTCGCCCACGGGCGTGGGCGGTGCGGTGCACCGCACCGCGAGTGAACCCATTAGTCCTCTCTTGGGTCCCCTAATTTAATAACACATACAACCTTTTAATATATAAAACTGCCTACTTAGTGTTACTTTTCCAATGTGGGACACAAAAACCAATGCACATTTTTCCAAACAACTCTTGATATGCCTTTGCATAATTATTGATTAATCCTCCAACAATTAATCATATATATATTAATTCTCCAACAATTAATTATATCTATATGCACAGCATATTCAATAATCCCCCACTTGTTTGGAAAACTACTCTTTTGCCAGACAAGTCCCTGAAGATTTTGTCAAAGATCACATGCCTAGAGGAAGGTGTGACGAACATTGAACCTTCCCTTAGTGTAGATAACTCAAAACTGCATCGAAGTTGACGGTGTCCGTAGATTGAACCTCAACTCCTTTGTGATGCAATCGGAGTTATCACACACATGTTTTCTTTCTCATACAACAAGCACTCCTCTGCTTTGCGCTTATAAAGCCATACGCCATATCCCGTTTCATGAACCTTTAAGAGAGTAAACCACAACTCTCTATAAGAAGCGGCTTCACTTCTTGTTCATATAGGCGAAATGTTTCTCGAGCACCTGTTGCAGTAGTGCATCATTTTGTTAAGAGCATAGCTCAACCTTGTCACTTTGCAACTCACTGAGCTATTCTCTACTACATATGAGACCACTTGATAGCTCTAACCAACTCGTGACTTGTTTTTCCCTTTGAACCTATAATTAGGGGAAACCTAGATTATAGGTAGGGTTACCATCACTTATGGTTCGGGTGGTTTAAGTCCCATATCTCTAGTAGTTGTAGCTAATAAATCTCTCGTCAGAGGCTTAGTAAACGGATCAGCCAAATTCTTATTTGACCTCACATAGACAATTGTTATGATACCATCTTGTATCAATTGTCTCACAAATGTATGTCTAAGACCAATATGTCTAGACTTACCATTGTAGGTATCACTGTACGCTTTTGTAAGCGTTGCTTCGCTGTCACAGTACAACTAAATTGGAGGCATTGGATTTGGCCAAAGATCTATGTCTAACAACATATTTCTTATCCAATCAACCTCTTGTCCAGCTTGTGCTAAAGCTATAAACTCAGATTCCATGGTAGAGTGAGAGATTATTGTCTGTTTCTTACTTGCCCAAGAAACAGCCCCACATGCAAGAGTGAAAATCCACCCACTTGTGGATTTGTTATCTCCCACGCTAGTTATCTCTGAGTACCCTTCCAACACACTAGGGAATTTGTTATAGAATAAACCAAAGCTAATGGTTCTCTTAAGATACCCGAGTACCCTACCAATAGCTTTCCAATGATCAGCATTAGAACTGCTTGTGTATCTGCTAAGTTTTGAAACTGCAAAGAAAATATCTGGTCTAGTGCAATGCATTGCCTACATAAGACTGCCAACAACACTTGCATACTCAAGCTGTGCAATAGCTCTACCAGTATTTTCTTTAAGTTTCAATCCGTTGTCAAACGGAGTGTTCACCTCTTTGATCTCGAGGTGTTTAAACTTAGTCAGAATTTTCTCAATATAGTGAGATTGGTTTAGTGAAAAAACCCACTATGTTTTTTAACTTTAATTAATGCCTAAAATAGTATCTACTTAACCTAAGTCTTTCATCTTGAAGACCGATAATAGATACTTTTTAGTCTCGTTTACTCCAATTATGTTCGTCCCGATGATCAACATATAGACAAACTATCACCATATTGTCAGCGGTACTTTTGGAGTAAATACATCTATCAGCACTGTTATACTTGAATCCGAATTTCAAGATAGCAGTGTCAAACTTCTCGTGCCACTGTTTTGGTGCTTGTTTCAGACCATACAGGGATTTAACTAGCTTACACACTTTGTTTTCTGTACCCGGAGTTACAAAACCCTCAGGTTGTCCAATATAGATTTCTTCTTTTAAATTTCCATTTAAAAATGTTGTCTTTACGTCCATTTGATGAACAAACAGATCGTAAAGAGAGGCTAAGGCAAGAAGAATTCTAATGGAGGCAACTCGAGCCACCGGTGCGTAAGTGTCAAAGTAGTCAATCCCTTCTACTTGTCTGAACCCTTTGGCAACTAATCTAGCTTTAAAAGCTGAGATAGTGCCATCGGTGTTCCGTTTTCTTCTAAATACCCACTTGCACCCAATAAGTTTAGAACCACGAGGTAAGTCAGCTAATACCCAAGTGTTGTTACCTAAGATCGAATTCATTTCATCGTTTACAGCTTCCTTCCAAAAGGAAGCATCTCGAGAAGCCATAGCTTCTGAAATTATTTTAGGATCCGTCTCAAGTGTAAATACAAACGGTATTTCACTTACTACTTTATTATCCTGGTCCCCCTCCACCAAGAACAATAAAGCATCAGAAGAGATAAAATTTTTGTCCAAACTTTTCTATTTTCTTGCTCTAGTACTCCTTCTAGGCTCAGTTGGTTGTAAAAGAACATCGTTTTCCACAACCGGCCTTATAGGACCTCTAGGCTCAATTTGGGGTGGCTCAAATTTATTTCCAACATCTTTTGAAAATGTATTTTCGAAGAATTCAATATCCTTGGACTCAGTTATCACATTAGACTCCAAGTCAAGAAGTCTATAAGCCTTGCTATTAAGAGCATATCCGACGAATACACTTTTAATAGCTCTAGCTCCTAACTTGGTCCGTTTGGGATCAGTAACCCGAAAGTAAGCCACACACCCCCACACTTTGAAATATCTTATGTTGGGTTTTCTGCCTTTCCATATTTCATAGGGACTAGTCTTCACAACAGTACTAGGCATCCTATTCAGAATATGGCACGCAGGCAGAAAGGCTTCACCCCACAAGTTGTGTGGTAAATCTGCATGATTTAACATGCAATTTATCATGTCCAGAAAGGTACGATTTTTACTTTCTGCTACACCGTTCTGCTGGGGTGTATAACCGGCAGTTGTTTGATTTATGTTATCACTTTCTTCGCAAAGTGTATCAAAAACATTCAAACAATATTCCATGCCTCGATCAGAACGTAGAACCTTAATCTTCTTCTCAAGTTGGGTTTCTACTTCTGATTTATATTTCATAAATGAACTAAAAGCTTCAACTTTAGTGCATAACAAATATATATGGCAAAATCTACTAGCATCATCAATAAAAGTAATAAAATACATTTTTCCACCTCTAGTTAAAATTCCATTTAATTCACAAATATCTGTATGAATTAAATCTAACACTTGTGATTCTCTTTTAACACTTGGAAAAGGTTTTCTTACAATTTTTGATTTTGCACATATTTCACATTTATCAAGTTCATTTTTACCAATATCAATTAATCCCATTGCATGCATATTTTTCAAATTCTTTGCACTAACATGTCCTAATCGACTATGCCATAAAGAAATTGAAGAAATCATGTAAGCAGAAACAGAATTCATATTATTGATTGACATCTTATACATTCCATTACAAGCATAACCTTTGCATACAAATTCACCATTTTTCATAATGATAACTTTTCCAGACTTAACAGAAACCTTAAAACCTTTCTTATCTAACAAATCAACAGAAATTAAACTTTTCCTAACATCTGGTACAAACAAGACATTGATCAAAGTTAACTTCTTCCCGAAGGTAAAGTTGAGTTCAACGGATCCTTTGCCGCCAACATTGGCTTTGGAGCTGTTGCCCATCTGAACCTCTTGCCCAACAGTTTCTTCAAAGGTCTTGAAAAGCCTTCGATCGTTGCAAATGTGAACCGTTGCTCCAGAATCTAACCACCAGCCAGAAAGTCCACTTGCCATGTCGATTTCAGAAATCATAGCCACATCGAGGCTAAGATCAGTCACCATGGCAACTAGGTTCTCCTCAACCATATTTGCAACTCCGGATCCACTCTTTCGTTGTGGGCATTCTCTCGCATAATGTCCTGTTTCTCCACAAACATGACACTTGCCTTTTCTTTTGTTAGTAGCATTATGAACAGGTTTAGGTTTCTACCCGGATTTCTTAAATTGTCCTTGACTCTTTTTAACCCCGAAAGGCTTCTTTTTAGAACTTCTAGCCTCAACATAATTCACGTTGGATTGTCCTTGAACAAAATTCTTACCATCGCATTTCCGAGCCTCCTCTTCAATACGCAGGTGCTTCTGAATTTGTTCCAAGAACATATCCTCAGATTTATGCATCAATCTCTTTGCATAATCTTTCCAGGCAGGAGGGAGCTTTGAAATTATAGCACCTACCTGGAAGGCTTCTGGAAGGACAATTTTCACCATCCGTAGTTTGTTTACAATTACCTGGAGCTCATGCACTTGCTCCAGGATTGACTTATTATCAACCATTTTGAAATCTAGGTATTTAGATACTAAGTATTTGTTAGTACCTTCTTCCTCAGCCTTATACTTGTATTCCAGCGCCTCCCAAAGCTCTCTAGGTGATTTGACATTTGTGTACAGATCATATAATCTGTCAGAGAGAGTGTTGAGGATGTGGCCACGAGCCAACTCTTCATCTTCAGCCCTTTTTCTCCTTTGTTGTTGAAGAGTCTCCACAATCTCTTGGTGGATCTGTACAGCATTCCTGGAAGGACCTGTTGCTGCAGTGTTGGGAGGAGCAGCAACTCCTGTTGTCGGAGGATTGGCAGGAGGAGCACCGCCTGCTGTAGTGGTATTTGCAGGAGGAGCAACAACTGCAGTGGTTGGTGGATCCAGATCAACGGGTTGGGGGAGCAGGAGGATCTTCTGGAATTGGTGGCAGGTTGGGATCCAGAACATAGGCCAGCTTCAAGACGGTAAGCAGGAACTTCATCTTGTCTTGCCAGCGGCTGAAGTTGTTTCCATCGAAGCGATCCAACTTCTGCTGGTTCATGATGCGGAAAGATTCTGATTCCATTTTCGGATTAACACTTTAAGATTGTTGAGAAAATGAGAGAAATGGGATCAGAATGACACAGGTAATCCCTCTCCTTAAAGTGTTAATCGCCCCTACTCTCAGAGTTTGCTAAAGGTTGCAGACGATTTACTTTTAGGATATATGTCAAGCTGGTAAGAATATGAATTCAGACAATAGCAATTTGCCAGAATTCAGGTGAGTTTTGTTGTCTTTTTCAGATGAGGGAATGAGGTATATATATAGGTTTTAGATGTTTGGCAGCCATAAAGTGGGAATTTGAAATGGTCAAATTCAGGTGTTAATGACCTGAAATTAACATCATAATTGCCCACTATCTGACTGTTACATCCCTCAACGGATCTGACTTTTGATTCAGATTCGGATGTACCTGGACATTGGTTCAAAAGTTTGAACTTTTGGACAGGACTAGACCGGCTCTGGCTCAAAAAGTAAGGCTCTGGACTCGGCGAAGTGCGCCATCAAACGCCACATCCGCCCATGCCCGTGCGCGGACGGTGGGGTACACAGCACCGCGAGTGAGCCCATTAGTCCTCTCTTGGGTCCCATAATTTAATAACACATACAACCTTTTAATATATAAAGATGTCTACTTAGTGTTACTTTTCCAATGTGGAACACAAAAACCAATGCACATTTTTCCAAACAACTCTTGATATACCTTTGCATAATTATTGATTAATCCTCCAATAATTAACCATATATATATATTAATTCTCCAACAATTAATTATATCTATATGCACAGCATATTCAACACCAGAAACTTAAAAATGAAGAAAGAAAAAGTCATATTAAGATACGTAATACAGCTTTTACTTAAATTAGGTTTGACCATGCACATACTTAATTTATTAATTTAAGGTTAGAATTTCGTATTCTTCTCACATCTTGAATTTTAATTATGATTAATCACACGAAAATTGTATTTCATTCTTCTAGAATTAGTTTCGATTTGGCTAAATTAACCTAAGATTCTTGGGACTTAGTTGTCTCTGCGAATAATATCCATGAATTGGGCACGCCAACGGCCTAACTAGCAAGTACATGCATATGTATATTATATTCCCATTGATATTTTAGTTCTTATTAATTCTACATTATAAGTACATAATATAATAATATATATATATATCTATAAATTAAAAGGTTGGTTTGAAGATATGTGGTCTTACATTTCATTATATTTTTATATTGAATTACAAATTAGTATAAAAAAATAGACCAAATGAAATATATTATATATAGTATCTGTCTAAAATTAAAGGACTGAAAAACGAGGTTCTAATTAGAAAGCGTGGACGTATCAATGTTCTTCAATAATCGATGCCTGATTTGAACCGAAGAAAAGGAAAAAAAGACTACTAATATAGTCATTTACATAATATTCTTTGAAATGTGTTTTCTTAAAGACAGATTAATTTATATTCTCATTACGTCTATTTTATTCATCAAACTCTTAATTATTAAAAGAAATTGGGTTAATTATGTGAATGAAATGAAATGCAGGTGCCACCAGGGCTGGAAAAGGACAATGGCAAGCATGTAAACAAAGGAAGTATCTACATATCAAAGACTGGTCCAGCTTGTGTAGTCAGAGCCTATCTCCATCAATTTCAAAGCGATTTTGTCGATTTTCTGCGATCACGGGCCGACGAAGTGGTCGGTGGTGGCGGGATGTTGCTGTCGTTTATGGGCCGAAGATCGCCGGAGGCATCTGATGAAGAGTGCTGCAAGCCATGGGAGCTTCTTGCTCAAGCAATAATCGGCATGGCAGCTCAGGTATTTTTAATTTAAGGGCATAAGTATGCTTCTTAGTTCTCACACAATTTATTAATTGATCTCATTATATATATATATAGGGTCTTGTTGAAGAGGAAACAATAGACTCTTTAAATGCCCCTTACTATGCTCCATCTGCCGAGGAAGTGAAAGATGTAATACAAGAAGAGGGTTCATTTCTCATCAATCATCTCGAAGAACGCATTCGATGAATGCAATCTCAACCTTGAAAAGCTGTCGGGGGGTGAACGTGTGGCTAAGAACATCAGGGCGGTCGTGGAAACGATGCTGGAGTTGCATTTTGGAGCAGAAATAATGGATGAATTGTTTGTTAGGTATGGAAAGTTAGTTGATGATTATCTCTCCAGAAGTAGGGGAAAGCTTATCAATTTGGTCATTTCTCTAACAAGGAAGGCCTAAGTTGATGGAAACGTAGTGTGCCCAAAAATTCTCAACTTTATTACTCACAAAAAATTAGTGATACAATACTTACAAGTCTCCAACTATTTTCTCATTGACTAAGTTAGCTGCTGCTAGTAATACAAATATCCCCTGTTTCTTTTTTAATACAGAGACCTTTTTCTAATCTTTTTTCTCTTAATTACATAACACATATTTTGTTTCTATTTATATTAATATTAACCGACTCTAATGATCTTTCTAACATCCTTGAGCTGCTTCCAATTTTTGCTGCCACATGTCTTTCCTCCAGATTTAGTGTTTTCTCATTTCTTAATTAATTGTCAGCTCATGCTTGTTTGCCTTATCCTTCATGAAATTTCTTGGGCAATTCCTTGCCACGTTTATACTCCTAAATCATTAATAATTAATACTCCTTTGACCTTTATGACATTTCTTGTATTATCTCAACTCATCCACATCTTGTTTTGACTCATGAGAGATTTGTAGAGAGGGTTTGAAACTCTAACATAAGTCTTAACACAATCATTAAATGTGTTTTCTTTTCTGGCGGGATTGGATAGATTTTCGTGCTTTGATGGTGCAAATATCAATTGTGATATATAGCACTAGGGATATTCACGAACCGACCGAACCGAACTGGTTAAGGTTCGAATTCGAATTCGAAAAGTTCGAACCGAGATCAAACCGAGCCAAGGTTCGAATCGAATTCGAACTCGAACCCGAACCTTTTTATTCTTATTCGTGGCTCGCGAACCGGTTCGCAAGCCGACCTATTATATTTTTAAATAATATTATATATATTGATACGTACGTATGTATGTATATATATATATAAATATATATTCATTGGTTTATATATATACATATAATGTTTTATTTAATTATATCTTCGGTTCGAATTTGAGATCGAGCCGAACCCGAGTCGAACTTCGAATAAAAAAAATAGGGTTCGCCGAACTCGAACTTGAGCCCAAATCAAGCAAAATAAGTTCAAGCCGAGCCGAACCTCGAATCAGAAAAAAACAACAAAGTTCTGTTCGTATACATCCCTATATAGCAATTCAGTTTGTCTAGTATATATGTATCTGTTAGTTAAAACTTGTCATATTGTTGTGACATGATATATGAGCAATTAGATATTTATGATTCTTGCACATTCTCTAGTTACCAAACCATATATGTTTTATTTTCTAGTTTTTTGTTATATCGAGTTTATTTGGGTTCGAATACGACAATTTAGGTACAACTCTAAACTACCCAAATTCTTTTTATCAATAGTAATTGAGTTTTCAAAAATTTAAACATGAATTCCTATTTAACTAGTATAGCGTTATGAGCTATGAACTAATAGATTATGGGTTCGAGTTTTATTGAAATGTGTGTGCATGTATTATAAAAAAAAATAAATTGAACTGTAACAATAATTTAAAAGAAAAAAAAAGTACAACGTTAAATCGATATAACTTACCTTGCTTAAGGTTGCAAACCATACTCATTGTCGCGGCATGAAGTTGATACCAACACGTGCACCCTTACTCGTGTTTGATATTATATCCGACAATTTTTATATAAAAAATTTGAAAAAATATTAGTATCGCGTATTCATATCGTATTATTTTAATAACTATTGCTGCATCCTAAATTTTAAAATGTTTTTAGTCCAACATTTCTGAACAATTTAAGAATCAAATAAAGCCCATTTTGTCTGGGCCCATCAAGCCCATCTCATTTCTTGCAAAATATTATTCCACCTTAATAAATAATAATAATAGCTAAATTAAACTTTCAGTCGTGGACCATTATGATTTATACTATTATTATTTTACGTAACTTTAACGCTCATGAGGTACCAAATTTATTAACTACATTTACAGATTTACTTCGTTCCTCTCACAAAGTTATTCCTTTTTAGATATACACAACTTGCCAGATTTTGAAATTAATTTCAATAATACTCAACCCCAAAAATTATTACGAAAATCCCCCAAAACAATGAATGTCAATTATTTACAACTTCCAACTATTTTTTTGGGAAAAATTACTTATTTCCACACGGACACTTGAATTCCCATTAATATGTCAAGTTTTATACATTAAAATCTCATCTCCCTCTCCTCAAAATAACTTATTGCTAAGTTTCTTTCTCAATAGATGTGCGCGCCCCTGGGTTCGTAGGTTATTCTAATTCGAATTTGATCAGGTTAAATCAGTGTAATGAGGAGAATATTATACATTTATCGTGTGATCGATGTATGTTAAATTTTAGAGAAAGTAATCAATCAAATAACGAATATAATATGTTTATTTATATAATTGATTGAGTTCGATCGAATTGGTTTTGAATTGGAATTCCATACGATGTTAAAGGCTCAATGGATAATATTATTTTCTTGTTAATAATATAATTTTACTCTGTGAAATATAACTACGTTGATGCAAACCAACCTTTTCACTTTATGAATATTATTAATAGAGATTAATTAAATTTGACTTAATCAGTCATAATTATTGAGAACTGAACTTAATCTCAGTTGGGTAAAAGTCCCATCCGGGGCTAGATTCGGACCCATTAAAATGAGAACCGCTTTTGTTCTTTTTCCATTACAAAATATAGATATAATAAATTATACATTTTTCAAATAGAATTTGATGCAATTTTGTTTTATAGGTATGTCGAGACCCCTTCAAATAAGTTAAATGGTTGGATAAAGGGCGGAGCCAGTTAAGGCCAAGGGGGGCTCAAGCTTTGTTATGATACGTCGATCACTTTATGAAAAAATCAATTGTATTGTGTTTTTATGCAAGGAAAAATTAGTGTAATGTATATTATTATATAGATAATGTATCATATAATATTAGAGAGATAAAAATATCATATCACGTCGGTAATTCTAATCAAAACCTAACTCTGTCAAATTAATATCACAAAAAACTCTAATTTTCAATACATATTATTTTAATAAAATGTTGTGAATTCGAATCTTAATTTCGAATATAAAAGACTTAATAGTTTTTTTTTTTATTTAACTGTTTGTATTTTAACTTACTTATAATTTACCAAATTAAAAGGATTAATTACTACACTCTCGATAGTGGATATTACAATCCCGAAATAAATTTTAGTTTTTTTTTTTTTTAAATAAGAGACCATATTAATATCTGTACATTAAGATTTTAGTTTGAGAAAAAATGATGGGAGCAAATTGAAGGGAATACGAATCGTCGAAAACAATTATAATCTATGAATTGTAGTGTCAAGTTATTATTATTTTTTTAATATATTTGAGACCTGGGAATTTTCAGCCCCGGCTGATAAAAAATCCTGAATCCGTCCCTAGTTGGATAATCTATAATATTAATGGATTCTTATTGTGTAGAAATTAGAAATGAAAAAGAGAACCGGGTGCTGCGGCTAGTAGGCTGTGACAATTATTAGTGGAATATTACTAGTTTTATTTCATTTTAATTTTGGGAAATAAGTTATTCATTGCTTTATATATGTGGTGGGAACATATTTTATTGCAATTAATTTTGGAATATTAAATATTTGAATAAATTATTATAATGTTAGTGAGTTACGCCAGTTGAGGTAAAAGATGAATTTCAATAACTGTTTTTATTGGTATTATGAAGTTATTAATGATGGATCAAAAACTAAGTGGCAAGCTTAAGAGATTAACCTAAAAAAGCTCCATTGATGGTTAATCTAGGGTGTTCATAAGGTCACACATCATTCGAAATGTCATTAACATAAAGACGATCTTTCTTTACAAGTTAGGCACTCTGCCCATTCTTGCTCCGGTCCGGAAGATTGGGTGTCTCTATAAGAGACCAGTGAATAATTCGGTAGTATCGATCTATAATAGGTATTGATAGTGGCCCATTCTATAATTATTACTTGCATGTTACGTTTCTATTGTATACTTTTGCGCTAGTTATTTGAGTGGCACGTGGATCATGTCTCATTGTATAAATTTCTGGAGCTTTCGGTTTTGATTTATATATGAGGGGGTTCTCGTTAATAACTCTACAATTCCTTTGACCGATTTGAAAAAAAAAAAAAATTAAAGAATTTAAGTTTGCCTCGTAGATATTGTAGCACCCCACACGGTGGGTCACCACATCCCTGTACCTAAGCTCAATCCATATACGAGATGAGAAACCCATATATGAACTAAGTAGAGGCGAACGGGAGACTGACAGACTCACACCTAAGTTAGGCGGAACGTAGACCCTGCAACAAAACAAAATCCTAAAACAAATGCGTATGCGGAAGCTAATCATACATTCAAAATTTAGAAGAACAAGCAGCAAGTGATGGGCTCAAATCTATTCCTAGAAGCCTGCGCCGAAATCAAATTACATAAATTAACAATTGCTTACGTAACATACTAATATATTTATTCAAAATTCAAATCAAATGAAATGCAATGGACCCAAAAGAACAAAAGAAAGAAAGCCTTATAATAAATTGGCACTACTAGAGTTCCATTTTTGTCTATTTTGGATTTGAAGGCCTTAGCTTATACCAACTATTAGTTGTAACCATATTATATAATAACATCAATTAATTTTTTGCTGAGGGATTGGACTACATCTTTTATCCATTGTGGGTGTGAGATTTCATTTCAATTTCTTTAATATCGGAAATTGGAAGCAACCAAATTAAAGTCTTTGGCCTTATCCATAAAATGTTTTTCGACTTTCATCGTGGCTAAAATCTTTTAATCATTAGTTGATGTAATTTAATGTTTTGATATTTATTAATTTAATTGGTAATTTAATTTTATGCATGAGTAATTTTTTTTTTTTTTTTTTTTTTTACACACACCAAGTGGCCCTAGGGATTCGAACCCGAGACCTTGCCTTCGAAAAAGAACCCTCAGACCACTTGACCAACCCCTGTTGCCTTTATGCATTCAGGCCATTTCATGAGTAATGAAATGTCCTGGAAAAACAATTAATTTTTGGGACCTAAGTAATTTGAGAAATTCGTAAATTGATACATAAGTTGTTAGTATCGCCCTTAATGGTGAGGGCATATATATTAAGGAAGATCAATCATTTCGTTTTGTTGGTGACAGTGAGTGACATTTATTTCTTTAACGAAAGAGAAAGAAGAGCGAATGTTAGAAATAAACCCTACAAAGATACCCCACTTAAGGGGCCTAAGGGTGACAAATATATCACTTAGTGCTCCAACTTTGTGTTCTTTAAGAATTAAGACCATAGAAAATTAGAGGTTGCTTTAATTTTCATATGAGGAACTTTTATTTATTTAGTTATTGTGAAAAAAAAAGGTGATTAATATAATTGATTCATCATGAGATGCGCAAAAATGATGAAAACCCATCGATCCATATCACTGTCAATTCTAATATTTAAATATTTTTTAAAATATTATTATATTATGCTATATCAAATACTTATATTAAATATTATATTGGACATTTCTTATCTTAATTTTAAGAATATGACCCTACTCTATTTTTGAACCCTTTGTCGAGCTTTACCCTGCCCGCATTTCCTTTTGAAGGAGCAAAAGAAATGTCTCGACCTGCTGCCAACGATCTTTTTTTGGAACTCTATTGAACTGGTCGATTCTTCCCTCCCCAATTTGTTTTAGGAACTGCTCCTAAGGTCTCCACATCAAGAGCTCATCAACAACGACAGAGGAAGCAACACATTTGTTATGGCAAGGTGGCTTTCTCTGGCTTTTTCTTTCACAATAAGACCTGAACATTATCCCTACTCTCAATAACTTAGGAGTTTACATCTATTCTTGATTGTGTACCGTTTTTTTTCAATTTTTTCTTTATAGCCGTTACCCGAATTCACACAGCGATTTTAATGTTCATATTCTTGTATCTACTAGTCAATAAATTATATTATTAACTTATACTCATTGGAATCAAAGAATATAATTGGAAATCCCACTTCCTTTTTCTAAATTTACCAAACATAATTAAGAAAAACAATAAAAAAAAAACATTAACATAAAAATCTATACTAAATACTTGACCTACTTTTCGGCAGGAATTTGAAAATTCCCAATCCACACAATTGAGTAAATGTTTAATTAATCTGAGCTTCTACCGCAATAAATTCTCATCATTATTTCATCCCTTTTCTTAAATTCCCCATCACATGCATTCAAAGGACAAAGATCACAGATATGCAGAAATTAATAGCAACGACATAAAGGTAACAATAATTAATGAACATGAATAATAGAGCGTTAATTACTTAATTTGGCCTTCTAAATCCAGGGAAACAGAGGATTAGATAGACTTATGTGTATCATTAACGTGGCAATTAGAGATTTAAACAGGAAAATTGACTCTGATTCAAGCTTCTGGTGCTGCAATTATGTCGTTTGTTGCACTAACTGACGATCTTCGAACTGATTGCTTTGCGTCTTCTTTTTGCTCCAGTGTTTGTCAATGAAGGCGTCGATTCTTCGCCGGAATTCTTCATTGCTTGATACAGGTTCTACAAGAAAAGGGGATACATATTGTTGATATAAGGAAAATTAGGTTTAGGGGATCTTCTGTAATCCCTTGATTTCTTGGAATTATTCCTCTTTCCTTACTTAACATAATTGCGTATTGTATTTAAGTATGGTTGTACAGTGTATTCCGATGAACATAGAATTACAGAATTCAATACAGAAATCATTCCCAAACTATGACTTCTTCAAATTACAACTTGATATCAGAGCGAGCGACGATCTATTAAACGGATCCGAGCCTTACTCATCACGTATCCATACCTCACTCAGCCATGGCCGAAGACAACAACAGCAGCAGCTCTGGCATGTCTAAGTGATCATAGCCCGATTCCATAGCCACGCAACTAGCCAGCCTACTTAGCAATCTGCAACCCCAAAAACAAAAATAATCAGAACCATGTACCACAACCAGTTTCCATCAACATCAAACTCAATCAATTTAATTACTCCATTTGGTCCCGGTTAATTAAAATGGTGATTGGAGGGAGAGGAAAGCTTAGCCACATCACCAGGGCTCTACCACCTCCACCACCAGCTGATTCTCCGGCATATCCGAAGTGGGAACAAACAGATCTTATCGTCTGTACATGACTCTTAGACAATATGGAGCCCCGAATTGGTCAGCCTCTTCGCCAAGTACCCCTCGGCAAAAGCCTTGTGGGATGGCCTCAATCAACATACAGCTAAAGCAGCGATGGACTTCAGATTTCGATCTCACAATCAGGGCCAACAACTTGAAGCAAGGGACCAATAGTATCAAAAAACACTACAACAACCTCCAATGGATCTGGAGAGAGATCGAGATCCGGCAACCAAACCCGATGTCCTGTGAACGAGACATCACCGTCTTCAATCACCTCAGATCAGAAAATCAATTGTTCCAATTCTTCACCGGGATTGACGATAGGCATGATTCTGGGAGACGGGACCTACTGAAAGAAGACCCATTGCCTACAGTCGAAAAAGCCTATGCCACAATACGGAGAGAGAGAACCCGGCGTGAGATAATGGGTAATCGGGGGTAATCATCGGCGTCGGACACATGAATCGGGCCCGGATTGGTTGCTGGAGGACAGGGATGAGACAGAACAGGGGCTGGCTACGGGAGAAAAGTTGACCCGCGAGGCGGTAAGCCGCCAAGGCTGTCACCGGCGGCACCACGGCGGAATTCCAGTAGTGGTGGCAGTAGCAGCGGCGGAGGAACCGACCTAGTTCATTACGGACACTGCAAGTGCAACAGACACACCACAGATGGGTGTTTTGAGCTCATAGGTTGGCAGGAAGGGTGGAGGAGCCTCCGCCGGGACAACATGACTCTAGCATATGGCGCAGTGTCGATCGCCACCATCGGGAGCAAATCAAGAACGGAGGACAGAAATGGAGAAGAAGAGAAAATCGAAGCAGCGGCGGATGAAAATGAGAGGCAAGGATCGGCACATTTAGGTATGAGACAAGAATGACTTTTACCATCTTGTCCCTCACCTTTTTCTCTTTTCAATAATAACCCCCCTCATTGTAATTCAACCCCTAAAATTTTTAAGTCGTTTATTTTAGTCCTTGAATTTATTTCTAGCAATAATGGGTCTCTTAATTCCCAAAGTTGTAAAAGGGACCCCGTTGTAAATGAAATTAAGACAGGAACAGCTCTCGAAGCTTGGACGCATCAAATTCTGAAGAAGTCTGGGTGGATCTTTGACTGTGGGGCCACAGATACGATGACTTATGATCGTTCAGATCTAAGAGTGTAACGCCCCGACTTTTCGGTCAAACAGGTACGACGTATGTGTTTACTAATTTGAGAAAATTACTTGTTTTAATTTCATATTTACTTCTTTAATTTCATACTTTATACTTAGTTGATGTTAATTTCGAATTCTTATTTATTTGAATTTTACTTGAGATTGTGAAAGTATTTGTTTACGTGACCTTGTTTGAGCTTGATTTGATTTCCGTTTTTCGTGATAATTTGGTATGATTGATATAAGTGTTCTATGTTCATGTTTATATGCTCGTTGATTGATTTTGTTCTTGTTTGTTTGAGTTTTGGGTTCGTTTGTGTGATCGGAACCGAAAAGGGATCTAAAGGGCATTTAGCGTACCATGTGTTCCGAGTGTTGTAACTTGAGCTCGGGAACTCGGAATCGAGTTTCGTCACCTCCGTTGGATCCGTATCGACGATTCGGATGGAATGGGACAAACCTCATACCTTTTTAAGATCATTTGGATTCCTAAAATTCAACCGAAACGAGCACGCGCCCAAAACGACCAATTATAACTCCACACAAGCTACGAACCTACTTAAACGTACCTAAAACCTACCCTTTGACCCTACCCACTTGCCAACCACCCCACTACCCTCTCTCAGCCCCCCCCCCCCCCCCCATACCGAGCCATTCCCTTCCCACACACCCCAAACTCAGCCAAAAAGAAGAAAAGAAGGAGAAGAAGAAAGGAAGAAGGGGAATAGTGCCAACCAAAGAGATTTGAGCTCATCTCTCATCCATTCCTCACCATTTCTTAAAGGTAACTCCATTTTTGATATGTGCTCCTCCTTGTTGTTCTTTTAAGTCCAATTTTGCATGAGTTCACCATGATTTGCTTAAGTTTGGAAGAAGATGATGAATAGTGGAAATAGTGCACTTTTCTTGATCAACTTGAATCCTTGGAATTTCCTTTGAATTTCATGAGTACTATATGATCCTTTGACATGGAATTAGATGGATATGAACTTGGTTTGTATGGTTGTTAGAGATTCTTGGACTTGCCTTTAATGGAGCTTGAAGATATGAATTTGATGATGACTTCTTGATGCATTACTTGAAGTTCTTGTTGTTTAATGTGATATAGCTTGAATATATGAGTTCATGACCTGATTTAGGGTGCTTTTAGGTTGAGTTTTGTGTTGGCTTTGTGACTTGTGGCTTCCATTTCGTTTTTCCCCTGTTGTGTGTATTTTTTTTTTTGGCTACTGACAAGAATCCACGAGGGTGGATTTGAGTCAGTAGGCTTCTGGACAGAATCCATGGGGGTGGATTCTGTCCTGTGTTTTTTTCGTTACTCCGGTTCCATTTTTCTTGTTTTTCTTCGCTTGTTTGATCTTCCTCTACCTCTTTTATGACTTCTATTCCTTGCTAACATATATTATTACGTGTTATGATTAATGTATCAAGTTTATGATTCGTTTTAATATGATTTGTTAAAGTTATGAACGATTGAATGTGTAACCTGTTAGGAATAGTGCCCTAGAAAGCCGATTGTATATCCGCTTTGTGTTTTTCCTTATTGTAATCACAGACAATCTTTGAATGAAATAACGAATTGAGGCAACACTTCTTTATATGCTCTTGTTTGGTATGCGTTTACTTTATCTGTACATGTATGAGAACTCCCCTAATCCTGATGACTTTAGGACTCTACCATTTAGGTGAAATGGTTCATGAAACGAGCCCTATATCACATAAGTCATGATTAGTAAAATACTCCAAGCCGATGAGTCCTACCGACAGTGGGAGTGTCAACCTGACTCCTCTAAGGCTTGCTTGTGGGATCACGCCCTTAAGAAGGACCACCTTGTTTCATGGAGGTGCAAAGTGTATAGTTGATACGTGTGTGATACATGAGGGTGCTTACTTCAATAAGTAAGTTCACTGAGGTGCCCCGTGTGAGAAGATTCCTAAATGGGAAAAGAAGTTTCTATTTCAGGAAATAGAAACTTCCAGATTAGGAAATATCTCACGAGTCATTGATGTGATTAATTGATCCTTAGACTTGAGGTTCCTTGTCACTTTATGAATTAACTCTGTAGTCTTAGGTATAAGCTTTAAAGGGTGTCGCCTTAGACAACTAATTCAAGGCTTATGCTGGGGTTGCACAAGTGATTCATGAAAGTGAATGAGAATCAAGAAAGGACCTACACTTACATTTGCAAGGCGATCTCTTATTGTGTAAGTCATTCATATGCCATAAGGAGTCCTTGGCCAAGGCAGTAGGTCAAGACATCAAGAAAAGGGTTTCTTGGATTGAGATCAAATGGATATGAAATGCACTTAGCTTTAAGACCGGATTATTAGGGTTCTAATTATTCCCTTACCCTAGATCTTGGTTGAGAGATAGTAAGTAGGAGGATTGTATCTCACATGAATCAATGACTTAAAGGTTCTGTCGAATCCGAACATTCCAATTCAGCTAGGGGTTAAACACCTGTTGCTAGACTATGGTCGTTTAATTTGTGGACTGATTAATTAATTAGTGAATTGATTAATTGGGGTCACTACTAATTGAATTGAGAACCTAGAGGGTCACACACAACAACTTGGTTACATGAGTTAAGGCTTTAAAATGATTAAACGAGTTAATCGGGCCAAGAGGGTTCCACACGTGTGGCTCACGTGAGTGACATGTGTCCTTGTGACACGTGTCTCACACGTGTGTAAATATATGTGTATATTTATTTATGTGTTAAATAATTAATGTGATTAATTATTTAATAGACTTTGGTTTAATTTTGAATTAAAAAGAAAGTCTTATTTTGGAGAAAAATAATCTAGTTAATTAATTGTGAATTAATTAATTAGATAAAATAAGTTATTTATTTTAAATAAATAAAGTATAAAATTATCCAAAAATAGTTTGGATATTTTAGCTCTCTTGAAAGTTGATTTGAATTTGAATTCAAAGT
This sequence comes from Lantana camara, assembly GCA_037501455.1. Taxonomy (NCBI): domain Eukaryota; kingdom Viridiplantae; phylum Streptophyta; class Magnoliopsida; order Lamiales; family Verbenaceae; genus Lantana; species Lantana camara. The sequence continues at coordinate 8,934,593 of CM074865.1, forward strand.
CAAAGTCAAAATTACTTGATGATCAAGTAATAGGAGAGAGGGACCAAATCCTTAGTCCATAAGGACTAGGATCGGCCGCCCCTCCCCTTTCCTATATATAGGGAGCTCGAGCTCCCCTTAGAGGGTAATCGAGAATTCTTTTGGTTCATGTGTTGAACACCATCCTTTCTCCAAGATAAACGAAACCCTAGGTTAAGCCTAAACACTAACTAGAGAACTAGCATCCTTACTAGTTAGATTGTAGTCAAGTTGGTGGACTATCTCTAGAGAGCTTAAAGTTAGAAATTTGAAGATTCGAGCTTTACCAAGGAGAGGGGATCAAGCCGCGAGAAGAGCGTTCTTGGGTGGCTTGAAACGCTTTAAGAAAGATAATTAAGAAAGTAAGTTTCTAATCTCTACGAATTTGGATACACGATTGCGAGTCCAAGATCCTTTCGTTCGAAAAATTTTAAATTTCCGCTGCTTTCTGATTCATGTTTTCCAACAAGTGGTATCAGAGCCACCTCGTTAATCGTGTTTCTGATTTGTCTCAATTATTCTGAATTTGGTAGAAATTCTTAGGCTTAGATGCGAATTAGGTATTCATGAGTTCTTTTAGAAAGCCTGAATTACGAAACTGTAATTTTTTCTTGAATTTCTGAAACTGTTTTCTTAAAGTATGTTTTTGAAAACCGTTTTAAATCAAATCATGTTTTTGAAAACCGTTTTAATTCAAATCTATTTAAATCGTGTTTTTTAAATTTTGGATTGTTGTTGGTTTTGAACTGAAACACAAAACACGAAAATCGCGTTATGAAAAATGCGAACCTAGGCGTGCTAGGGCGTCGCACGCCTAGGTCCGCGTCGTCCCGCACAGCAGTCCCGCAACCGCGCGGGACAGCCCGCCCGTCCCTCCCGCAACCGCGCGGGAGGCCTGCCCGCCAGTGCATAGGCGCACCCGCCTGCTCCTCCCGCAACCACGCGGGAGCCTCCTGTCACCCACCTGGGCGAGCGCGCGCGAGAAGGCGTGCGCCACGCGGTGCGCGCGCGATGCGTGCGGTCCGCCTGGGCTGGCGTGCGGGCGAGGCCTAGCCCTCATTTCGCGATCTTGATTTTCGTGTTTAGTCCAATCCGATCCCGATTTAATTTTTCCTAAAAATTTTTATTTTTATTAAATTTGAATTATTTTTGAAATAATTGTTTAAATTGGGATTTTGAAAATTTAAGCGATTTAAATTTTGGAAAAATTACAAACTTTATTTTATGAAAATATTGAAAGAATAAAATTATTAATTTTCAGAAATTAATTGGAATTTTATTGGTTTATAGTCATTCGGGTTTTATTGAAAAGGCTCTTGAACAAGAATTGCATCTAAGTCGTATTTTAAGCTATTAGAGCTTAAAGCGAGAATTTTAATTTGTTGGTTAAATTTGAATTCTTGCTAAAGCATGTTAGGTGATCATGGGTTTAGACTTATGTATGGTTTTAATTTATGCACATGGATGGTTTAAATTGGGGTTGGAGCCCTATAGTTGCGTTTTAAATTGAGGTTGGAGCCTCACTTATGCGCGTACTGTTATGTGATTTATTATGTGGCTTTCCATATTACTGTTTTTGAGGCCGGGGTATGCCCCATGTAATTTTCTAAGGCCAATATGAAGATTGAGCCTTATTACCTATGTTTTAAAACCCGGACCGGAGGTCGAACCGGAGCCCTTACTGGTCGGACCGGTGTGACGTCATAATTATATAATAATTATATATATTTATATAATATTATAAATATTAATTAAAAATAATTAAATTAGTTAAATAATATGAAAAAAATGGATATATAAATAAATTTTAACTACTCATTGATTTTTAATAACATATGCTATAATAAAATTTCAAATTATAAATCTAAACAATAGAAATAAAGATTAATTTAACAAATAACATACTTTTTATTGTAGATTATAATTGAAAATTAATTGCTAAGAAAATATAATTATAATATATAGCATATATTATAATTATATTTTCTTAGAACTCAATTTTTAATTATAATTTAGATGTTTAGTAAGCTTATAAACTATTTGCTGATAAAATATAACAACAAAGTGAAGTTGGCAAGTTGGTGGTGCTTTCCTCCTTCTACATCAGGGGTCTTGGGTTCAATTCCCCCAGCCCCACAATAAAATTTTGCAATTTTGGAGGAAAAAAAAAAAAAGAAAAATTCGGCCCAACTGGTCCGAAAACCGGTCCGGTCCGGGTCTTTAACCGGTTTTTGACCGGTTCGCCCCGGGTCAGACTGGTTCGTGAGGGGAGTGGTTTTAAGGGGTCACCCGGACCGGAAGGTCGACCGGTCACCGGTCGAACCGGTCCGACCGGCCGGTCTGGTCCGGGTTTTAAAACATAGCTTATTACTTTATGTCTTTTTCGTTTTAATTTGAGAGTAGAGATAGGTGGTGAGGTTTTATTTTCTTTTTGGAGACAATGCACCCATGGAGTAAGATGGACCACATTCAAGTAACAAGGAGGCCATAAGTGAAGACCCCTCAAAATGTTAGGGAGGGGAATCTCAATTGAAAATGTAATAGAGATAGGGCTCGTATTTTGTTACAGCTTTCCCTTATGTGATTTAAACTGTTTATGTGGTATGTATGTTAGAACTTGTGATTGTGGAGTGACTCCCACATATCACGCATAAGATAGGTAGAACCCATGATCATCTCATGTTAGTATCATGCTAGGACATGTTATCTGTTTATGTGCTTGTTTGAAATGCATTTAAGTTGTACTTGCATTAATCAAGACTAATAAAGTTGAATAACATATATGTTGGTGAGGTCGAACCGGACAACTCTCCGGTTAATTCGAAAATTTCCATTAAATATTAATCTAATTTCGAATAAATAGGTGTTTAATTCGAGGTGCAAATTTTGAATTAAATTTCTAGCATTCCATCAATAGGTTTTAAGTTTAGTAAGTGAAACTAGTTATTGTCCACGAGTCGTGGGATAGCTAGTGAAGCTTATTAGTTCTTAGTTACCTAATTGATCATTTTAAATGATCAATATTTCGTGATCAATTTTGGGAAGGGCGATGTCCGTGAGTCGTGGGTCGTTCGAACTAAGTTTTGATCATGATCTTATGATTGATGGGTCTAGCTTAACGCCTAAGTAAATATGGATGTCGCACGAGTCGTGGGTCCATATTGAAAGATAGGTGATGCAAAAACAATTACTAAGAGTTCTAAAGGTGTCAGAATTGGTAAGTTGTACCTACCTAGGGTTCTTACTTAGAATGTCCGCGAGTCGTGGGTTCGAGGTAAAATGCCTGGGATCTTAGTACCCATTGGGAAACGTGTTCCTCTTAGATCTTTGGGAATTATATATCTTTGAAAAACAGTGGGAGCTACATTAGATTAAAGACCTTATCTTTTGTATATCGTTATAATTCAGCATGCTCACTAGTTCTCTGTTTTACCATTTAGGTCGTAGATTCTGTGATTCTCTACGTGTTTTGAAATGGCAACCAAAAACCCTCTTGTATCGATCCTCGAGTCAAACAAGTTGACTGGTCCCAACTATTCCGATTGGCTGAGGAATCTAAAAATCATTTTAGATTCTGAGAAGAGAACTTATGTTCTCTTCGAAGGGGAGCCTAGTCCCGAAGGGGAGGCTCCCACTCGGGCCGAGCGGGAAGCGATCCAGAAGTGGAAGGATGATAATCTCCAAGCCCATTGCCTTGTGTTGGCTAACATGTCTCTGGACTTGCAAAGGCAACATGGGGCTATGGAATTTGCTTGGGAGATTTACGACCACTTAGAGCAACTTTACCGCCCTCATGAACGTGTTACAAGGTATAACACTTCAAAGGAATTGTTCCACTTGAGAATGAGGGAAGGTTCAAGTATCCATGAATATGGACTTAAGTTTCTCGCCCTTATTGAGAAACTTGCTTCCATGGACATGCCACTGAAAGATGAGCTTTCAGTGGATTTGTTGCTAGCTTCGCTCCCACCATCATTCAACCCATTTGTCCTTAACTTCAATATGAATCATGCTGGTGCTACTGTAGCTGAGCTGATTAGTCAGCTTGTGACTGCTGAAAGCACGATCAAGAAGGACAACAAGGTTCTGATGGTGAATGCTCCATCTTCCTCTTTTGGGCCTTCTAAAGGTAAGGGCAAGAAAGCCCAAAAGAAAAAGAAGAAACCCCTTAGGCCCACTGGTGGCATTTCGAAGGGGAAGGCCCAAAAGAAGAAGCGTGATCAGAAAGAGGATGTTTGCTTCCATTGTGGCAAAGCGGGACATTGTGGCAAAGAGGATGTGTTTCAATTCCGCGATATTTATATATTATGCCCTATTTTTATACCCACCAGTCTCCTTTAGACTGAACCCGGTTTGTTTCAGTTGTTTTGTGCAGGTTTGGGAGTGCTAGGAGGGAATACGAGTCGTCTAGTCTTGCATTAGTGTCTAGCATTTTCTTTTACACGCATAAATACTTGTTCTTATTACTTTTGTATTATGATCATGTATGGAGTATACTCATATTATGTTGAGCCCTGATGGCATTGATACTCTATCGTTGTATACTTTTGAATTTATTTTGGAGCTTGGATGCTCATTGTGAATATTTATGATAACTTGCTTCTGCTTTCATTGTTGATACTCTGATTTATTCATGTCTCGTCATTGTTTGGTTTAAGGGTTAGCTCCCACCTAGCTTAGTGTGTGTGTTGTGTCCTCGTTCTCCATGATTCGGTACGTGTATGGATTTTCCATTTCATATACGGGTCGGGTCGCCGGGGGGGGAGGGGGGGGGGGGGGGGGGGGAATGTGGTGCCTTAGGCTCGGGCGCTACATCCTTAAGTGGAATCAGAGCCTAGGGTTGCAAAACCCGGGCTTTTGTGTCGTGTGAGTCAGTCTTAGTAGTACGGCTTCCAGGAACAACTTGTCAATGTGTTGCATATGCATCTCTTATGTGATTATGTGCTCTATTTCTTAACTTTTGCTTAAATTAATTGCATACTCATGCATGAACTAACAATGGCATGCATTTCAGTGTATTATTGACAGAATGCCTCCATGAAAAGACCGGGAGAGATCTCCGGATCGACGCCGTCACCGTAACCGATCACCATCTCCACATCACCAAAAACCTCAACAACCCCAACCACCTCCAATGAATATGGAAAACTTCATGGAAGCGGTCTTTAACTATGTCGAGCACCGAAGGGCTCAAGCTCCTCCACCACAACCAGTTGAGCAACAAGCCCCTCCAAAGAATAACAACAGGGATTCTCATGGAGTGTTCCTAAGCTACAATCCCCCTCGATTCTCAGGATCTACTGATGATGCGGTTTCGGAGGGTTGGTTAACAAGATTAGAAAGGATTTTTGGGGTTCGACAGTTCACTACCCAGGAGAAGGCACAATTCGCCGTTTTTCAATTAGATGGCGAGGCATATGATTGGTGGGAGAGAACAAGGGAAAAGCTAGAAGTTGATGGAGAAGAGGTTACATGGAAAGTGTTCAAAAGGGAATTCCGGGAGTGTTTCGTGCCCGAGGTTGTAAGAGAACGAAAGGAGCAAGATTTCATGGATTTGAAGCAGGGCAATTGTTCCGTGGCCCAATATATTACAACTTTCAACAGACTTGGAAAATATGCTCCTCACATTATACGGGATGAGAAGAGGAAGTCCAAGAAATTCATTGCGGAACTAAGGCAGGACTTGCGACATGGCCAGGCTGGGCACAACTATTTGTCCTTCTCAGACACAGTGCAGCGGGCAATGAAACAAGAAGAGGAATTCAAAAAGAAAGATCCGGTTTTTAGAGCTCCAATGGGACAAGGCTCCGGGTCAAGCTTGGGAAAGAGGCCTATGATTCAAGCTACTCCACTATCTAAGGGTCCTTTCAAGAAACCCCGAATTGGAGGGCAAGCTCCAAAAGCTTAAGCTACGACACCTTTGGATCGATAAGCTTTGAGTGCAACTCGGATGGCTCAATTCCCGTGCGCACATTGTGGAGGTCCGAACCACAACTACTACAGATGTTGGAAGAGATTGGGTTTATGTCTCATATGTGGAAAAGATGATCATATGGCGGATGTATGCCCCGACAGAACTCCAGGATTTCAAAGAGGAGCTCCAAGGCCAATGATACAAGCTCGTGCCTATGCCCTTGAGGGCGAGGAGCAAGATGCTGAGATTGATCCTACCGCCGTGGTGGAAGGTACCCTATACATACATGACATGAACATTCATGCACTCTTTGATCCGGGTGCCACGCATTCCTTATTTCTCGTGAATTAGCTGTCTCTTTGTGCTTGCCTGTTATCTGTTTATCTTCTTGTTATTTGGTGAGTTCACCACTTGGTGGAAGTCTTCAGATAGATCAGTTGGTTCGGGAGTGTTCAGTTTTAATTGAAGGGAAAGAATATCCGGTCGATTTAGTTGTTATGCCCATGAAGAAGTATGGAGTTATTTTGGGTATGGATTGGTTGTCCAGGCATCGGGCCAATGTGGATTATTTTGCGAAGAAGGTTATTTTGGGTGAAGAGTTGGTGGTTGGTAGTAGTTCGAAATCGGTATCTCTCTTGTCTTATATGGAAGCTCATAAGCTAATGAGAGAAGGGCCTACAGGATTCATTGCCTATCTTCTCAACAAGCCGAATGATCAAGTTAAATTTGAGGATACCGCGTTGTTAAGGATTTTCCCGATGTGTTTCCGGAGAATTTGGGTTCTTTGCCACCGGATCGTGAGATTGAATTTGCTATCGACTTATATCCGGGGTCCGAACCATATTTTAAGACTCCTTATAGAATGGCACCAGCTGAATTGAAGGAATTAAAGATTAAATTGGAAGAGTTGCTTAAAGTTGGATATATTCGGCCAAGTTCGTCACCTTGGGGTGCTCCGGTTCTTTTCGTCAAGAAAAATGATGGAACTTTAAGAATGTGCATAGATTACCGAGAATTGAATCGGATGACCGTGAAGAACAAGTATCCTTTGCCCCATATTGAGGACTTATATGATATGTTACAAGGTTCGGGGGTATATTCGAAGTTGGACTTAAGACAAGGGTACTACCAATTGAAAATCCGGGAAGAGGACATTCCGAAGACGGGATTTAACACCCGGTATGGGCATTATGAGTTTTTAGTCATGCCTTTTGGATTAACTAATGCCCCAGCTGCATTTATGGATATGATGCATCGGATTTTTCGGCCTTACCTGGATAAGTTTGTGGTAATATTCATCGAAGACATCCTTGTTTATTCGAGGACTCCAGAGGATCATGCACGGCATCTCAGAATTGTGTTGGAAACTTTAAGGGAACACCTATTATATGCTAAGTTCAGTAAGTGCGAGTTTTGGATTGATCGGGTGGCATTTGTTGGTCATATAATCTCAAGGAAAGGTTTGGAAGTAGATCCTTCTAAGATCGAGACGGTTTTACAATGGCAGAGTCCGAAGAATGTCTCAGAGGTAAGGAGTTTCTTGGGTTTGGCGGGTTATTATCGGAGGTTTGTACAGGACTTTTCGAAGATTGCTGTCCCTTTGACCCGGTTAACTAAGAAAGAAGCTAAATTTGATTGGGATGAGAAGTGTGAAACGAGCTTCCAACTCTTAAAGGAAAAGTTGACAACTGCACCGATATTAGCACTTCCCGAAGGTACTGAAGGATATACGGTCTATACGGACGCCTCGAAGGAAGTCTTGGGATGTGTTCTGATGCAGGATGGAAAGGTAATTGCATACGCCTCAAGGAAATTGAAGGATCACGAACAGAATTACCCCACTCATGATCTCGAGCTAGCGGCTATGATCTTTGCTTTGGGAAAGTGGAGACACTATCTCTATGGAATTTCATTTGAGATCTTTTCCGACCACAAAAGTCTCCAGTATTTATTCTCTCAGAAGAAGTTGAACAAGAGACAAAGGCTTGGATGGAAATCTTAGCGGATTATGAGTGTACAATCCGATACCATCCCGGTAAAGCCAACGTGGTCACGGATGCGCTGAGTAGGAAAACTAGTGTGTCCAATGTGAAAGTGGAAATTGAAGATAAGAATGAGTCATTCAAATTGAGGGCTAGTATCCGGAATATCACGGTTCAACCGGATCTTCAGCAGAAGCTGTTTGAGGCTAAAAGGGATGATTCCGAGGTTCAGAAATTAGTAGAGAAGGCTCGAGCTGATCCAGAATGTTCATTTGGGTTTGATGATAAGGGGCTTCTAAGATTCAAGAATAGAGTCGTTGTACCGGGAGAGTTGAAAAGGATTATTCTTGAAGAAGCTCATCGATCAGGATATTCGATACATCCCGGAGGGAACAAGATGTATAAGGATTTGAAACAATTCTATTGGTGGAATGGTTTGAAACGGGATGTGATCAACTTTGTGAAGTATTGCATGACTTACCAAGTGGTAAAAGCGGAACATCAAAAGCCATCAGGGCTACTTCAACCATTATCGATCCCAGAATGAAAATGGGAACAAATTGCTATGGATTTCGTTTCGGGTTTGCCGAGGGTAAAAGGTGGTCTCGACGGAATATGGGTAATTGTGGACCGTTTGACAAAGTCTGCTCATTTTCTTGCTGTCAGAATGTCCGACAAAGTAAGTAAGCTAGCCAAGAAATATTGTGATGGGATTGTACGACTCCATGGAGTACCGGTTAGCATCGTGTCGGATCGGGATCCCCGGTTAACTTCAAGGTTTTAGCAAGAGCTTCAAAACAATTTGGGAACAAGGCTTCAATTCAGCACAGCTTTCCATCCTCAGATAGACGGGCAGTCGGAGAGGTTGATCAAGTATCTAGAGGATATGTTGAAAGCATGTGCATTGGACTTTCAAAGCTCTTGGAACGAGCAGTTGTCATTAATCGAGTTCGCTTACAATAATAGCTTTCAAGCCTCGATAGAGATGGCACCTTATGAAGCTCTCTACGGACGTAAGTGCAGGTCTCCGTTGTTCTTTGATTTAGATGAGTGGAATTGAACCAAGCAAGAGGGCGTGAGAAGAAAGGAGAAAAAGGAAAAACCCTCTAAAGTCGTTCAGGATGCGATTGATAAGGTCCAAATTATAAGGCAACGGATGAAAGCCACTCAGGATCGGCAAAAGAGCTATGCTGGCCATCGGAGGAAAAACCTTGAGTTTGATGTTGGAGATAGGGTCTTTCTAAAGGCTTCTCCGCATAAAGGATTTTCAAGGATCGGGAAAGGAGGGAAGTTGAATCCTAGATATTTGGGTCCGTTTGAGATCTTGGAAAGAATTGGAGATACGGCCTATCGTTTGGATTTACCTCCTAATTTAACCAGAATTCACAATGTATTTCACGTTTCACAACTCCGGAAATATTATCAAGATGAATCCGAAATCCTACCGGTTGAAGAAGTGGAACTAGAACCGAATCTGGCCTTTGTTCAGAAGCCGATTAAGATATTGGATCAGAAGTTTCAAGAACTTAGAAATCGGCGAATCCCACTAGTCAAGGTTCTTTGGAGAAGTGATAAAACCGAATAGGCTACGTGGAAAACGGAAGAGAAAATGAGGAAGTTCAACCCTGAGCTGTTTTCGGGCGAGCAATGAATCCGAGGACGGATTCTTTTAAGGGGGAGAGATTGTAACGCCCCGACTTTTCGGTCAAACAGGTACGGCGTATGTGTTTACCAATTTGAGCAAATTACTTGTTTTAATTTCGTATTTACTTCTTTAATTTCATACTTTATACTTAGTTGATGTTAATTTCGAATTCTTATTTATTTGAATTTTACTTGAGATTGTGAAAGTATTTGTTTACGTGACCTTGTTTGAGCTTGATTTGATTTTCGTTTTTCGTGATAATTTGGTATGATTGATATAAGTGTTCTATGTTCATGTTTATATGCTCGTTGATTGATCTTGTTCTTGTTTGTTTGAATTTTGGGTTCGTTTGTGTGATCGGAACCGAAAAGGGAGCTAAAGGGCATTTAGCGTACCTTGTGTTCCGAGTGTTGTAACTTGAGCTCGGGAACTCAGAATCGAGTTTCGTCACCTCCGTTGGATCCGTATCGACGATTCGGATGCAATGGGATAAACCTCATACCTTTTTAAGATCATTTGGATTCCTAAAATTCAACCGAAACGAGCACGCGCCCAAAACGACCAATTATAACTCCACACAAGCTACGGACCTACTTAAACGTACTTAAGACCTACCCTTTGACCCTATCCACTTGTAAACCACCCCACTACCCTCTCTCAGCCCCCTCATACCGAGCCATTCCCTTCCCACACACCCCAAACTCAGCTAAAAAGAAGAAAAGAAAGAGAAGAAGAAGAAAGGAAGAAGGGGAATAGTGCCAACCAAAGAGATTTGAGCTCATCTCTCATCCATTCCTCACCATTTCTTAAAGGTAACTCCATTTTTTATATGTGCACCTCCTTGTTGTTCTTTTAAGTCCAATTTTGCATGGTTTCACCATGATTTGCTTAAGTTTGGAAGAAGATGATGAATAGTGGAATTATTGCACTTTCTTGATCAACTTGAATCCTTGGAATTTCCTTTGAATTTCATGAGTACTATATTATCCTTTGACATGGAATTAGATGGATATGAACTTGGTTTGCATGGTTGTTGGAGATTCTTGGACTTGCCTTTAATGGAGCTTGAAGATATGAATTTGATGATGACTTCTTGATGCATTACTTGAAGTTCTTGTTGTTTAATGTGATATAGCTTGAATATATGAGTTCATGACCTGATTTAGGGTGCTTTTAGGTTGAGTTTTGTGTTGGCTTTGTGACTTGTGGCTTCCATTTCATTTTTCCCCTGTTGTGTGTATTTTTTTTTGGCTACTGACATGAATCCACGAGGGTGGATTTGAGTCAGTAGGCTTCTGGACAGAATCCATGGGAGTGGATTCTGTCCTGCGTTTTTTTCGTTACTCCGGTTCCATTTTTCTTGTTTTTCTTCGCTTGTTTGATCTTCCTCTACCTCTTTTATGACTTCTATTCCTTGCTAACATATATTATTACGTGTTATGATTAATGTATCAAGTTTATGATTCGTTTTAATATGATTTGTGAAAGTTATGAACGATTGAATGTGTAACCTGCTAGGAATAGTGCCCTAGAAAGCCGATTGTATATCCGCTTTGTGTTTTTCCTTATTGTAATCACAGGCAATCTTTGAATGAAATAACGAATTGAGGCAACACTTCTTTATATGCTCTTGTTTGGTATGCGTTTACTTTATCTGTGCATGTATGAGAACTCCCCTAATCCTGATGACTTTAGGACTCTACCAGGTACGACGTATGTGTTTACTAATTTGAGCAAATTAATTGTTTTAATTTCATATTTACTTCTTTAATTTCATACTTTATACTTAGTTGATGTTAATTTCGAATTCTTATTTATTTGAATTTTACTTGAGATTGTGAAAGTATTTGTTTACGTGACCTTGTTTGGGCTTGATTTGATTTCCGTTTTTCGTGATAATTTGGTATGATTGATATAAGTGTTCTATGTTCATGTTTATATGCTCGTTGATTGATTTTGTTCTTGTTTGTTTGAGTTTTGGGTTCGTTTGTATGATCGGAACCGAAAAGGGAGCTAAAGGGCATTTAGCGTACCTTGTGTTCCGAGTGTTGTAACTTGAGCTCGGGAACTCGGAATCGAGTTTCGTCACCTCCGATGGATCCGTATCGACTATTCGAATGCAATGGGACAAACCTCATACCTTTTTAAGATCATTTGGATTTCTAAAATTCAACCGAAACGAGCACGCGCCCAAAACGACCAATTATAACTCCACACAAGCTACGGACCTACTTAAACGTACCTAAAACCTACCCTTTGACCCTACCCACTTGCCAACCACCCCATTAGCCTCTCTCAGCCCCCCCATACCGAGCCATTCCCTTCCCACACACCCCAAACTCAGCCAAAAAGAAGAAAAGAAAGAGAAGAAGAAGAAAGGAAGAAGGGGAATAGTGCCAACCAAAGAGATTTGAGCTCATCTCTCATCCATTCCTCACCATTTCTTAAAGGTAACTCCATTTTTGATATGTGCTCCTCCTTGTTGTTCTTTTAAGTCCAATTTTGCATGAGTTCACCATGATTTGCTTAAGTTTGGAAGAAGATGATGAATAGTGGAAATATTGCACTTTTCTTGATCAACTTGAATCCTTGGAATTTCCTTTGAATTTCATGAGTACTATATGATCCTTTGACATGGAATTAGATGGATATGAACTTGGTTTGCATGGTTGTTGGAGATTCTTGGACTTGCCTTTAATGGAGCTTGAAGATATGAATTTGATGATGACTTCTTGATGCATTACTTGAAGTTCTTGTTGTTTAATGTGATATAGCTTGAATATATGAGTTCATGACCTGATTTAGGGTGCTTTTAGGTTGAGTTTTGTGTTGGCTTTGTGACTTGTGGCTTCCATTTCGTTTTTCCCCTGTTGTGTGTATTTTTTTTTTTTTTTTTTGCTACTGACTAGAATCCACGAGGGTGGATCTTTCCTTTGGAAAAATCCACGGGGGTGGATTTGAGTCAGTAGGCTTCTGGACAGAATCCATGGGGGTGGATTCTGTCCTGCGTTTTTTTCGTTACTCCGGTTCTATTTTTCTTATTTTTCTTCGCTTGTTTGATCTTCCTCTACCTCTTTTATGACTTCTATTCCTTGCTAACATATATTATTACATGTTATGATTAATGTATCAAGTTTATGATTCGTTTTAATATGATTTGTGAAAGTTATGAACGATTGAATGTGTAACCTTCAAGCATGGAACGTTTTGAATGAATTATTTGTCTATATGGCATCATAACATGATTTTCACATTTTATGCATCTCATATCATGTGCATAGCATAGCCGAGCGTCGTATGTGGTCATTTTGAGTCTCACACTGCCTCTTTTGCACAGATACGGGTTTGGTCGGAGACGAGGGCGACCTTTGAGGCCTTGTTTTACTTCTTTTGTTGCTTCAAGGTGGGTTTCTCTTCTAATAGATATCTTGACCTATGTATAACCTTATGTGAAAGGTTTTAAGCCAAAATTATATATATGTAATTAGAGTCTTTTCTCGAGTAAATGGTTTCAAATGTAAGCCTTTTCTTTCATGAATCCTACCTTATGATTTTGGCGAGATTATGTATGTATGAGCACGGGCTCAGGGACTTAGTGTATGTGGCTATCCGGGGAGGCATGGGCCGACGGTGATCCCATACACTAGTTCCAACCATGAACTACGACGCAACCGACCTCGTTAGGAGTTTTAGCGAGGAAGGGGAATCGGGCTCTTGAGGATTCATGTACCTCACTAGCCACTATGTATGAGGTGGGCGGGTCTTGCAAACCCTTCCACCACCTGGAGGAAGAAGGTGTATATGTATAATTATGATCATGAATGTATGTGCACAAAATATATATATGATAACGAATGAATTATGATATGTTTACACAAGGTGTTGGTTGGAGATAGGGATGCAAACGAACCGAGCCGAGCCGAGCCGAGCCATTTTTTTAAGGTTCGGGGTCGGGCTCGTGCATAGAAGAAATGGCTTGGGCTTGGCTCACGAGCCAGCGAGCCACGATAGAGGCGGCTCGGGCTTGGCTCGCAGTAGGTTCGGCCGAGCCGAGCCGAGCCCACGAGCTAAACAGAAAACCCCTAAAAAAATAGCTTTTTTCACCCAGATCTGCAACTTTCCTTCTTTTTCCCCAAATCTGAATCGTTTTCTTTATAAACATCCCAAACGTTTAAACCTAGATACGTTTTCTTACGTCCAAAACAGAAATTAAGAATCTACATTTGTTTTCTTATATATAAAAAAACCCAGAAAAAAGAGATGCAAACGAAAGAAAATTTTGGGAAAAAAATAAAATTAAAAGATCCATTCAAATTCTTCATCTTTGAGTTTTGAAAACTCTCTATCTGGGCAGCAGGTGGTGAAATCCTTCAAGCTACAAGAAGTGGTGGTGCCATGGCGGAAGCGTCCTGGCGTAGAGAGTGGTGCAGTGTCGGTGTCGTCCTGGCGGAGAGAGTGGCGCAGTGTCGGTAGCGTCCTGGCAGAGAAGGCGGCGTTCGGGTGGTGGGAGGCGGTGTGAGAAGGCTCTTGGGTGTGGAGAAACAATGGCTCTTTTCTGCGAATTGCTAATCTATGGCGTTAGGGAAGTGGTGGATTTGGGTGGGGTTTTTAACCTTTGGGCGGCTGAGAGAGAGTGGAAGAAGAAAATGAATTGACTAGGGTTGCTTTTACCATATAATATATATATATAAATGTATATAAAATTATATGTATGTATATAGCCTGTACATCGTGTATATATTACTATATATATATATATATATATATATATATATATATATATATATATATTTGAAATTAATATGTCAGTATACAATATATATATACAAATATATAAATAAAATAAAATAAAAAAAACCTAAGTTCGCGAGCTGGCTCGCGAGCCATGAGATACACAGCATATGGCTCGGGCTTGGCTCGTAGATCCCACGAACCGAGCCATGGCTCGGCTCGGCTTGCACATACCGAACCTAAGCGCGAGCTTTTGGCGAGCCACTATGAATGAATATGATTGTCGTAATCCCGTTGATGTCTTCTTTGTTTTGCCCCCTTGGGAAATTCTTCTCAAACTTCACACGGGATTAAGGCTTGCATGAATGTGTTTCAATTCAGCGATATTTATATATTATGCCCTGTTTTTACACCCACCAGTCTCCTTTAGACTGAACCCGGTTTGTTTCAGTTGTTTTGTGCAGGTTTGGGAGTGCTAGGCGGGAATACGAGTCGTCTACTCTTGCATTAGTGTCTAGCATTTCCTTTTACACGAATAAATACTTGTTCTTATTACTTTTGTATTATGATCATGTATGGAGCGTACTCATATTATGTTGAGCCGTGATGGTATTGATACTCTATCGTTGTATACTTTTGAATTTATTTTGGAGCTTGGATGCTCATTGTGAATATTTATGATAATTTGCTTCCGCTTTCATTGTTGATACTCTGATTTATTCATGTCTCGTCATTGTTTGGTTTAAGGGTTAGCTCCCGCCTAGCTTAGCGTGTGTGTTGTGTCCCCGTTCACCGTGATTCGGTATGTGTATGGATTTTCCATTTCATATACGGGTCGGGTCTCGGTGCGGGGGGATGTGGTGCCTTACGCTCGGGCGCTACAAAGAGACTACACGACCCCACCCAAAGACGGAATTCTAAATGCTAATGGTGGTCTTTCTCGCATTCACGGAGCAGGGACTGTGACCTTGTCCCCAGAATTGAAATTAAAAAATTACCTCTATGTCCCGAGCTTATCTTGCAAACTGCTTTCTATAAGTCAAGTTACGAAACAGTTAAACCGCATGGTGCTGATGATGTTTCCATCATTTTGTTTGTTGCAGGATATTCGATCGGGGAAGGTGATTAGGCATGGTACTGAGGAACGGGGGCTGTACTACGTCGACGAGGTGGCTCAACAAAGAACTGTAGCGTTTGCTCAAGGGACAATGAACCGCGAACAATGGTTGTGGCACCGCAGGTTGGGACATGCCTTGTCAGGGTATCTTCAGTTGTTATTTCCTCAGTTTTTCCCGAAAGATAGTCAGTTTACTTGTGAGACTTGTGCTCTAGCTAAGAGTCATCGACAGTCCTTTCCTTTTTCCAGTTCTAGGTCTAAAACCGTGTTTTCTCTAGTTCATTCTGATGTATGGGGACCCGCTCCAAACACTGAGTCAAGTCATGGTTTTAAATATTTTGTTCTGTTTATTTATGATTGTTCTCGAATGACATGGGTATACTTTTTGAAGAATAAAGTTGAGGTTCCCTCAAAATTTATTGAGTTTTTTTAATATGGTGCGCACACAGTTTGGAACTTATGTCTAAGTACTTAGATCCGATTTTGGGGGGGGGGGGGGGGGGGAGGGGAGGGGGAGTACGTAAACTCTACACTTAAACAGTTCTTCCATGACCACGGGTTAATCCACCAAACTTCGTGTCTACATAGCCCACAACAAAACGGGGTAGCCGAACGCATGAACCGTCAGCTCCTAGAAATGTCTAGATCCCTGCTCATTAAGTCACACTGCCTGTAACGCCCCGTTTTCTCGACAAGTCAGGTATGACCTCATGAGTGGGTTTAGACCGAGTGTTATGTGATTTAATTATGTTTTAATTGCTAAGTGAACGTTTAACTTAATAATTTCGTGAACTAATTGTTATTATGTGACCAATATGATTTAAGTGATTATGTTATTTAAACTCATTTTTTTAATATGTTTACATGCTAATTAATTATTTTATTTCGATTATGTACATATTTGAACTTATATGAAATCCTTGGACTCAACCGAACTTTTAATTGGACCCCAATTACTCACCTACCAAACTTTCGGGACCCAATTGGAGCACTTAAATTATTGAGGGACCAAAGTGCAATTTCTTTTCTCTTTTCCCCCTTAATAAACGATATACACACCCTTTCTCTCCTCATTCTTCTTCTTCTTCCTATCTTCTAACAAATAAACCTGAAACCCTCATCTCTTCCATCACCATGTCATTTCCAAGTGGCAAGAAGGCAAGAAATTAAGATCATCTACTCCTACAAGCTCAAGAATCAAAGTTCTCCACCATTTCCCTTCTCTTCTCCTTCCATTCACTCCAAGTTATAATTTGTGTATATATAGATACACATATATATATCGTATATTTGTGGATTGATGATGATTTGGTGATGATATATGCATATACGTATAATTTGTGGAGTTTTTTTATGCATATTAGTGTATGAATTGATCCGGATATGATTTAGGGTGGTTTTGGAACATTTCCTTTCGAACCCCTGCTCCTTTGCCACTGATTTTCGGAGAAGATGACCCAACACGGCCGTGTCAATGTTTCAAGTTGGAATTTTTTTATTCCGACATGGCCATGTCAGCTTCCAGTCCAATTTTGACACGGCTGTGCCGACTTCGTTTGAGCTCTGATTGGCCTAATTTTTGGACTGTAGAAACCTTCTTCAGTTTAGAACATTCTCTAATTGGAATCACCTTAAAATTCCATGTGGTTTCTGAGATATGATCGTTTGAAAATTGTGTCACCACTTCGCCGAAATTCTGCAGTGGTCCAACTTTAAACCTACGCCATTTTCACCTCGCTTTGAACCATGATTCGTGCCATATACCATTGAAAATATCTATGTGTCTAGTTTCATTTTCAATAAGCAAAACTTAATTCCAACTTTTAGAACTCGAGATATATCTAATTTTCTACAGCTTGCGCATTTCCGAAAACTATCAACTTTCCCAAAATCCATTTTCTTGCGTTCCTTTCACCCCCTTGACTTCCGTATGTGTTCTAATTGATATCATTGCCTCAAACTTGTTTTTATGATATTAATGGATTATTGAATGATATGTTATGATATGCTTATGAACGTTATGACTTGATTTGTGTTGGTCAAACGTTACATATATGCATAAACGCTTAAGTGCTATAATGTGAATCTTCTTGTTACCAATGTATTCCCTATGTGTTTAATGAATTCCTTGAACCTCTAAATGATTCATATGTATTGTTAACATGTATTATAAAGTATTATGAATTGAATATTGATTGAACGAATGGTATGGATTGAACGCATGGTAATGAACGGACATGATTTATTCGTGTAATGAATGAATAGCTTGATTACGTGTCTAAGTGACATTAATTGTGACATGAACATCTTATTAGCATATTGTTATTGTTCATGCATGTCTTATTATGTTAATTCATTGTCGTGTGTCATATGTGGTTCATTTGGAGTCTTGAGTCTCACGTATGCGCCGTATTGTCTTTTTGTACAGTTTTCTCCACGGTGGAGATCTACCGAGTTCATAGGCTACTTTCAAGTTTTCCTTTCTTCTTGATTTTGGTTCGGTAAGGTGTAGCCAAATGGGTTTCTCTTCTATTAGTTAAATGACTCGATATATACCCAATGTGTAAAGCTTTAAGCCAAAGTATTATAAATATATATATATATATCGAGTCTTTTGAAGAGTCAATGATTTTAAATGTATAGCATTTCTTGTTTATTGAATCCCTAACCAAATGTTTTGGCGAGACATGATTGAATGCACTGAATTGGGGCCCTGGGACTATGTGTACGTGGCTATCTGGGAAAACATGGGCTGACGGTGATCCCCGTGCGTTAGTTCCAACACAATGACGGCGATACCGGCCCTCGCTAGGAGATTAGCGAGGAATGGGAACCGGGCTTTTGGGACTTCATGAACCCCTCTAGCCACAATGATTGGGTGGACGGTGCTTTGGCCGAGCCCGTCCACTAACTGGAGAAAAAAGGTGTAAATGATAATGATTACGAGTGATTATGATTGAATGATTATTATAAAAGATTATGAACGAATGATTATGAACGAACGTTGTATGATCATTAATGAATGAATGAATGAATGGATAATGCACACACGAGGTGAAGGTTGGAGAATTCGCCCACTCGTCGGGCTCACGTATTGGTCTAATGAAGGAATGAATAAGAATTGATTGTTGTAATCCCATGCGTTGTTTTCTTTGTTTTCACCCGCTTGGGAAATTGTTTCAAAACCTCGCACGGGATTATAGCTTGCATGAGTGTGTTTAAATTCCGTAATATTATTGTAGTAAGCCCTGTTTTATACCTACCAGTCTCTTATAGACTGAACCGGGTTTGTTTTCAGCTTTCTTGCAGGTTTGGAGTGCTAGGTGGGATTTCGAGTCTGTCGAGTCTTGTGGTTAAGTCCGAGTCACTTCACACGCATATTGTAAATTGATTAAGTTATACGAAGAATGTATGAATGATTATGATCATGTTGTATTGATTCGGGACAGACTTCTAGGGATAGATTGAACCCGTATAGTATGATTTTTTATTTATGATTTATGTTTGAATTTTCGGGACTAGGTATTTATGCTAGTTGAACTCGTCACTTATTGTCTATTCTGTGTTAGATTATATGATCTGCTTCCGCGCATGTTTTGTTCCTCTGTTGTTGTTTTTGTACTTTGCCTACGTGGTTTCGAAAGTTAGCTCCCGCCTAGCATAGTGAGTGAGTGAGTCCCCGTTCGCTCTGATCTGGCACATGTATAGACTATCCATTTCATATGCGGGTCGGGTCTTAGTGCGGGGGATGTGGCGTCATGCGCTCGGGCGCTACACTGCCCCCAGTCCATGTGGCCCAAAATAGTTGCTTCCTCAGTATATTTGGTCAACAGATTACCCTCAAAACCACTTGAGTTCAAAACCCCACTACAGTGTCTAACCAGTCAGGTTAGTATCCCCTCCATCCTCACACTTCCTCCAAGGGTGTTCGGGTGTTCTGTATTTTTCCATCTCCCTAAGACTACCCGTACTAATTAAACTTGATCCGTGTTCGGTCAAATGTGTCTTTGTCGGGTAAGGGGTTCATCAGAAGGGGTATAGGTGCTATAATCTCATTTCTCGTCGTCTTTACACCACCATGGATTGTGATTTTGTTAAGACAGAATACTATTTTTCATTCCCACTTAGTGGTCAGGGGGGAGAATCGACAGCAGGATCCACTAAGTGGGGTACCACCACTGTTTAGGCCAGACACAGTCTTAACAGAGTAAGTAGGCGGAACCACCAAGCCACCATCTCTTGTGGTACAGCCGCCCACACCGGCCACCACCCCGACGAATACTCCTGAGGTTAGTAGCCAGAACCTGGATAGTACATCTATGTCCCTATGATCCTAACAGTGCAGGGAACAGTGAAGAACAGGGGGAGACTGAAGAACAGGGGGGTGACTGAAGAACAGGGCACAAAAAGATATGTGTTGCCACCACGGTCAAATAGATAGGTTCCGCCAAAGGGGTATGAGCCCGAACACACATGCAGAACTCCGAGGTATCCGGTAGCCAAGATGACCAGAAGGAGCTTAGCACCACAAGCTCATGCCTATACTGCAGCCATCCACTCCATCAGAATCCCAAGTAAAGTTGAAGAAGACCTTGAGGATAAGAAGTGGGTGCAGGCTATGGAAATGGAAATGGAAGCACTAGAGAAAAATGGTACATGGGAAAAATGCATCATTCCCAAAGGGAAAAAGACGGTTGGTTGCCATTGGGAAGAATTGAAAGTACAAAACGAGATTGGTAGCAAAAGGGTACACACAGACATACGGGATTGATTATTCTGAAACTTTTTCCCCCGTGGAAAAAATAGACACCATCAGAGTACTATTCTCGGTAGCAGCCAACCGGGATTGGGAACTCCATCAGTTTGATGTTAAAAATGCATCCCTACATGGGGATCTTCAGGAGGAAGTTTACATGGAACCCCCTCCAGGGTTCACGGGAAAGTTCAGCAACAAGGAAGTGTGCAGGCTAAACAAAGCCTTGTAGGGGTTGAAGCAGTCATCTAGGGCTTGGTTCGGGAGGTTCTCAGCAACCATGAGGAAGTATGGCTACGATCAAAGTAACTCGAATCACACATTGTTCATCAAGCGGAGAGATGAGCTAGTGACTTGTCTGATCATCTATGTGGATGATATGATCATCACAGGGGACGACCGAGAGGAAATTTCACGGTTAAGGGAAAATTTGTTCTCGGAGTTTGAAATGAAAGATCTAGGGCCGCTGAAGTACTTTCTCGGGATATAGGTATTGCAGTCTAAGAAGGGGATTTACATCTCTCAAAGGAAGTTTTTCCTTGACTTGCTAGCAGAAACAGGGCTATTAGAGTACAAACCAGCTGACACTCCTATGGTTGTTAATCACGGATTAAGAATAAAGGAGGAAGTAGAAGAGACAGAAAAGTCACAGTATCAATAACTGGTGGGAAAACTGATCTATTTGTCCCACACCAGGCCAGACATTACCTACGCTATTGGGGTGCTAAGTCAGTTTATGCATCGACCACAGAAGGAGCACATGGAGGCGCCACTCAGAGTGTGCAGGTATCTGAAGGGGTGTCCGGGAAGAGGTGTTCTCTTTCAAAAGCACGGACACTTGGAGGTTGAGGCATACACAGATGCAGACTGGGCTAGGAGCTCGGGTGATCGGAGGTCGACTTGTGGCTATTCCACATTAGTCGGAGGAAATGCTGTAACCTGGAAGAGTAAGAAGCAGAAGGTCGTATCACTCTCGAGCGCAGAAGCAGAGTTTCGGGGGATTGCTCGTGGAGTGGCAGAGGTCCTTTGGTTGAGGGAATTACTTATAGAGATTGGCATTTCTCCAACCGGAGCGTGTAGAATCATGTGCGAAAATAGGGCGGCGATAAGCATATCCGAGAACCCCCTACATCATGATCGTACAAAGCATGTGGAGGTGGATAGACACTTTATCAAAGAAAAGATTGAGGAAGGGATCGTTAGGCTCCCGTTCGTGAGGTCAGAGGATCAACTTGTAGATGTCTTGACCAAAGCTGTGAATGAAAGGATCTTTGTGGAAGTTTTAAGCAAGTTGCAAATCGGAGATCCGACTATACAACTTGAGGGGGAGTGTTGACATAAGGAAAATTAGGTTTAGGCGATCTTCTGTAATCCCGTGATTTCTTGTAATTATTCCTCTTTCCTTACTTAGCATAGTTGTGTATTGTATTTAAGTATGGTTGTACAGTGTATTCCGATGAACACAGAATTACAGAATTCAATACAAAAATCATTCCCAAACTATGACATCTTCAAATTACAACACATATTTGGGATGACAATGCATCCCGAGAATTCCTTGAGAGGCAATTCGAAAACTTACAACTTTAGTTGCTCTGGTTATATTTGCTAGATATAATAAAGGGTTTTCTTTTTCTCTTTTTTTTTCCTTGTTTTTTTTGTTTTTCAGTGTTGGATTGACCGACAGGGAAGAGGGTGATCTGGGGCCAGTATATGGGTTTCAATGGCGGCATTTTGGTGCCAAGTCAGCAATTGGTACAAGAATATAGTAAACAGTGCAAATGCCTATTGCATTCTAGAAAGTTAAATCTTCTTACTTTGTGTTCTACAGATACATTGATATGAATGCTGACTATACGGGACAAGGATTTGATCAATTGTTGGATGTCATCGACAAGATAAAGAATAAACCCAACGACAGAAGAATTATCCTTTCAGCTTAGAATCCTTCTGATCTCAAGCTAATGGCTTTACCTCCGTGCCACATGTTTGCACAGGTCCATACCAAAACATCCCATTGCGAAAATTATTATTATTACTTTTTTATGTTAAATGTGCACCTTTATTGCAGTTTTATGTGGCCAATGGTGAGCTATCTTGCCAGATGTATCAACGTTTTGCGGACATGGGACTTGGGGTGCCGTTTAATATTGCATCTTACTCATTGCTAACCTGTATGATTGCTCATGTTTGTGGTATATATGTATTTGTTTCTCACTACAAAAAAAGTTATTTTTGTGACAATTTGTTGTGACGAAAAATAATAGCTTCATAATAGATTACACTATAGCGACGATCTATAAGTTTGTCCCACAAAATAAACTTTAAGCGACAAAAGTTTTGTATGTCACGAAAGACTTTGTTTTATATGAAAAAATTTAATATTCGTCACAAAATATTCAGACATATGTCGCGCTAAATTGTACAATGTACGATGACAAATTATTTAACCTCTTGTGACGAAATGTTTTGCCACTTATGTATCATATACATGACAAATTTTAGGTTTGTCATAAGAAATTATTTTGTTGCGATAAAAAATAATATCATCATATAAAGTATTATTATTTTATAAATTATTTGCATGTGGCAACTTATAATAGTCACTATAAAATTATGGTATCATGGCAAATTTTTTATTGTCACAATAGGTCATATGTGGTGACAAAATTAATTATTGTCATGTGAAATATTTTTGTTTTATATAAATATTTAATTGTGACAAGTTTGTATTGTTACCACGAAAATATAATGTTTTGATAAATGATTGGTCGTTACAATAATTAGTTTTGTCGTGACAAAATGTAATATTGTCATATAAAAATCAGTTTGTTATGATATATTCATATTGTCATAATAGAAATATGTTATGTGATAATATATTTATTGTCATAAAATTTTCTTTATTTGTGACAAAATATATGTTGTCATACTAGATTTTATTGCAACAAATGCTTAAGCACTACAAGAAAACAACCAAAAATCGAATATAAATATGATTATATTTAATTCAATTAATTATATATTTAAATTTTTATATTTTAAACTAATAACATAAAAATATTTAAATAATTAATTGAAATTAGTGTATGAATGTAGCACCCCAAGCGGTGGGGCACCACACCCCCGCACTATGACCCGACACGTGGCACGAAATGGAAAGTCCGCACACGTACCAAGTCACAGCGAACGGGTGACAAACGAAAAATCCAACCTAAGCTAGGCGGTTCCTAAACCCTGTACAAGCCAAATATGCAAAAACCCAAATGCGGAAGCGATGTAAAATACGAACTAACAAAAACTTTAATCAACAAACATAAATAAACAGGTTCAACTAATTCCACGAACCTGTCCTAACCTGTCCCGAATTCAAACATACAACAAAGACGGGTTCAACTAATCCAAGCCCTGTCCTAACCTGTCCCGAAAATTCATATAATCATCAAAGCATAAGTATCATCTTGTACAGAACATACTATATACATAATTTCATAAATAAATCAGAACAAAATACTTAACAAAATCAAACGGACCGACACAGACTCGACAGACCAGACTCAAAGCCGCCTAGCTCGAACTCCAACAACTTGAACCTGCAACTAAAACATAGGTGGGGCGAGGGTCAGCCCACTGACTGAGCGAGGGGGGCTGAACTCACACACACTATACATAATAAGGAGCAGAGCACGTATCAAAAGAAAGATTATGAACCGGGAATAGGGTTTTACATACCAAAACCATTTTCAAATCAAACTTACACTATTTTCAAACCAAACTTATACATATCTTATCTTATCTCCTCTTATTCAAAACTTAACCAACTGAGCATACTCATACCAAATTTATACTTAATCAAATCATATCAGACTGAACAAACTCGTAACATATCGAAAGAGAAAGCTCCTATCCCGTTTCATAATCAACATAACATATCATATTCATATACCCGGCGAGTACGGGTCTCCAACCTTACTTCCAAATCATATTATCAAAACAGAAAACATAACATAACATAACATCCTCAACTCTGGGTGATGGAAGGGGCGTATATCATATACATACCTCGAGGGGTAATGATCCCCTACGAGTCCTCGGCAGGTTTTACGCCACTGGCTCAAGAATATCTCGCCTCCCCTATCTCCCTGAGTCGCACGAGATACCTCAAATGGAGACTATGCACAGGCTTAACCCGACGGCCCGTTACCGTCCCGGGGTTCCTTACCTACAGTCTCCGGGGCCCAACATATCAGACATAACATAACAGATCATAACTCGCTACATATCATACTTATCAAATCATAATCGTAATGTACGTACCTTATCGGAGCATACCATACCTTGCAACTTAGCATATGCTATAAACGTACCTCTCCGTGTCATCCTAATCCGCCGCTGGTATGAAGACACACGGTTTGGAGCATAGCCTCGTTGCAAAACATTTCAAGCTTACATATGCTTGTACATATACAGTTCGAAAAACCTTTAACCGTATGACAAAATCATAAACGTATCGTATAAACACATATCTACTATATAAATATAATAGAATAATCGCATGCAGGCTTGAAAACGAGCACATAAGGTTGTAGGTTGCTTTAACTAAACAGAAATCCTAAAACCTCACCTTACACCGACGAGAACGAAGAACACAAGCCAAGAAGTCCCACTGAGACTCCGACAGCTGACAGACACTCCCTGAACAACCCCTGAACAACTGAACACAACACAGACTCAGACTCCAAAAACAACCAAACAGACGCACGGCCATGCTCACGAATACAAATGATGCAACATATAACCCATATTTATTCGATCAAATCTTTCAGAGCATATTACAATTCATAATACATATCAAAAGATGCATAGCTTATAAAATTCCTAACATTAATTACATAGAATCAATTAGGACATTAAGAATTCTATTCATATCAAGTACCAATTCTCAAAAGGATAAACGCAATTTACATAACAATTTATTCACAATTAATACATTGACAATTTTCCCGATATTCTAATAATTAGCATACTTAAGAAATTCACTCAAATTAGAATATAAATTAGCCTAGCATAATTCATTTCTTATGTTTTATAAAATTTCATAATCAATTTAGTTTCCAAAATTACACTAACACCCCCTCAAACAATAATTATTCTCAAATATATGGGCGTAAAACGAGATAAATAAATTCAATAAATCACGAATCAAACAATCATACATCATAGCATACTTCCACGTATCACACAACTCATAATTTCAATTTATAGCACATACAGGATCGAATTGCACAATTAAAATCAATTAACGAATAAAATACAATAACTTCAAAAATTCATATAAAATCAACCGGACATCCGATTTACGAACGAGAAGTGGCGTTGGACTCACCACAATGAAACGGACCTACTGTCCGAAAGTCGTCGGAATGCCGCCACCGGCCGCCACCGGAACACCGCCTCCGGTAGTCGGAAAAATTCCCGGAAGAACAGAAACGTGCACCTCGGCCTGCTTGACAAAAGCCCTCAAACAATTTCAGAAAATACCAAACACACCGGACTTCGTTGAAGAAAAACCGAACCAAATCCCAACGACGAAAACTGAAATTAAATGCAAACCGTAAAACGAAAATGAAATCCGAACATACCGTTGGAAAGCCCGTAACGAGGTCTACGAAAGCCCCTAGCCAAAACCTGGAAAAAGTCACCGGAAAATCCGACCGTCGGTTCACCACCGGTCCGCCGCCAACGGCCGGTTCCTGGAACGCCGCCGATGCCATCCGCAATGTTTCGTCATTCCAAGCAACTTTCGTGAAGCGACCACTACCAAAACCTGCCGGGAAAAGGGCCCAAATCGCCGCCGAAGTTTCTGCCGCTGCGTCACCGCCGGAACCACCACTTGCAGTGGTTTTCACGCCAAATCGAGGTCAGAAATGGAACCAGGAGCCCGAAAAACCTTGGAAACCGTCGAATTTCGTCGGAAAATACCGCCGGAAACGGCGGAATTGCGCCGCTACAGTAGTTCCTCCGCCCGCCGTCCGCTTTGGGCGGCGCGTGCGCCGTCCGGCCACCGTTGGCCACGCCGTTTGAACTGGAGTTACGCCGGGAGGTCCTTGTTCTGGGTCCGTGGCGCGTGTCTCGAGATCATCGCCGGAAACCACCGTGAATAGGCGGTGAAGTGGCGGCTCTCCATTCCGCCGCCGCTGCTGTGTCGTAGCACCACCACCGTTGAATTTTAGTCTCCGATTCTTGTACCATCGTGACGGGCTCGTCGAGCTGATAAATTTCCATTATTCACACGTCAAATTCCGTCGAGAAACGAGCGAGAACGAGCTTGTGTGTGTAATTACACCTTGACTGCATGAATAGTACCAGTCGCGGGAGGAAGACGATGCGGGAAGGCTGATCTGATTTTGGCATGCAAAACGAGGAAATCCGAGTATATATCTTGGTCCTCGTACGCAAAAACGATCGAACGAACGAGCTAACGACATCCGAATTGGGCAAACTTAGAGTCTACGGACTCGTCTCGCTGCCCCGAGCGCGTGGAAGGGGTCAAAAAGGTCGAAAACTCGATCCAACGAGAAATGACCGAAAAACCCCTAAAAAGAGAAAATTATAAAAGGGGTCCCTAAACTCTTAAAGAGTTCAAATAGGGCCACGAAAAATATAAAATCACATAAATAAACACATAAAAAGGTTAAAAAGTAGCGTACCTTATACGTCGGACGAGCGGGGTGTCACAATCTCCCCCCATTCAAAAGGACCTGTCCTCAGGTCCTATTACTGAGTCGTAAAGCTTCAAACTGGAATACTTCAATCCATCTCCTGAAATCGTGTAGAGTCATAGCCCTGGCTGTGAAGTTTACTCCCACCGTTTACATTAACTTCCTTCAGAGTTCTGTAGTCACAGAAGTTTGGTCAAAGACTTGACCGTTGGTCACTTCAAACTCATTCGATCCCCCACTAGGCCACTGCACCCATAGCTCGATACCGTCGCTTCCTCGTCGATGGCAAACCAACATCAGGCCAGGCGAAACTCAGTCGCGACAAACAAGAGAGAATCCCATCTCTCAGCAAGCAAGAGAGAGAGCCCCGTCTCCCGGCACATCAAAAGAGAGATAACCCCGTCCCTCAGGCACAGAATTAAGAGAACCCCGTCTCTCAACCACATAATCGAGAGAGCCCCGTCTCTCAACCTAAGTCTGGCAGACTTCCACATCTTCCAAACATTCTAGTTTGAGAAAATCCAGCATTTCTCAAACCCCTAAATTCGAGAGAATCCAGCATCTCCCAAATATCTAACTCCAAGAGAATCCAGCATCTCTTGCTCACATAAATTGAGAAAGAATCCAGCATCTTTCTATCACATAAATAGGGAGAATCCCACATCTCCCTAACACCCAAATAGAGAGATCTCAACAACTCTCTAGCACGCAAGTTCACATACACAGCATTCATACATACACACATTAAAGTAGCACCGAATGCGAAACATGGGATGCATGTATAGTGTACCTTTACCCGACTGATATCGGTGTCCCTAGAGTATAGACTCATCATCCATGCTTAACTCAAGGGGGATATCGAGATGGGATCCCTGTCAGATAAAATTTACAATATGTATGTATGTGCATGAAGGGTTAGTGAGCAATTAGGAAATTTTATAAACACTGAAGCACGAACAATCCACGCAAGCATATAATCCATTCAGTTACAAGAATTCACAGCAACAATAAATCTCAAGTTTATGGAAATTAAATCAATTAGCCACGTTATTAAAATCAAGGCAGCATCGCGCATTCTACGTTGTCACATTAGTCAAGCAAAATAAAATATAATTACTTATGAAATGTATGGGTGCAATTGCCATGAATGCTCATTGTACCGTTCACCGTAGTAGTGGAGTCGAGGTTGGAATTTCTTTAACTTGAATGGATAATCAAATCCTTAACTGGCCGTAGTTCCAACTTCCCGTTCAAATTTTGCATTCTTTAGTATTTTCTTTGAATCATGGGTCGCCAAGGGGTCTTGAACCGACTCACTTGCCTCCCGCAGAAAAGTGATCCATGGAGTCTCTTGAAGTCCCAATAAAATCCTTAATACTCGGGAATTGCTATATCTTCAAACGATGGAATCTCTCAGAACAATCAAGGAGAAATAGGCGGAGAATTTTCAAACAATCCTGTTTCCCACTGTCGTTTGTAAATGATGTCCCTCGTCCTTAGTATTTGACAAAGTCGACCCTCAATGACATCGTCACCAAAATTCAGTAGTTCATATGGTTTATCCTTTTCCTTTTTCACAGGTATAGCTGCCCTCGTTGGTGTATTTACAACAGTCTGACCGCCACTTGAGAACCCTTGAATGGTACAAGTGCTTCGATTTCTTCATTATCACCTCACGCTATCCGGAGTTAGAAGCTCTGGTGTTCCTATAAAACATGTTACCCCCGAGCTCCTCCAAGTAGTAAGTACATATCCTGAAGGCACCTTAATAGTTAAAAGATTTCTTGTTTCCCTTGTATACAAACATCTTCTTTTATCCACCCAATATCCTGACTGTGTTTACTCGATCATACATCTTCTGGTCTATCCCTGTTCGAATTCCAACGTTGCTTCGACCAAGGCAGCACTTAGTGGATCAGATGGGGAAACACCTAAATTACAACCACGAAGCTAATGCATGTGGGGTTAGGGATGTGTATGGCATACACTCATTAATCATCAAAAAAAGGCAACCAAGCACGTAAGCAAATGTTCGAAATAATTATAATTTACAATTTAATTCAATGCATGTTGCACGTGCTATGAATGCAGAATACCTGTTTCCATAATATTAGCATCGAAACCTTTGTTGAATTCTTGTAGAGATTCATTTGCTTTTCATCCCAGTAGTCAGAAGATGAGAGTTTCAAATCCTCCTTCACGAATTTGTAGAAGTGGGAAGAATGGTCTCGATCAACTTCAATTTTTGACATCGAGGCAACACCCTATAATTCACAAATGGACCAAATATCTATGCATGTGGGTTAGTACATAGGTATGTCAAGTAATGAAAGCAATTATGAGCACCTAATTAATGCAGATGCAACACGTAATCTACTAAAATTTAAACTGTAATAATGATAAATTTGCAAAAATCGTAATCATAGTGTGCACACAATCACATAAGCTCAGACAAATTCATGCAGAAAAGTCGAAACTTCACATCAGAAGAATGCAATGCTCAAGTATTCCTATGCCGTCCGACCTAACTGACACGACACGACTCCAGAGCACCGGTTCTGAACCTGGTAGCTCTGATACCACTTAAGATGTAGCACCCCAAGCGGTGGGGCACCACACCCCCGCACTATGACCCGACACGTGGCACGAAATGGAAAGTCCGCACACGTACCAAGTCACAGCGAACGGGTGACAAACGAAAAATCCAACCTAAGCTAGGCGGTTCTTAAACCCTGTACAAGCCAAATATGCAAAAACCCAAATGCGGAAGCGATGTAAAATACGAACTAACAAAAACTTTAATCAACAAACATAAATAAACAGGTTCAACTAATTCCACGAACCTGTCCTAACCTGTCCCGAATTCAAACATACAACAAAGACGGGTTCAACTAATCCAAGCCCTGTCCTAACCTGTCCCGAAAATTCATATAATCATCAAAGCATAAGTATCATCTTGTACAGAACATACTATATACATAATTTCATAAATAAATCAGAACAAAATACTTAACAAAATCAAACGGACCGACACAGACTCGACAGACCAGACTCAAAGCCGCCTAGCTCGAACTCCAACAACTTGAACCTGCAACTAAAACATAGGTGGGGCGAGGGTCAGTCCACTGACTGAGCGAGGGGGGCTGAACTCACACACACTATACATAATAAGGAGCAGAGCACGTATCAAAAGAAAGATTATGAACCGGGAATAGGGTTTTACATACCAAAACCATTTTCAAATCAAACTTACACTATTTTCAAACCAAACTTATACATATCTTATCTTATCTCCTCTTATTCAAAACTTAACCAACTGAGCATACTCATACCAAATTTATACTTAATCAAATCATATCAGACTGAACAAACTCGTAACATATCGAAAGAGAAAGCTCCTATCCCGTTTCATAATCAACATAACATATCATATTCATATACCCGGCGAGTACGGGTCTCCAACCTTACTTCCAAATCATATTATCAAAACAGAAAACATAACATAACATAACATCCTCAACTCCGGGTGATGGAAGGGGCGTATATCATATACATACCTCGAGGGGTAATGATCCCCTACGAGTCCTCGGCAGGTTTTATGCCACCGGCTCAAGAATATCTCGCCTCCCCTATCTCCCTGAGTCGCACGAGATACCTCAAATGGAGACTATGCACAGGCTTAACCCGACGGCCCGTTACCGTCCCGGGGTTCCTTACCTACAGTCTCCGGGGCCCAACATTTCAGACATAACATAACATATCATAACTCGCTACATATCATACTTATCAAATCATAATCGTAACGTACGTACCTTATCGGAGCATACCATACCTTGCAACTTAGCATATGCTATAAACGTACCTCTCCGTGTCATCCTAATCCGCCGCTGGTATGAAGACACACGGTTTGGACCATAGTCTCGTTGCAAAACATTTCAAGCTTACATATGCTTGTACATATACAGTTCGAAAAACCTTTAACCGTATGACAAAATCATAAACGTATCGTATAAACACATATCTATTATATAAATATAATAGAATAATCGCATGCAGGCTTGAAAACGAGCACATAAGGTTGTAGGTCGCTTTAACTAAACAGAAATCCTAAAACCTCACCTTACACCGACGAGAACGGAGAACACAAGCCAAGAAGTCCCACTGAGACTCCGACAGCTGACAGACACTCCCTGAACAACCCCTGAACAACTGAACACAACACAGACTCAGACTCCAAAAACAACCAACAGACGCACGGCCATGCTCACGAATACAAATGATGCAACATATAACCCATATTTATTCAATCAAATCATTCAGAGCATATTACAATTCATAATACATATCAAAAGATGCATAGCTTATAGAATTCCTAACATTAATTACATAGAATCAATTAGGACATTAAGAATTCTATTCATATCAAGTACCAATTCTCGAAAGGATAAACGCAATTTACATAACAATTTATTCACAATTAATACATTGAAAATTTTCCCGATATTCTAATAATTAGCATACTTAAGAAATTCACTCAAATTAGAATATAAATTAGCCTAGCATAATTCATTTCTTATGTTTTATAAAATTTCATAATCAATTTAGTTTCCAAAATTACAATAACACCCCCTCAAACAATAATTATTCTCAAATAGATGGGAGTAAAACGAGACAAATAAATTCAATAAATCACGAATCAAACATTCATACATCATAGCATACTTCCACGTATCATACAACTCATAATTTCAATTTATAGCACATACAGGATCGAATTGCACAATTAAAATCAATTAACGAATAAAATACAATAACTTCAAAAATTCATATAAAATCAACCGGACATCCGATTGATGAACGAGAAGTGGCGTTGGACTAACCACAACGAAACGGACCTACTATCCGAAAGTCGCCAGAATGCCGCCACCGTGGCCGGCCGAACAGCCACCGACCGCCACCGGAACACCGCCTCCAGTAGTCGGAAAAATCCCCAGAAGGACAGAAACGTGCGCCTCGGCCTGCTTGACAAAAGCCCTCAAACAATTTCAGAAAATACCAAACACACCGGACTTCGTTGAAGAAAAACCGAACCAAATCCCAACGACGAAAACTAAAATTAAATGCAAATCGTAAAACGAAAATGAAATCCAAACATACCGTTGGAAAGCCCGTAACGAGGTCTACGAAAGCCCCTAGCCAAAACCTGGAAAAAGTTACCGGAAAATCGGACCGCCGGTTCCCCACCGGTCCGCCGCCAACGGCCGGTTCCTGGAATGCCGCCGATGCCATCCGCTATGTTTCGTCATTCCAAGCAACTTTCGTGAAGCGACCACCACCAAAACCGGCCGGGAAAAGGGCCCAAATCGCCGCTGAAGTTTCTGCCGCTGCGTCACCGCCGGAACCACCACTTGCGGTGGTTTTCATGCCAAATCGAGGTCAGAAATGGAACCAGGAGCCAGAAAAACCTTGGAAACTGTCGAAGTTCGTCAGAAAATACCGTCGGAGACGGCGGAATTGCGCCGCTACAGTAGTTCCGCCGCCCGTCGTCCGTTTTGGGCGGCGCGTGCGCCGCCGTCCTGCCACCGTTGGCCACGCCGTTTGAACTGGAGTTGCGCCGAGAGGTCCTTGTTCTGGGTCCGTGG
Source organism: Lantana camara (assembly GCA_037501455.1). Taxonomy (NCBI): domain Eukaryota; kingdom Viridiplantae; phylum Streptophyta; class Magnoliopsida; order Lamiales; family Verbenaceae; genus Lantana; species Lantana camara. The sequence continues at coordinate 8,967,117 of CM074865.1, forward strand.
CGCGTGTCTCGAGATCATCGCCGGAAACCGCCGTGAATAGGCGGCGAAGTGGCGGCTCTCCGTTCCGCCGTCGCTGCTGTGCCGTAGCGCCACCACCGTTGAATTTTAGTCTCCGATTCTTGTACCATCGTGACGGGCTCGTCGAGCTGATAAATTTCCATTATTCACACGTCGAATTCCATCGAGAAACGAGCGAGAACGAGCTTGTGTGTGTAATTACACCTTGACTGCGTGAATAGTACCAGTCGCGGGAGGAAGACGTTGCAGGAAGGCTGATCTGATTTTGGCACGCAAAATGAGAAAATCCGAGTATATATCTTGGTCCTCGTACGCAAAAACGATCGAACGAACTAGCTAACGACATCCGAATTGGGCAAACTTAGAGTCTACGGACTCGTCTCGCTGCCCCGAGCGCGTGGAAGGGGTCAAAAAGGTCGAAAACTCGATCCAACGAGAAATGACCGAAAAAACCCCTAAAAAGAGAAAATTACGAAAGGGTCCCTAAACTCTTAAAGAGTTCAAATAGGGCCACGAAAAATATAAAATCACATAAATAAACACATAAAAAGGTTAAAAAGTAACGTACCTTATACGTCGGACGAGCGGGGTGTCACAATGAATATATTCCATTGTTATTAAATATATTAAAAGAAATAATATTACTATAAAATAAGTTATCCAAATTAGTTTGGGAGTCAATATTCTTTCCTAGAGACCCAAGTTCGATTCTCCGCTAGCGCAATTATTGAAAAGAATTAATTCTTGCGTTGGCTCGTGCTTGGCTCGATGGGTTCAGTGCTGGCTCGTCTGAGGGGTTGGTGCGGTTCGTGCCGACAGTGGTTCGGGTCTCACAAATGAAATTTTTTATTTTTTATTTAATTATTTTACGATAAAATATGATGTGGTGACAAATATGTTTGTCACACGAGGTGCCCAACTAACATGGTTGTAGTGACAAATATATGACTATGATGACGATAAGTGTCAGATATGTGACAATAAGTTTGTCACAATAGAACATGATGTTGTGACAAAAACATTTGTCATAATAAGTGGTCATTTGACCAACCTTTAGTGACAAAATCAAATTGCAGTGATAATACATATACACTGTTGTGACAATAAGTTCGTCACAATAATGGAGTTTTTCGTGACAAAAGTACGTTTGTCACAAACCTATTGTGATGAACGTTGAAATTGTCGTCTGGAACATTATACGATGGCGACAGCGACTGTGACAAAAATAATCGTCACAATAGATCTATTGTGACAAAATTATCATGTATTGCGACAAATATTTTGTAACAAAAAAATGTTTTTTTTTGTAGTGTCTCTTGTATATTTCACTAGAGTTGTGTTTATTTTTTCTCTTTATCGAGTACCGGTTTATAATGCTTGTTCGACACTCAGGTCTTGTTCCTGGTGACTTTGTCCATGTTATCGGGGACGCTCATGTCTATACAACTCATGTCAGCCCTCTACGGGAGCAACTTAAAAAACTTCCAAGACCTTTCCCAGTAAGTATAACATCTAGTATATTTCATTTCAACGTTCGTATATATATGCGTATTCTTTGCTACAAAAATTGATATTTCGACGTCTAACTCGAACAGATATTGAAGATCAATCCGCGGAAAAAGGACATAGACTCGTTTGATGCCACTGATTTTGAACTTACGAATTATGAGCCTCATCAGAAGTTAGAGATGAAGATGGCAGTGTAAAAGTCATATATATATAATCTTGTCATATATATATATATATATATATATATATATATATATATATATATATATTGTTTACTTGTGTAGTTTTATGAATTTTTTGATATTTAAAGTTTGAATCTGGTGACAAAATTGCAAAACATGTTGATATCTTAAACTTTTGAGTTATAATGGCCCTGCATGTTTTAAAATTATCATTTTATGGTGGTGTATTGTATTTAGATATATACTTAATATGTTTAGAAAAATAATTTGTATTAACATATCTGTTGTGTTCCAATTTTAATTTATGTTTATATTATGTCATATTCGTAATTTTATGTTCCTTCATAGATTTTTGGCGTTCCCATCTTGGCATCTTTAACTTTGTATCTATTAATTAGTTTCCCCAATGTGTATATATATATATATATATATATTTTTTTTTTTTTTTAACACGTTGAATTTGAATTTGGGACCTTACCCTAGAGAATAAATTCGTTAATTAATTGGATCAACTCCTGTTGACTCCCAATATGTATATATGAATGTGTATATATGTTTCATATATTATTAAATTGGAATATGGAATTTGCAGAAGCAAATGATAGAAGTCGCAAGTTCAATAGTGGAGGAAGCAGTGGCGATTCTCACCGGAAATATATTAGGGTGTAATTGGCATTTTATGTTGGAAATTATACCTAGTTGTATCTCATGTGCTAAATTTAGGTCATCACCTTCTTTAAAAATGGCGAGATTAAAGTCCTTCATAGCCAGAATTAGGGTATAATTGATTATGTCATCACCTTCTTTAAAAATAACGAGGTTGAGGCTTTTCATAGTCAGAATTAGGGTATAATTGACATTTTACACTGAAAGAATCAATGTATAATTAATATTTCACGCTGGAAAATAATTTTAAATTTGTAAATCTGGTGTGTGAGATGAACCAAACTATATCGGGGTTTTCCAAAAAAAAAAATTGATAACATAGAATCTTTTGAATGATAATTTGTAACACATATATATATTCTTTACTCATTTTGACTTGCACAAGGGGTTAGGAAGAAAAAAAAAATCATGTAATATTGTATTGAATAGTACTTTGAAACTAGTATATCTTTAAAAAAGTTTGTAACCGGTGTATTTATATTGTTTATCTATTTTTATATTCATATTACGTTGAATTCATATTTTTATATTTGTACTGTATTTGTATTTTTGTATTCGCTTTAAGTTTTATGCATTTATAGATTTTTTAACGTTCCACTTTAAATTAAAATTTTTTTTTTTTATTTTATAATTCATTTATTGGGTTCAAGTCATACGACAAGTAAAATCTCTCCAATAATATTTCTAAAAGTAAGTTTCGAACCTCTAACTTTTTAAAGAATTAAATAAAGTTATTCGCTTGTAATCTAGGGGGTCCCTTTGGGCATTCCATTTTAAATAGAGGATCATCCATCTTTATCCCTATATTTAATGAAATGATTCGGGAATTACGACATTGTAATCTTGGACTAAAATCATCGAATAATGGGCATAAAAATAGGTAAATTTTTGTGACATGTATAAATTTCAAACACTCATTTAATTAGACATTCAAGTTTATCCGAAAACGTTTAAACTTTAGCTTGTTATCTATACTATAATATATAGGAAGGGTGTCTTTAAATCAAATTGAGTGAATTTTGACCAAATGAAATTTTGTGGTTTTTTTTGAGATTTTTTATTCTTTAAAAATTATTTGATTGGTTGATTAACTTTTCAAACTATTTAATATTTTAATTATTTATTAAATTCCACTAATTGAGAAAACTATAATTAATTATCAAATCACATTAATTATCTTATTAATATCAGTAATTTAAGAAATGTCCGATTAATAATCAATCACAAAATCCTTAATGTTTTTAGGTATATAGAAATAATGATTGTATTTATGCCAAGTATTAGTGATTTCACGTGATTAAAGAAACACTTTACTATAAATATCTTAACTAATTGATTAATTTTAATTAATTGAAATAAATTTAACACATTTTAGCATAATTTTATTTATGTTAAGTTTTCGAATTATTTACTTAATTCCCCTAATTAATTGATTGATTTAGGAAAACTAAACTAATATCGATTTATTTATGTCAATAATTTTATAGGTAAATTTAGAACTCTGATTTATAACTCTCCACGCTATAAATAAGCCAAATCATTGAATAACCTGTAAAAATATTTTTATATAGAGATGCAATTGGCATAAGCTTATTTACGATATTAGTTTTACGACGTTACTCTTGGCACAAATTTTCTATACAACGGAGGAAGTAATCTCTTCTTTAATTATTGAGTCTGTTCTTCTTTAATTGCTGAGTCTGTTCTTACATCGTATATAGATATACGGTTATAATGATTCTCAACATATTTATATTTTAATTGTTTTAAGGTATATATTTGTATACTAATTCATAGTTTTTTTTTCCCCTCTTTTTACTTTTCAGATAGCATATGCGGTACGGTAATTTTATATATACTTTTGTTCATTGATAATTTATATATTACATGTGTGTTTGATTTTATGATTTTTCTTAATTTTTTGATAGAGAAATATAGTTGTTGTTCAACTATGCTGTGTGAAAAGGTAATTTTTTGTATATATATCTTCTTTAGTGATAATTTATGAAATATATATTAATTTATAGTTTTTTGTCCGTGTTTTAACGCAGAAAATATCTTCTTCTGAACTTTTGTTCAAGTACATCAGTAAGGAGGTAATTTTTTATACATGTCTGTAATTTGTTCAAGAATATTTTATATATTATTTATATATTTTTTAATACAGATTATTTGTATATTTAGAGTACAAAAATAATTTTAAATACATAAATTTTTAATACAGATTATTTGTATATATCCACACAAAAATAATTTTTATTTATTTGTACTCTACACATAAATAATTTTTCTAACATTGCGTGAGAGAGTGAGAATATAAATACAAGATCCTTTATTTATTAACTAACAATTGTTTTTCTCCGTGTTTTACTTACAGAAATTATTTATGTGTGGATATATACAAATACGGGTGTTTTAACACAAAACTTATTTATGTTAATTTTTTAAATTATTTATTTAATCCCCCTAATTGAGATATTAATCCTATAAATTTAGTAAAACTCAACTAATATCAATTTAATTATGTCAAGAATTTTATACTGATTTATTGGGATATGCAAGTTAATATTTATGTGGATATGCAATTTATAGTTTTTTTTTTTTTTCCGTATTTTAATTACAGAAATATCTTCTTCAAGAAATTTTGTTCAAGTACCGATCTCACAGGATATGTTCAAATTTCTGTATTTAGTTATTAACTAACAATTGTTTTTCTCCATGTTTTAATTACAGAAATTATTTATGTCTGGATATATACAAATACAGGTGTTTTAACACATAAATTATTTATGTTAATTTTTAAAATTATATTTAATCCCACTAATTGAGATATTAATCCCATAAATTTAGTAAAAGTCAACTAATATCAATTTAATTATGTCAAGAATTTTATACTGATTTATTGGGATATGCAAGTTAATATTTCTGTGGATATGCAACTTATAGTTTTTTTTTTTTTTTCCGTATTGTAATTATAGAAATATCTTCTTCCAGAAATTTTGTTCAAGCACTGATCTCACAGGATATGTTCAAATTTTTGTATTTATTTATTAACTAACAATTGTTTTTCTCCGTGTTTTAATTACAGAAATTATTTATTTAATCCCACTAATTGAGATATTAATCTCATAAATTTAGTAAAACTCGGCTAATATCAATTTAATTATATCAAGAATTTTATACTGATTTATTGGGATATGCAAGTTAATATTTCTGTGGATATGCAACTTATAGTTTTTTTTCCGTGTTTTAATTACAGAAATATCTTCTTCAAGAAATTTTGTTCAAGCACCGATCTCACCGGATATCTCACAGGATTACACACAAAACATGACCAATTTCTATTTGTAGAAACACTTTTATTGTAGAAACGCAACTCAATTATCAAATTTATCGTTGATAGTAAACTAATGTGTTTGGGAGTTTTAGACATTCTTTTTTTGAGTTACAAAAATAAAGGATATTTTCTTTTTTTGGTTTAATTTGTAGAAAATTTTTGGTCATTTATTTTGCGTTTACAATAGTTACGCACTTCAAATATTAAACTTATTAACTTTTAATATTAAATTACCTTGCTCATAAGCTATCAAAACAAAGTATATCCAATACATATAACTTTATAATTAAAACTTATTACTTTAATTACAGAATATTTAGTCTATCTTAATTGTAGTCGCTTAATCCGTACTTTCACATTTATCGTTCTCGTACCACCGAGTTTCGCAAGACCAGATGTTCGATGCACTGTAACACCCCGCTCGTCCGATTTATAAGGTACGCCACGTTTCAACCTTTTTATGTGTTTAATTATGTGATTTTGTGTTTTGCGTGGCCCAATTTTGAACTCTTTTAGAGTTTAGGGGCCTTTTTGTAATTTTCTCTTTTTAGGGGTTTTTCGGTCATTCCTCGTTCAATCGAGATTTCGACCTCTTGGACCCCTTCAACGCGTTCAGGGCATCGAGACGAGTCCGTAGACTCTAAGTTTGCCCAATTCTGACGTCGTTAACCCCTTCTTCCTACCGTTTTTGCGTACGAGGACCCGAGATAAATACCCGGATCCTCGTAATTCGTGCCGAACGCAGCAGACTTCAGCCCTCGTCGTCTTCTCCCGCGATCGACACTATTCACACACAGTGAAGGTGTGATTTCACACACATCACCAAATTCGATCGTTTCTCGACGGAATTCGACGAACCATTAGTCGAAATTCATCAGCTCGACGAGCCCGTCACAACCGTACCAAGATCGTGGCCAACCGACGACCCACGACGGCACAAGGGCGGCCTGAAGGTGGCGGGTGGCGTCACCACTTCGCCGCCGGCCAACCACCATCCTACCCTACGTTTTTGGACCCTCCCGTGTCGATTCCGGCCTCCGTTCAGCACGAAAACCACCGCAAGTGGTGGTTCCGGCGAGGCAGCAGCGGCGCGGGTGTGGCGGTGATTTGAGGCTTTTCCGGCGAGTTTTTGATGTTGGGTCCTTCAGAGAAGTTACTCAACTCGACGAGGCCGAGCTATTCGTGTAGGTCTCGGTTCACGAATCGGCCGTTGGCGGTGGACCGCGGCGGTGCAACGGCGGCGCCACCTCTGGGGATTTTTTCGGCGAGCTACCTTAGGGCTTTCGTAAAGCTCATCACGGGTAAGCCGATGCCTCTTTCGGATCTCATTTTGGTTCGCCGGTTTGGAAGTAATTGAAGTTTGAAGATTTTAGGGTTTTCGTATTCTTGGATTTGAAATTGAAGATATTTGGCTTGGAATTTGCAGAAATTGATTGAGGAATTGGATTGAGCACGAGGAATCCTTGCACGGGTGATTTTTTGGGATTTTTCCGGCATGTTCCGGCGGCGGCCGAACGGCGGCCGACCACTATTCCGGCAGCTCAGGTGGCGGCGCTCCGGCGGTCTTCGGACAGCTTGGCCGGCTCGTTGTGGTGAGTCCATCACCACTTTCCGTTCATCAATCGGACACTCGGTTTAATTTCTGCGAATTTATTTGTGTAATTTTGAATATTTGAAATTACTTGTCTTAATTGCGATAAATTGTTAATTGCTTGATTTGTCAATCGAAATGTATTCCAATGTATATGAAATCATGTATTAAATGAATGTGATATGGATTGATGCTTTGAATTGTAAATTGAACCCCGTTATGCCGAAATTGTATTAATTGTTAATTGTTTTAAAATGTAATTTGTTCTTGTATGCTTGATAATTAATGAATATGCATTGTATAGCATTTGAAAACATGTAATAAATTATGAATGTATGAATTCATGTTGTTGTTGATATTAGTTTCGTTTCATGCCATTAAATTTAGTATAGCACTTGTATGAGGGATGTTTGTGTAATTTTAGAAAATATGAGATGTATGAACTTTGTATAGTTGAATGATATAGTTGGAAATTGATAAATGACTTTGTGAATCTATATGGAACTCGTAACATGTTATATGAATTAATTGGCTATATATATTGTGAATTTGTATGAAATGTGATATATGAATTTGTTTGATTTAATTAAATAATCTTGCTAATTTAATCCATTACATAACTTGTGAATTGGGTATGCCATGCATGAATTATATGATAATTGGTATGATTAAAATTTGATATGTAACTTCGAGATCTTTAAATAAAATTTGTAGCATGCTATGATATGATTTATTTGGCTTTGAAATACGTGCAATTTTATGAAATGTTATATGTGAATTGATTTGATTTCTTTGTAAATGCGCATTATATGAACCTAGTATGCAATATGTGAATTGAATAAGACTTATATGATTAAATTAGGAACTTTTGCATGTAACAATAGTTTAATTGTACGAATATGGAATTAGTATGTGCTATATGAATTAATATGAAATAATTTGAATTTGCTTTGTCTTTCTATTTCTCTTGTTTACATTAATTGTGCGCATGAATGTGTCCTAATTTGTAATATGATTTCCTTGAGCTATATAATGATTTATTTTGTATACAAATTGATATGAATTTGAATCCTGCTTATGTGATTGCATTGCTTAAGTGCTTGAGCATATGTCGTGCGTCTCTGTGTGGTTGTTTGTCTGAGTCTGAGCTTTGTGGTCTGTTTTGTGTGTTCAGTGGATCAGGTGCACCCGGGGTGGTGACTTGTGGTCGTGCAGGTTCCGGGGTGGACCATTTGCTTTGGGTTTGGCTTTGTCTGGTACCAGGTGAGGGTGTTTTCGTTCTAGTTACATATTAACCCTACAACCTTATGTGACAAGTTTTGGCCAAAACCTTAAATATATATATGTTGCTTTTAAAATAGTCATCGAGTAAACTTTGATCGAGTAAACCCTTTTATAATGAATTATGAATTATGTTATGTTCTTATGAATCAAATGTTTTGGCGAGATTATGCATGTATGATATGTTCACGGGCCCAGGGACTTAGTACATGTGGCTATCCCGGGAGGCATGGGCCGACGGTGATCCCATGTGCTAGTTCCACTATGTTTTACGGTGATACCGGCCCTCGCTAGGAGGTTTAGCGGGGAATGGGAGCTGAGTGCCCTTGGGGGAGTCATGAAACCCCATTGGCCTATGTATGAGGTGGTCGGGTCTTGCTAACCCGTCCAGCACCCGGAGGAAGAAGGTTGGAACTTATTTTATGATTATGATTATGATTATGTTATGATTGATAGGCACCGTGCGGGAAGGCTGGGACACGGATTGCCCAAACGAATATGTCTAGGATATAATATATGATCTGTGTGTATTATGATATATTGCATGACCACCTATTTAATGTATTAATGATATTTGTCGTACACAGTCGGAGTTTGGTTGGAGATTTTGCACGCTCACTCTCCGAGCCTTATTGATTATGTATGATTTATGAACTTAATGAATTTAATATGAATTAGTTGTAAAGTCCGAGCACTGTTTAGTTATTTTCTTGCCCTTCGTGGGAACTACCTTAAATAAAACTTTGCTCGGGATTTATGACTTGCATGTGCATGTTTTTATATATATTTATCGCTCCTGCTCGCTTAGTCTTCTAGAGACTGACCCTCCCCCTTCTTTTCCACTTTTGAGTTCTTGCAGGTTTTAGCTATGCGGCTTTGAGTCGGGTCTGTTGAGTCTGTGTCGGTCTGTTTGAATTGTTGAGTACTTTGTTTTGATTTGTGAAGGAACTATGTATATGACATGTATATATTATGCAGGTTGGTACTTCTGATTTGGATGTATGAATTTCGGGACAGGTTAGGACAGGTGCTCGGTTTAGTTAAACCCGTTTAATTGATGTCGAGTTACTTTTTGAAATATATGAATTATGATTGATGATTAAGGATTTTGAGAAGTGTATTTTGTATCGCTTCCGCATTCAGATTTTGCATATTTGCGCTTGTACAGGGTTTAGGTCCCGCCTAGCTTAGGTTGGTTTCCGTTTGTCACTCGTTCGCTGTGGCTTGGTGCGTGTGCGGACTTTCCATTTCGTACACGTGTCGGGTCATAATGCGGGGGTGTGGTGCCCCCACCGCTTGGGGTGCTACATGCACGGTAAATTTCATTTTAGCTATTGATTGGTCTGAAGAGTGCTTCCATCTTCCCGAAAGATTGCGTCTTTTACGCAAATAAATATAATGTTGGACTAATGAAAATGATTAAAAATATTTTTTATTGTTATACTCAAATTATTATGTTATATTAGATGCATTATATATTGTTACTGTTTCCGTGCATAGCACGGGGAACATACTAGTTAACTTTTATTGGCCGGTAGTCGTCTCACTAAATAACCCGCCCTTCATTTCCCTACTCTACATGACTTGATAATAGATTAGCACATGTATATACACTTTGATACTTATGGAAATTCTCAAGTTATTCAAGAAAATAAAAACACAATTACTTTCTAACAAATAATTTAGAAATAAAATTTAATTTAACCCCTTTGATATTCAAAATATTTGAAATACCTACTTGAAAGAAATTTATTTTAATCTAACCCCTCAAAATTTCCCTATTTATTTGTAATCTAATTTTATACTTTTAAAACTAAAATGACCTTTTATATATTAATCGGGTTTAAATTAGTATTAATATTTTTGTATTAAACACATTCATTTTTGTTATTTAAAGCAATATTTGATTTCTGTTGTTAAAATATTTTATTTGAAATTGAATTAAGATAGAAGAAAAGTATTTTTTTTTTTTTATCAATTGTTGTTAAATTTTCATATTTGAACATAAATTGAGAACAGAAAAATATGAGTTTTTATTGTTATTAAAGAAGATAATGTTTTCATCCTTACTAACTAAAAATATTAGGAAATTAAAAATAAACTTAAAATAAGAGAGGAAAAAAAAAAGAAATAAGTTTGAAGAGGAAAACATTTGTACTAGATGGAAAGAGGAAAAAAAAAATGGATGAAGAAAAGAAATTTGTGGAAATTTAAATCAAGGTGTCAAAATATTTAATACATGTCATTGCTAAGGAGGTTATTTGAAATTTATTTAAAATGATAAAAAGTTTAATTAAAATAAAATTAATATGAGGAGACATTTCAAATATTTTAAATATCACAAGAGGAAAAATTAAATCATTCAATAATTTAGTATTTCTAATTCGCAACGAGGTCAAGAACTCAGATTCAGAAAATTGGATTTTTATATTTAGAAACGGGTCGGATCGGATCGATAACCAACAATCGAACACGTGTGACGACTTAATATGCAGCCGTAGCATCTTTTAAATTGTAGGAAACATCCGTTTTCCGTGTAGTCCTAAAAGGCCTCGTGGTGCGAGCGATCACTTCCCCATAAATTTATTGTCCAAATTTAACACGAGTTTATTACATCATAGTTTGCAATAAATATATATACATATACCGCTAAAGGAGTTGGAGAGTACATGAATCTACACTACTGCAAAAACATGCAAGTCCAGCAAATGATCATCTTCACATCATGAACCAAGAAGAAGATGAAACAAGCTACTCCCAAAATTCCCACTTACAGGTACTTTTTACGATTATAAACGACTCGGTGTATATGTAAATAAAAAATTATTATTTTTTAATTATATATTAAATAAGTTTTTCATGTTAATATTCAACATATCAAAATAGTTACTTTGAAATTGCTCGATTAACATAATAGTATATTCCATACAATTAAATTATAATAGTATATTCCGTACATTATTATATAAATAGATATGGAATCTGCAAAAGCAAATGATGATAGAAGTTGAAAGTTCAATATAATAGTGGTGGAGGGACTAGGAGTAGTGGCTTCCAAATCATATTGATGTCATGTCATATATATAATCATAAATAATAATTTGGTGGCACGAATTCAACAATCCTTTCTGTTTTAAATTGTCCAATTCGTTCAACATTTCGATTTTATATTATTTCTTTATTTTTTATAACTGTGCCCAAAAAAATAACGTGCGTTAAACTATATAAGCAAATGATAATTAAGAAGGCGTGTGGGATTTTTATTTGAAAGAATTCTAATTCAAATTTAATTCGATCAAAACCTCAATTAATCTTATTCACATATATTATATTTATTATTTAATTGGTTTTTTTTTTTTTTTTTTTTTACATATTACATGACAAATTTAAAACAGATTTGAGAAACTCCCTAGAATTATCCCTTTGGAGTTTGGACAAATATTATATGTCTTCCAAGAAACTAAGGGTGGCCCCCGGACATGCAACCAAATATCAATTAAATGACATTACTTGCTTTATAATAATTAGTTCTTTTTTAAATCAGGGACATAATTACTTGAACGAGATCGATTATATAGTATACAAATATGTAAAACATGGGATTATTTGTTTGGTTTGTTTTTGGGGTGCAATCACATGGGATGGGATGGTCAGTTTCATATTAAAGGCATTATTTGTGAAATTTGTTATATATATACACACACAATATCATTAGCGTTAAAAAAATTGTGACAGCATAAAAATGTGGCAGAATATCTACTGTAGACGACCACCAGTTCTCTCTGTCATTCCAATTTTAAAAGTAAAAAATTATAATATTCAACTAATTAGGTCAATTGCTTATGATGGATAAGTAACTTCAATTTGACCCACTAAAAGTTTAATAGGGATTGGTACAAGTGGTTAGTGGGTTCATTTTTTAGGATAAGGTCTCGGATTCGAATCCGACTTGAATATGTGTGAGTTAAAAAAACAGAAAAAATTAACCCCACTAAATTAATTTTAATCTTTGACTGAAAAATAAAATAAAATTGATCCCACTAAATTAATTTTAATCTTTCTTTTATTGAATTTGTCGATTTCCTTTCCAAAAATGAGAAGAAAAAATTAATCTATATTGATTGTACCGAAAAATGACTAAGTAACCTCCTCGTATTTTAGACTATCCATGATCCTCGTATTCCTAAAATTGACTAAGGCAAGGGCTCGTCATACCAAGTGCTCACCTCGTAAGTGCTTAGTATATCCCTTAAAATTGGCTAAGGCAAGCCCTCGTTCTACCAAGTGCCCAGCTCATAGGTGCTTGACATAACTCCTAAAATTGACTAAGGGAAGTCCTCGTTCTGTCGATGGCCCAGCTCGTAAGAGCTTGACATAACCCCTTAAAATTGACTAAGGGAAGAGCTCGTCCTATTGAGTGCCCAGCTCGTAAATACTAGCATAACCTCTCAAAATTGGCTAAGGGAAGAGCTCGACTTGTAAGTGCTCGGCATGTAAGTGCTCGCTCCTTGAGCGCTTAGCACGAGCCCAACGTCGACGGTTGCCCCACTCGCCAACCACCCCACGATCTAAGTACGTGGTCCGCAATTCTCGCACCCACTAAGTCAGATCAAGCTCGCACCAGCTCCGACCAGGAGTATAAATATCATTTCTTTCACCAAAAAAGGGACAGACACAAAAATACATACCGAAACTCTGCCGAAATCTCGACTCATCTCTCTTCAATCCAAACAATCGGATTTGGTAAAAGAACCCACACTCAATTGATTCGTCGGAGATTCGAAGCCGATTACACACTTTCGAAGGCGACCAATTTCCGGCGTTATCAGTTTGGCGCCGTCTGTGGGAAACCACCGGATTTCCCAATCTTTTTTCAAAGTTATTCTCTTTATTTTCGTTTGGAAGATGACAGGATCTGAAACTAGAAGTCCTGACGAGCGCAGCTCTAGTTTGCCGCCGCGACTATCCCCAACCCGAGTAAGTCAAGCGAACTTCAACGTGAGTCAGGCGAACATCGACGTGTTGCGCCGCCTGCCGCCGGCGTTCCCGCATAAGAGAAACCGCACCGGAGCCACCGTGGGTTTCAGCCTGCCCGTGCAACCCCTGCAAGCTCTTGGTACCGGAATAGGCCAGAATTCACTTGGCATTCCGGAAGGTTTAAATCCATTGCTACTAAACCCGTTGTTGTTCAACCAACTCTGGGGGCCCCAGGGTGGAACGCAAGCCTAGATTGGAGGAGTCCAGGCCACCATTGCTCCACCTCGCACTACCATCGTGACGAGCAGAGCAGAGCGCACGGCTAACCGGCCGCTACAAGGGGAATTGCCAGTTCGAACAGATCCTCCGCCCGTTCGTACCGAGGCAAATCCAAAAGTAGCGGGACCGAGCCGAGTACGAGACCCTATCCCACCTCCGGATGACGATGACCAAGTCCCGTTTGTGCGGCGCGATGGGAAACAGACCATGGTGGAAGATGAGGAGGAACCGGATTCCCTCAACCCCGCTCAACGTTCTAAAACTCGAGCAGGGGAGAAAGAGAATGACCGCCTCACTCAGTTGGAAAAGGAGAACCAGAACTTGCGTGCTACCCTGAGCAGGATCGTAGAAGGGTCTCAGGTTGGTGACCAAGATGAAGTTCATCACCGAGATGCAAGAGGTCGGGATGATGAAGTTCGTCACCGACCGGCGCGGCACCGAGACGAGGAGGTGGTCGACAAGCCCCAGCGTCGTCCTGTCCGAGGTGATCGGGAGAGGCCCATCGAACTCTCCCCGCGCCGGAGAAATAGGCGACCCCAAAGATCGAGGGCTGAGCGAGCCTCACCACTTTGCGAGGAGATATTGATGGCACGAGCAGGAGATTCAAAGGTTCCCACCAACGTTCCTCGCTATGATGGTACGAGCGATCCTGAGGAGCACTTAACAGCCTTCGACCACCTCATGCATTTGTACGAGCATCCATTGGATTTCTGGTGTAAGATCTTCATTACTTCGCTCTCGGGAACTGCTTATGATTGGTTCAAGCGACTTCTCCCGGGCTCGATTCGGAGCCTTGATCACTTGTACGAGCAATTTGATAGCCATTTCAGCCCCTTGAAGGAAACCAAGTTGCCCACTACATACCTCTGGAACGTTGAGCAAGGTCCCAATTAAACTTTACGAGAATTCTTCGCTCGTTTTGGTGCTGAACTAACCAAGGTTGAGAGTCCATCCGGCGATTTCCTAAGGCAAGCGGTTTACCAAGGGCTGAATGACTCCAAGATCAGTGCGGAGTGTGGAGATGCTATTGCTCGTCAAAGACCCAAGGATATGGTCCATCTCCGGAGGATAGCAAGTGAGTACATGGAGCAGGAAGACATGGCTCGCATGAAACGAGCGCGTGTCCAGGATAGACTATCAAGAAGCTCAAATAGGGAGGAGTGTAGAGAACGACGAGCAGGACCCCTCCCCGGGGGGCCACGAGTTGAACTCACCAAACGCAACTCTGAGATTCTGAACATTATTGGTTCGAAAATGTTCCAGAAGCCTCGTCCAATGCCCTAAAACGAGAAGAACTCTCGCTCCAACAAGTACTGTGCATTTCACCAACAGAACGGACATGACACAGATGAGTGCATCAGCTTGGAGAAGGAGATCCAACGCCTCGTAGCTGGTGGCAAACTATCAGAATTTGTTAAGTCCATGGATCGAAATCATAGAAAGTGAGGAGACAGAGCTCGCTCTCGCTCACGCAGCCCTCGTCGGTCTCGCTCGCGCTCACGCAGTCCGCGACGCGATCGACGAGTAGCTAAGGGCACTAAGCAGACACCTAATGATAACATGCCCACTCGAGGAGTGGTTAATATGATTGCCGGAGGAGCAACAAATGGTGATACCAAGACCTCGCGAAAGAAAGCAGGGCGCCGATTTAGCCAAGAGCCTAACACTTCAGCTCAATACATCTTCCATGTTGACAAAGGCGAGGTCCTGGGTTTTACCGATCGAGATTTTGATAATGTCGTGGTTGACGAGGACGGTGAGTGCCCGGACTGTCCAATGGTAATCAATGTCGACATCTACAACACCCAAGTCAAAAGGGTATTGGTAGATAGCGGCAGCTCGGTGAACGTCTTGCCACTCTCCACCTTCAATAAGTTATGTGGGAATGATGTTGCACTGGATACCGTAGAGACCCCTCTCCTCGGCTTCGGCGGATCAGAACTATACCCGCTCGGCCAAGTAAGATTGGCGAGCTCCTTAGGCTGCGCCCCAAGAAGAGCCACGGTCCCATTGATTTATACGGTGGTCGAGGTTAACCTCCCATACAACGTGATCCTTGGGAGACCCGCTCTGGCAAAGTTTAAAGCCATTCATTCAGCGTTCCACCGCAAGATGAAGTTTCCAACTCCCAACGGAATTGGAGAAATAAATTGCCAACTGAAAGAGGCCTGGGAGTGTTACATGCTCTCGATTGTGAAACCTAAGCTAATTCATGGAACTCCAAAGCCATCAGAAGTTGTTCATGAGGATGACGACAAGATGCCCGATATGGGGAGAATTTCTCATTCGAATAAACGCAAGTTGGCAGTTCGGTAAAATGAGCCCAAGGAAACAAAGTTGAAGTCAACCGGAGATATCAAAGGATTCGAGCTCATCCCTGGTGATAGTTTGAAAACAACTAAGGCTAGAGCTCAGTCCAAGGAGAAGGAGCAAGTCATGCTGATTGACCTCTTGAACGAAAAGGCAGTCATATCCGCTTAGCAGCCTCGGCCTAGGCATCGAAAAGCAATCAGTTTGGGAAAATTTTATGCGTAAGATTTGTGGCATTTTATTCCAAGTATGATGTTCGTTTTCTTTAACATCCAGATTAGTTTGCATTCAGCTTATGTTAAGAAAGAAAGACATTTTATTTGCACAAGTGTTTAGTTCAGTTTGATTCAATGAAAAGCGAAGACCTCGCAACTTTGGTCGTTTTATGCCAAGCCCCTTCGATACAAAAAACTAAACACAAAATTTTGTTCCAAAGTTCACACTCGAAGTTCGAGCACTGCACTCAGAAGGTTCGAGCACTACACACAATGCATGGAGTTGAAACACAACATTTAGTCAATTTTCACATCACCAAGGAGCTCGTTGTCAACAATGTGCTCGCCGATTTTGCACGCCTCAATGCCTTTGGTCGCCTTGACCATGACATCCTCGTCGCCACACTCGTCCCGAGCCGCGACCAACTCTCGCTCCTCTTGAGCAACACCTTCGGTCGTCCCGACCACGGCACCCTCGTCGCCACGCTCACCCCGAGCCACGATGAGCTCTCACTGAGTAACGCCTTTGGTCGTCTAGACCACGGCACCCTCGTCGCCACGCTCGTCCCGAGCCTCGACCAACTCTCGCTCATCCTGAGCAACGCCTTCGGTCGCCTCGGCCACGACAACCTCGTTGTCACACTCGCGCCAAGCTGCGACCAACTCTCGCTCATCCTGAGCTTCATCTTCGATCGCCCCGATCATGGCACCCCCATTGCCATGCTCGCCTCGAGTTATGACCAACTCTCGCTCACCCTCAACTTCACATTCGATTGGAACGCCATCATCCTTGGTCGAGTGACACCCCTCTCAACGACTACGGCTTTGATCTCATCAATGGCAAATCCGAGCTCATTAGCATTAACACCCTGTAAGGTCGAACCTGGCCCATACAACCAAGTACCGGCCTCATTTATCATCCTCTTCAAGATCAATCGCATCAACCTCTGCACCTTCACGAATGACACCCAAGTAGTTGAGCTGGTTGTACGCATGCTCAAATACGGCATGGAATCCAATGATATTGTTAAGAGCACAAACAACATCAAACAATGGACTCCTCATGAAGCGCTAGCCCTCGACCATGTCCGTACGAGTCTGAACAGTGGATGCGCCCTCGAACTCCTCAAGCTTCGCATTCGGCTCAAGGCGCACCATCTCGCTCCACTTAAACCTTACGCTCAGCTCAGAACGCATCTTTTCACCTTCCTCAAGCTTCGCGCTAAGTTCGGAGCGTGCCTTCTTGCTCTCGTTGAATCTTCTCTTAAACGAAACCAATCAGCAAATGTCACTGGATGATTCTCTTCCATCTTCTCGACTCTCTTCGCAAGAGCCGACATCTTGCCTTGAAGTGCTTGAGCCATCACATAGTTCCTGGATGCAAAGTTCGATTGAGCTAGAATATGATTTTCCTTCATCTGGACTCTTTCGTTCGCCTTCTCGAACTTGCCTTAAAAGTTTTCAAAGGACTTAGTGCGTAACTGGAGATTGGAGGTAGCTTGCCCATACAAATATCTATGCTCGTTTTTTCTATTCTTATAGCGGGAGGCAAGACGAGAAAAGTGCTCGATTCCCGTCATAAGATTCCAAAAATAAGCCAGGTATGAGTGTTCGACATAGCTATACTAGACGAACATAAACCTAAGGAATTAAATTATACTACTTCCTCGATGGCCTCGTTACCAACACCCGAGCTCTCAACAACCCACTCAATCCGAGCACCCTGCTCGCAACTCATATCAACTTTACTATTCCAACCCGACGAATAAGGATTGTGGTATGGAAAGCATCTCGACATACAGAAACCCAATCCAAGCAATTCAAGGATAGAGCTCAGAGATTACCTCAATGCTATGGAAAATCTGAGCAGCCCCTCGTTCTGCTCAAATGGATCCGAGCACTCAACACTCGTGGTAAAAATGAATTCAGTTCACCGTGGAAATATTTTTTGAAAAGTCAAAACCCTAAAATACGGAATAATACGGTAACGAACGACGCGAAAAATGCTTAGAAATTTCAAAATTTTAGGACTCGACATTCTCGCTCCACGAGCACCTCGCACGCCTCGTACTCAAGGAGCGGGGGGGCAAATGATTGTACCGAAAAATGACTAAGTAACCTCCTCGTATTTTAGACTATCCATGATCCTCGTATTCCTAAAATTGACTAAGGCAAGGGCTCGTCATACCAAGTGCTCACCTCGTAAGTGCTTAGTATATCCCTTAAAATTGGCTAAGGCAAGCCCTCGTTCTACCAAGTGCCCAGCTCATAGGTGCTTGACATAACTCCTAAAATTGACTAAGGGAAGTCCTCGTTCTGTCGATGGCCCAGCTCGTAAGAGCTTGACATAACCCCTTAAAATTGACTAAGGGAAGAGCTCGTCCTATAGAGTGCCCAGCTCGTAAATACTAGCATAACCTCTCAAAATTGGCTAAGGGAAGAGCTCGACTTGTAAGTGCTCGGCATGTAAGTGCTCGCTCCTTGAGCGCTTAGCACGAGCCCAACGTCGACGGTTGCCCCACTCGCCAACCACCCCACGATCTAAGTACGTGGTCCGCAATTCTCGCACCCACTAAGTCAGATCAAGCTCGCGCCAGCTCCGACCAGGAGTATAAATATCATTTCTTTCACCAAAAAAGGGACAGACACAAAAATACATACCGAAACTCTGCCGAAATCTCGACTCATCTCTCTTCAATCCAAACAATCGGATTTGGTAAAAGAACCCACACTCAATTGATTCGTCGGAGATTCGAAGCCGATTACACACTTTCGAAGGCGACCAATTTCCGGCGTTATCGTATATATCAATTTCATTGAGTTGCACATTGTAGAAATAATGTAAAATATTTTTATTTTTTTTTTGGTGGGAAAATAATGTAAAATATGGTATTTTAGTCAAGTACGTAATATAGTTAATACTAGCAATTCTACACACCTAGGTATGTGTGAGTTTAAAAAAAAAAAGAAAAGAAAAAACTGACCCCACTAAATTAATTTTAATCTTTCTTTTATTGAATTTGTCGATTTCCTTACCAAAAAGAAGAAGAAAAAAAAACCTATATATCAATTTTATTGAGTTGCACATTGTAGAAATAACGTAAAATATGATACTTTCGCCAAGTACGTAATATAACTAGTAACTCTACACACCCGATGTGTATGGAAAAAAAAATTAAATTAAAATTTTCATGTTATTACTTGATTTACAACTATTTTTAATATAATTATAACTTTATGATGAATAAATTAAATAAGATAATTCAAATTGGGAAAGAAAAAAAAAACTAAAGAATAAGTGATATAAATGAAAACGAAAAGAATTTGAGAGCTCGTGAATATAGAAGAGTTTAAGGAGAAAATTGTAAAAATACTTGTTAGAATTTATATTAAAAAAATAAAAATAAAAAAAAAAGAGTCATGATACTAAATGGATCTCTTATTTAATATAATAGTATAAATGTTAGTTGAATCAAAGATGTAATCTTACCTATGATGCACGGATACGGACATGGCGACACGGATTTTTTCTTGAATTTTCCACGTGAGAAGTGTCGGATACGGTGTCCGACACGACACGACATGACACAGCAAAATAATATTTTTAGGAGTGTCCGTGCATCATAGAATCTTACTTACCCTAATGCACTGAATTTCATCAAAACTTGAAAATTAATTATATCTTTAACCGATATATTTACTTATGCGATTAGTCAATTTAATTTTCAATGCCGAGTTAATATTAAGTGCTTTACTAATGAAAGGTACGATTAATAGACTGATTAATTTTATGTTAATCTCTGGACTGAGTGTATGAATTTATATATAATCTCCTTCACAAGAATCTGTAGTGGTACGGAGCCATGGGGTGCAATACATTCTTGATGGAAAGAGAGGAAATAGAGAAAATAATTTTAGTGGTTTAGAGAGTGCGGATGAAATATTGCATATTTTTATGTAATAAGTAAAAGAAAAAAAAATGTAATAATTAAAAGAATAAAAAATATTATCTCTTTTCTTCACTTTTTCCAATTTTTAATCAGGACTCCCTCGGTTCATATTTAAGTGGTTTATGTATTCATTCTCGAAGTCAAGATCCCGGGTTCGAATATTATTTGGGTGTACGCGTGTTAAAAAAATTATATATATATATATTATTTATTAAAACCTTTCAATATAATTAATTAAATATTTCAAACACAATTATATGCTTGAAAGGAACTACACGGATACCGACATGATGACACGAATACGACACAATACGGACACGGTGACACGGATTTTTTTAAGAATTTTAGGATACAACACAGTTCTGATACGGCTATATTCTGTATAAATAAATATATTTTATATATAAATAAAAATATTTTATCAGTATAATCTATGTAAAATAAAATATTTAAAAATATATATAATTAAAAATTAAAATATGTTTTGTTATTTCAATTTTTTCCCCAAAAACTTTTAAAAATATTAAAAACACATAAAAAAACTTTATATAATTATAAAATTTGTCCTGCCGTGTCTAAGCCTTGTCGGACACTTCACGTCGCCGTGTCCGACACCGTGTCCTATGTTTTTTTTTATAGTTTTTTGTATTTCGGATACGTTTCAACCGTGTTCGACACGTATCGAAGTCATATCCGAGGTGTGTCCATATCCGACACGTATTGGACATCTCGCGGACCAAATTTTGGCCGTGTCCGTGCATTCGAGAATGGAACCTAAATCCAGCTAATAATACATGTTTTCCTCGATCATGTATTCATGTTATTGGAAATTAAAAGAAGATCATCAAAATAATTAAGATCAGAATGGAATGGGCAGTGGTCCTAATTTTACTAAATAATATACTTTTTCATTTCATAACTCCACATGACTTAATAAATCAAGTATATAATTATTGAGTAATTCTTTATCTTTAATCCAACTTAACGCCTTAACGATAAACATTGAATTAAAATCAACTCATAATATTCCAAATACGCATCCAAATTAATTAAAATTCTATTTTCAACAAGCATAACAAACTCGATCCAAACTGATTAACTCGAGCTAATTATGCCCTAATCTCAGCCTAATTATCTCCTATAAATAGCACCCACTACTATCAAGTTTGCTAAACAATTAAGCCACAGTGCAAGAACATGGAAGCCATGCAAATCCTTCACATGAACAAAGGCGAAGGCGAAACCAGCTACGCCAAGAATTCCGGCGTTCAGGTATACGTACAAATCTTTCATACATTAACCTAATTTACGTAATTAAATAGTACTATTTTCATGAATTAATAATCAAATCAAATTTGAATAAATTAATATGCAGAAGCAAATAATCGAAGTCGCGAGTTCGACGCTGGCGGTAGCAGTGGCGGATTCAGTGCGGAGGACTGCACCGGAAAGCATGGGGATAGCCGATCTGGGCTGTTCATCAGGGCCCAACAGCTTGATGGTGATCTCCATGATCATAGATACAGTTATGAACATGAGTTATGAAATGGGCAGCACTAAAACAGTGCCAGATGAAATCAGGGTTTCTTTAAATGATCTTCCAGGGAATGATTTTAACAGCATTTTCGCATCGTTGCCTGAGTTTTACAAGAAGCTGAAGAAGAAGGAGAAATCAGGCAAAATCAAGATTGTTGATGTGGAGAAATACTGCTTTGTATCTGCTGTTGCTGGCTCTTTCCATGGCAGATTGTTTCCTAAGAAGAGTTTGCACTTTGCTCACTCTTCTTCCAGTCTCCATTGGCTCTCTCAGGTATATGTTTATTGTTGATCGCCGTTATACTTTCTTAATAACTGAAATTATATGACCGGACCTTCTTTTTCATTTCTGTGTTTCATATCTTGTTTAACCCCAATACGTACGTTGATCAAGTGTGTCGATATATGCAGAGAAGGAGCCAGGGGGTAGGGTGGCCCCGCCCCCCATCCCCCCAAATTTTGAAAAATTTTATTTACCACTTATATATTTTAGAAAAAATTTATTTTTTTTTCCTCTTATTTTGGATTTTCATCCCCCATAAATTTTGAAAATTTTTATTTACTACCTACATATTTTAGAAAAATTTTAATCCCCCCCCCCCCCCCCCTTGGATTTTCGCACCCTAATTATAGATTTTACCCCTTTTATATGAAAATAAATTACGGTTTCAACACTCTTGAAAATAATATTATTTATATTTTTGATATTACATATTTTCTCCCCCCCCCCCCCTCATCGCAACTCCGTGCTCCGTCCCTGGATATATGGACTGTTACAAGGATCGGGAGAGGAACACGGATGTAATATGGAAAATCATTCAATATTTTTTTTTTCTAATCTTAACTGCCTCGTATACAGTTGTTTGAATAAGTGAAACGGGATTTGAATTAAGTATATGTATAGAAATGAAATGGAAATCCCATCAATAAAATTATTAATCAACACAGAAACTTGAAAATGAAGAAAGAAAAAGTCAATTTAAGATTACGAAATATAGCTTTTACTTAAATTAGATTTGACCATGCACACAATTTATTAATTTAAGGTTAGAATTTCGTATTCTTCTCACATTTTGAATTTTAATTATGATTAATCACACGAAAATTGTATTTCATTCTTTAGAATTAGTTTCGATTTGGCTAAATTAACCTAAGATTCTTGGGACTTAGTTGTCTCTGCGAATAATATCAATGAATTTGGCACGCCAACGCCCTAACTAGCAAGCACATGCATATGTATATTATATTCCCATTGATATAAGGTTGGTTTGAAGATATGTGGTCTTGCATTTTCATTATATTTTTATATTAAATTACAAATTAGTATAAAACAATAAACCTAATGATATATATTATATACACAGTACCTGTCTAAAATTAAAGGACTGAAAAACGTGCTCCTAATTAGAAAGCGTGGACGTCAATGTTCTTCGATAATCGATGCCTGCTTTGAACCGAAGAGAAGAAAAAGCAGATTACTAATATAGTCATTTACATAATATTCTTTGAAATGTGATGCCTGATTTGAACCGAAGAAAAGAAAAAACGATTACTACTATAGTCATTTACATAATATTCTTTGAAATGTGTTTTCGTAACATTATCGTAAATCTATGATGCACGGATACGGATATGACGATACGGATAGGACATGATATGGATATGACGACATGGATTTTTTATTGAATTTTCAACGTGAAGAGTGTCAGACACGATACGATACGATACGGAAAAATAATATTTTTAGAAGTGTCCGTATATAATAGTATATAATATATACCAGTAACTTTGCACACTCGTTACGTGTGCAAATAAAAAATATATATTATTATTTAAATATATTTAAATTAATTTTTATGTTAATATAATTCTATAATCATAATTAATGTAATTATTAAATATGAGAAATAAATAGGGGAAAAAATTATATAAAAAAGAAAAAACGAATTGAAGCGGGTGAAAGAAGAAAAGTTAAGAAGATTTTGTTGGTATGATAAAAAAAATAAATAAATAAAAAGAAAAGAAAAGAATGCAGTAGAATCACATGGATGTAAAAAATAAATATATAAGAAAAAAAAAAAAAAAGAGTCTAAGAGTCCAAACGGTTATTATGTGTCTGTCTCGCTTAATATAATAGTATTGATAACCAATTTTTGCCGAATATTTTCTTGTCCGTTATGCTAATTTTGTTCATCTTTGTCTCTTACACGTATGTTTTCTTAAAGACAGATTAATTTATATTCTCATTGCGTCTATTTTATTCATCAAACTCTTAATTATCGAAAGAAATTGGGTTAATTATGTGAATGAAATGAAATGCAGGTGCCACCAGGGCTGGAAAAGGACAATGGCAAGCATGTAAACAAAGGAAGTATCTGTTAAAGATCACGGCTAATCCGTTGGGTTTTATTTTTCCCTGATTTAGTGGGATTCTTTCCTTATACATATCGTTTCCTTATTTGTAGTCGTGTACATCTATTTAGTGTAAAACCCTATTGTAATTATATTGTACAGAAATTAATGAATACAGAATTATTCACAAATACCTAGTTCTAACTTGGTATCAGAGCAGGTTTATCGTCTATAGATTTGACGCTCTTACCGCGCTCATCATCTGCCACCATGACTGAGAAACACGAAAAGCTTGAAGGATCCAGTACTTCCTTCGACAGCGGGAACTTGGCAGATCAGATTGCCCTAATCCTGCAAAAACAGAACCAATTTCAGTCCTCCACATCACTTTCAATAGCGGCAAAGTTAAATCAGCAGAACTATGCCCTATGGTCTCGACTCATGCGAATCGCTATTGGCGGACGAGGGAAACTCCACCACATCACTGGAGTCCCAACACCGCCCACCAAAACAGACCCGGAATATCCACGATGGGAACAAACAGATCTGATTGTTTGTTCGTGGTTGCTCGAAAATATGGAATCAGATATGGTCAGCAACTTTGCCGAATATCCTACGGCCAAGGATTTGTGGGACGGACTCCAATCCACTTACAGCCAACAAGTGGATGGAATCCAATTTTTCGATCTCACCGTGAGAGCTAATAGCATGAAGCAAGGAAACGACAGTCTGGAAGTGTTTTACAGCAATTTACAGAAACTTTGGAGGGAGATCGAGATTCGTCAGCCTAATCCCATGACAAATCCTGAGGATATTGGGATATTCAACCGACTTCGACAAGAGAACAAGTTATACCAGTTTCTCCAAGGCATATCGGAGGAGTTCGATTCAGACAGACGGGATATCCTACGAACCTCGCCTCTCCCGACTGTTGAGAGTGCCTATGGACTGATTCGCAAAGAAAGGGACCGCCGGATGGTGATGGGGCCGGATAGAACATCATTGGCCGAAGCCTCAGGCATCGGCACCGGTCTCCTCAGTCGGAACTCCGGCAACTTTGGACGCGGTGATGGTGCAGGAATCTGAGTTTCCTAAAATGCAACAACACTTTAATATTTGTATGAGAAGGGAAAGACCATCACAGGCGTGAGTGCCTCAGGAACTGGGTTTCCTTGTGAGCGTGGGTTCTTCCAGCTAGGATAACACCAAGAGTGCTAGGAGTAATGGTGATGCAACTGTGGTGAGGTAATATAACTAGGGTGAAGTTAACGGAAAGCTTGAGAAGTCCAGTAGGAATGCCCAGAACAATGCAATGCGTGTGTGGAAGATGACTTGGGGGAGAATGCATGGATTCTCTCCTATTTATATGTTAGGGATGGGGGTAGAGGGGTAAATTGACCATGTGGTCCCAAACCTGTGTTGCCCTAACACGCGTCAGCTTTTGGTGGGGTGAGAATGACATCCCTGAAAAGGGAGACGGCGTGTCAGGTGCCCGGTACACAGTACCTTTGTGTCAGAGGTTGTTGACGAGGGTGACGCGGGGGACGGGCCCAAGATTCTTTCTGCCGAGGTTCGGATCCAACGCAACGGGGTATGGATATGCCCGAGCGTTGGTGACGCTCGAAGAATGTATGGATGGCCTCCTCGCGATATATGACCCTTGAGCGTCGAAATACCGAGCGTACTAGTGGGGCCCCCATGTGGGTGCTTCCCTGAGAAGGGTAACCATGAGGGCCGCGATGCGAGCGTCAAACCCGTTGGTTATGGCCCTTGATCCGAATGGTCATCCGCTGACCGACGGATTACATTAACTGGCAATTGAGCGGCTGGAAGGCCCATGAGCCCACCAAGGCGAGCGTCAGAGATATAGTCAGCAGTGTGCTGCCACGTGGACGGCTCTGATTCGAGAATGATTTTTAGGCCTCATCATTTTGCCCCCCAAATTCTGTAGTATCGCTTCGAGCGTACTGTAGAATTTATAAAGGAGGAGTCCTGAATTTCAAATATCCGAGGGACGAGAGATTACACTCGAGGAGACTGCTGGCCTTCTGTAACGGACACAAACTGACATCGCATTAAATGTTGTCAAGTCCGCATTTAATGCGGAGTGGGAACGTGGGCGCGTGTTCTCCGGGAAACGTTAGGCGGTTACCAAAAGTGGGGGATTTCCCAAGCGGGAAATGATTGCATTTTTGAATTTCCAGCCCTAATCCATGTTCCATCTCCCCTATAAATAAGGGTTTGCAGGGCCTTGGTAGCTTTTTCACGCATTCAGACTCCTTTCAAGCATATTCACAGCAAGAGACCTTTGCCAGTTCTACAAGCTCCGGCGAATTCCTTCTCTTCACATCTTAGGTAAAAATTCCTTACCTTTCTTCTTATTTTCCCCGCGCTAACATTAGTTTTAGGTTGTGTGAGAGAAAACCTTGAGAGAAGTTCCACTGTCTACTGTTGAATCTGTTTTAGAAATCTCATCCTCCCTAGAGTTTTCTGTTAGAAATCCTGTCCCCAAGAATTGAAAACTGACCATGGCCGGAAATCAAGCTGATGATTATGTACGGGAGATTGAGGAGATGTCGGTGGGGAGTTCTTCCCCTCATGGTGATGTCCCCATAGCTGTTCCTCTAATTAGGGCGCACCCAGGTGGAGATATTCCCATGGCAATATCGGTGGCCCAGGCTCCGGTTGACGCCGGGGAAGAAGAAGTGAACGCTGCCGTTCAAGGGATGAACGAGCGTGCTCCCGTTGGGACGGACGATCTCTTTGAGGAGATGCACAATGTAATGGAGATGCAGAGACAAGGGGAGAGAGTATTCCCAGTCTTGAATAGCGCTGTGAGACCCCAAGACCACAGGATCACAGTGGCTATGGCGGGTCCCGAGGGTGAAGCTGGGCCATCCGGGCGTCCATTCGAGGCTGAACCTTCCAGAAGGCGTCAGAGGAGAGGCAAGGAGCCTGCCACTCGAGTAAGGCAAGACAACCGCCACCAGACTGACAGATCGCTCGACGAAATTGAGAGTATTCTGACCCTCGCGGATTTGGAGGGGTTGAGGGCGAAAGCGTACTGGGATGAAGTCGTGTTTCCCATGAGACTTCCTGAGGAAGGGGAAAGGGCCAATCGACCACCGCCTGGGATGATGACGGTCTACTGGGATGCAGTTCTTGCTGGCGGTCTGAGGTTTCCAATCGCTCACGATGCCGTCATCCTTTACCATCATCTAGGGCTTTGCCCTTCACAAATTCTGCCCAATGGCATAGCTCTAATCAACACATTCATTATAACGATGAGGGCTTTGGGCAAAGCACCCTCAATAATCAATTTCGACAGCTTGATACAAGTAGCCCGCTCGCCACGCTCGTCGCCTACAGACGGATTTTACTACGCTCAGGCCAAATCAGGCTTTAAGATGATAAATTCTCCATCTTCCTCCTATGGCGAGCACTGGAAGGAAAAATACTTCTTCGTGGGGGCTCCCGGGGGGATTTTCGGAGTTCACCGGCAATGGATGATTCATGGCGAAGGTCCATTGATTAGGGAGAGGATGAGGAACAAGGATTTCGAGGAATGGGCGATGGGGTTAGCCCTCGAGATGAGGGCTGAAAAGAAGTGGATTGAGGCGGAGACACTGGTGAAGAACGAAAAGATATTGTTCCGCTACGGATTATCTTGCCCCCCTGACATGATACTCAACCCTCCAACTGACATCATGGCCCTCGACGGTTAGATTCTAGGAACTAACATCTCTAACCTTTAGAATAGCTCTCTGACTTGCAGTTATCAATGCTTTCTTGTCTATATGATCCAAATAACCAATCTTCTAACGCTCGTTCCCCTTTACTTGCAGGCATCCAAATACTCTCTCAAGGGATGAATGCTGAAGCCCTTTCACGCATGTTGGGTGCCCAAGGTCCCGCGGTTGACCCTCAACAGCAGCAACCGCAGCAGAACCGCCCTCCGAGGGCGAGGGTAAACCGCCGAGCAGCGGGCCGAGGACAAGGCAATGCTCGTGGGGGCGCAGGAAATGAGGTTCCTCCAAGGGGCCCGATCGAGGATCTAACGCTGGAAGGTACCCACGAGGCCACTCCTCCACCGGCGGCCCCCGCAGGCCCAATCTCACTTAGTTCCAGCGGGTCCCGGAACCGCTCGGGGGAGCCTGTCCGTATCCATGAAACCCTTCGGGCTGATCGTCCGGGCAAGAGGAAAAGGATGCCGGATTCCCTCCCTATTTCCGGCAAGGGAAAAGAGGTGGTCGTGGGCCACCGTGGTGAGGGCAGCGACACTTCATCTTCTGAGGATGAAGAATTCTGGAAAATAGGCTGCAAGGGCGACTCCCGCTATAAGCGCCAGCGGACTGAAGGCCCCGTACTCCTAAAGAAGAGCGCCTACTCTGTCAACCTTGTCTCCGACATCGTTGGGAAGCTACAATTTTCCGGTGACCACGACAAGCTGAACGAGCATGACGCCGCTCGGGTAGCTGATGATGCCTGCCATGCCCTTTTGACGGTAAGTCTGTACTCCTCTTTACCAAATTCTCTCTTCTTCTCTCCACACTCGGATTTTGACCCTCGTTTACGGTTTCCCAGGAGGTAATCCCGAGGCTGAAAAACTTGCAAGGGCGAGCGCAAGCATACTCTGAGCATAAGGCCAAATACAAGAAGTTGCTGCGCATCTCAGACCCTGTTCAACTGCAAGAGGATTACAACAACGTCAGCGCTCAGCTGAACTCCGCCAACATTGAAAACACTCAGCTGAAGGAGAATCTGAGGAAATCTGACGATGCCGTTTTGGCCCTAACTGAGCGTCAAAAGAAACTGAAGGATGAGCGGGATCAGTTGAGGGCTCAAAATGTGGAACTGGGCGAGCAACTGGCGGAGAGCACTCGCCAGAATGAGGCAGCCAACAAAGCCTTTGCTGACTTGCAAGGCAAAATTCAGGGCCTGGAAGCGAGGGTATCCTGGGAGGCGGTGAAGAAGTTCGTGCGCTCCAAAGCATTTATTTTTGCGGCCAACATCCAGTGCTTTGACAATGCTCGACGCTTCTTCCATAAAGCGATTGGGCAAATGGTGAGGTTGGGACTGGCCCCAGAAAGCGCTCGATCCGACGCTCGTCTGAGAATGGATCTTGATGAGAATTGCGAGCCCATGGTCCAGGAGGAGGATCCCACGGATAATCTGGCGGAGCCCGAGTATCAGGAGTTGGTGGAAACACTCCAAAGGGAGTTCATAGCTGCCAACAGGATAGATCCCGAGCCTCTCCTGATAGAAGATGAGGGCACTGTCATGGACGTCGCGGATGCTGAAGAGCCTGGCGAGGCCCAAACCTCTGACGCCAATGTGCTGGCCCCAGTTCCCCTTTCAACTGCTCCTCCCGAGCCCAACGCTCCGGCCCAATGAAACTCTCTTTATGCTGATCCCTTTCTCTGTTGTTTTAAATTCCATGTCACACTTTTGAACAATTTATGATTGTAATTAATCTTCCCGTTATTCCTTTAACATTTTGAGTTCCTTTTCATACTTTAGCACTCTTTCTCTACTGCTTTGATGTCTGAATGCTTTTTCCTTTACTCTTGGATGGTGAATGATGTTGTTTTGTTACGCTCGCTGTTTCTATATTATTGTCTTCTGTTTGGAACGCTTGCGATGGTAGTGCAAGCATGCAGGGGCGTCTCTTACGATGGTCCCCTGACGCTCATTACCATGCATATTAAGCTTGGTAGCCCACGACGTTAGGCAATTTGGCCTTTTGCAAATATAGGCGCGAGGGTGACCCTTAGGAGGGTTCCCTGGCCATAGTAGAGACGAACCTTGAACTTGGACTTAAAAACCTTCGAAGAAATACAGGCGCGAGGGTGACCCTCAGGAGGGCTCCCTGGCCACATTCGTAAGGGTGTTTAAATTTGGATTAAATAAATCTTTGAGGAAATACAGGCGCGAGGGTGACCCTTAGGAGGGTTCCCTGGCCGCTTTTGAAATGAAGTCTCGAATCCAGATTTAGGAAACCCTTAGCCAAGAATTGGCTTATGACGGTAATATCGGGAGATGCAAATATGGGCACGAGGGCGATCCTTATGGATGTTCCCTGGCTTCATTAGATTGTATATACTGTAGAGATCAACACCAGGACCTGCTAAGTAGGATATTAAAGCGAGCGTAACCCTGGGGTTAGCGTTGTTTCGAGAAACACATGAAGGGACAGTTAAAATCCATTATTTTATGAGTATGTTTTAACTCAATAAGTTGAGGATCATTCGGGCTTTTTGCGCGCACGAGCTGGAGTGGTTAGCACTCAGCTGGCTATAACTGAGCATTGCGCTCCCCGTTGTTCGACACGCTCACTTTTAGGATTTTATATTTACAAACCGTTCAAACTGTTACAGGTGGATGGTTATCAACACCTGGACAGGGTAGTTTTGGAACGATCGAAGTTTCGCGTAGGCTTTTCGACGTGTAGTATGCTCGACACGGAGTAGGCCCTTTGACGCTCGAATCAGTAAATCAAATAAGAAAGCAAGCAAATAATAAAAACAAAGAGTTGAATACTTACTGTTATATAGATGCATTTTCGGGAGTGATTACAACACGCTTTCCGTCAAAGGAAAACCTTTCACGCCACAAACGGGCCATTTCAAAGAAACTGATGTCTACACATAGAACCTTCTAAGGTTACATGCATTCCATGGCCTAGGGAGCCGCTCGCCTTGCAAAGTTTCCAATAGGTAGGTGTTGTTTGCTCGTACCTGGATGACTTTGAAGGGGCCTTCCCAATTGGGGTCCAACTTTCCTACGTGTTTGGAGACTTCAACTTTTTTGAGGACCAAATCCCCTAGCTGGAAGGTCCTTTCCTTGACACGTTTATTGTAATGGCGAACAACGGTTGCTTTGTATTTGTGGATACGTGCCCAAGCAGCGTTCCTCTTCTCATCCAGCAAATCTAACTCGAGCGCCCGATTGGCCTCGTTGGCAGCAGGCTCGAAATAGGCAACGCGTGCGGATTCTTGAGCAATTTCCGCAGGTATCATGGCCTCGGAGCCGTACACAAGGGAATAAGGGGTTTCCCCCGTTGCCGCTCGGGGAGTAGTACGGTACGCCCACAAAGCTCCCTGGAGTTCTTCAGCCCATTCTCCCTTCTTACTCTCGAGCATCCTTTTCAGATGTTGGAGTATGGTTCGGTTGGTCACTTCAGCTTGACCATTAGCTTGAGGGTGACCCACGGAAGTGAATCGTTGTTCGATCCCTAGTTCATAGCACCAATCTCGCGTGTCAGCAGCGATAAACTGTGAACCGTTATCCGAGATGAGCACCCTCGGGATGCCGTATCTGCAGATGATATTTTTCCAAATGAAATCCCTCACAACTTTGAACGTTATCTTAGCGACCGCTTCTGCCTCAGCCCACTTGGTGAAATAATCCACAGCAAGTATTACGAACTTCTTTTGCCCGACCGCCATTGGGAGGGGTCCCACGATGTCAATGCCCCATTGATCAAAAGGCCATGAAACATCAATAGGAATCATTTGGGCTGCCGGCAACTGAGGAGTGTTGGAATGGAACTGACACTTGGGACATTTCTTGGAATATCGAATGGCATCTTGCAATACCGAGGGCCAATAGAACCCACTCCTTAAGATTTTCTTTGCCAAAATTCGTCCGCCCGAGTGATTCCCACAACTTCCGTCGTGTACATGCTCTAAGACTTCTTTAGCCTGCGAGGGTCTCAAACATCTCATCGGTGGGCCCTGGAAAGATCGCTTGAATAATCTACCCTCGGTATCCAACGAGAAACGAGGGGCCTTGCTCTTGATCTTCCGAGCCTCAACTTTGTCGCTCGGGCATGTTCCATCCTGGAGGAATCTGACAATCTCGTCAAGCCAGCAAGGCTCGGAGGGGTCAATCATGTGCACTTCTTTCGAGGGTTCGTCTTTACTTATCAGTGGTTCCTCCGTTCTCAGAAATGTAACTACGCGTTCACTGGGGCCGTCCAGAGCGGACGCAAACTTCGAAAGAGCGTCAGCGCGTTCGTTTTCTGCCCTCGGAACTTGCAAAAGATGGAATTCCTTGAACTTGGCTATCTCCTCCTTGGCGCTCAATAGATACCGTGCCATGGTGGCTTCTCGAGCCTCATAACTACCATCGATTTGACTCACGATCAACTGCGAATCAACGTATGCTGTGACACGAGCGGCCCCATTTTGGAGCGCAATCCTGAGCCCTTGGACGAGGGCCTCATATTCTGCTTCGTTGTTGGTGACTTAAAACGCCAGCTTGATTGCGTAGTCAACTTCTGCTCCTAGGGGATCCCTGAGGGTCACCCCGGCACCCCCCCTTGTGAGGTCGAGGAGCCATCCGTGTGTAAAAGCCATAGACCCTCGTCAGCCTGTGGCACAGTCTCCAAATTGAAACGTTCTACCAACAGATCGGCCACTGCCTGAGCCTGTATGGCTGTACGAGGCTCGAAGGAGATATCAAACTGACTGAGTTCGATTGCCCATTTAATTAACCTTCCCGAAACATCCGGTTTGGATAGGACTTGCCTGAGTGGTTGATCTGTTAGCACTGTGATGGAGTGAGCCTGAAAATATGGCCTCAGCCTTCGGGATGCGTTAACGAGCGCAAAGGCAAATTTCTCAATTTCCATATACCTTTTCTCTGCCCCCTGTAGAGTCTTGCTTAGGTAATATACTGGCATATGCTTACGCTCGCGGATTGCTACGAGGACAGCGCTCGTTGCTTCCAAAGAGACCGATAGATAGACAAACAAGTTCTCCCCCGGGATTGGCTTGGTTAACAAAGGCGCGCTCGACAGGTACTGTTTCATGTTCTGCAGGGCCTTTTCGCAATCCTCATTCCAGGTAAAGTTCCGAGCGTTGCGCAAAATTTTAAAGAAGGGTAAATTCCGGTCTGCCGAGCGAGAAATGAACCTGTTTAGCGAAATGATCTTACCCACGAGTACCTGGACCTCTCTCAGATTGCGAGGGGAGGGTATATCCAGGATTACTTTGATCTTCTCGGGGTTTGCCTCTATGCCCCGTTGACTGACCATGTATCCCAGAAACTTACCACCTCGAACGCCAAAAGTGCACTTTGAAGGGTTCAACTTCATTCCGTAGCGACGAAGAATATCGAAAGTCTGCTTGAGATCCTCCAGATGGGAGTGTTGGCGCTCACTTTTGACTATCATGTCATCCACGTATACCTCCATAGATTTTCCAATTTCGTGCTCGAACATTCTATTGACAAGGCGTTGATAGGTTGCTCCCGCATTTTTGAGCCCGAAGGGCATGACTTTGAAACAGTAGACACCCAAGTGCACAATAAACGCAGTTTTGGGGCGATCCTCGGGCGCCATAAAGATTTGATAATATTCCTGAAAGGCGTCCATCATACTCATGAGTTCACACCCGGCTGTAGAATCTACCAACTGATCGATCCTCGGTAACGGGTAATGGTCTTTGGGGCACGCTTTGTTGAGGTCTGTGAAGTCGTTGCACATACGCCACTTATTGGCGCTCTTTGGGACGAGCACCACATTGCAGAGCCATTCTGGGTACAGGATTTCCTCGATGTACTGAGCATCAAGCAACTTACCAACCTCTTCTTCGATAACCCGTTTCCTAAAGCCATGAACGTCCCTCTTCTTCTGTTTGATGGGCTTGAAGGTGGGATCCACGTTCAGTCTGTGGACAATGACACTCGGATCTATTCCGGTGAGATCAGAAGCTTTCCACGCAAAAACGTCTAGGTTCTCCCGTAGGAAGTCGATCATCAAAACCTGCGAGGGCCCATCTAGACCCGAGCCTATTTGGGTTGTTTTATCCGGGTTCCCAGGCTCCAATTCAACGGTCAAAAACTCCTCAGTGGGCTCAATTCGAGCCTCCGGCCTTGGCGCCTCTAGCGCTCGTTTCTTCCCGGTGAGCATACCCTTGGGTTCATCACGCTCGTTTTCTGAAGATGAGCCCTCGACGGCCCCCGGAGGCACATTCTCCGAACACTGAACGTCTCCAGGGGTCCTCTTTTTATTCTTCTTCCTGTACAGCTTGGCTCTTTTACGCTCGGGGCCATCTTCGTTCAATTCGGGGAAGTCCACGGACTTCTTAGTAGACCCAGGTTGGATGGACTGCTTGGGTTTGTGGCTGCGAAGTGAAAGTATGTAACATTCCCAAGCTTCTTTGACGTTACACAGAATTTCTCCGGTACCCTCGGGGGTTGGAAACTTGACTTTTTGATGATAGGTAGAAATTACGGCCTTGAAATCCACGAGGGCTGGGCGCCCAATGATGATATTGTAAGGGAGATCCACCTCAACGACGGTGTAGAGGACGCTCAAAGTTTTTCGCTGTGGGGCGCGACCAAAAGAGGTGGCCAAGCGAATCTGTCCGTGAGGGACGATCTCGGAACCTCCAAACCCTACAAGGGCGGTTCTGAGAGGTTCGAGGGGGATGTTTGTTATGTTCATTTGTTGAAACGTTGAGTACGGGAGAACGTTCACAGAGCTTCCACTATCAAATAAAACCCTCTTTACAGTGTGGTTATGAACGTCTAAACTAACCACCATGGGACAGTCAGAGGTTTTCCCTATCCCATGGGGTGTTACAATGTGTTCAAGATCTTTCTCAGTAAACCCTATGACATCATCCTCCTTTGAGCGCGACGAGCTGTCCACGGAGAGCACTGGGCGAGGGCGTGTCGCGCTCTGGTTATAGCTCCGTACATGGCGGCGACGGGAAGCATTGGAGTCGCCCCCCGAGGGGCCTCCCGCAATCATGTGAATGACCGCAAAGGGCTGATTCTCCATGTCTACCCCTTTCCCTTTGTTGCGCTCGCTGGTTTCAGGGCGCTGGCGACGAGGACTACGGGAACGTGAGCGGCTTCTTCTTCTTTCAAGCGCCCGTCCTGCGCAATGTTCGTCGTACCCTTCCAGTACTTTTACAAACTCTTTGAGGTGCCCCCCAGCAATCAGCCGCTGAATCTCCTTCTCCAGGTGACGGCACTCGTTAGTGTCATGCCCCTTCTGCTTATGGAAAGCACAATACTTCCCCGAGCGCTTTTGAGCCTCGGTCTCTCTTAGCTTGGGCGGCCTTTTGAACAACTTCTGGTCCGCCAGGGAATAAACTTCTGCAATTGGGCGATTGAGGGGGACACGCTCGAGCTTCCGCGGGGGAGAGGAATGACGACGAGCGGGTATTGGGCTGCGGCGGTGACTTCGGTGGGGCTCCACTTTGTCCTCGTGGTTTCTGGTGGGGCGAGGGGCATTCGCCATCTTCTGCTCCCTCGCTATATACATATCTTCGAGGGTAAAGAAAGAATCTGCAATCTCTCTAATCTCCATCAACGAACGTGGCTTCTTCTTGGCCACTTCCTCCACAAATTCTTTGCTGACGTAATGCTTCATGTTGATGGCACCGAACAGCACGTGCCTCAAAAAGTCCATCGAAGGCTTTTCTACTAGCAAAATCTCTTTGTTGAACCTCCCCATGAAGGATCGGAGGGTCTCATTCGGCCCTTGGACCAGGCTATAAAGAGCGGTCGCGGCCGGGGCTGGTGCTTTTAATGAATTGAAGTGGCTGACAAAAGCATCCGTCAAGTCATAATACCCTCGGATTGAGCGCGGGGGGAGCTTTTTGTACCACTCTTGGGCCATTCCAGTGAGGGAAGTGACAAACACCTTGGCCCAGTAGTTGTCCGGATGGTCATAGAGGTGCATTAGGTGCACGAAATGGTCCAGATGCTCGGCTGGATCCGTAGTTCCATCATACCTGTTAATTGACGAGGGAATTTTACCCTTCCCTGCACGGGTCATCAGAACTTCCTCGACGAGGGGGGAATCGCCCGCCATGATCCTGTAATCTCGCTCGTCGGGATCTTCATAGCTAGCCTCTCTTCTTCGGTGGGAAATGGGGTTGCGTGGTCGCCGACCGTCTCTGGCCTTGGACCTCTCGTCCCCCTCTCGGGGGGCGTGAGACCGTGCACGAGAGAGCTGCTCTACCACGTTTTGGAGCCCTCGAATTTGGTCTTGTACAGCTGCTAGCTGAGGGTCACCGACATTTCTGCGGTTTGCCCTCCTTGTGGCCCTTGATTGGACCTCTTCATTATCTACGGCCGCCTCATTTCGAGGGGCCCTCTCATTTCCCACAACTGGCCGTTCTTGCTGGACCCTCGGTGGGGCTTCATTTTCCTGATTAGGCGCTGGCGGGGGGGGTTGTTGTGCCCTCAGCGCATTTTGGGCCATCACCAAGGGATGTGCCGGTAGCCCTCCAAGAGGCGGGGCCGGACGAGCGCTAGCCTGCGAGGGGAAATATGCGGCCATGAAATGTTCCCAGGCATTCTGAACGGCCTGGCTCTCGCACTGTGCATACAGCGCCTGGAGTTGCTGGGTTGTAACTTGGGGCATCTCCACCCCTTGTATCTCCCTAGGTAACGACGTGGGGAGATTCAGAGTCCCCACTTGGTAAGGCGGGATCGCCGGCATCACTCCGGGCATCAATCCTGGCTGCATGAACGGGTATCCTGGAGGTGGCATGGCCATGGGATACATCCCGGAGTATGGATAGGAAGCATGGGCGGTGTGAGCTGCAGGCGGGACGACGGTGCTAGGTCCTCCCGTGGCATTCCCGCCTAGCGGGAGAGTTGTCCCCGCCGGCCCTGTGTTCTCTTCCCCGTTCCCGGCCGCTGGGAGGTTGGCTTCTCTGGCGGGAATGTTACTTTCTGCGTTCTCCTCGTTAGCGGGGGGAAGAGCGCCTTTCTCTCCAACTCTTCCAGATCTCGTCGCAGTTACCATGATTCAAGATTCGGGTGTTACTTTTCAACTAGCTTTCAGAGGAAGAAACTGTCAATACCAAAGATGGTGGTGATGGATTCCCACAGACGGCGCCAAAAATGATGGTGCAGGAATCTGAGTTTCCTAAAATGCAACAACACTTTAATATTTGTATGAGAAGGGAAAGACCATCACAGGCGTGAGTGCCTCAGGAACTGGGTTTCCTTGTGAGCGTGGGTTCTTCCAGCTAGGATAACACCAAGAGTGCTAGGAGTAATGGTGATGCAACTGTGGTGAGGTAATATAACTAGGGTGAAGTTAACGGAAAGCTTGAGAAGTCCAGTAGGAATGCCCAGAACAATGCAATGCGTGTGTGGAAGATGACTTGGGGGAGAATGCATGGATTCTCTCCTATTTATATGTTAGGGATGGGGGTAGAGGGGTAAATTGACCATGTGGTCCCAAACCTGTGTTGCCCTAACACGCGTCAGCTTTTGGTGGGGTGAGAATGACATCCCTGAAAAGGGAGACGGCGTGTCAGGTGCCCGGTACACAGTACCTTTGTGTCAGAGGTTGTTGACGAGGGTGATGCGGGGGACGGGCCCAAGATTCTTTCTGCCGAGGTTCGGATCCAACGCAACGGGGTATGGATATGCCCGAGCGTTGGTGACGCTCGAAGAATGTATGGATGGCCTCCTCGCGATATATGACCCTTGAGCGTCGAAATACCGAGCGTACTAGTGGAGCCCCCATGTGGGTGCTTCCCTGAGAAGGGTAACCATGAGGGCCGCGATGCGAGCGTCAAACCCGTTGGTTATGGCCCTTGATCCGAATGGTCATCCGCTGACCGACGGATTACATTAACTGGCAATTGAGCGGCTGGAAGGCCCATGAGCCCACCAAGGCGAGCGTCAGAGATATAGTCAGCAGTGTGCTGCCACGTGGACGGCTCTGATTCGAGAATGATTTTTAGGCCTCATCACGCGGGGCTGCCACCAAATCAAGCTCAGATCGGAGACCATCGGTGACAGATTCTTCATCGCGCGACGGCAACAAGACCCATATCTCTTGTTCTCAGTGTGGGAGGAAGAATCACACGAAGGATCAGTGTTTTGAACTGATAGGGTTCCCGGTGGGATGGAAGAGTCAACGACGGGACAAAACCGATCGGAAGCAGAAGCGCGACGGCGGGGGCAACACCGGAAGCGCCGCCATCGCCGCCGTCGCAGGAGATGGAGAAGAAAGTGGTGAAGAAGCTGGGTTCGCTTTTGTAGCAGGGGTGGCGAAACCAGCCCCTTTCGGATCTGTTATAGGGCATGGGAGAAGAGCGGTGGCGCCGCCGGTTGCTCCGCCAGCAGGAACGAGAAGACCATCGGCGAATCAGCACCGCGACGGCCCTTGGGCGGCGACTGCTGGAACAGAGGAGGAGATCCTCAATTTACAGAAGGAGGCGGCGAGAAATGAAGGTATGAGGGTTGGTGGTTCTCAACCCCAACCCTTGTTAAATGAGGATTTACCGTTGTACCCCCATACTTTAGCCCCTTTGCAATGTGGCCCCCGAGGTTCTAATCATTTGCAGGTTGAACCCCAAAGTGTGACAACAGCTCATAACAACTCCCCAAAGTGTGGAATTGCTTATTTAACACAAGGACCCAAAACAGCGGAGTGGATCCTTGACTGTGGGGCTACAGATACCATGACTTATGACCAGAATGATTTGAAAAGCATGTCAATATCAAAGAAACCAGCTATTCAGACAGCTAACGGGGAACTTTTATCGGTCCAGGGCACCGGAATCATTGATATCTCCCCGTCTTTAACTCTGAAAAACTGTCTTTTTGTTCCTAATCTATCCTGCAAGCTATTATCTGTTAGTCATGTTACCCGAGAATTAAATTGTGTT
Source organism: Lantana camara (assembly GCA_037501455.1). Taxonomy (NCBI): domain Eukaryota; kingdom Viridiplantae; phylum Streptophyta; class Magnoliopsida; order Lamiales; family Verbenaceae; genus Lantana; species Lantana camara. Next base: position 9,005,977 of record CM074865.1, read on the forward strand.
GTGGTAATTTACTCTGGTTTCTGTCTCTTGCAGGATATTCAGTCGGGGAAAGTGATTGGGCGTGGCATTGAACGTGGTGGACTTTACTATGTGGATGATGTGATTCAAAACGGGACTGCAGCGCTGGCTCACGGGACCGTTGAAAAGCAACAGTGGCTTTGGCATCGTCGGTTAGGTCACCCGTCAGATAGATATCTTCATTTACGTTTTCCAAGTATATTTCCTTCTAGTGGTCAGTTAACTTGCGAAACTTGTATTCTGGCTAAAAGTCATAGACAGTCATATCCGTATTCTGGAACTCGTATGAATAAAGTGTTTTCTCTAGTCCATTCTGATGTTTGGGGTCCTGCTCCTTATATGGGTTCACGTTCTGGTTTTCGTTTCTTTGTTCTTTTTATTGATGACTGCTCACGCATGACTTGGGTGTATTTTTTGAAACAAAAATCAGATGTTGTGTCTAAGTTCATCGAGTTCTATAATATGATCCAAACCCAGTTTAACACTAAAATTCAGGTGCTTCGGTCAGATAATGGGGGGGAATATATTAATCACACCTTCCAACAGTTCATTACAGCCAATGGTCTAGTTCACCAAACCACCTGTGCCCATACTCCTGAACAGAATGGGGTTGCTGAACGTAAAAACAGGATTGTTCTCGAGATCACTAGGGCACTTATGTTTGATTCTTGTGTCCCTAAGTCTTTTTGGCCAGAAGCTGTAGGTACCTCTGTATATCTTCTGAACAGGTTACCCACTAAAATACTCAATCTTAGAACACCTCTCTCCGAACTGTCCCAACATGTTCGAGTCCCTACTACCTTGACTCTCCAGCCACGTGTTTTTGGGTGCTCTGTCTTCGTTCATATTCCCAAACAGGAACGCACTAAATTAGATCCGTGTTCGGTTAAGTGTGTCTTTGTCGGGTATGGGGTTTATCAGAAGGGGTATCGTTGTTACCATCCACCCACTAGGCGTATGTACACCACTTTGAATTGTAACTTCCTTGAGTCCGAGTTCTTTTATGCCTCCCAACTCAGTGGTCAGGGGGAGCAGTCGGTGGACCCACTGAGTTGGGTCTCTCATGCCACTTTGCCAGATCCGGACCCAAAAGAGCCAGTAGGTGGAACCACCGAGTCAACATCTCCCATGGTCCAGTCTTCCACCACGGAACCAACCCCAGGATCTGACCTGCTGGATATCCCTGAGGTAACCCTTGAGAGTTCATTTGTTGATCATGATAATACTGTCAGTGCTACTGATGATCTACAGATTGAGGAAGTACAGGAACAGGGGGAGTCTGTGGAGCCCGATCGGTATGTCCTTCCACCTCGAAGCACTCGGGGAGTGCCTCCAAAGAGATATGAGCCCGAGTATGAGCCTAGAGGGTCGCGGTATCCGGTCGCAGAGTTGGCTCAAGGAAAACTGACAGTTGCTGCCAGAGCTTATTCAGCAGCTGTCTATGCGGACATACTCCCTAGAACGGTTGAGGAAGCCCAGAAAAAGGAAGAGTGGAGGAGAGCCATGAAAACAGAAATGGTGGCTCTAGAAAAGAACTTCACTTGGGAAAAATGTCAGCTACCATCTAAGAAGAGGCCTGTAGGGTGCAGATGGGTGTTTACCATCAAGCACCGGTCAGATGGATCCATTGAGCGGTACAAGGCGAGATTGGTGGCTAAAGGGTACACACAGACATACGGGGTGGATTACTCAGAAACTTTCTCTCCCGTAGCTAAGATTGATACTATCAGAGTTCTTCTTTCTATAGCTGCCAACCAGGAGTGGTCGTTGCACCAATTTGATGTGAAGAATGCTTTTCTTCATGGGAAGTTGGAGGAGGAAGTGTATATGGAGCCTCCACCAGGTTTTTCTGAACAGTTCCACGAAGGGGAAGTCTGTAGGTTGAAGCGAGCTCTCTATGGGCTCAAACAGTCTCCCAGAGCATGGTTTGGCAGGTTTACTGTTGCTATGAGGAATTATGGGTTTAGACAGAGTAATTCAGACCATACTCTGTTTTTTAAGAGAAAGGGTGAGCTGGTAACGTGTCTTATCATCTATGTGGATGACATGATTATCACTGAAGATGATCTCGAGGAAATCAAGCAGTTGAGGGAGAAGCTTTTTCAAGAGTTTGAAATGAAGGACTTAGGGGAGTTGAAATATTTCTGGGGAGTTGAAATATTTCTTGGGAATTGAAGTGTTGAGATCAAAGCAAGGAATTTTTATCTCCCAGCGAAAGTATGTACTGGATCTATTAGCAGAGACAGGGCTACTTGATAGCAAACCAGTAGGGACACCTATGGTAGTTAATCATGGGTTGAAACTCACAAGTGAGGCCGAAATGGTGGATCGAAGTAGATATCAACATCTTATTGGAAAACTAATCTACTTGTCTCATACTCGGCCTGATATAGCATATGCAGTAGGTGTGTTGAGTCAGTTTATGCACCGACCACAACATGAGCATATGGAGGCCGCACTCAGAGTTGTCAGATATCTCAAAGGATGCCCCGGAAGAGGAGTTTTGTTCCAAAAGCATGGAAACCTAGATGTTGAGGCTTATACAGATGCAGACTGGGCTGGAAACCAGGATGACCGACGGTCAACTTCAGGGTATTTTACTATGGTTGGAGGAAACCTTGTCACTTGGAAGAGCAAGAAACAGAAGGTGGTTGCTCTTTCTAGTGCAGAAGCAGAATTCAGAGGGATTGCACGAGGACTAGCTGAAGTCCTTTGGCTGCGAAAGCTGCTTGAGGAACTTGGGTTCCCAGTAAAAGAAAGGTGCAAGTTGTGGTGTGATAATAAAGCAGCGATAAGCATATCGGAGAATCCGGTGCAGCATGACCGAACAAAGCATATTGAGGTGGACCGACACTTTATCAAAGAAAAGCTTGAGAGTGGGATTGTGACATTTCCGTTTGTGCGATCGGAAGATCAGTTGGCGGACATTCTTACTAAGGCCGTAACTGAGAAAGCCTTCTCGAGTGTTTTGGGCAAGTTAAATGTGTGTGACCCCACAATCAACTTGAGGGGGAGTGTTAAAGATCACGGCTAATCCGTTGGGTTTTATTTTTCCCTGATTTAGTGGGATTCTTTCCTTGTACATATCGTTTCCTTATTTGTAGTCGTGTACATCTATTTAGTGTAAAACCCTATTGTAATTATATTGTACAGAAATTAATGAATACAGAATTATTCACAAATACCTAGTTCTAACTGTATCTACATATCAAAGACTAGTCCAGCTTGTGTAGTCAGAGCCTATCTCCTTCAATTTCAGAGCGATTTTGTCGATTTTCTGCGATCGCGGGCCGACGAGGTGGTGGCCGGTGGCGGGATGTTGCTGTCGTTTATGGGCCGAAGATCACCGGAGGCATCTGATGAAGAGTGCTGCAGGCCTTGGGAGCTTCTTGCTCAAGCACTCATCAGCATGGCAGCTCAGGTATTTTTAATATAAGGGCAGAAGTATATTTCTCACACAATTATTTATTAATTGATCTCATTATATATATATATATATATATATATATATATATATATATATATATATATAGGGTCTTGTTGAAGAGGAGACAATAGACTCTTTAAATGCCCCTTACTATGCTCCATCTGCGGAGGAAGTGAAAAATGTCATACAAGAAGAGGGTTCATTTCTCATCAATCATCTCGAAGCGTTGGAGATTGATTGGGATGGGGGCTCGAAGAACGCTTTTGATGAATGCGATCTCGACCTTAAAAAGCTGTCGAGGGGCGAACGAGTGGCTAAGGCCATTAGGGCGGTTGTGGAAACGATGCTGGAGTCGCATTTTGGAACAGAAATAATGGATGAATTGTTTGTTAGGTATGGTAAGTTAGTTGATGATTGTCTTTCGAGAAGTAGGGGAAAGCTTATTATTTGGTCATTTCTCTAACGAGGAAGGCCTAATACAATCATTAAATGTGTTTTCTTTTCTGGCTCTTGATGGTGCAAATATCAATTGTGATATATAGCACTTAAGTTTGTCTAGTATGTGTCTGTTAGTTAAAACTTGTCATATTGTTGTGACATGATATATGAGCAATTAGATATTTATGATTCTTGCACATTCTCTAGTTAACAAACCATATATGTTTTATTTTCTTTTTTTTTTTTTTTTTGTTTTATCGAGTTTATTTTGGGTTTGAATAGACCATTTAGATACAACTCTAAACTACCCAAATTCTTTCTAGCAATAGTAATTGAATTAATTTTCAAAACTTTGAACATAGATTTCTTATTTAACTAGTATAGCATTATGAGCTACGAGCTAATAGATCACGGTTCGAGTTTTATTGAAATATGTATACATATATTATAAAAAAAAAAAAAAATTGGACTGCAACAATAATTTAAAGAAAAAAAATCAGTATAATATTAAACCGATAACTTACCTAGCTTAGAGATTGCAACCCATACTCATTGTCACGGCATGAATTTGATACCAACCGTGCACCCTTACCAAGTGCCATGTGGATGAAATGTCGAATCAGCACCTCACAATTGATTATTGGGCATTTTGGATGAAATAAGGACATACCCACAAAGTCAGTAGAGTTGGTTCAAATGGTTAATGGATTCATTCTCTAGGGTAAGGTCTCGAATTCAAATCTCACTTAAATGTGTGTGAGTTAAAAAAAAAAAAAAAAAAAAAAAAAAAAACATACCCACAAAATATCTTGAGAGACCGTGGGAATTACCCAAGATCCCAGACCTCTGCTCATTCTACGCTCATTCTATGCTCATTCTAAGGTCACGGCCCATACCCAAGTGCACCCCTCATGGGCAAATCGCCATTGAAGGTGAGGGAGCCGTGACTCGAGGTCCAACCCCTTTAGGCACAAACATTGTTTTCACCTACTTAGAGAAAAAACGGTTATTGTCATTCTACTTTTGTTCCACTGTCACCACTGCCTGACCTATAGAATTAGAATCTTAGCGATAATATGATATCGTTATATATTATTTCACGCCATATAGGAAAGGATCACCTGAATATTTTCGAAATTCTACGTGGCACCCTCCAAATGGCAGTCCATCAGTCGCCACACGATCCAAGTGGTCCCCCTCGAACTTAGGACCACAAGCTCACAAGGATCTTGTATCTGCAAGGCCACACTATAAGTACTTAAGTAGCCACCTCTCTCTCTTCGGAGGGATTAGGGGTGTAAACGGATACTAAACGGATCGGATATATGATTATCATATCCTTATCCGTTTATAATTCGGACGGATACGGATAATATCCTTTTAAATCGGATTCGGATAATATCCTTTTTATACGGATACAAGGCGGATTTGAACGGATTCGGATTTTCAACTATTCAAAATTTGACATAAATTATTTTACTATATAACTTCGAATTTTTAATCAGATTATCAAGTATTCATTTATAGATAAATTATTTAATAATTATATAACTTTGAATATATACATGTTAGACAAATAGAGAAATAATAAGCCAATAAGGATATCTATCTATATCATTTTTTATTTTTTAGTGAATGTATAAATATGGTGAAACTATAAATTTTATCATATAATTAATTTGAAATATAATACTTTTATTAATAACATAACATATGTTAATTATATTGTCTTTATATAAATGTAGAAGTGAACGTATGGTTACTAATAAGATCTAAGGTTTTTCTTTAATAAATGCACTAAAAAATTTACTTAATACTAATAATATATCATACATACATAGTTGTCTGTATATATTTTAATATAACATATTATTTATCGAATGCGGATTACGGATAAATCGGATAACGGATATATCTAATGGATAATGAAACGGATCGGATGTCTTATTACCATATCCTTATCCGTTTATAAGTCGGATGTCTATAATCGGATACGGATAATATCTCTTAAAACGAGTTCGGATAATATCCTCTGTAAACGAATTCGGATACGGTCGGATATCAAATTTTCGAATATCCATTTACAGTCCTAGGAGGGATCATCTTCAACATATCTAAGAACCATGAACCTGGGCCAAAATGGAAACCAAACAAGTGTGTGCATCCCTATAACCAACAGATACTTTTAAGAATATAATTTTGTGGTACCGTGTCGTGTTCGATACTCGTATTTGATATTATATCCGATACTTTTCATAATAAAAATTTTTGAAAAATATTAATATCGCATATTCATATCGTATTATGTCCGTATCCGTGATCATAAGTGCATTCTAAAATTTAAAATGTTATGATTTTAGTCCAACATTTCTGAACAATTTCAGAATCAAATAAAGCCCATTTTTCTGGGCCCATCAAGCCCATCTCATTTCTCACAAAATATTATTCCACTTTACTAAATAATAATCATAGCTAAATTAAATTTTCAGTCATGGACCATTATGATTTATACTATTATTATTTTCGTAACTTTAACGCTCATGACGTACCAAATTTATTAACGACATTTACTTTGTCCCTCTCACAAAGTTATTCCTTTTTAGATATGCACAACTTGCCAGATTTTGAAATTAATTTCAATAATACTCAACCCCAAAATATTATTACGAAAATCCCCCAAATCGCAATGAATGTCAATTATTTACAACTTTCAACTATTTTTTGGGCTAAATTACTTATTTCAACGCGACCACTTGAATTCCCCTTAATATGTCAAGTCTTATACATTAAAATTTCATCTCCCTCTCCTCAAAATAACTTAATGCTAAGTTTCTTTTCTTTGTAGATGCGTGCAGCGTGCCTCCCTACAATCGTAGGTTATTCTAACTCGAATTTGATTAGGTTGAATCAGTGTAACAAGGAGAATATTATATGTTTATCGTATGATTGATGTAAGTTAAATTTTAGAGAAAGTAACCAATCAAATGACGAATATATAATACGTTTATTTATATAATTGGTTGAGTTCGATCGAACGGTCTAGAATTAGAATTCCATGATAAAGGCTCGACGGATAATATTATTTGCTTGTTACAAGTATTTACTATTTAATAATTTTACTCTGTGACATATACCTACGTTGATGCAAACCAACCTTTTCACTTTATGAATATTATTAATAGAGATTAATTAAATTTGACTTAATCAGTCGTAATTATTGAGATCTGAACTTAATCTCAGTTGGGTAACAGTCCCGTCCGGGGATAGATTCGGACCCATTAAAATGTGAACCGCTTTTGTTCTTTTTCCATTAGAAAATATAGATATAATAAATTATACATTTTTCAAATAGAATTTGATGCAATTTTGTTTTATAGGTATGTCGAGACCCCTTCAAATATATTAAATGGTTGGATAATCTATAATATTAATGGATTCTTATTGTGTAGAAATTAGAAATGAAAAGGAGAACCGGGTGCTGCAGCTAGTAGGTTGTGACAATTATTAGGGGAATATTACTACTTTTATTTCATTTTAATTTTGGGAAATAAGTTATTCATTGCTTTATATATGTGGTGGGAACATATTTTATTGTAATTAATTTTGGAATATTAAATATTTGAATAAATTATTATAATGTTAGTGAGTTACGCCATTTGAGGTAAAAGATGAATTTCAATAACTGTTTTTATTGGTATTATGAAGTTATTAATGATGGATCAAAAACTAAGTGGCAAGCTTAAGAGATTAACCTAAAAAAAGCTCCACTGATGGTTAACCTAGCCTACCTAGGGTGTTCATAAGGTCACACATCATTCGAAATGTCATTAACATAAAGACGATCTTTCTTTACAAGCTAGGCGTTACTAGCTCTGTCGATTCTTGTTACTGTCCGGAAAATTGGGTGTCTCTATAAGAGACCAACGAATAATTCGGTAGTATCGATCTATAATAGGTATTGATAGTGGCCCATTCTATAATTATTACTTGCATGCTACGTTTTTATTGGGTACTTTTGCGCTAGTTATTTGAGTGACACGTGGATCATGTCTCATTGTATAAACTTCTGGAGCTTTCAGTTTTGATTTATATATGAGGGGATTCTCAATAATAACCCTATAATTCTTTTGACCGATTTGAAAAAAAAAAAAAAGTTAGAGAATTTGAGTTTGCCTCGTAAGAATTAGATTGATATTTGTAAAGTTCTTTTAATTAGAGAAGCATTTTAATAGAATTTCGTTAGGTACACCTTATAAATATCCTATAATATATGAATACGAACACAAAGATACAAAGACGAATTTTTTCTTAAAGTTATTATGTGAAATATGTTCGACAAAATATCTGACACAAAATAATAAAATAATATGATATTTTTATAAGTATCGTATGACATAGTAAATATCTATTCTCGCCATAATTTTGACATTTTTATAATAAGCCTTCTTTCCGAAGGTGTCTCCTCGTGAGATCAAGAAGCAACACAACAAAAATAGTAGAAAAAACTTTGCTAATCACTTTTGCTAATTTCTTCTTCTCATTATCATTATTTCTTTTTGGCTATATAACAGTCACCCATTATTATAGAATTAAAGCATCAAATTTGCATTAGCTTCAACATGAAGGATAAAGGCTCGGTGGTTAGCGAAGCTCATTAAACAAAATAGTGGGAACGAACAATAATATTATTATTATTAGTATTATTTAATTAAGCATTATTTTATTAAAGTAGGAATTGTTGCATTTTAGGTAGCAATTTCCCCATGATGTTGACTTAGACTATTAAATAGTCCCAATAAGATGCTGTCAATTAATTATATCTTCATCGTGTAATAGTGTCCTTTAGTAGTACACTAATGTGGAATGTTGCAAATTGCATGACCTACTAATTAAAAAGCTCATTTTTTTAAACATATTTTATAAATTAAACAATTAGACATAATCAAGATTATTGATCAAAATCTCATCTCATAAATCGATTAATGAAGTGTGGGTTGTCGATCATTATAAGGTGGCATATAGTTTATTGTTTAATCAAAGTGGAACGGTTCACATGCTACCACATCCTGAGTAATTGGTTTCAATTTGAAATGTCAAATTTAAATGCAAAATAAAAATATATTCTGATACCAAGTTTTATTTTTATTTTTATTTTTAAAGACAAGAGTAGAAGAAAGAATTATAAGGTACGTATTTCTGTTCTCTATCAAATAGAAAACAACAATATCAGGAAACTCGATGTTCCTATAGCTTGCATTAAGAGTCAATCTCGCCAAATGAGGAGCCACCTTATTTCCTTCACGACGAACAAAGGAGAAGAAGATACTACGAACAGCTCCCAAGAGACGGCGACTCTCCTCCACAATGTTCTAACTTCATGTTAGTATTATGTATTTTGCCTAAATTATCTCAAAATATATCATATATATATATATATATATAAAGTAAAGAAAACAAGAGCAAGAATCTAAAGGCTGGCACTTATCCAAATTCGTGGAACTTTTAATCTGAAATAGAGAAAGGAAGCCTTATAATAAATTGGCACTACAATAGTTCCAATTTTGTCTATTTTGGATTTGAAGGCCTTAGCTTATACCTACTATTAGTTGTAACCATATTATATAATAACATCAATTATTTTTTTGCTGATTGATTGGACTACATCTTTTATCCATTCCTTACACCTTTCTGTGTGTTAGATTTCATTTCAATTTTTTTAATATTGGAAATGGGAAGCAACCAAATTAAAGTAGTTGGCCTTATCCATAAAATGTTTTTCGATTTTCATCTCGCCTAAAAACTTTCAATCGTTAGTTGATATAGTTTAATGATTCGATATTTTATTAATTTAATTAGTAATTTTATTCCTGAGTAACGAAGTGTCTTTAAAAAATAATTAATTTTTTTCAGTACCTAAGTAATTTGAGAAATTCGTAAATTGATACATAAGTTGTTAGTAGCGAACTTAATGGTGAGGACATATATATTTAGGATGATCAATCATTTCGTTTTGTTGGTGACAGTGACATTTATTTCTTTTTTTTTTTTTTTTTTTTGGTCACTTATGTTAGAAATAAAGCCCACAAAGATACCCTACTAATTAGGCTTAGTAATTACTAATTAGTACGTGATGGGAAGTTGAGGCCTAAGGGTGACAAAATGTGTCACTAGGGCTTTTCAATTTTGTATTCTTTCAAGACCATCGAAAATGAGAGGTTCTTTTAACGGACAATTGCTCAAAAATCCCTAAGTGTAAACTGAATTTCCTTTTCACTCCCCCATTTTGAAAAAGTTCCTGTTCACTCCCCAATTGAAAAACAAAATTTCTTTTCACTCCCCAATGTTGTATAATAATTCAGGAATTGCATACAATTTTTAGGGAATTGCGTATAAAAATCCCGGAATCTCGTATATACGAGATTCCGGGATTTTTATACGCAATTCCCTCAAAAATGTACGCAATTCCTAAAGACAATGTACGAACATGTACTATTTGTGGGGACCTAAAAGAAATTTTGTTTTTCAATTGGGGATTGAATGTGAACTTTTTCAAAACTGGGGACCTAAAAGGAATTTTTTCAACTTTTTGGTACTATTCAAAGATTTTCCCTTGTTTTAATTTCAATACGAGCATCTTTTTATTTTTTATTTTTATTTTTTTTTCAATACGAGGATCTTTTATTTATTTAGTTATATATTTTGAAAAAAAAAGTGATTTATATAATTGATTCATCTTGAGATGCACAAAAATGAAGAAAACCACTCGATTCATATCACTTTCTATGGTGGTCGATTCTAGTATTTGAATATTTTTTAAAATATTATCGTATTATGTTATGTTAAATACTTATGTTAAATATTATGTTGGACGTTTCTTATCTGAATTTTAAGGACATGACCCTACTCTATTTCCGAACCCTTTGCCGAGCTCTACCTTGTCCGTATTTTCTTTTGAAGGAGCCAAAAAAAACAAAAAACGGACAATTCCTCAAAAATCCCCAAGTGTAAACTGAATTTCCTTGTCACTCCCCAATTTTGAAAAAGTTCCTGTTCACTCCCCAATTGAAAAATAAAATTTCTTTTCACTCCCCAAGTTTGTATAATTTTCCAGGAATTGCGTACATTTTTGAGGGAATTGCGTATAAAAATCCCGGAATCTCGTATATACGAGATTCCGGGATTTTTATACGCAATTCCCTCAAAAATGTACGCAATTCCTGGAAAATTATACGAACCTGTACTATTTGTGGGGACCTAAAAGGAATTTTGTTTTTCAATTGGGGATTGAATGGGAACTTTTTCAAAATTGGGGACCTAAAAGGAATTTTTTCAACTTTTTGGTACTATTCAAAGATTTTCCCAAAAAAAAATATATCTCTACCTATTGCCGACAGTCTTTCTTTGGAATTCTAATGAACGAGGTCGATCCTCCCCTCCTCTATTCGTTTTAGCAACTACTCCAAAGTTCTCCTCACCAAAAGCTCGTCAGCAACAACACAGAAAGCAACCCGCTTGCTATGGCAGGGTAGTTTTTTTCTTTCACAATAAGACTTGAATGATTATTTCTACTCTCGATAGCTTATGAGTTTAGATTCATTCTTGATTGGGTATAGTTTTTTTTTTTTTTTTTTTTTCTTTGTAGTCGTTACCAAATTTGTACATTGATTTTAATATTTATTCTTGTATCTATTAGACAATAAGTTATATTATCAAGTTATACTCATTGGAATCAAATAATATAACTGAAAATCCCCCATATTTTTTCTAAATTTACCAAACATAATTCAAAAAAGCAATGAAGAAAACATTAACATAAAGATCTCTACTAAATACTTGACCTACTTCAGCAGGAATTTGAAAATTTCCAATCCATCCACGGACCACGATTGAGTGAATATTTAATTAATATGAGCTTCTACCACACAGTAAATTCCTCATTATTATTTCATCCCTTTTCTTAAATTCCCCATCACATGCATTTCAAAGGACAAAGATCACAGATATGCAGAAAGTAATAGCAACATAAAGGTAACAACTAATGAACATGAATAACAGAGCGTTAATTACTTAATTTGGCCTTCTAAATCCAGGGAAACAGAAGATTAGATAGTTTATCTGTATCATTAACCGTGGCAATTAGAGATTTAAACAGGAAAATTAACACTGATTCAAGCTTTTGGTGCTGCAATCATGCCGTTTGTTGCACTAACTGACGATCTTCGAACTCATTGCGTTGCGTCGTCTTTTTGCTCCAGTTTTTGTCAATGAAGGCGTCGATTCTTCGCCTGAATTCTTCGTTGCTCAGTTTCTCGATCTCCGCCGGATCGGAGGTGACAGTTTTCCGGCCATTCTCTGTTTCGGACCTTCGAAGCTCCTTCCGCGGCTGCGGCCGCACCGAAATCTCTTGCTTCAGTTTCTCCGACTGTGCTCTCTGAAACCGCTTTATTTGCTTCGTCGCCTGCTCTATCGCTTCAGCCACGTCGTCGCATTGCGAGATCGCCTTCGTCTCTTCCTCGCGCACCACAATCTGTTTTTCGTCAGCGGAGGATTCCGCCGCCGGCGAAATTTCCGCCTCCGCCGTCTGTATCGGAGTTTCCACGTCGCCCGATTCCGCCGCCGGCTGAGACGCCACGTTATACTTCACGTAATCATCGTACAAATCCCCACCGCCGGACAGATTCGCGTCGCCCTGGCGGCAGAGCATGAACAGCAGCACGATGATGGCGTTTCCGATCAAAAACACGACGTGGTGGTTAAAAAACCCCGCCGAAAACTCCACGAAATACTCCCCCGCCACTCTCAAAACCGCCGGAGCACGCGCCGACGACCACGAAATCACCCCTACAACCACCAAAACCTCGAAAATCTGCCACAACTTCACAATCCTCCGAAAGCGATTGAACTTGGCAATCGCCCTCTCCTTCTCAAACTTCACGTTATCAACAATCATCTGATTACTCTCCATACTCACTCAAACCAGTTAGGGCTCCCCTGAACTCCGAAGGCGGCGGCGGCTGCAAAAAAGGAAACAGAGCGTAAATCTGCGACGGAAAATCACAAGGAACTGAAATCCCCGTTGTTGTAGCAGCAATGGAAAGGCAAACAAATCCAGAATCCACCGCGACCATATACATAGAAAATCAAAAGGAATTCAAGGAGACGACGGTTTTTTCTTCACTTTCGTTAGTGTGTATGAAAATGTGTGTGAGAGAGAGAGAGAGAGAGAGAGTCAGGAAATGTGAAGGGATTGCAGGTTAATGGCCAAATGGGGGGCGTGGAGGTACGTTTTTATAGATGGAAACGATTGCCTTCTCTTTTATTATTTACCATAATAATAAATTTGTTATTATTATTTCCCGAACAACAGTACAAAATTAGTGTAGTGTCACCTAATAATTTTATTTCAAAAATTTTGTCCACCTACTTTTATTTCCAAACTCCTATTTTTATTAATTTCATTGGGTTTAATTAAGTAATTAATCATCATTATCTTGTACTAATTTAGATTATAGAGATTAATGAATTGTAGGGGGACAGATAATACGAGGAGAGACAGTGACGGTTAGGGGCGCAGATAGGGACGATGGTACGCCCTTTGGTTACTTTTATCAGCAGCTTTATGAGTTTTGGACAGTCTATTTTACATGGACATAGTCTAGTCTGTTGGTTTTAGTATTTGGCCTTTTTATAAATGATGATTTCTATGTGGAATTATAACTTGGTAAAGTAATGAAATGGGGCAATGACTTAAGGAAATGGTAATGCAAACAAGCTTCCTTATCAAGTTTGCGTGATTTTTCTTCAAACTCGTTATTAAATGGGAAGGAAGGACTTTGTTCATTTATTTTGCAATATATGGCTGTAAGTTAATGACTTGGAGGTCATTTGACAGATACGGAATCAGGATTTCACATAAAGGAGGCAAAAATTAAAAACAGAAAATGAAAGGGGTAAAATGTATAATTAAGGAGGGCAAAAATATAAATAATTCAATATATATATATATATATATATATACATATAAGTAATTATTAAAATCTTGGGAGCCATTTCCCCTTCAATTTCTCCAATTTTGCATTCTTTTTTTCATTTGATCTCCTTTTATTTATTAGTGGATGTAACTTATATAAATTGATAGTTTTGTTACTCATTTTTTATACATACTTAACTTCACCATTAATACAGTATTTATAAGTCCCCGTGCATGGGGAATTCTAGCCCGAGCCTAGCTCGGCCAAACTGGTGTAATGAGGGGGCGAGTGTTTTACACTTGTCCTGTGGTTGGTGAAACATTTAGGGAAAGTGACCAATCAAATGACAAGTGTAACACACTTGCTCTTTAATTGGTTGGGGTTCGGTCAAGCTTGGTCTGGGCTAGAATTTTCCCCTGTGCATAGATAATACCATGCGATATGTCTATGGACTATATTGTGATACTCCTAAAGTTTTTGTCCCACGTCACGATAATACAGAAAGGAAATTGTGCATATATGTAATCAATAAAATAATTTCTTTTAAACAGTACTTTATAAGGTCAATTGGGTTTGTTTCCCATCAATTACCAAATCTCATTGCTATTAAATTCCACTACAATTTCAAAATAGATTAGAGAAAACATTAGTCCTAAACATACCAATATTGTATGTGTTATTATTTATTATATGAAGTAGGAGGCAAAGCTTGACTTCCATGAAAGCAAATGTTTAGGAATTTAATGACAAGGAATAGAATTTTGTTAGGTGATCTCGACATTTTGTTGCCCTCATTACAAAAACGCCAAAAAAATGGCTTCCTTCGTCCCCCAACACCTGTTCTCAACCTATTTTTGTCCTAGTAAAAGATTCTCCGCTAAATTGCTTCAAATTTAGGACTTTGGAGACGTGCGATATTGACCATATCATATTAACACATAAATTCCCACACTTCTTTTTTTTTTTTTTCTTTTGATTAAATTACGTGTTACTTTAAACAATTATTTTTTGGTTTTCTTTTTCTAACTCTTTTTCCTTTCGTGAAATTTACGTGTTGCTTTAACATTCGTTTTGAGATTCTTTGGGTTAAAATACAGCCGAGAACGAGATTATTATATTTATACCAATTTTTGTGTTATGATTATCGTAAGTACTCCAGCTGCCTGAAAATAATAGCATGATTAATATTAAAAAAGAAGCATATTTTTGGCCCACCTAATATATTCCATTAACCAAAGCTTGCCTCAAAGGCCAAATTATTGGATTATGGATAGTATATGTTATTATTGCATCAAGAAAAACACTTACACGAACACGCACGCATGCACACATACAGCTTTTAATTCATACACGAAAAATATGGCTTTTATTTGGTCATTTTTGCATGAATCCAGACCCAGAAAAATAAAATATTGATCCGTAAGCGCAATCCGAAACAAGATACTTAGACGAAAAACTGGGATGAAATCATTAATACGAATTAATGCAGATGTAATATAAATTCTTTAACAAGGGATGCTTTTGTAATTTTTCAAACTTCAAGAACTAGATTCATTCCGCCAACTCTTACGATATAACAACGTAAGTTTGACTCCGTTCCACGATCCAAAACCTTTACATTTAACCCATTTGATTATATTATATGGGTGAATTACATCTGAGTATCCTTAAGTTTGATCTAGGGATGTAAATGAGCGAGCCGGTTCACTAGCTTTCTCGAGCCGAGCTCGAACCCAAGCTCTTTTCTTTTAGGCTCGTGGCTCGCGAGCCACTTTTTTTAATTAAAAATAAATAAATATTAATTTATAAATATATAAATACTTAAATAATATATAATATTATATATGTATATACTAAAGAAAAAAGACAAAGGCTCGGCTCGGCTCGCGCCATTAAGATTCTTAGGGACCAATATGTAATGTCAACTTAATTTAGGGATCGTTTTGTAACATAATAAAATAATGAGAGATGCATTTGTAATTTCTAGCTAAATTTAAATTAGGCTGTATAGGACCTCAAATGGAACCCTAAAACGGAAACAATACCTTAAGAGACTATATGATAATAATTGAAAGAATAGGAACTACGTTGTAATTAGGTTCGTCATATATTATATACCATCTAAAAGGAATAAGCAAAGGTTATATTATTACATTCATAAGAAATCTATGATTTTCCGTTGAAAAAGAAACAAAAATGGAAAAGGTGATGTAAAAGGTTAATCCGATCGTGAACTCGTGTTAGTGAGGGAAGTTGGCGTTGCCCCCATGAACACGCTCAAATCACGTGCATCTTTTTCCGTTATCTTTTTGCTTACCCCGTCAAAGGGGGTTGTTGCCCCCTACCTACTGTACCAAAACTATAAACTTGACTGGGTAAATTTGGAATTTCCGTAAAATAAATATATATGCATTATTGGAGGAGTTTTATAAAATTCTCAAAAAAGAATCTACTTTTTCCTCTTTTTTAAATTTTTAAAATTTCACTTTTGGACCTTTTCTTTGTACTTTTTTGCTCAACTTATCCACTAATATAACACAATCTGCTTTTGGATAATTAGGAAAGGGGACACGCGTTTTTAAATTTGAAAGGACTCTTTGCAAATGGTTAAAATACAAAATTGAAATACCAACTATAGCTTACTTGTAATATTGGATTTTTGATGAAAATTTCAATATTTTATCTAGGAAATTATTACAATTTCAAATTTTCGATTATCGAAATTTGTTTTAGTTGTCGGAAAATAATGAGGAAAACTCACACGCTTAATAAAAAAAGTTATTCGTGTCTAGAATCTGACGAGTACCTTATCATTTAGTCCATGCATTAAAATTCACCTATATGCATTGTCGTATAATTTAAAACTCTCATCATTTACTTGTTGTTCTCCGACGACTAAAATGAATTTCGGTGGTCGAAATTTTGAAACTACGACAATTTTATGAATGGAGTGTTAAAAGTTTAATCGAAAAGAATTTTGTTCCAAAGTTAAAATGAAATACCATTTGAGTGGTTCTAGACCTATTCTCCCAAGCCGATATACTAAGTGGCAGAGGGAGAGTGTCTAATGATTGATTTAAATCTTAAGAAAAGTAAATTTAGTTATATGAAGTAGGACAAAATAATAACGTTTACTTTGTTAGTTGGGATGAGATGAGATTGATAAGTAATGAGATGAATTGTGAGATGTGATGGTGGATTGGTCATTCCATGCAGAATGTGAGATGAATAATCAAACTTTTATCCAATATCATCCCGGACAGTGTTATCAATCTCGGACTCGTAAAAATACTAATAAACATAAGTTTAAGTAGGATATTAATCTAATCCCCCTTCATCCTACAAAGTGAAAAAATATAACGAATTAATTAATTAAAATATAGACTAAATAATTTGAATAAAAGGCTAAAAAGCAACCTAGTAATAATATACAAAGGAAATCAAAATGAACTCGAACAAGGAAATAAAAAAACGGTTCTATTTCTATATATAGACGCCATAAAACCTCAAAATTATTCACATACTTTGGGAAAATCAATTATTAATTATTATTATTTATTCTTAATTGCGTTCTAACAATAGGAAAGATACGACGACGTACCGAATTCATACACAGGTAGTTTTTCTCAATTCTTTGCTGCTAAGAAACTGAGGCATCGTCGTCCCTACAGTTCACTTTGATTACGGTTTCTGCTACTTTAAAGTCTTCGAACAATATTCTTTTTGTACGTTGTTGTGAAAACCTTTTTCTTTTTTCTAATATTCTCTCAAAAATTCTGCTACTTTTTTGCCACTTCTACAATTTTTGCTACGATTATTGGTCCTCTGATTTCGACGTTTCTTATATTAAATTAGAACATGCACACGGTTTTTCTTTAAAAACTATGCAATTTTTTACGTGTTTGAGGATTAATCCCGTTTTGCCAGTCGAATTTGCGCTTTTAAATATGGTGTTCGACTATTGTTTTTGGACAGAATTCATAATTTTTATTTTAAATTGAAAAACACTATATAATATAAGCTCGAACACTATTTTCGTATCCAACGAGTTAGCAACGAGGGCATGACAAGAAGACTCCTCTATTATTGGTATTAGGATACGAATGTTATGTCCCTTAAGGAGAGTGCATGAATGGGTAATCCACATTGCGAAAAGAATCTGGTTGTTTTATAAAATTTAGGCTAAATTTTGAAAAGGTTAACTTTATTTACTGTTTGAATCAATGGATAGGGCCACGGAGGGATCTGTTTTACCACTAATGGTGTAACTTAACGGTTTGATGTTATATTAGTTTAATCAGAAGTTTCGAATTCAAGTTCTTGGAAACGCAACTATCATTGGTAGGAAGAATTTTACACCATGAAAATGGGCTATAAAAAAAAAAAAAAAAAAAGGATTTGTTTTCTATTTTTAGTTTAATTTAAGGTGTTGAATTGAATAGGGCTGTCAATTGGTCGGATTTTAATTCAAATTTTAGCATATTTGTTCGATAAAAATGTCCGATGAATCATATCCGATTATAAATATTCGTTATCCGAAATTAATGGACCGAATATGGAATTAAGGAATCCAGTCCGTTAAGAATCCGAATCTGATTTTATATATAATATTTAATTAAATAAATTATTTACTAGTACATAATATTAAGTAAAATGATTAAAATTAAAATTTTCACATATTTATCACTTTAAAAAATAATAAATTTTGAATTGTTTACTTTAAAAGTATATATATTTTTTTATTAATAAATTTAAATTAACCTATTTTAAATAAATATAAACAAGCATACCAAATAATCAATTAAATAACAATTATTTATTAAATATTATATAATTAAATTTATTTTTTATATTATATTTATTATTTAAAAAAATAAATTTTATTATTAATCGGGTTGGATCTTTTATCGGATCAGATCTGACCCGATTATGCATGAATTCAAAATAAATGAAATCCGAATCCAGATCCGGTTATCGGATTATCTTGTCGGATTCGGATTCGGATTCGGAATCCACTGATCCGGCCCGAATCCGACCGCGCTGACAGCCCAATTGAAGCATGCAACTGAACTAGGGCCCTTTAGACCAGCCCATACTAGTCCTGGACCCATATAACATCAAACTGATCGGGCTTACAAATTGGGCCATTATAACATTAGTTGAAATTTCACTAAACCATACTTAAAACCTTTTCAATCTTACTTATTTTCTTGAAAACACCTTTTCAGTCTCCAAAATGACAAAATATGAGGTCTTTTTCAGTTTTCACCATTTTCGTCAAAATCACAGCTCTGACGCTTGGCTGATTGGTCGACTCTTTTGGGAAGTTCTTGTTAGAGACTTAGAGTAGGTTATGTTTGATCAAGAAATTATTAGCATACTGTAATTTATTATTAATCCCACCTTATGGGAAGAATAACAGTATATCTTGGTCAATAATTAGCACCATAAATAATAAGGGTAACGTGTGCGATCTTCAACACTTGTAGCTTTGAAGCCCTACATAGGACTCTGAACCAACCTCACATGTCAGGACTCGTGTATCACACTCACACATACACTTTTTTTGATGATGCATGGGAATTTATATTTTGTATAATTTTTTTTTTTTTTTCCATTTTTCTTGTGGGAGAGAGGAAAAAAAAGAAGAAGATCTAAACTTGCTCTTTTTGGAATGATAAATTTCTGGATTTTCCGCTCTGCAAGCCACACCATTTTCGGGCTATTCTCGTAATCTAGTTAGATTCAGAAGCTCACCATAGCCAAGTCTTTTATCTCACCACAAACATATTGATCACACAATAAATTAAGTCACGGAAAAGCTCCACGTTTTTTTCCTTCTTTTCCCCACTCCCACTTTCTTCCTCTCTCTTTTCTTGATCATCACATGCATTAGAAGAAACCCACTACAGATTGTCGGTGGTTGTGTGAATTTTGGGTTCTCACAAGGTTGTGGCTTGCTTTGGTTTGTGATTCTTTGTTGGTTTTCTTGAAATTTGTTGTAAGCTGATGATTCTGGCTAAAGAAAGTGTTTTTTTATCTGGGTTTTGCTTGGTTCTTGATCTTTCGAGGAATATCTGTAATTTGGAGACTGTTCTGTTTTTGTATGTATATGTTTCTTTGGAAATTCTTTTTTTCAAGATTCAAGCTTTTTTTTGGATACTTTCTTTATGGGATCTTCACCAAAAAGTGATTTTGCCTTTTAGCTTGCATTCCATGTGCAGCAACAGGGATTAAACTAACATTCTTTCGGTGTAATTTTGTAGGATTTTCGCATACAAAATGGCTACCTTTTGCCCCACAATGAAAGCCACTCTACAAAACGATGGAGTTTTAAGCAAGAGAGATAATGGATTCTGGGGAGATACCATTAAAGGGAGTTCAAATAACAAATCTTTTGGGGCACAGATCTGGAAGAATCTTATTGAGAACAGACTCAGAGTATGTAGGCCTGGAATCGCGTATTCTCTTCTCACCAGAGATATTAACAAAGAAATGGCTGTAAGTCGTACTCCTCAAGCGCTTTTCACCTTGTATAATGTTCTTGTTTGTGTTTCATCATATTATGTTTGTGATTTACAGGCATTTGAACCATCCACATTGTTTGAAGAGAATCAACAGGCAGATCCTAAAAGTGTAGCCTCAATAATCCTGGGTGGTGGAGCAGGGACAAGACTCTTTCCTCTTACCAGCAGAAGAGCCAAACCAGCTGTAAGGCCTCGAAAATGTGTATCTTGAGAATATATTTAATATTTTTTTGAGATTTATATATATTGTTTCTAGGGTTTATGAGTTTATCATATTTTTACATGTGTACCACATTAAAAGTTTTAAAAAAATCGTGTGGAAAGTGGAAAATGTGTTTCTTGAACATATATATATGTATTTTGAAGATTTAAGTGTATACTTTCTGGGGTCCATGGTTTTTTTTTTTCATGTGAAAAGTGCTTAAAGTAAGTTGTTCTTGATACTGATATAGTTGGAAACTTGGAAAAGAGGGTTCTTGCAAAGAAGAAGGAACACCCCATAATAATATTATTTATGATTACTATATAATATTGAATTGAAGAATGATCTGGTGTAGATTAATATTCTAATGGCATTATATTTGCAGGTTCCGATCGGGGGTTGTTACCGGCTTATTGATGTTCCAATGAGCAACTGCATCAACAGTGGGATAAGAAAAATATTTATTTTAACTCAGTTCAATTCGTTTTCTCTGAACCGACACCTTGCGAGGACATATAATCTCGGGAATGGTGTTAATTTTGGAGATGGATTTGTTGAGGTTAATCACCGTTTGGTCTATGCTAAATTGTTTGAAGGTTTAAATTATTTTATAAGTTTTTCTGTTTTAAGACCCTTTCTTGATACCTGAAAAAAATGCAAACAGGTTTTAGCTGCCACTCAGACACCAGGGGAAGCAGGGAACAGGTGGTTTCAAGGAACCGCAGATGCTGTTCGACAATTCATATGGGTTTTTGAGGTGAGTTTTGTAAATAATTTGTTTTCCAGGGAACTGAATGTGAACATGGCTAATCTGGAGGGATTCTCGACTCTTGTTTGTAGGACGCAAAGACAAAAAATGTCGAGCACATAGTAATTTTGTCTGGTGATCATCTTTATCGAATGGATTACATGGACTTTGTTCAGGTAATTGTTTTTGAGTGAATCGAATTCTTGAAAATCTGACTATCTTTTGGATAATTTTGCATAATGATGGAAAATTTTCTTGCAGAAACATATAGATACGAATGCCGATATTACTGTTTCGTGTGTACCTATGGATGATAGGTATGGCTTTAATCTCAATGATGTGTGTGTCCGTGTGTGCGCGTGTTTCAACTTTTATTTATATTTCCATGCAAATGCAGTCGAGCATCGGACTATGGGCTGATGAAAATTGATGAAAAGGGACGTATCATTCAGTTTGCTGAGAAACCAAAGGGCTCTGCTCTAAAAGCAATGGTTAAATCAACAACTCTAGCTAAATTAATTTTCCTTAACCGTTTTTTACTTCATTTATCTAATGATGATACTCTTGCAGCAAGTTGATACCTCTGTTTTGGGCCTTCCCCAACACGAAGCTGTGAGAAATCCTTACATTGCATCGATGGGTGTTTACGTGTTCAGAACCGACGTTTTACTGAAACTTCTAAAAGATAAGTATCCCTCGTGCAATGATTTTGGCTCCGAGATCATTCCATCAGCTGTGGGAGAACACAATGTTCAGGTCAGATATTTTGCCAGCATTTTTTTTATCTAATTATTACTTATGTATTCTCTTAAATCTTGAAAACGGTGGGCAATGTAATGATGGTCCACCTCATTAAGCTGTTAGAGAGGAGATTCGTTAAATATTTAAATGTCTCAACACGTCCCTCACATGCACATATACTGCATTTTGTTTTCCCTTGCACGTGAAATCCGTTTTCATGCAATGGACTTGTTTGGTCAGAACTCTAATACCATATTGATTGATCACCTCTTCGAAACGCTCAAGTTGTTGGAGACTATTATAGAGATGAATCATTAAATATATACAAATCTCAAACACAGTGATGATTTTCTAATTTACTGTTTTATTTCTCCTTTGTATAGGCATATCTATTTAAAGACTATTGGGAGGACATTGGAACTATAAGGTCTTTCTTTGATGCCAATTTGGCACTAACAGAGCAGGTTGGTGATTGATCATATTTACTTTAGTGAATGTTGCTAAAACGTTTTAGAATTTCTAGCTAAATTATGGGTTGTCTCATTTGCAGCCTCTGAAGTTCGATTTTAATGATCCAAAGACTCCATTCTATACGTCTCCACGATTCTTGCCACCTACTAAAGTTGAAAAATGCAGGGTATGCTGGTAAGCTAAAGTAGCAGTGTTTTGGAGTATTGTTTCTAGTGTTATCTCATAAATGGTCTCTTTTCTTTTTTTTTCAGATTGTGGATGCAATAGTTTCGCATGGTTGTTTCTTGCGGGAATGTAGTGTCCAGCACTCGATTGTTGGCATAAGGTCACGGTTGGACTCTGGTGTAGAGCTAAAGGTAAGTTTTGGAACGTATTTGACAGAAACTAGAAGCTGAAAACTTCTAGCTTCTAACTTATTTTTAGCGAAATCAACAGAACAAAACACTCCCCTTTATGCATGTTTTTAAGCTAAAAGCAGAAAAGCACTTTTTTTTTTTTGAATTTGAAAACACATTTGGCATTAGATGTTTATATAGTTAATCTGATGGTATGATTATGGATTTTTCAGGATACAATGATGATGGGTGCGGACTATTACCAAACAGATTCTGAAATTGCATCACTTTTGGCCAATGGAAAGGTTCCCATTGGGGTCGGAAGTAACACGAAGATAAGGTTGGGTTTAAAATGAAGTGATTTTTCCTGTATTTCTTCTGAATTCTTTACTGCAACTATACTTTATTTCTCAAAAATGCCCGTTACATAACTGCTCCAACTGGTTTCATTTCCGTTTTTCTTCTTGGAAGTAATTGCATCATCGACAAGAACGCCAAGATTGGGAAGGATGTGGTGATTGCAAACAAAGATGTAAGTTTTTCTGGCAATTTTAACCCAATTCATTCTGTAGTGAAAGAAGATGGTTTCTGATAAAAATTTATTGTTCAGAATGTTGAAGAAGGTGACAGGTCAGATGAAGGGTTTTACATCAGATCAAAGATCACTGTCATACTAAAGAACTCAACCATTAAAGATGGAACTGTCATATAAAGGTCACGCTATACGAAGTTGGCTCGATAACCCTGGTCGAGCCACGCAAGCACAACTCGAACTGTTCTGTAATGGAACTAGTTGAGGCTGATGATCAGTTTTGTAAATTATTAGTTTCCTGTACTTAGAAACCTGCATAATAATAGCTAGCCAGTAGATGATAGCGCCCAAATAAATCAGACATTTTTGGCTCTCTTTCCAGTTAAGATCTTATATTTCTTTTCAGAAACATAGTGTAAGTTCTCAGATTGATTGATTCTATTGATGAACTTCTACTCTTATTACTCTTATTGTGTGTTTCTTGCAATTCTTGAGCTATTTTTATGGAGATGGGAAAATTTCAATTTAATTACATGCATATATCACTATGAAAGTTGCTGGTACAAGTGTATTGAAAATAATGAAGGAATTTATCACCATCATACTCTCAGACTGTGTCTAATCTGGGAAGAGCACCTCACTCTCATATAGAAAAAAGCGAAAATTAAATTAAATTAATTAAATACAAAGATCACCTCCAAAAAATAATAATAATAAAATTTGCCACCATTTCCAGAATCACCTCTCCTCTGAGTTGAATTTGTTCCATGCAGCCTGTAGTGGATAGAGTAAGAGCATGGTTAATTATATGATAAAATACTAAAAGATGGTAGGTAGGGAAGATCATAGAAAATCACCCTAAGGTTCGAAAATTTACAAAAACTTCTTGTTACCCTGAGGTTTAGCAAATCGTACGCTATTGTCGTCATGAGTTTTAAGCAAAATATTGAACGGTAAGTGTCGGGGGGTAAAACTGGTTCACAAAAGTTTGGAGATGTTTTAAACATGATGGTTTTGTAATTTCTCAAACTCAATGGAGATCCGTGTAATTTTAGGCCAAGCCTTAGAGAATGTGAGAGTGATTATACCAAATAGATAACAAGAGTGAATAATAAGTACCTTGAGGAGATCAAAAACCTTTTCACATATGTATTTTTGTTGAATGCTAGCTCCCCTTTGCTGCAATTTGTCCGGATGTACACACAGAGTTGCCTTCCGGTAAGCCTTCTTCACAGCAGCCGTTGTTATGATCTCTGTCAGGGAGATAGGTTGCCAACCACTGTCCTGCCCAAGGATCTGCATAGCCAAAATGAGTTAATTCAATGCATTCATTTACTAAATTGATTGCATAAAGATAGAGTAGTGCATACATATTGCAGAGTGGAGAGCAGTGCACGCAAGTTGCCTTCCTTTCCTGTCGACCATCTCTTAATGTCAGCATCAAGAGATTCAGCTAGTCTCTGCAATTACAAGTAGAGATGTCAATAAGAAAAGCATGTTCGGATTTTAGATATGTCAAATAATAGGAAATATTATTACATTTCTCTCAGCCTGTTCTTTCTGGGCAAGGATATCGCGGATATTCTTCTCTGCAAGGGCCTTTGCCTAAAAAAAGATCAATTGAAGAAAAAGGATTATTAATCTCTCTAAAGTTCGCTTTATTACTCAAAACCATAAAATATAGATGCTTTACCGCTCGCTCCATTATCCTCTGATGCCTCTCTAACCTCGCTTTGCGCCTCTGTGCTGATTCGCTACCAGCTCCATCAAATTTCTCCAAATCCTATAGGAAAAATTTGTTCCATTATTTTTATCTGACGTACATGAAAATTATTACTTAACAAACCAACCCAAAATGATACTCACCGATGAAGAATAACTGTGTTTGAGTGCATTGTTTCTGGAACTTGAAGATTCCCCAGTAAAAGTTTTCTGTGACATAGCTTTCTCCAGAGCACGTTCACGAGCTTCTGCTGTGGCTCTTTCTACTGCAGCTCGTTCTGCTTTACGCTTGGCTTCAATGGATGCCTTATCAACTGGCTTCTCTCTTGCCTCAGCCATAGCTCTCCGTCGAGCTTCAGCTGCTGCTTTCTCTCTTTCTGCTCTTTCTCTAGCTTCAGCAAATGCCCTCTCACGAGCTTCTCGTATTGCTCTTTCTACAGCCATCCTACCTTTTTCACGCGCTCTTCCCTTCTTAATGGCTTCAATTCTTTCATTCGCCTCCAAATTTTGCTCATGTTTCCTTACATCTTTCTGTTTCTCCTTATTCTCGTCCGTGTTTTGATTTGTTTCAGGCTCTCTTTCAGTTTCCACAGCATTGTTTGACATCTTGCCACATCCTTGAGACTCGAAAGTTGATATTTCATCAATATTTTCATGAGTGGAGGTCGATACAGATCCATCATTACTGGTCTGATCAAATTCTGCTGATTTATTATCAGAACTATGGACCTCAGATAAATTCTGCCTATTGATATCAAAAGCAGCATCCTCGTCAGCATCCTTATGAGTTTCGTTAAATAGTCCAGATATTTCCCCATCTTCTGGAAGTTTTTCTTCAGAATATGAATCCCTTGAACTCATATTTTCACTATTACTTTCAGACGAAAGACCTTCAAAGGCACTCTCGAGTTTGTTTCCAATAAAGTTCTCTTCGGAAGCAATTCTACGCAAGCTATCTGTTTTGGGCATTCCATCGACCTCCAAGTGGAATAGTTTTCTTGCCTCCTTGTTATCAATTCCTGAAGATGATTCAATTTCAGTGGGCAAGCTATCATCCTCTTGGTTACCTTTAACCTCCTCTTGATATTGTTCTGCTTTGTTTGGAAAGTCATCACAAGGTTCTTGAGCTTCACTAGACATAGAACTCGATCCATCAGCATGGGCATCAATAGCTTCATCAAAATATTTTGTAGAAGCCACCTCCTGAAAATCAAATTCCTGATTTTCTTCTTCAAATCTTGGTTCTTCTACAAGGTCATCATTTGTTTCTTCAGCATCCTGAGAAACTTCGCTCTTCTTAACTTCAGCACAATTATTGGATTCCATTTGCATAGTGTGAGCAGCTTCGTAGGCAGATGTATCCACTTGCCTCTCCGCAATGTCATTCCTTTCAACTTCTCCAGGTTCTTTTTGTCCCTCTTCTACATGGCCGTAGTTCGATTTTTTGTCATCCATTTCTGTCTCTTCAACTTTATTTACCTGTTCTCTGACTTCTACATGTGGAAAGACTTGAGACCCCCTCTCACCAATTTCTTCCTGCAAGGGTTCCCTCAGCTTCTGCTCAATTTCAAACCATATATGACTCATTCCTTTCTCTTCTTCATCAAGATCCTCTACATGTGTGTGGGAATTTTCTTCATCAGATCTTTTTTCCATGTCATCATGCTGCAGAATGTCTTTCTCGGCCTCATCTCGAGATTCATTCAGCGAATAATTCAATCCATGCATCTCGATTTTCTCCTCACACTTTCCATTATCATCAGCAACATCATCCATCTGTTCATTAGCTTCGTCCTCCAGACTGGCCCTCGAATTGTCACCTTCTTCATGCAAAACCTTCTCCTGCATGTTCTGAGAATAACTGTGAACATTTTCCAACACTTGAGCAACATTTTCAGGTTCTCCTACAGAATCAGCAGTTTGCGGACACTGTTCAAAGGCTTCATCAACACTCTTCTCTGGCTCTGTGCCAGTTTCCATCCCCTCCAACCTTGCAGTTCCACATTCTTTAGATACCAATCCAGTAAAATATGTTCCCTCGGTAAGTGTTTCAGCCCCCTCAACATTTCGCCGAACATTGTCCAACTCAACATTTTCAGCAATATAATCTGTTTCGCTCTGCATGGAAGATGGAGAGAATTGCTCATCTACCTCAAAAAATGAATCTTCATGTTCTTTAGCAGCTTCAACATCCTCAGGTACCCTCTCCACCTCAGCATTTCCAGCATCAAGAAATTTCTCCTTACGACAAAGAGGAGGAGAAAGTTTTTCATCAGTCCTAGTTTCCTTCTTATCCTTACCCTTCTTAGACCTACGTCTCGGACCATCTTGAAGACCTTCTCTTTTCCTTTCCATAATCATTTTTGCAAGCCGTATACTTTCCTGAGCCTGCTCTATGGCCTTCTTCAGGGCAGCAGCAGACACAGCAGCAGTTGAATTTTCATCCAATTCCTCATCAGAGAAAGGATGCAAATTTTCTTCAGCGGTCTTCCCAGAAAAATCTGAAGAACCAAAACTTGGTAGCTTTGACCAACTCTGATCCTTGTTAACAGATACATTTGATTTTTCCAAATTTAATCCACTTTTGACTTTACTTGTTTCAAAACCAGCACTGAAACTCCAGGTACGACTTACTTCACGTTTTAGTGAAGTTACTGATTTTTCAGCTTCTGTCTTGTGCGGCTTCGGCGTTCCATCAACAAAGTAAGTGAATCCAGGGACAGCATGGAGTTGTGCAATATGTGTACCATTTGATGCATCACTAATTCTTTGACTGGTCTTATTGAAAGACATGTTAAGGCGCTTCTTAGTTCCATCCATGGATTGATCAGGTAACTCAGACGACGAACTTTTGCTCTTCCCTGAAGGTGACTTGGCATCAACTGAAATCCTGGAACAGATGTAACACAGGGTATTAAAAAAAGTGCCAAACAACTCAAAAACAATATCATAAAGGTAGTCCTCCATGATAGGCCAAAAGCAGAGATCAATCATCAACTGATGTCACTGAATTACCACTACGTAAGGAAATAACAAACCAGATTTTGAGGAGCCAGAAGAACCAGCATAAATTATGTTAGCAGTTTATACAAACAACAATAATTTTTAAAAACAATTAATAACACTCTAAACAGCAGAATATCTGCAGATAGTTCCAAGTTCAACTTGTGGGCGCCTAAAGAAACTTCTCGACTAGCTAAGTTAGGAATTTGCATATGCCAAGCATGATTAGATAAGCATAATCAGAGAAAAGTCGAGTTCTTTGTCTCTTAAAGCCATGAGTTCAGTTTGTTACATAATTGCAGAAGATCCAAACAAACTCCCAAATGACATAAAACTGGGAAAAGATATATTTTTTTGTAATTTTGATCACACCCCATAAAAATGTAGCAAGAAACTTTCTCTCCTTCGAGATGAAAACCACCTTTGCGAAACAGAAAACTTTGAGAAAAAATCAAAACATGTCCTTTGGTGCCCAAAGTAAACCCAGTAAAACAACAAAATTCTTTCGGCCAAAGCATCAAAAAGAAAGAAAAAACAAAATAACAAACAAACACTTTCAGAAGCTCCAAAATTTTCCATTAAAATTCATAAAAACCAAAAATGGGTCAAAAGAAGGAAAAAAAAAAAAAAAACAAACAAACAAACCGCGTTTTTGTTTTCTTCGCAGCACCATTGAACAACTCCTCATACGGCACCCCGACGTCACCACCATTCACCCCACCAAAGATGTTCGAATAGTCAAGCTTCGAGCTCCGGCAATCGCCGGAGTCCAGCCTCTCCTCCAGGCACGAAAGATCGAGCACCGGAATGGACGTCTCGCCGGAGAAAATCTCGTCGTATTCATTAGCTCCAAACTTCGCCCTCCCACCGTTGGACAGCAAAACGCCGTCGTAGGGGCTCTTAAACGAGAAGGACGACGCGGCGGAGGAGTTCGAGGAGAAAGCGTTTCCGGCGGCGGAGTGCTTTCTCCTGTGCGGCGGTCGAGACAGGGACTCCATGGGCGTAGACTCTCCTCGAGCTTAACTGAAGCTAGGGTTTTCTGTTTGCTTTAATCTTCGTGAGGCTTCTCTTCTCTCTTCTTCTCCTTCTTCGGTGAGGTTTTCTTCTTGTCTGCAGAGAAAATTTGTGCAGTGTCAGACAAACAGGGAGGAAGAAAGAGGAGAGAGAGAAAGTGTGAAACTATATTAAACAAAGATTTGTTTATTTGAGTAAAGAGGGGTGGGGTCCACCTTTTGTGATCTGGTGCATCAGGTGTAGGAACGCCGAATCAGAAGTCGCATTCGGCTGAGTGCTGACTTTGTTGAAATGTTAGGCAATTATTAGTAGGGTTTATCTTTTTTTTCGATCAAATTTTCCGAATGTTTTGTATTTTAGTATTCAATTTTTAAAATTTTATATTTCAGTACTCAATTTTTAAATTTCGTTATATTTCAGTATCCAATTTCAAATCCGACTACTAAGAAAATGATACATGTTTTATACTTATTGGCTGGATTTGAAATTAAGAATTTAAATGAAACAAAATTCAAAGGTTGAGTATCAAATTATTAAATTTCAAAGATTGAGCACTAAAATACAAAATATCTCAAACGTTGCCTATTAGTAATATTCTTTTTTCGTAATTAGAAAAAGAAAATAGAGATATTAGGTAACATGGAAAATATTTTTTTTTTGGGTCGCATGATTTTACTCGGTTTATTTTCTAATAATGGAATGCTATTATGCACAATGCTTTGACTTTTTTGTTTCTCTTATAATGTTTATTTTGTAATATAATGCGGTTTTATTAGTAGTATAGTGGCATATTTTATAATTTTGATGCGACGGCTTATAATTCGAAGTTACAAATGGTGGGATATATTCGATATAAAGAATATGAAAAGATAAATCTCAAAATTTGACAAAATATTAAAATTGCATTAATAATTGTTAATTTTTTTTTACTAATATTGAAAGCTTAATACATTTATTAAACTTTTGTGGATGGTGTACTAAAAATTTTCAATTATCGATTTATCGATCTGACCTCTCTCATGTGAGATATATATATATATATATATATATATATATATATATATATATATATATTTATTGTATTTGGTTTTTGCCTATGATGCATGGACACGGATACGGCGACATAAATTTTTTCTTGAATTTCTCACATAAAGAGTGTCGGACACAGTATCGAACACGAGTGTCCGACACGACGAAATGATATTTTTAGAAGTGTCCGTGCATCATAGATTTTTTTCGTGTGCTCAATCTTATCATCATGGTTTCGCCAATGCATCATAAACATTGATCCACGACTAAAATGAATAACTTTGAATAATTGCATTTATGGACTGAACCAGGAGGCATGTGTGCGGTTCCAGCACCTTCTAAATTTTGAATTTTTTTATTTTTATATAAATATTTTAAAATATTTATAATTTTATCCCGTCAAAATTAAATTTTTTATCCTTTTTATTTTTTATATTTCAATTTTCATCTCCCCTTATATATCGTTATAACCCAATTAATTATAAATAAATTCAAGACTATTTTTTTTCCGATATATGCACACTCAAGCAGGATTCGAATTCGGTGTATTGTTTTGGAGAATGAACCCATTAACTATTTGGACCAATCCCAATCGGTAAATTCAAGAATAATATATATTCAAATTGGTTATTTTATGTCATATAAGTTTAGATAAAATAATTGCCAGTTGCAAGTCTATCCATTTGGCGAGTAAGACCATTCGCAGAGTAACACACCCCAAATGCTGTCAACTCTTGTTTATTCTGCACGACAAAAATAACGCGCAAGATTATTTTATTTAATTTAAACCGTCCTTTTCTTAGGATTTAGAGAGGACGTAAAGTGAAAATAAACAATAAAAGCGGGGTAGGTTTAGAATTTGTGGAAATTTATTAGCTAGCTGTTGCTGGATATTAATGGATTCCAAGAGGACCACAATCCATAGAAGATGCTATAAATAAACATTAATGAAAATTGGTTATCATTTTCGTGGGTCCGAAATTGAAACCTCCTGACTTTGACGGACAACATGAGATTCAAATTTGTTTCACATATGGCAATTGGCAAATATGCATGGAACTTGAGGTTATGTCCCCATCCTTTTAGGGTTATGTCTTTCGAAATCGATTTTCGAAGCCTATTTTGAGAAATTTCGACGTAACCATGTAAAACGTTTTTCGTTAACGATAGTTGTATTTATATGAGCTCGAAATGAGACTTTTGATTACTAGATTATGGAGCTGAAATTTACGAGACATTAGTTAAAATTGTATAAATGCCAACTACTGAGAAATAAATATATAATTGCACTTTAAAGGGTTAATCTTTCAACCTTTCAGATTTTATAATTTAGTATCCGATCTTTAAATTTTATTGCATTTAAATACCCAATATCAGATTCGGCCACTAAGAAAATGACACATGTTTTGCGCTTATTGGCTGGATTTGAAATTGGGCACTTAAGTAAAACAAAATTCAAAAGTTGGGTATCGAATCCTTAAATTTCAAATGTTGGGTACTAAAATGCAAAACACCCAAAATTGGGGTTAAAAAAAAGATTATCCTAATTAAATAAAAAGAAGATTAATTTTTGTCATTTATAATAGGCTTTATTGGTTGATAGTACGCTTGAATTTCATTTAGTGAAACGAAGAGAACTTAGCTTTTTTAATTTTTTAGCATTTAGTTTAGGCCTAGGGCATTATTTCCTAGTTTGTGATAAGTAATACGTATATTTTTTTTCTTTTTTTTTTTTAAACTCTAAAATATAAATGAAAGCAATTTTTTTATTCTAAAAAAAAAGTCTCATGAATCAGAATTTCATTTATTCCCGGTTTCTTTCTTTCTTTTTTTTATAAATAAAGTTAAATTCCCCTTTTGAATTGATGTGTGAATTTGGATGTGGTATATTTTTCACCACATTGAATGTGGACCGGTTGGGTTAGAGATGCCCAATTGCTTCGTGACACCGGAATGTAAGGGACTCTTAAGATTCAGAATTCAACCTTTAAAAATTGCTTCAAGGTTGGTTTAGATATTAATGGTTAGCACGTAATAATGCATAATTTAGTAGTTTTAAGTAAATATATAATTTGTCAACAGGGGTTAGTTCAAGTGGTTAATGAGTTCATTTTTTAGGACAAGGTCTCGAGTTCGAATTCCACTTGAGTGTGTGTGAATAAAAATATATATATATATGAAATGACTTATAATTTCATGTTTGATGCGACGACTTATAATTCGAAGTTACAAATGGTGGGATATATTCGATATAAAGAATATGAAAAGATAAATCTCAAAATGTGACAAAATATTAAAATTGCATTAATAATTGTTAATTTTTTTTTACTAATATTGAAAGCTTAATACATTTATTAAACTTTTGTGGTTGGTGAACTAAAAATTTTCAATTATCGATTTATCGATCTGACCTCTCTCGTGTGAGATATATATATAACTTCAAATATGATTAAAAATCTAGCACATTATTTGCAATTTGGAATATTTATAGCACATGGCCATGCATTTTTGGAAGTAAATCTGACTACTGGCAACATATTGCAATATCAGCCACTATAATATGAGACTTCAGAAATAATACCAAATATTTCCGAAACGTGATTTTCTGTTAATGAGGGAAGGAAGTGAATTGATGATTTAAACTTTCTTATTTTATAAATTCATGACATAATGTTACTAGTCAATGAAATCTAATAAAACAAATCACTATGCATAAAATAAGAATAAAATCAAAAGTTACACGAGCTAAAACTCTTTCGTAATAAATAATCAATTAGCAACACGTTAAAAAATTAAACGAATCAAAGATAAACATTCTGAGATGCAACCACCTAGAAATGAAACTCTTGAAATGAGTTGCTTAAATCATATACGAACAAGAATTGATGTGATGATAACGAACAACACTCGTAAAGATAATAAAAAGACTCAACACCATTCTCTAATTAAAACTCCGTTTTAAAATTTATTTTAAAAAATATTGCTTGTGATTTTAATGTGACATGTTAAATTTTCATCTAAAATATAATATACCAAGTATCTAGACAAATGCCTAGTCATTAATCATAATTATCCTAACCAAAAAAAAGCCTGACCAATACTTAAATTAATTATGAAATTACCTAAACAATTAATCCAATATTATTTTTCTTGGTATAACCTCATCAGGGGCTGAATATAACTTAATTGAAAAGGATATAAAGACAAATAACAAAGTAATGATAAAAATCGGATCAAATGTCATATTTAGTCTCTAAAATTTTAAGCACTTTAATTCTGAAGTCTAAAAAATAATAGATAAATGTCTAATGTTATTAATTTGTCTCAAGTTAGTCATTTCATAATTTTTCAGATAAGAATTTGGCCGGAAAAGATTTTAGGTACGCCAGATATGTGATTAGTAAGGATATTATTGTTTTATACTCTTAAAAAAACACTTTAAAGATCAATTACAGAAACTCTTTTTGATCATATTTTTATTGAAAAAGTTGTTGATCGAGAAATAATTTATAGTAAAATTAGGGATTTATCTACTACTTTTAAAACTTCATATACTAAAGTGATACAAATTTAAAATTTTATGGACTAAACATGACATTTATTATATATATATATATATATATATATATATATATATATATATATATATATATATATTAAGAAACTCATGACACTAAATAAATGTAATATTTAAAGGACTTGAACACCTCTATAACTTGGAAATTTATATCTCCACCTACCTCCCAAAATATTAAAAGAAAAATCTATTTTTCTCGGGAAAGAAAAAATCAAATCAATTGAATCCAATGAAATTGGGCACATGTGGTAATTCACGTTGTAATAAATAGTTGAATTGGACGTATCTTTTGTTGTTATTGTCCTAACTTTGTTATAATTAAAGTATATATAGGTGGCATTTAATTATTTAATGATGATAATGATTGAAAGGCCATCGAATCATCATAGTTGTATTATGTTGGCCATTATCATGAAATTATTTTCACGTCCAGCAATTAATCCTGCCTAAGTCCATTAATCGGGCCCTCTCACATGCTACAAGGGATTTTTGTGACATCATTTTATTCAAAGAATTACTAATGTTTGGTACATTGCATGAAAATTTTGATACGACTTTTAGTTAACAAATAAATCAAAGTTTATAATGATCCATGGTTATTTAAGTGTAATATGATAGTTTAGTGCTGGATGAGTTGCTCCTTGCTCTTGCTGCGCTTGTTACGGATCTTTAGGACGCTATTGATATTGTTGCGATCAAGAATTACTAATGTTTGGTACAAAGAATATTGCATGTTCATTATATGTCGTCAAATCAAAGTTTATAATTAATGATCATAGTTATTTAAGTATAATATGGTATTTGCCTACATATCTAACATACATGTGTAATTATTTTAATATTAAATTATATCTTTTTAAAGTAGTAGCATTAATATATATCACCACATCAATAGACACACAATTATTTCCTTTACTGCAAACAACCTCACACACGGTAACATGTCAACAAGTTTACTGCAATTCCTGATGATGATTCGAGAGGAAAATTGATATAATAATTAAAAAAAAAAAAAAACAAAAGAAACTCTACACCATGAAAATTGTGATGCAATATGATTCTCAATGAATAGTCCACTAAGAAAAATAGAAATAGCGAGCAACAACTTTTGAACCTCCAGATCAAATTATGGTAGTTGACCAAATCAACAATTTATATTAACTACTCTTTAGATGCAATCATTTCTCTTAATATGAGTAGATGATAATTGCATTAATTTCGGACCTAATTAGAAAGCAATCAAACATAATTAGAACTTAGAAGACCTAAATGGGTAAATGATTAAATGGAGGTGGGGTTTGCGACAAGATGAACCAATTAAAGTTTGATGATAACTATGATTAATTAAAGCAAAGAATCTAAAGATGAAGCAATCATGACATGATAGAAAACAAGCAGATTTAAACGTTAAAAAGCATGCAAAAGTATGTAAATACTAAATAGCCACACAAGCACTGAAACTTTATTTTTGGTCCTTTTTCTTTGCTTTGTCTATTTTTTAAAAATTGTTAAATGGATCTGATTTAGTACTTTATCTACTATTTTACTAACGGAATCTTGATAACACAGATGTAAGTGACCACTTTTTGATAGTTAATTTGTTGTATAGAACTGTCAATGGATTGAATTTTAATTCGAATTAGATCCGAATTTTAATATATTCATCCGATAAAAATATTTAATAAATAATATTCGATTATAAATATTCGTTATTTGAAATAAATGAATCGGATATGAATTTAAAAGATTCGATCCGTTAAAAATTTGAATCTGGTTTTATATATAATATTTAATTAAATTAATTAATTACAAGTAAAAAATATTTAATAAAATAATTGAAATTAAAATATTTCACATATTTATCACTTTAATCGATAATAAATCTTGAATTGTTTCGTCTAAAATAATATGTTTTTCTTTATTAATAAATTTAAATTAACTTATTTTAAATGAAAATAAACAGAATCACCAACCAATTCATTAAACAATAACGATTTATTAAATAGTATGTAATTATATTTACCTTTTATAAAAAAAAAAATTTTAATTATTAATTGAGTCGAATCTTTTATTAAATTTGTTCCGACTCGATCATGTATAAATTTAAAATTAGTATTAGATTTTTTTTATTAGATTCGGATCCAAAATCTTTTGATGGGATTCGAATCCGACACCTTTGACAGCTCAATTGGGACAAATATTAATCATGTAATGGTGGGCCTTGTCTAGGGACACAACTCGGCTGAATTGTAAGAATTAAATCCAAAAATGTGGGATTCAACTTATGATTAGGTTAACACGTACCGTATCAAAACATAGCCCAAATTAAATGTATGACAGGCAAGTTAAATTGTCGATTGATAAGTCTTATCAAAAATCTTTACCCAATGGAGTCTTGCTCAGTTGCTAGTTAGGAAGTGACGCATGATTTTATTTTATTTATTTTTAATACACGTGAACTCATATCAAATTTGAATGTAAATATGAGCAAAATGACTTATAACTTGAAGGTCGGAAAAATTTTAAATTTATGTCTGTTTTAGGTTTAAATTTATTATATTTTAATTTATTTATTTATTTATCCAAATATATAAAGTATAAGAAAGCTTCAATCATATGAATTCAATAAGTTGTTGTAAGATAGAAAACGTATATATTAGTATAATGCTGGATCATTAAATTATATTGTGTAGTTAGATTCATTTTTTTTGTTAAGGAAATTCAATTTTCTATATATTAATATAAAGATTTTTCTGTTATTCTTTTTAATAGTATAAATAGTATAGGAGATTGGAGAAAATACCTATTAAGAAAAAAGACCATAAATAATCGAGAATCAAAATAATAGAAATGTCTTGAGCATAGAATTAGGATGAGGTAAATTTTATAGCTAAAAAATGAACAGATAAATTTATTGTTGGATTCTAAACTAATATAAGTTATTAGATAATTCTAATTTGAACTTAATTTGACTAAATTAAAATTTTCAATTACTTTTAGGCAATTTACTAAAATCTTGTGCAACGGGATGAATAAGGTAAGGTGTCTTTAACTCTTTTTTTTCCCTTAATTTTCTTTAATGGAAGTTTCTTTTTTTTTCTTTTGTAAAGGCAAGCCTGAAAGTTTCTTAGAAAGAACAGGCTGTTCCATAACCATAAGAATTTAGTTGGGCCCAAGTGTGTTGGGCCGTAATCTAGTTAAATGGGAGTCGGCCAAGCAAATTAAAATAGTGACTCTTAATCCAACTTATTGGCAAGTATTTGATCTACTTGTGTGTCTACATATATATATATATATTAATTACACCTAGCCCTCATATTAGATGAGGTAATTACAATGGACCCCTATTTTTAGATGAAATTACAGATACCAACCCACATGAAATATATAATTACATTGAACCCCCATTTTTCTAGGGTTCCGTCCAAACTTTGATGATCTCAGCAAAAATTTTATTGAAAATCCCAAAATGGCCTCATTGATTTTGGTCAAAATTTTTTCCCATTTTTGCCCTTAGGGGTTGACTGTAATTAACCATTTAAAATTGGGAGTTATGTGTAATTATTTTTAATCTTTGCAATTTTCAATTCTGGACCAAATATAGCCATTGGAACAACTTCAACAAGGATTTTTTTATCCATATAGTCGTTGCACCCCAAATTTATTGGTGGAGAAATTGTTGTGGGCAACAAATAAATATCATTTGCAGAACAAGACAAAATAAAATCCTGTACTTCATTAAATCACAAATATCACTTCCAATTAGGTCTAGAATAAGTGTCAAATGATTGTTATATTAATATTCCACATCAGTGGTTACTGTTACTTCCAAGTTGAAGTAATAAGTATCTGATGTTGTTTATAATCCCAGATGACAACCCTTTCATATAAGGCTGCTAAAATAAGTACAATTGCCAAAAATTACTACAAAACACTAGTTCAATAATTGAATTAAATCCAAGAACCTTGAGTTGGTATCCTCCGTATGGGGTGCTACACCTTTCATGGTTGGCAAAAAGGTTGATGCAGATCCTAAATATCAACCATCGACAAAAGAGACGAGCAACTATGGTCTATTTGCAGTTTCCGTCAACAACATATCTTCAATTAGACGAAATCTAAGAAAAATATCATTTTGGGGAAGATTATTGTAAAGTGATGTTGGGGCTTTTGGGTTTTGCAGACAAAACTCCCGCTTCCTTTGACGAAAATGGCGGGATGGTTTGTGGGGAATGAAGGGTCACTTTTTTTATTCTTTCAAACAGACAATATGTTTAATTGTTGAGAGGGTAGATTTGGTATTTTATTTTTTTATAATTTCAGCAATTTTTCTAAGAAAATTTTAACGGAAAACTTGTGGATATAACGGGCATTCACAACAAATTTAACGAAACCCTAGAAAATTGGGGGTTCAATGTAATTATATATTTCATGTGGGGTGGTATCTGTAATTTCATCTAAAAATGGGGGTCCATTGTAATTATCTCATCTAATATGGGGGCTAGGTGTAATTAACCATATATATATATATGATTATTAATCAATTAACAAATTATTTTTTAATCCGTCCTTACATCTCCTATTATTGGTGGGTAACAACAAGTTTTGGTATGTTGGGAGTTATCATTATTGCTTAACCCAATGCCATCATTGTATTTGCGGGTAAAAGAGTAATTGAAGAAACATTAAAAATCGAGATACCCGAGGATATACAAGAGACTGAATTTTTAACCGAGCTGGGCACGTTCAACCTAATCTTACCATGTACGCTTTTTAAAAAAGGTTCTAGTTGAGATATTTAGATTCCAATATTTGAATACCCATATAATAAAGTATTCAATTAGATAGAGGAAATTAAGTTGAATTTTGGGAAAAATAATGAGATACTTAGGGAAAAATAGTGAGAACTTCATCTCATACTCTCTGAACCATCCCAATGAAGATGATTTCTTGGAATTTCCAAGGGGTCGGAAGCTAGATTTTTTAGCCAACTTTTGTGAATTAGTGACAACATTAGCCTGACACTGACTATATTTTGGAAACTAAGAGCTGTGAAGATCGTGTAGCCATTATTTTGACTTCCTTGGGTGCTACATGTCTTCTTGATTTGGGTTTCAATGGACCTATCTTTATTTGGACCAACAACAATGAGTTTGGAGACACGATTAGAGAATGCCTTAATCGCACCCTCGTTAATGTTGATTGGAGAGTTAAATTCTCGACGACTACCATTTTTCACCTTTTTAGACTTTTCTCGGATTACAACCCGATCATTACAACTTGCTATGACAATAAGGAAATTCTGCTTATTGTAGCTTCATAGAGCAAGACAATAAGGAAATTCTGAACCCCAATACAAGACAAGATCCTAAAACCTCACATAGCCTTGTTATCTTTTGGGAAAAAAACCCCTTTTAACCGGTGGAAACTGAATACGGGTGGAAGTACTCTTAACACTAAAAACTATACCACTACCCGGGGGATTCTAAGAGAATGGATGGGGAATTGAATAATAAGATTTTCTATGAGGCTTGGAGATATGTCTATCACGATAGCGGAGCTTTTGAGGCTCCGAGAAGGGGCTACGGTTAGCCTGGGAAAGAAGAATTCCGAATATTATCCCTAAGGTTGACTCTGAAATGGTGCTTAGTCTCATCAAAATCACGAGCACTGAATCTCACCTGTTGAACTACTTTATAGAAGATATTAATTTGTTACCTGGTGAACCGACCTGGAATTGTGTCCTTCAACATACCTTTAGAGAAGAAAATATGGTTGCTGACCGTCTTGCGAATTGGGTCATGTTTGTTTACATAGGTGCATTGTCTCGGCTGAGCCTAGACACCCTGGAGGTGGCTCACTTTATAATTATTTTGATTTGTTTGCTCTCAACTCTAAAAAATAAAATTAAGATACTCCACCATTAACTTGAAATTAGTATATTCTTGCGGGCATTTCTGTATGAAAGTCTCTTAGTGACGATTGGCTTGTTTCTTTGTTCCTTTTTTTTTGTTTTAATAAATGAGAGGGACCTCGTTAAATTCTCCATGGTCTTTTTCACCAGTTTTTTTTTTTTTACTAGTATACTTGCAAGTAAAAATTATTATTAATAAAATTAAATTCTTGTTAACACACACTTTATAATTATTTTTCACATAATTACCGATTTTAATAAACAATAGAATAAAATAATACCATTGCAGTAAAAATAAGGAGAAATGTGGGATAAATCCCCAATGCGGCATCATATTTTGACAATATTCCCATGTACAAATTTCACATAATGTAGTACAAAAACGTTATAATGCAGTATTTATATCCTATTATATAGTATAAATTCATTGATTTTGTGGTTCTGGGGACAAATCACCATACGTAAACGTTCAAATGTGTGTTGTATGAATTTCACGTAATGTAGACATGTAGTAAAAAAATATTCTAATGCAGTATTTATATCCTATTATGTAGTATAAATTTATGATTCGTGTTTTGGGGAGATAAGTGAAAATATTCCAACCCCACACGGAGTTATTTGAGACTGTCCCCTACATATAATGAATAAATTTAGAAAATATAAAGGCAAAAAAAAAAAAAGGTAATATAAAATCAATAGACCGGAACCATTATTTTAAGGATTTAACTTGATAGTATAAATAACATTCTAATTAAATTAAAATTTTCAATTTTGGGCTAAAATAAATATAATTGAAAACCCAT
The DNA here is from genome assembly GCA_037501455.1 of Lantana camara. NCBI lineage: Eukaryota > Viridiplantae > Streptophyta > Magnoliopsida > Lamiales > Verbenaceae > Lantana > Lantana camara. The sequence goes on from CM074865.1 coordinate 9,046,449, forward strand.
CCAAAGTTTGCTCATTGTTGCCTTGAACAGAAAGAAAGGAAGAAAGAAATCAAATCGAAGAACAAAACCCTCACCTCTACCAAGCACCTCTGCAACTGAAATACAGTGAGACAGAGATCGAAAATGTTCAGAAATCAATACGATACCGACGTGACAACGTGGTCGCCGGCGGGGCGTCTCTTCCAAGTGGAGTATGCTATGGAGGCGGTGAAACAGGGCTCCGCCGCGATTGGGCTGAGATCGAAGACCCACGTGGTGTTGGCTTCCGTCAATAAAGCCAGTTCGGAGCTTTCTTCCCACCAGAAGAAGATCTTCAAGGTGGACGACCACATCGGCGTCGCAATCGCTGGACTCACCGCCGACGGCCGCGTCCTCTCCCGATACATGCGCAACGAGTGCATCAATTACTCGTACACCTATGAGTCACCGCTCCCTGTTGGTCGGCTCGTTGTTCAGCTCGCCGACAAGGCTCAGGTTTAATCCTCATTTAGTCTTGTTAATTTACAATTGATATGTTCTGTTTTAGGGGTTTGGAGGATCGTGGAATTGCAGTGTTGGTTTGTTTTATGATTGAGAACTAGTAGCTGGGGGGGATTTAGTTAATGATCCAAGTGAAAAGTTTGATGAATTTTATAGTTGGTGTTTGCCCTAATAAAGACCCCATTATCCCCAAACTCGCAAAATGATTCGTATCTTGCTGGATTCTGAGGAATTTTACTTTCGAGGTTGTGCTTTCTGTGGGCAGTTCTTTGCAATATTGAATTTATGCCCCTTCTTAGTATTCTTAGGAAGGAATCTAGGACTTCTTGCTAAACTGAGTCGTGAAAATGAGAATGTATAGAAATTGAAACGAAATGAGCCCATGGCTGCTGCAGTTTTATGCAATGAAACATCAGAACATAAAACTATCTGGCACAGCTAAATGTATTGCAGTGATAGAAGCTAAATTGTACTCTTTTAGCTCCCTGCTATATGTATTTTGTGGCTTTCGTATAGTTGACTGAATTTTATCTTTCGAGATGAGGTACCTCATATTAGTTGTTCCTATTATACAGGCTGCTTTAAGTCCTGTATATAGCTTGTAGTGGAGTCCGCAATGGAAAATGGATGCTCTGCATGTGTATGTGTTGTCTTGAGGAAACTCCTTCACTATTTCCTCCTGTTAATCCCTTTGTTCCCTGCATATATCGCTGTTTATTATAACTTGGGAAGTCTGAAAATTTTGGAGTGATGCTAGAAAATTTCCTGTGAATGGATGATATCCTTGTAGTTCTTGCCTCCCTTGGTATCCCAACACGTACATTTGTTTGCTTCTGATAACCGATCAAAACTATATATATATATATATTTGGTGATAAAAATAAAAAACAGCTTGTAAGTTTTCTTCTCCATTTCTCGATTGGTTGCTGATTCATCTTTCATGTCTTGGGCCATAAAGTGTCCCCATTTCCTGACAACTCACTGCTGCATATGGCATAGTATTTCTAATTTTCATGATAATAACAACCAATACAAGCTTTTCAGGGGCTATGGATCTGTTGCACACAGTTTCTAGTTTTACTATTTTCAGACAAAGTAATCAAAACTTGAACACCTCTAGTTCACTCTCATTTTTCAACAATTTCGTCAATCCTAAAGCTGTTACCAAATTCTGGTTGAGGATTTCTTTAAAACATTTGCTTGATCTTGATTAGCTGATATCTAGTTGGTAAAGTATCACATTCTCCTTCAGCCTGAAATCATTAATCAGCATGAGGTTTGTCATTCTAAAATTTCAGGTCTGCACACAACGCTCGTGGAAACGACCTTATGGTGTGGGCTTGCTTGTTGGTGGTCTAGATGAATCTGGGGCCCACCTCTACTACAACTGTCCCAGTGGCAATTACTTTGAATATCAAGCATTTGCAATGGGATCTCGATCTCAGGCTGCCAAGACGTACCTAGAGAGGAAGTTCGAGGGATTCACAAACGCCTCCCGTGAAGATCTGATCAAAGATGCACTCTTTGCATTAAGAGAAACCCTACAGGGGGAAAAACTAACAAGCTCTGTTTGCACGATTGCTGTGTTGGGAGCAGGGGAAGCATTCCATGTGCTGGATCAAGAAACTGTTCAAAAACTGATTAATGAATTTGAGATAGTAGGTGAAGAGCCGCCTGCTGATGAGGATGCTCCTGCCCCGGAGCAAGGTGATGCTGCTGAAGAAGGTCGAGCTGATCAGGGAACAACTGCTGACCAAGGTGCTGCTCCAATGGATATTTGATGATGTCGTTTCATGTTGCCGTGTTTTTTCAGTGTAAGCAATGAGCTCCATGTTAGAACTTTGTCAGAATATGCTTGTGGAACTGGATGCTTTAATATTCTCTTTTTAAGTACTTTCACAGGATAGACTGCAAGAATCTCGATGCGACTATTTGTCATATTTATACTTCATTTCAGGATCATATTCATTGTGATTCTTGTATGCCTTAGGTCTGTTCTAGCTTGGTAGATATCTTGCTCCAGAAAATTTGGTAAAAAGATTCAGTTTTTAGGCATAATTACCATTAGGGGTGTAAACGGATAATAAATGGATCGGATGTATGATTATCATATCCTTATCCGTTTATGATTCGGACGGATACGGATAATATCCTTTTAAATCGAATTCGGATAATATCCTTTTTATACGGATACAAGGCGGATTCGGATTTTAATCGGATTTTCAATTATTCAAAATTTGACATAAATTATTTATTTATATAACTTCAAACTTTTAATCAGATTATCAACTATTCATTTATAGATAAATTATTTAACTTTGAATATATATATTTTAGACGAATAGAGAAATAATAAGTATATCTATATAGATCATTTTTATGTTTTAGCGAATGTATAAATGTGGTGAAATTATAAATTTTATCATATAATTAATTTGAAATATAATACTTTTATTAATAACATAATATATGTTAATCATATTATCTCTATATGAATATTGACGTGAACATATAGTTACTAATAAAACCTAAGGTTTTTCTTTAATAAATGCGCTAAAAAATTTACTTAATACTAATAATCTATCATACATACACAGTTTTGTGTATATATTTTAATATAATACATTATTTATCGGATACGAATTACGGATAAATCGGATAACGGATATATCTAACGGATAATGAAACGGATCGGATGTTAAACGGATCGGATGTCTTATTACCATATCCTTATCCGTTTATAATTCGGATGTCTATAATCGAATACGGATAATATCCTCTTGAAACGGATTTGAATAATATCCTTTGTAAACGAATTCGGATGCGGACGGATATCGGATTTTCGAATATCCATTTACAGCCCTAATTACCATAGCATCTTTTGAGGTCTGATCTAATTATACAAAATTTTCGCGGAATTTGGAAAATTACAGAAAAAAAAAAAAAAAATCCCAAAAAAAAGCCCCAACATCTGGCCAAAACTATCCCATACACCCTAAAGTAGGGATGTAAACAAGCGAGCCAGCTCGCGAATTTTCTCGAGCCGAGCCCGAACCCAAGCCTTTTTATTTTAGGCTCCAGCTCGTGAGCGTATATATTTAATTTAAAAATAAAAATATATCAATTTTTATATATAAAAATATTTAATTTATATATTTAATTATTTAAAATAATTAACTTTAATTAAAAATATATATTTTTGGGCTAGCTCGAGCCGAGCCACTTGCGAGCCTTAGCCGAGCCCGAGCCCAGAAAAAAGGCCAAGGCTCGGCTCGATTACATCCCCACCCTAAAGTTACTATTTCTTTTGTTGGTACAAAAAAGTTACTATTATCCAAGGCAAAAGTAGAATATTCATGAAAAAAGATAAGAAATGAATTCATCTCTTATGCAATGTAAATATTTTTAGAGGGGAGTTCTATGTAATTAGATGAAACCTATGTTGGTGTAATCATCCCCATTTCTTAATCTGACAATTTTTTTTATTTGGAGTTAAATCATAAACATAATGCACGATATACGAGAGGCAAAATGAATACAAAATACTATGGTTGTTAAATATCTGCAGTCATATTGAACTCATACGATCTTTCTTGTAAATTCAACAAAATTTATTGAATAACTGCAAGCTTACAGTGTTACATGAAAAGATGGATCACCAACATCATCACTAATCGTCATCACGATACAAAATTGTTTGATCGAGGGATTGAGAGTCCCTTAATTTGCATTTGTTTATGCATCCATTGCCAGTTCTCTGGTGTCACTTCACCACCAAGAGAACGAATAACAGAGCCACCACTGCAAGAACCGATCCTGCAGCAATCTTCAAGTGATAGTCCCTTCACTAATCCGTACAAAAACCCGCTAGCAAACAGATCTCCAGCACCGGTTGCATCAACTGCGTTTGCTTCTCCGAGTGCAGGAACACGAACAATCTTGAAATAAGGAATTCATATTAAACGAAATTTCTCTTGGTTGAACAAACATTACGTTATGGGATAGTTACACTGATATACCCTAGATTTGACCTAATTACACAAACTTCTCCTGCCTTATTGGTAAATATTTGAGTTTAAATTCAAGACTATAATAGCTTGCGTTAGATATCATCAGGGGAAGTTTTTGTAATTTTCGGGAAGTATGCGAGGTTATGCCAATGTAATTATCCCTTATTTCATTTGTGTTTCTTGTTAGGTCATTAGGCTTACGGCTTACCTCTTCTCCGTGTTTTGCAATGCACCCTTTAGAGCCGAGCGTAACCACAGCCCATCTGCAGTGTTTGGCCAAAAATTCAAGAGCTGATTCGGGATCTTCAATATCTTCATCCCTGAAATTCAATTAGTGGAAGAATCACGAACACTGGATATTTCCTAATCCAACATTGGAATATCAAGAAACCAATGGGCCATCACCTTAGCAGTTCTGCTGCTTCGTCTTCATTGGCAAAGCAAAGGTCTATGCTACCCGACTTCAGTAGCTCTAGAAGTGGCAACCTAAATTTCCGCACCATCTGCCAAAGATATTATATAATAAATTCCAAGTCTTTATCTTATAAATTCAACTTTCATCTTTAGGTAAAGAAACAAAACATACAAAGTTGAAGAATTTTTAAGTACCTCAAAGCTGGCAAGGTCTAGCGAAACAGAAACACCTTCTTCCTTGGCAATCTTAATGGCTGCCTGGATAACTTCTATATTAAATATCGAGTATCTCATCACTAGCCACTGTACCATTAGAAACCAATATACACCATGTTCAAAAGTTAACAAATGGAAAATGAGTCTCCTTTTATGTTCATTTTTCTTCTATATTAAATATTGAGTATCTCATCACTAGCCACTGTACCATTAGAAACCAATATACACCATGATCAAAAGTTAACAAATGGAAAATGAGTCTCCTTTTATGTTCATTTTTCCGTCTTTTGGTTAGTTTGTGTGTGCGTGTGTGTTTTTGAGATGCCTCACCTTGGAGCCTTTGAAATCTGCTTTAGTCAGTTCATCTGCCTGGTAAAAGAATAAGAACATGATATACATTTGCATATCTCGACCAACAAAGACGAGTATTTCTTGAGACAAAATGCACCTGAACTTTCACAGCACTAGAAAGACATGGTCTCATTGTACGATTCCCCAACTCATCAACTAAGCAAACACACTGTAATTTTGGATTCGAAAAAATCAAGTACTGAAAACATTCTTTCGAAATTTTGTTCTACAAAGGGCCTGCAATGGTGAAGTACGGATTTACCTGTGCGGTGGGCCCATTTTTCAACCTCAATCTTGAGAGGTCAACTTTGTGAGAACTCATATTTTCTATGAACAAGCTTCCTTGATCATCACTCCCACATGCCCCAATCATACCACAAGTAATGCCAAATCCAGCAGCAAGGCCTCGTATTGTATTAGCAACGCTTCCTCCCGCATTGGTTTTCAATAGAGATGCATTTTCAAGAGAAGCAACAACATGAGCGTTAACCTCACTCAAGATGAAATTTAGCTCTTCCAATTCAACCTAAGGAAAAAAAATTATGAAAATTTATTTCAAAAATTTTATGGTACAATGAGAAGCAAATCAAATGACGGGCGGATAACATTTAATACCCTCGTGGTTAGGTGAAATTACAAATTAACCTCTCGTTCGAAAAATTACTTCACGGTCCCTGACTTTTGAAACAGATTTGTAAACTTCCACAATGCCCAATATTTCTCAAAGCAGAGCGATTAATTTGTAATTTCACTGAACCTCAGGAGTTATAAATGAAATTCGCCCTTAAATTAAAGCAATCTTTTCCTTCCAAGTACAGACAGACCTATGTTTTATGTGAACTTCTTTCATAATTCAAATTTCTTTCCTTCAAAATGCTAACATTCATTTATACTTTCTGACAAATTTAGTGCAACTCCAAGTACATTTCCATCTCCATCCCTTATTCAACAACATCACAGAAATTTCTCAGGATCACACATGCAACTCCCACAAGTAATCACAAAGATTCAAGCTTTACCATAATCTGAAGCACCAAGAACACACACAGCACCAAAATCAAACAAACCCAACCGCAATCCCTATCCAATCACAAACATTTCTTCCAAATCCCAAATGGGCATTTATCAATCCCATCAAAAACCAATCCAGCAAAACATAATAAAAACAAACAACAGCAATCAAGTGCGGCGGATTGCGACGCTTACAGGAAAGGACCCACCGCGCTCGCCTGGGATTCGGGAGAGGAGGGACCAATCAACTCTGGCCGAGTGGTCCACCAGAGCTGCGGGCTGAAGCCCAAGAATCACGGGCACCGCCGCCGCAGCAAGAACAGTTGAATCGTTCTCGCTGTTGCTGGTTGTGGACTGAATTTCCACATGCATTCTGATTCTTGTTTCGTCTCTGAGTGAGGGAACTATGTGAGGTTCTTGAAAGAGGATTGACTCCGTCTCTCTCTCTCTCTCTCCCCTCTACCAACAATGCCACCCTTCTCAGTTCTCACTCCTCTTCTTTCACTCTTACCTTGTCTTTTGCATATAGAACGCATTTCTATATCCCTGAATATTTCTAAGAAATTTTTAAAAATATCATTTCTTCGTATCGTGTATTCATGTTATATTTAATATTCGTGTTAAATACGTATTAGATATTGTGTTCACAGTGAAAATTTTAAATTTTTTTTTTATCATCTATATTGGATATTTATATTAGACACCATATTTCACGTGTTAGATATCATATTCAATACTCTTCACATTTATCGTTGCATCTATATCATATCGTATTCATATCATTATATCATTATATTACACAACATAATATAATAATATGATACCAATAAAATAACTTATTTTTTTTAAAAAATTTATATAAAAAATATTAAATACAATATAATATAATAAAATAATATTACAATAAACTAATATTCGTTCATCTAACCATGTTACTATTACACAATATTTTTACTTCACCAAAAAAAATTTATTTATTTTTTTCAAGTTTTATAATATGAAATTGGCTCCAATGTATAACAAGACATCACAATGAAAATTAAGTTAATTTAGACGTTTGAGAAATAAATTTAGGAATCCATAAATTGATAAAATTTACTATATTAAAATATTAATTTAGTGCCTCCAGTTTGCAGCATATATTAGTTTTTACATAATACAAACCATTATGTACAACATTATCAAGTAGTCCCATGACGCCTTACATAGTAATTTCTCACCTACAACCACAAAAACGACGTAGTACAAACTTTCTACAAACGGTTTTTGTTTGGACTTTGGAGTCCCGCACTGAGCCCGGTCGGATCGGATGAGGTTAGGTCGAACCGGCCACATCCGCAACATGGAACTGTGAAGTATACTTCTGTGCTGTGCCTGGGGGTGCAAGAACCGGCGGTTCATTCAGAAAAGCCGAGTTACTGCTTATCCACCTGAAATTAAATAAATAAAAAGAAAATAAGTAGCCAACTTAAAAAAAAAAAATAATAAATAAAATAAGCTGCCAACTTTGACATTTATTAAATAAATACAATATCTTCAAGAATATCTCAAATTTTAATTTTGGAAAAAAAATGAACTTAAATTAGCATAATTCATTGATCAACTCTCATATTTATTTAATTAATACAATACCTTCTAAAATAGCTCAAAATATCAATTTTATAAGTTCAAAATATGGTAATTCATTTATCAATTTTGAGAATTTTAAAACATTATATATATATATATATATTACTTACCAGCCATTTTTCTGTAATAATTTCTCAAGACTTGAGCTTCTCAGGAGCTCCTTCTCTGCAGCAGCTGTTTCATTACTGGTTCCCTCACCCCTCATTTTAGCCGCATCATCAAATATAATTTTCTAAAATAAAAAAAAAAACCCAGAAAAATTAAGATAATATATTATTAATTCCAAATAGTTAACTAAGTTTAGTTTTAATTAAAAAAAAAAAAAACCTGGGTACGAGGTGAGAGAAGAGAAATATCCCTCAAGTGTTCTTCCTCTTTGAGCTTCTTCAACTTCCAATAGGCGTCGATTTCTTCCTTTGTCAATGATTTATTCCTCCTATACTTAGCTGATTTTTATTTGAAAAATAAAGAGCATAATATTAATAAATATAGCATGCAGGTTAATTAGCATTAATTAATGAGACGAGTAATTAATTAGCGAAAGAATTGGACTAACCAGCATTAGCGTCGTGGACATGGGAGTCCCAACCTGCCATAAGAGAACCCATAATTGAACTGATGATAATATCTGTCAAGATTCAAGAACTATGTTAAAACTTAATGAAGAATTAGAGGGTTGCAAATTGCAATGTCATTTTATAGATGGGTAGAGATAAGATTAATATTTATTTGGTGGATGATGGGTCCCATTATTGGGGTCCTGATCTTATCTTCATCAGTCATCACATCAATGATATTTTACTACAACATATTGAACGGATACAGATACAACGATACGAATATAATACGATACGAATACAATGATATGAATTTTTTTATAAATTTTTTCCGTAAAATATATCGAATACGATATCCGATACGATAAAACACGACACGATAAATTGATATTTTTAAAAGTATCGATGAATCAAAGTAAGACATATATATATATATATATATATATATATACACATATTATGGCGGCAGACAACTGCTCGTCCCTATCCAAGCCAGTATCGTCGTTTACTTATCGAGAAAATTGAAAATTTTGTATATCTACTCAATTAATGTAATATTTTTATATATTTTAATTTTATAATAAAATAGGATTATATTTTTAAAATTATTAAAAATTAATTTTGTTAGTCAGAATTTATACGTAATAAATTTATAATTCACCATATGTAAGATCGAGTCAAATTTTTAGTGGATAAAATCGGATTCCGTATCGACCGAAGAATAGACTTATATACATTATTAAAGAATTATTAGAGTTAATCTAAATAAATGCTATATTTACATATGGATCCCTTCGTCGTTCCATTTAGGATTAGGAATAGACGTAATTGGATCTGATTTTTCTATATCTCTCGTTATTTTTTAACCCTATTCACCTCTTTGAACTAATAAAAATGCATTAAATTGCATGAGCTTTAAAATATAATCCTATACTATCACCGAAAATGAAATATACCAAAAATACTGAATTGTTCAAGTTGGTATACAAAATTTGTAATTTTCCTTGAATTATAAATATTTCAATTGATACGATATATCTATAATGAATGAATATGATACGATAATACGAATACAATATGATACAAATATAATAATATAGTTTTTATTTTTAATTTTTTATGTGAGAATCGTAAAATACGACGTTCGATAGGATAATACTACATTATAAAATATTATTTTTAAGAGAATTCATGTGTTAGCGGATATGACTTATATCTTATTGAAATATAAATATCTCAAGAGAAATGAGATTATTTATTTAGCTAAAAACCTAAGGTCATTCCATATTAAAAGTTAAATATTTGATTAAACTCAGTTTTGGATATTTAGAATTAAGATCGAACATGATATTTAGTGAAATATTGATGATCTCTTTTAGTCCATTCTACTTTTTCTAAAGTTAATTTAGCATAGTACTAGAGTTAGAAAAACCGTGGACTAATTGGTATGGTGGTTTAAACTTTAAATTATCTGTAACACTGTAGTTTGCCCACAGATTTTTCACTCAACTTAGGGAAGATAATTTAATTTAAGTTTACATATCCACTACTAAAGTGCCATCGGCCATGATGTCTCATCACTGGATATTCATCACCGTCTTATTTTGTTCATGACGATGATGACACTTACATCCAATTTTAGGCTGTCAAACGTTAATTAGGTAGGTGTGACTGAAAACTATAGGACAACACAAATTGAATTAATTAACTTATCTAGGGTTCCTCTCGTACCTTGTAGAAATATCCATATATAATTTTCTATAGGACAAATTACATCGAAAAATTACATATTAATCCCCTAATTTTTATGTTCTGTTTGAGGCTCTTCATTCCGTTAGGTTCCATCAAATTTGACCCATATAATGACCAAAATACCCTCAGGGATTGTTTTGTAATATACATAAAAGCGAAGGTTCGTTTTGCTAGAAAATTTGACCCCAAGAACTATTTTGTTATATATTAAATGTTAAGGGATCGATTTGTTAATATTTATAAATTTTAAGGATTATTATGTACATTTTTTTGTGTTTAAATTATATTTTAAAAAATAATATTTATAATTTATGTATAATATAATTAATAAATTTATTGTTATTGAATTTAAGAAATATAAAAATAAAATAAGATCCCAACAAAGAATATCAATGTCATAATATTTATCACATAAATTACATTTATTATATTTCTAAATTAATCAAATATAATATTTATAATTGTAAATATATACATAAAAATAAAATTCTACTATTTATCATATATAATATAATATAATTTTATTTTTATTCTAATCAAATGTAATATTTTTATTCATAAATATGTATATTTTTTATACATATTTTTATATTGCATACATACATAATAAAAGAAAAAAAGACATGATGCTTAATTAAATATAATATCAAAATTTATAAAAAAATCCTACTATTTAATTTTGGAAAATAGACATTTAAAACTAATTAAAATATAACATCTTAATTAGTATAAATTTTATATTATTAACATTTAATTTTATTCTTAAATCTAATTAATCAAACTGATCTGGCTCAAATCTGGTCGATCTGGCTGTCAGATATGGGTCAATCAGTCAAGAATTTGTTTAAGTGGCCTCTTTATCGACCTGAAAGCACTAATACACATGAGCTAAGTACCAGCTTGGGGAACTTGGGGTTTTACCCAAGTTTGGTACTCCGACGCTCAAGTCAGTAATGGAGCTCTTTAGAGAGAGAATAAATGCAATTTAATGCGGAGTAAAGGCTTTTTAACTACTGTTCAAGGGGCGAGTATTTATAGCCTTGGCCAAATAACACAGTAATGCGTGTACCGCAAGTGTGCATTTATGGCGCTGCCAGTCGTCGATCTGGGTGTCGGACGATGGAGCAGGCTACAGTGGGATCGATCGTACCTTATTTCTCCTTTGGGTAGAGACTGGGACCGGCGGGCATTGAATGCACTGCAGTACGCCTGTCCTAGGGAATGAGAAGGTTACACGTGTTCCGACAAGAGTGCTTTACAGTATTCGGGTGTCCGGTGACGTATGTAATCGATCTGCAGATCGATGTTGCCTACCGGGTTCTTCGGTTCTGTTTGGGTTTTCCTCAAGGGAGTAGACGGCAGATCGAGAAACACGCTATTTAGATCGAGGTCGACGGACTCTTCAGATCGTTAGTAGGTTAGTCACGATCTGGTTAATAGATCTGGCGATCTGGTCTGTCCAAGGTGGCGCAAAGGTCCACGTGGCACCAACCGGGGGCGGCCACGTAGCCATGTACTATTATGCCATGTCAGAGGCCCCCCAAATTACCAGTGTGAAATTTCGCAGTGGTAATTTCTGTTAGGAATAGTGCCCTAGAAAGCCGATTGTATATCCGCTTTGTGCTTTTCCTTATTGTAATCACAGACAATCTTTGAATAAAATAACGAATTGAGGCAACACTTCTTTATATGCTCTTGTTTGGTATGCGTTTACTTTAGCTGTGCATGTATGAGAACTCCCCTAATCCTGATGACTTTAGGACTCTACCATTTAGGTGAAATGGTTCATGAAACGAGCCCTAAATCACATAAGTCATGATTAGTAAAATACTCCAAGCCGATGAGTCCTACAGACAGTGGGAGTGTCAACCTGACTCCTCTAAGGCTTGCTTGTGGGATCACGCCCTTAAGAAGGACCACCTTGTTTCATGGAGGTGCAAAGTGTATAGTTGATACGTGCGTGATACATGAGGGTGCTTACTTTAATAAGTAAGTTCACTGAGGTGCCCCGTGTGAGAACATTCCTAAATGGGAAAGGAAGTTTCTATTTCAGGAAATGGAAACTTCCAGATTAGGAAATATCTCACGAGTCATTGATGTGATTAATTGATCCTTAGACTTGAGGTTCCTTCTCACTTTATGAGTTAACTCTGTAGTCTTAGGTATAAGCTTTAAAGGGTGTCGCCTTAGACAACTGATTCAAGGCTTATGCTGGGGCTGCACAAGTGATTCATGAAAGTGAATGAGAATCAAGATAGGACCTACACTTGCATTTGCAAGGTGATCTCTTATTGTGTAAGTCATTCATATGCCATATGGAGTCCTTGGCCAAGGCAGTAGATCAAGACATCAAGAAAAGGGTTTCTTGGATTGAGATCAAATGGATATGAAATGCACTTAGCTTTAAGACCGGATTATTAGGGTTCTGATTATTCCCTTGCCCTAGATCTTGGTTGAGAGATAGTAAGTAGGAGGATTGTATCTCACATGAATCAATGACTTAAAGGTTCTGTCGAATCCGAACATTCCAATTCAGCTAGGGGTTAAACACCTGTTGCTAGACTATGGTCGTTTAATCTGTGGACTGATTAATTAATTAGTGAATTAATTAATTGGGGTCACTGCTAATTGAATTGAGAACCTAGAGGGTCACACACAACAACTTGGTTACATGAGTTGAGGCTTAAAAATGATTAAACGAGTTAATCGAGCCTAAGGGGTTCCACACGTGTGAAATCACACGTGTGGCTCACGTAATTGGACACGTGTCATTAAGACACGTGTGCCACACGTGATTATGTGATGTTAAATAATTAATGTGTTAATTATTTAATAGACTTTGGTTTAATTTTGAATTAAAAAGAAAGTCTAATTTTGGAGAAAATAATCTAGTTAATTAATTATGAATTAATTAATTAGATAAAAATAAGTTATTTATTTTTATAATAAATAAAGTATAAAATTATCCAAAAATAGTTTGGATATTTTTAGCTCTCTTAAAAGTTGACTAGAATTAGAATTCAAAGTCAAAGTTGGAAAATACTTGATGATCAAGTAATAGGAGAGAGAGGAACCAAATCCTTTCCCAACTAGGATTTGGATCGGCACCCTCTCCCTATAAATAAGGGAGCTCGAGCTCCTTATGGAGTGAATTGACAATTCTTGGTTCATGTGTTGAACACCTTCCTTTCTCCAAGATTAAATTAAACCCTAGGTTAAGCCTAAACACTAACTAGAGAACTAGCATCCTTACTAGTTAGATTGTGATCAAGTTGGTGGACTTTCTCTAGAGACTTCAAGTTAGAAGTTTGAAGATTCGAGCTTTACCAAAGGAGAGGGGATCAAGCCGCGAGAAGAGCGTTCTTGGGTGGCTTGAAACGCTTCAAGAAAGAATAAAAGAAAAGTAAGTTTTCTATCTTTATGAATTTGGTTACACGATTGCGAGTTCAAGGTCCTTTTGTTGGGAAAATTTTTTTAAATTCCGCTGCTTTCTGATTCGTGTTTTCCAACAATTTCATCGATCTGGCATTGGGTAAGGGAACCATCGTGACCGTTGTAATCGAGCTGCCGCTCTAATGATTGGGCGCGACTTTTGAGTCAGATCGGTCTGATTTAATGCGACGCGACCTTCCAATGGATAGGCGTGTGCAGGGTAATTATGGCGTCGTTTCGTATTTCGAGGTGTTACTTTTTCATCTCTTATAAATAAGAGGCAACCCCCTCTCCCATTTTCACTATTCTCACATCCAAAGCTTCGAGCTGCTCCGATCTAAGTGCCTTGCTTGTAACTCTTGAAGTCAGTTCGATCGCTCTTTTAAGGTAACTCCGTCGTTTCTTCTTCCTTCTTCTTATGGCCCGTGGTCGGATCGAAACGGGAACGGGTTAGGGTGAAGCCGCTTTCACGCCGTCCCCCGAGCGGGAGGTCGATCAGAATGTCCCCCCGCTTTCGGATGCGAGTTTTGAGTCCCTCACGAGATCTGGTGGTACTACCAACCGTGGGGGGCCCGTTTCGATCTCGAGAAGGGGTCCGATGAGATTGGTTGATGAAGAGGAGGCCCAAGAGACTGATGGAGAGGAGGTCGAAGAGCTTGCGAATCCTCCGGTGGTAGAGCAGCCACGCCACGTCTACCGCACCTTAACCCACGTGACTCAGAGGGCGACAAAGATAACCCCCACGGAGTTCGCGGAGGTGGTGAGAAAGCTGGGTTTGGGCCCCCAGTATGTGGTTCGAATGCCGGTGACTGGGGAGACTGTGGGCAATCCTCTGAGGCCGAGATCGATTGGGCTGTATTACCATGCCGTCATGTACGGGCTACGTCTCCCTTTATCGCGTATCATTTCCGATCTCCTTGTCCGATTCAATATGTGTCCTGCCCAGCTGATGACCCCAAATTCGTTCTCCTTGGTTCATTGCATGATGATAATCGTGAAGTGCTTGGGGTTCGCACCAGAGATCGAAGATTTCGGAGAGTTCTTTACTTTGAATAGTGCTGCAAAGTCTGGCTGTAGCGCCCGAAGCGGCGAGCCACCACATCCCCCGCACCTAGCCTCGAACCCACATATGAAATAGAAATCCATACATGAGCCCAAGACTAAGCGAACGGGAACCTACACTCACTCGCTAGGCCAGGCGGAGCTAAGACAGGACCAGAGCACGCAAGAATAAGGAAACAGAAGCATATAACAAAGTCCAAGAAGATAAATCCACAAAATATACAAAATAGAAATTCGTACATAATTCATTAACAAATGCATAACATATCCATACTTCAATTACCACAATCGAATCAAATACAAAAGCATGACTGAATGCAAATGAAAAATACAACTCGAACTAGAAGACTTGAACCCGACCGACTCAAGACTCCGCCTAGCAAGCCCAACCTGCAAACTGAAAAGTTGAAAGGAAAGGATCAATCCACCGACTGAGTGAGGGGGCTAACGCACACCAACACGTATCTGCATATAGAGCAAAGCACGTATTAAACAAAAGACTATGAACCGGGAATAGGGTTTTACATACCAAAGCCATTTTTCAAAAGACTCCAACTTATTCATATATTCGTATAATCTTAAGTTGAAAACTCGTAAGGACTCATAGATTCAACAACGCATATAGATTCATATATTAAAACTCATAGAGATTCGCATATTCAGATCGATTAAGTTTAGCATAGAAATTTCATATTGAAAACAAACTCTCCTATCCCGTTTCATAGTCAACATAACAAAAGAATTCAAATACCCGGCGAGTACGGGTCTCCAACCTTACTCCTTAATCAAAAGACTTAAACGATTCGTAAGGATGCACAAACTCATAAATTCATAGGATTCATAAATTCAAAGATTCATATTCCCGTATTCCAACCTTTCTCCGAAAGTCTGCACGAGGGTTACGGGCCCACATCGTGCAACTCAATATACGTGGGGTCGCGAGCCCACAACGTACCTTCTCCGGCCTCAGCCGAAGGCTCAAAGCACCACGCCTTCTCCATCTCCCTTAGAGTCGTGCGTAGATACTTCAAAGGAGCATGTGCACAGGGGTGATAACCGGCGACCCCAACAGCCGCACCGGGTCTCCCTTACCCACACCTCCGGAACCCGGGGATTCAAATAGATTCAAATGGATTCAAATAGATTCGAAGGATTCATAAGAAACATACCTAACTCGCAAACTAAGGAAACGTACGATTCATACATAAGACACATATCGTAGGAAACATACCTTACCGTGCAACTCGGCATATGCTATACACGTACCTCTCCGTGTCATCCTAATCCATAGCTAGCATGAAAACACACGGTTTGGAGCATAGCTTTGTTGCAAAACAATTTTAAGCTTATATACGTCCATACGTATAATTTCAGAAGAATTCATATTAAATCGAATAACAAGATTCATAACGTATCATATGACATATATTTAGTATATATGTAATAGTATATTCGCATACGGGCTTGAAAACGAGCACATAGGGTCGTAGGTCGCTTATCTAAAAGAAAAGATCCTAACCCTCACCTTTTACCAAGACTGCTCACGAACGAGCGTTGATGACCAAGAAGAAGCTTAAATGGTGGAACCGACTCCTCCGGAACTCAACTCTGAGAAAATGAACATAAACTTAAGACTTAGACTCAATCATGGACCACTTAGACGCACGGCGATGCATATGAATGCAAATGAATGAAATGAATACAAATAAAAGGCAAGAATGCATCATTTAGATCATTTAAGTTCAAAACACGTACGAACCGTATCAAATAAATTCATAAACGAAATTCATAAAATATAACAAATAATTTAAATTATAAAATCACATTTAGATTACACATTTCATACATAAGAATTCATATAAAACCATAGGATCACATTTAATTTAAAGCTCAATTTAAATCATTTAAATTCCATATTAATTATATAACATATATTATATATATATATATATATACATACATATATACACGTCCCATAATACCTCAAGCTTTAAAAAAATTATACTCATGCATGTAAAGTTCATGAATAAACAATCATGCAAAGCTAAGAAACAACTGAAGCATTTCATGCATTGTTCACGTAAGCAGCATGCATCAAATCATAACCATGCAATTAATCCAACAATCAACATGCAAAAGCTAGGGAAAAAAAAATAAAACACTTCAGCTGCAGTTTCATCTCCCCGCCCAGGGGAGATTTTCTTCTTTAAAGTACCCTCCCGGGTACTTTTCTTGAAGAAAATCTCCCCGGCCGGGGAGACTGTCCAGGCGCGAGAATGGCAGCAGATCGAGCATCGGTTCCCTGTTCCAAAGGTAAGAAAACAGAGCAGCAGCTAGCAGGTACCAAAGGCAACAAAAACAGCAACAAAACAAGACATAAACTCCCCCAAATCTGATCCAAAGCTGACAGCAAGTAGAGGAGAAGAAGAAAGGTGCTAAACTCATGTATATAACTTCCAAAACCTCATGAACATTAATGGTATCTCTCATATAACTCAACTACCAACAAATTCAGGTACATACAACAATAAATGAAGCATAAGAGATCAAGTTTACAGCCTCAATTCAAGAGAAACACCAAAAGAAGTCATGGAATTCAAAAATGGCAATAAAACCTAACTATTCATGTCTTGAATCAAAACTACATCAAACATGGATGAAAATCAGATTTTCTTGAATGAAAATGACCACTTAATCATGTATATTTCAAATACAAGCTTACCCTTTGAAGATGGTGAAGGAAAATGAAGATTAGAGCTCGATCTCTTCAAGGTGTGAATAGTGACGGGAATGGTTTAAGCTGCTCCAAAAATCTGATATCTCTCCCTTCTCTTGTGTATGGAACGATATGGGAGGAGTATGGGGTGATAATAGGCTGAGTTAGTGAGGTGTGGGTCCAGGTTTGAGGGCAATTGGCC
Source organism: Lantana camara (assembly GCA_037501455.1). Classification (NCBI taxonomy): domain Eukaryota; kingdom Viridiplantae; phylum Streptophyta; class Magnoliopsida; order Lamiales; family Verbenaceae; genus Lantana; species Lantana camara. The sequence continues at coordinate 9,064,281 of CM074865.1, forward strand.
AAGAAGTGAGGGACTTATGTGCAAAATGGTGAAAGGTGGTCATATGAGCGCGAGACAAAGTTACGGGCTCATTTCGGGGTATCAAATGAGGTCGAAAAATTACAAGGCCTGATCTGTTGCACTCAAATCGTCGAAACGAGTTCAGCAAAGGTGACGGAATTCGAATCCGAATTTCCGAGCTCAAGTTACACTACTCGGAACCCAAGGTGCGCTAAGTACACTTTAGCCCCCCTTTAGGTCACCCCAACAAAACGAGTCCCGAAAACCCAACAAATAAACCCGAAAACATGTAACGAGCACATATTCAAGTACACGACTCATAAAACTCCAACATATTAAAAAGGCACGAAATTTCGATCTCAAATCGAACACGAACGCATCACATTTCATCAAATAGGCATGTCATTTGAATAATAAAAATTCAAATAAGACAATTAAATAAAAATAAAATATTAATTTATACGAATTAAAACAAATAAAATTTTAATAAAAAGGCTATTTTTCAATTAAGTCCAAAACTTTCAAAAAGTTACAATTAAGTCCAAATCCAAATTTTCAGTTAAGTCCACTAATTTTAAAGTCATACAATTACATACTTAAATCACATAAATTCACGAAATTAGCATACTCGGGAATTAAATTCAAAATAGGAAAATTAAATACAAAAGTTAAGACGTGAAAAATTAAGCAATTAGAGCATACAAATCACTTAAACAATTAATTCAACGTATAAATTAAATCAAAAGAAAATTAAAACGTCGGAAAAACCTCTCGTGACGTCATACCTGGCTCGTCGGAGAGACGGGGTGTCACACTGGCCCTGGTTACTTTAACCTTCAATCCAAGCCCAACCGGAAGATGGTATCGATTCCATCGACATCGCATGGGGTGGACTGGAAGTCCAAGTTCTTCTTTGTCGACCTCCCTGTCACCCCCTTGTTCCGAACTACTTGGGGCTCTGATGATCCGAAGCGTCTTCCGACTAGATCGACCTCCTGGCTCCACGACCATTTCGATCTGCTTCCTCGCTTGGGCCTTCTTGACCACAAAAACCTGACGAGGACGAGGCATCTGGTCGAAGCGGGCATTATCCTTGGGAACCGTCGGAGGAACTTCCGTTTTGATATGCTCCTACTTCGACCGGACCCCACCTCGATCAAGGTCCCTTTTAAACTTGAGAATTTTCTTCTCATTATTATCGATCTAATTTCTTTCTATATCAGTCTGTAGATCTCCGCGTGCTAATCATGTCTCGTGCTTCGATGATGAGGGCTCGGCGTCAGAGGGAGGCTACAACTGCTGAGATGCAGCCTGTGGTCGACGCGGCCCGCTCGGTTCTCAACGCTCTTCCTGACGCGCAGCGAGTCCATCAGGAGGGATTCAGGAAGGAGCTGCATGATCGAGCTGAACGTGGCGACACGGCCAGCTCGTGGCCAGGAGTTCGTCGATCTGGCTGGGCCTTCAGGGGGTCAGGAAGAGGTCGATATAAATTTAGATCATTTAGACATTTATTTTGATGAAGCCATTGACGCTTATGCCCAGTTTGTTCAGGCAAGGCACGGTGTGGGGAAGAGGCCCTTTAGTGAGACAGCCCATCAGGTCGAAGACTCTGAGGGTTCTGATATGGAAGTTGAGTTGATGGATTTCCCAACGACCCCACTTCCCCAGTGGCCAGCTGGACTCGAGCTGGAGAAAGAAGATGGATCAAAGCGGGCCCTTGCCTTTGGTACCCCAGATATCGATCTGATTTCGGCATTGTTCAACACTGGGTGCATTATTGATGAGCACAAGAAGCTCTCCTTTGCAAGATCTGCCGATCAGAAGAGGGCTAAGGCCGCCAGGGGACTTTTTTGTGTAAGTGTTCTTTTGTTTTCTTTCTCCGTCGATGTCCTTTCTGATCTATCTAATTGTTACCCCCAGGATGTTCTTCCCGTACTGGTCAACTCGATCCAGAAGGCTAAGGTCTTCAAGACCGGTAAGCTAAGGTACAAGGAGAAGTACCGAACGGTAAAGGCCCAGCTCGCTTCGATGAGCCCTGAAATTTTCCATCAGCTCGAAGACGATCTCCGCAAGGCTAGAGAGGAAAAGCGGGTCCGGACCGAGGAAAAGGAGACAATGGAGGCCCAACTCCAGAGTTCCCATGAGGCCCTTGCAAAGGCGGAGAAGAGCCATGAGCAAGAGCTGGCGAGGATGAGGGAGGAGTTTGCTAAGCAGCTTGAAGACGCCCAGGCTGCTTCGAAGGAAGAAGGTAGAGCTGAGGTTTTCGACCTCGCCCGATCGAGGATCCAGAAGGCCACCTCCGATCTACAGTGCTACAAGCTCGAGATCGAGCGTTACGAGGTGCGGGAGTTCATGGAGGGCCCGGGTTTTGAGGAGGCCAGCCTGATCGTGGGCCAGGGCGACCTGGCGGAAGGGTTCTAAATCTGCGTGAACCAGCTCAAGGCCCAAAACATCTTCCCTCCAGAGTTCAATTTTGACACAATAGGCCCTCTTCTAGCCGATCCTGGGGCCCCTGACCAGCCAGAGGAAGAAGAGCCCGTTCAGATCGACTGGGCGACCCACAAGTATGGCCATGCCATTGACATCGCGAAGGCCAAGAGATCGAAGAGCCTGGTTGAGTGCGAACTGCCACAGCCAGTTGAGGTCGAACACCTCCTTCCCCCTCTCCGTGAGCTCGGCGGACCGTGAAACCGATCTGGTAGGGAAACCTCTGCTCCCGTTGAGCTCGACTGAACTCCTACTTTAACCTTGAATTCCAAAACATTACACTCGACCTACTAGCCGGGTTGTGGCTAGGCGAATATTTTGCTTTAATTTCGTTGTTTAAACAATCGCCCATCGAGCCACGTCGCGAGATGAGCTCGATGCGCTAGGTAAAATCGGACCCTTTGAATTTGGGGGTCTATCTTTTGCATAAATGAACTCTGTTTTTCCCATACTTGTGTTTTCTTTTACTTTGCAAGTTGAGCATTTATTCGATCTGGCATGCGTGTGGCTTGTCGATCTAGGTTTTGCTTACCCCTTAGCTTAGATTTTTATCGCTTTCGGATCGATAGGTTCGTCACGCTATTTGATTTCGTTTGGATGTCTATCTAGTCTCATTAGGAGTTCGCGTTTTTCCTTGGCCGTTTTTCCATTCGCTGCATTCTCGTCGGATCGATAGCGATCTCTGAGACGCGTTAATCTCTGGATCTCTTTGGATTTAAATTGATCTCATCGGATCTCTGGATCATAAATTTTTGAAAATCATTAATTTCTGGACCTCTCTGGATCTAAATCGATCTCATCGGATCTCTGGATCGTAAATTTTTGAAAATCATTAATCTCTGGACCTTTCTGGATCTAAATCGATCTCATCGGGTCTCCGGATCATAAATTTTTGAAGATCCTTAATCTCTGGATCTCTTCGGATCTAAATTGATCTTCTTGGATCTCTGGATCATTAGGTGCGTTAGGATTTTTAGGAACTCTTTGGGTCTTAGAACGACCTCGTTGGATCTCGATCTCTAACGGAGATTTGAAAACATTAGATACGTTAGGATTTTTAGGATCTCTTTGGGTCTTACAACGACCTCGTTGGATCTCGATCTCTAATGGAGATTTGAAAGCATTAGATACGTTAGGATTTTTAGGATCTCTTCGGGTCTAAAAATAACCTCGTCGGATCTCGATCTCTAACGATCGGATGTGAGGGGGCTCACTCCCTCCTCGACTCATGACCGTAGGTCGAATGAGAGCTTATTCGAGGGGATAGTAACCTGGTGTGGGATTACGGGTTTACTTCAAAAACATGTATATATATTAATTTACTGAATAGAGATCGATCTCTGTAATTGTTACAATTTGAAATAATTTGAAGGCTAAGTGTAAAACTTCTTCAAGTTGTGCGCATTCCACGGTCTGGGTAGCCGGTAAGCCATGTTTTTTCCCGATCTCCGTGACGCGATAGGATCCTTCCCAGTTAGGCTCAAGCTTTCCGACATGCTCCAAGACTTCGACCTTCTTCAATACTAGGTCACCGATCTGAAACGATCTGGGCTTTACGTGTTTGTTGTATGATCGAGCCGCTGCTGCCTTGTACTGTTTGAGCTTCTGATAGGCACGCTCTCTGCCCTCTTCGATGACATCTAGATCTTCAGTTGTGATCTCTGCGTTTTGGTCGAGCTGATACTGCGATACGCGAGCTGTTTCATGTAATAGCTCCGATGGGATCACGGCTTCGGATCCATAGACCAAAAAGTATGGGGTCTGCCCAGTGGTTGTCCGTGGAGTAGTTCGATAAGCCCATAGTACACCGTCGAGCTCATCCGCCCACGCGCCCAGTTTGGCATCGAGGCGGGTCTTGAGATTCTGGATAATGATTCAGTTGGTGACTTCAGCTTGGCCATTTACTTGTGGATGACCAACAGTAGTGAATCTGAGGTCGATCCCGAGGTCTCGACAATAGCTCTTGGTATTCTCGGATTGAAATTGGGGACCATTGTCACAGATGAGTACCCTCGGGACCCCAGAGGAAATTCCTTATCACTGCATCAGTAATCTTGGGGACTGCCTCGGCCTCGACCCACTTTGAGAAGTACTCGATGCATACTATGGTAAACTTTTTCTGTCTGGGCGCCAAGGGGAAGGGACCGATGATGTCGATCCCCCATTGGTCGAAGGGCCAGCATACATCGATTGGTATCATGGATGCCGGGTGAGTGTGGATCAGGTTGCCGTGTTTTTGGCACTTGGGGCATTTCCTAGAGTGGATCTTCACGTCCCACACCATAGTTGGCCAGAAATACCCGCTCCTTAAGATCTTTCGAGCTAAAGCTCGACCTCCGGAGTGGTTTCCGCAGCATCCCTCATGGACTTATTCCAGGACATCTAGGGCTTGGCTAGGTCGTAGGCACCTTAGAGGGGGACCCATGAAGGACTTTTTGAATAACCTACCTTCGCGATCTATCATGTACAGCAGAGATCGATATTTGTCTCTTTTGGCCTCAGTTCTGCTGGGAGGTGGGCCCAGAACAGTAGCAGTCCGGGACCGTACTTTAAAAATTTTCCTAATATACGGGTATCAAAATATTTCTAAAATATTTAAATACAAACAGCGGAAGACTAGCCGGAACTACTCAAGTATATACATGCAATTGATAATAAATTTTAAATCATAAAGCAGATAAATAAAGCATGCAATTAACACTTAAGAGCACCTAATTCATCATGCTTAAATAAAAACAATATAAAATACCTTTCACCGAAGATGGCTACTGCACCCGGAGCTCGCCTCCCGAGAACCCGATTCCCGACCTCCTCGCGAAACCGGCAGAGCTTCCCTGCAATTTCCCCAGGGACACCCTCGGAGTGTGGGCTCCGAAAGTATTTCTCTAAATACTTAGAGAAAATAAAACTTTAAACTAAAAACCCTTTTCAGGGTTTTTTCTCCCGAAATCAGGCGTTTATATATAAACACCTAATTAAATTAATTCCAAAATAAATCGGAATTAACTAGGAGAAGATGGGACGATTTCAAAGCCAAGAATTAGCCAAAATCATCCCAAAGTGTTATGAGAAATGAGGGAGGGGATCAGCCTATTTATAGGCAAAAACTCGAGGGCAAAACGGTCATTTTGGTTACAAAAGCAAGGGCAAAATGGTCATTTCACATCCCCACTTGCGTGTACAACTTGGACACGCAAACCGAGGTGACCACGTTGAAGGTCTCGTCGCCGCGGATCCAACGCCACCAACCACGCGCCGACAGGTGGACGCACGCGCCCCCACGCGCCGCCACAAGTCGGCCAAGTGGTTGGCGCGTGTGAAAACGCGTAGTACCACCAGACGCCGACACGTATCCGGGTCTGGTCCTACCCGGACCGGACCCGGTTTGACCCTATCCGAATAGGGTCCAACCCTATTCGTTTGACCCGCTTTGACCGACCCGTTTTCAGACCAAATCTGGACCGTTACTCCACGATGACGTGGCGCGATCTGAGTCATCCACGTGTCGCACACGTGGCGTGCCACGCGGCTGCCCAGTCAGCGCCACCTGGACCCACTTGCTGACGTGGCATGCCACGTGGATTGCCACGTCAGCTGCCACGTCAGCAAAATATTTTTTTTTTTTGTTTTTTTAAAATTTAAACTTTTATTTTCTCCAAAATAAAATTCCGGGTATTTCCAACTCTTTGGAACTTGATTTATTTTCTCAAAATAAATCCCTTGCCTATTTTCAAACACTTTGAAAAATCATTTCTCTTTCTCCTTTTAATATTTTCTCTTCGGGTTTTTAATTGGGGCTTGCAGGGGGACCTGCAGGACTAATTAATTTTAGCTCCAAACGGATTAATATATTATCATCCCATGATAATAATTAATTACCGTTTAACAATATTTAATTCCACTAAATAAATATTTGTTGCACTCTAAAATTAATTAAATTACTCACGAATTTTTCGATCTAGAATAATTTTGCATTTTACTCCTCCGTGTAGATATCCATGAAAAATAAATTAATACTACTATCATTTATTTTTTCATTTCTAATCTGAAATTTCCTGATTCGCCTTAAGTTCAAATCTCTTGTACGTGAAACACATTCAACATACAACTTCAGTGACGCATCACACGAAGTACTTTGGCCAAAGTTTTAATTCGAACTTTGCAAATCTATTTCAGGAATATCTTTTAACTTTCCAGCAAAGCCACAGATTCCTCGATCAATATTTCTCTTTAGCACATTTCATGTAATCACTGAACGTACAAAGGTTTCGGTCATTCGATATCGAGACCTCACTTATGAGCAAGTTACAATGATTAACACTACATGCCTAAAGTCGAAATACTACCAGGATTAAGAGTTCAATGCTCCATAGGATTTGTTCATTTTAGATAGTAGTTTAAAATGAACTATCTTAGTGGTCCAGTTCGATGTTTCCAAATCTATTGAAAATCATCAATGTGTTATAACTGGAAACTCCATTTCCCTATGACGAAAGACTAATCATCTTATATAACACATTATAGTCTCGATAAGAACTTATTCTTATCTTACCGACTAGAACTTTAATAACACGTGATTTCGATATCCAAAGTCCTTTCCTATGAAACACATTTCATATAAGAATATCATCACACGTTATTAATTATGTTAATATACTCATAACTTGCGATAATTTCAGTTTTATTAATCCAACAAAATACGATGTATTTACAAAGAAATTGGATTTTTCAGGGCACTAAACCCAACAATCTCCCACTTGCCCTAAATCCAATTGGCTACACATCTAAGCCCCATCCCTTCTACATGAGTATTAAAACTCTTTTGCGCCAAAGTCTTAGTGAAGGGATCTGCCAAATTATTTATCGAGTCAATCTTTACTACTGCCACTTCTCCACGTTCCACATAATCTCGAATAATGTGGAACTTTCTCTCGATGTGCTTTGCACGTTTATGACTTCGAGGTTCCTTGGAGTTGGCCACCGCTCCAGCATTGTCACAGTACAATGTGATTGGTGTAAGTCCATCTTTGATGACTTCCAAATCTATTAGGAAATTTCTAAACCAATATGCTTCTTTGGCTGCTTCCGAAGCTGCCACGTATTCGGCTTCCATGGTGGAGTCAGCAATGCAACTTTGCTTAATACTCCTCCAACTTACGGCTGCTCCTCCCAGAGTAAACACGTATCCAGACGTCGAACGTCTAGAATCTAAGTCAGATTGAAAATCTGAATCTGTGTACCCTATAGGAATGAGCTCATCACTGCGATAAACAAGCATATAATCCCGAGTTCTTCTCAAGTACTTCAATATATGCTTTACAGCTATCCAGTGTTGGGGTCCAGGGTTTGACTGATATCTGCTGACCATACCCACAACATAACAGATATCTGGCCTTGTACATAGTATGGCATACATGAGGCTTCCGACTGCCGAAGCATACGGAACATTTTTCATTTCCTCTGTCTCTTCAGCTGTCTTGGGACACTGATCTCGAGACAGATGAACTCCATGTCGGAAAGGTAATGAACCTTTCTTAGAGTCAACCATATTGTACCTTGCCAGCATCTTATCTATATATGCTGCTTGTGATAAACCAATCATCTTATTTTTCCGATCACGACAAAGTCTGATCCCTAAAATATAACTGGCCTCACCTAGGTCTTTCATGTCAAACTGATTTGACAACCAAATCTTGACTGCTGACAATACTCCTGTGTCATTCCCAATGAGCAAAATATCGTCTACGTATAAAACTAAAAATGTTACAACACCACTCTGATGTCTTTTGTACACACATGGTTCATCAGGCAATTGTATAAATCCAAAGGATTTAATTGCTTCATTAAATCTGATGTTCCATGATCTAGACGCTTGCTTAAGACCATAGATTGATCTATTAAGTTTGCATACCATATGCTCCTGATTTCTGGCTATAAAGCCCTCAGGTTGAGCCATGTATATCTCTTCTTGAAGGTGCCCATTCAAGAAGGCAGTCTTTACATCCATTTGCCAGATTTCATAATCATAATAAGCGGCAATGGAGAGAAGAATCCTTATGGACTTAAGCATAGCTACGGGCGAGAAGGTTTCATCGTAATCGATACCTTCTTTCTGAGTATAACCCTTTGCCACAAGCCTTGCTTTAAAGGTTTCTACCTTTCCGTCCACTCCTCTTTTCCGCTTGTAAACCCATTTGCATCCAATAGGTTTAATGCCCTCAGGCGCCTTTACAAGTTCCCAGACTTTATTAGAATACATTGAATCTAACTCGGATTCCATGGCTTTGACCCAACGGTCAGCGTCTATGTCTTTTATAGCTTCATCATATGTGATAGGATCAGATATGTCAGATTCAACCACTTGGGTTAATCCTAAGTATCTGTCAGGTGCCCTGACAATCCTCCCACTACGACGAGGTTGTCGTGTACTTATCCCTACATCATATGTCGTATCTGGTACATCATATGTATCTATCACATTTTCAGTTGTTATGGGTTCTTGGAGTTCAGTATCTGATACTGTCATTTCTTCTAACACTATTTTACTTCTACCCTTGTGGTTATTTACGAAATCGTCTTCGAGATATTTAGCATTAGTGATTACAAACACTTTGTGATCTCTCGGATCGTAAAATATCCCACCTCTTGTTCCTTTAGGATAACCTATGAATAAACAAACCTCTGTTCTTGATTCCAACTTGTCAGGATCCTTTCTTAACACATGGGCTGGGCTTCCCCATATCCGAAGATAGGAGACACTGGGCTTCCGCCCTCGCCACAGTTCCATTGGTGTTTTAGGGACTGACTTGGATAGAACATGGTTTATTATGTGAGCTGCCGTTTCGAGAGCAAAGCCCCAAAACGAACTCGGTAGGGTAGCATGACTCATCATGGATCTTACCATTTCCATTAGAGTTCTATTTCTCCTTTCTGCAACACCATTCTGTTGGGGTGTACCCGGTGCAGATAACTGAGATTTAATCCCATTTGCAGTGAGAAATTCTAGAAACTCTGTAGACAAATATTCTCCACCACGATCCGATCGAAGTGTCTTTATACGTTTTCCAATTTGATTCTCGACTTCAGCCTTATATTCTTTGAACTTTTCAAAAGCTTCCGACTTATGTCTCATCAAATAGACGTATCCATATCTTGAATAATCATCCGTAAAAGTGATGAAATACTCAAAACCTCCTCTTGCTTGAATACTCATAGGACCACACACATCTGTATGAATTAATTCAAGCAACTCTGTGGCTCGATTACCTTTAGTCTTGAAAGACCTCTTGGTCATTTTTCCTTCTAAACAGGATTCGCAGACTGGAAGTTCTGTCAAGTCCAAAGGACTCAATAGTCCATCCGAAATTAGTCTTTGGATCCTATTCGAATTAATATGACCAAGCCTTAGGTGCCACTTATAAGCCTCGTTGGGCATAGGAGCTTTTCTCTTGGATGGTAAGTCAAGTTTAGTAGTGTTAAGTTCGGAATTAGGATTTTTATCAGGGTATAATAAGAAAAGACCATCGCTTACTGTACCAGAGCAAATAAACCCTTTATTATGCTTAATGGTTAAACATCGTTCAAAATAAACACCAAAACCATTATTCATTAAACAGCTAACAGAAATCAGATTTCTGCGTATAGACGGTACATATAAAGTGTCTTTCAAAATCAAAACCCTACTGCCAAAATATAGTTCTACAGTCCCTACCGCTAATACAGATATACTAGTATTATTTCCGAGCAATAGCTGCATCTCGCCGTCTTCAAGCTTCCTGGTTAGCTTGAATCCCTGCAATGAATTGCAGATATGATTAGTTGAACCTGAGTCCACACACCAGGAATCTGGTGGACTTCCAACTAAACATACTTCTAATAAACAAGACATCACCATACCTTGTGCAGACGACTTAGCAGGAAGACTGGCTAAGTATTTTGGGCAATTCCTTTTCCAGTGCCCATTACCTCCACAATGGAAACATTTTCCTTTGCTTGGCTTAGCTTTCTTCTTCTGAACCTTACCTTTAGGATGGGAAACTTTTCCTTTTCCTTTTTTCCACTTATTGGCTTTTGGAGCCGTGGAAGTCGATGCCTGTGCCAAGAGAACCGTTCCCTTAGCTTTCATTACCCCTTCTGTCACCTTGAGTTCATTCATTAGCTCAGGCAGAGTAAAATCCAACTTATTCATAGAATAGTTCTGCCTGAACGTATCGAATGATTTTGGCAGAGAGCACAGGATCATGTCCTGTTTGCTGAGATTATCCATCTTAGCACCGAGACTCTCAATTTCGTTCAGATAAGCCATCATGTTCATAACATGATCCTGAACAGGTGATCCTTCAGACATCTTAGTTACCACCAACCTTCTCATCAGCTCGTGCCTACGTGCACGATTCTGTCCACCGAACATCTGATGAAGATGTTCCATCATGTTCTTAGCAGTAGGCATCTCGTGCATTTGATGCTTAAGAACATTTGAGACAGATGCCAGGATGTAAGACATAGCCAGATCATTATGCTTGATCCACTTGGCATAGTTGTCTTTCAAAGCCTGGGTGGCTGTGGTTTCTGGTACTCCCGGACAAGGTTCAGTAAGCACATATTTCAAACCCTCGTGTCCAAACACGATATCAAGATTCATTTTCCAATCAGCATAGTTTGAACCTTCAAGCCTATTTTCCTTAATAATCGATTGAAGCGGGCTAGCGGACGTCATTGTTTTAAAACTGAAATATTTAAAATATGCGCAAGTTATGAATCTGTATATTATTTCTTTAGCGTTTAACCATTAAATGAAATCCACGTAAGCATTTTGAATTACGCAATGGTGACTTAACTAACCGCAGTTGACTCCCCGGAGGCGAGGTCGAAAACCGCTTAGAAAAGCAAGAACTATTCTTAATTAATATGTCATCTAGGTAACTCTTACCAAACAATGTCAATCCACCACGTCAACCTTTGGCCTCTAAGTAAAATGTAACAGAGCTCCGAAGGGAGGTTAATTCATTACTTAGTCAAGTGTGTACCATTACCAAGAAGTCCGTACGAGTAGGTCAAAACACTCCACGGAGGCGTGGTCGAGCTGACTTCCTCGTATTTCATTCTATCCGTAGAAGTCTAATCTTGTATACCGCGAATATATACCCGCCGAAGGGAGTAGTATATATTTACTATACTATAGACGGGTAATGGAGACCGTGAGAATCCAACTCTTTTCATCTCGCTCCCACTTGAATTTTTAAAAGGTGTGGATTATCTTTTGATTATTTAATAATCACTTTTGGCGTCTTATTGTTGGAAGTAATTAATCTAATTAATATCCTCCCACTAGGATTACTAAATCACTTTTATAATCCTAATAATATTTTAAGTCTATTTAATAACTCTTTATTAATTAGGCCAAAAAATATTAATTCAATTATGCATCACGTCTAATCTCTATTAAACATTACTATTTAATCACATTAAATAAAATACGCATAATTGTAAATATCATAATATCTCATATTATCATGATCATGCCATAAATTAAATCAATTAAGCATGCTCGCATATAATTATCACATAATTATCACATAATTATCATGCTTAAAATAAATGACATAAAGTAAACATGTTATAAATAAATTATCTCATAATTTAAATCATGTTTACTGATTCGGTAATTAACCAGGAAGATTATTGAAATTGATTCCCAGAAAATTACCATTCCACGTAAATTCCCAGGAAACACTGGAGGGGTCACAACATTCCCACTTAAAAAAAACAGCCTCCTTTGATAGAATTTACGTGCACAGCAGCAGATTTAAAATTATGCATCGCATGCATCATATCAATGCATGTATATATCTAGAGCACGGCTCTGATACCAGTTGCTGGGAGGTGGGCCCAGAACAGTAGCAGTCCGGGACCGTACTTTAAAAATTTTCCTAATATACGGGTATCAAAATATTTCTAAAATATTTAAATACAAACAGCGGAAGACTAGCCGGAACTACTCAAGTATATACATGCAATTGATAATAAATTTTAAATCATAAAGCAGATAAATAAAGCATGCAATTAACACTTAAGAGCACCTAATTCATCATGCTTAAATAAAAACAATATAAAATACCTTTCACCGAAGATGGCTACTGCACCCGGAGCTCGCCTCCCGAGAACCCGATTCCCGACCTCCTCGCGAAACCGGCAGAGCTTCCCTGCAATTTCCCCAGGGACACCCTCGGAGTGTGGGCTCCGAAAGTATTTCTCTAAATACTTAGAGAAAATAAAACTTTAAACTAAAAACCCTTTTCAGGGTTTTTTCTCCCGAAATCAGGCGTTTATATATAAACACCTAATTAAATTAATTCCAAAATAAATCGGAATTAACTAGGAGAAGATGGGACGATTTCAAAGCCAAGAATTAGCCAAAATCATCCCAAAGTGTTATGAGAAATGAGGGAGGGGATCAGCCTATTTATAGGCAAAAACTCGAGGGCAAAACGGTCATTTTGGTTACAAAAGCAAGGGCAAAATGGTCATTTCACATCCCCACTTGCGTGTACAACTTGGACACGTAAACCGAGGTGACCACGTTGAAGGTCTCGTCGCCGCGGATCCAACGCCACCAACCACGCGCCGACAGGTGGACGCACGCGCCCCCACGCGCCACCACAAGTCGACCAAGTGGTTGGCGCGTGTGAAAACGCGTAGTACCACCAGACGCCGACACGTGTCCGGGTCTGGTCCTACCCGGACCGGACCCGGTTTGACCCTATCCGAATAGGGTCCAACCCTATTCGTTTGACCCGCTTTGACCGACCCGTTTTCAGACCAAATCTGGACCGTTACTCCACGATGACGTGGCGCGATCTGAGCCATCCACGTGTCGCACACGTGGCGTGCCACGCGGCTGCCCAGTCAGCGCCACCTGGACCCACTTGCTGACGTGGCATGCCACGTGGATTGCCACGTCAGCAAAATATATATTTTTTTTTTAAAAAAAAAATTTAAACTTTTATTTTCTCCAAAATAAAATTCCGGGTATTTCCAACTCTTTGGAACTTGATTTATTTTCTCAAAATAAATCCCTTGCCTATTTTCAAACACTTTGAAAAATCATTTCTCTTTCTCCTTTTAATATTTTCTGTTCGGGTTTTTAATTGGGGCTTGCAGGGGGACCTGCAGGACTAATTAATTTTAGCTCCAAACGGATTAATATATTATCATCCCATGATAATAATTAATTACCGTTTAACAATATTTAATTCCACTAAATAAATATTTGTTGCACTCTAAAATTAATTAAATTACTCACGAATTTTTCGATCTAGAATAATTTTGCATTTTACTCCTCCGTGTAGATATCCATGAAAAATAAATTAATACTACTATCATTTATTTTTTCATTTCTAATCTGAAATTTCCTGATTCGCCTTAAGTTCAAATCTCTTGTACGTGAAACACATTCAACATACAACTTCAGTGACGCATCACACGAAGTACTTTGGCCAAAGTTTTAATTCGAACTTTGCAAATCTATTTCAGGAATATCTTTTAACTTTCCAGCAAAGCCACAGATTCCTCGATCAATATTTCTCTTTAGCACATTTCATGTAATCACTGAACGTACAAAGGTTTCGGTCATTCGATATCGAGACCTCACTTATGAGCAAGTTACAATGATTAACACTACATGCCTAAAGTCGAAATACTACCAGGATTAAGAGTTCAATGCTCCATAGGATTTGTTCATTTTAGATAGTAGTTTAAAATGAACTATCTTAGTGGTCCAGTTCGATGTTTCCAAATCTATTGAAAATCATCAATGTGTTATAACTGGAAACTCCATTTCCCTATGACGAAAGACTAATCATCTTATATAACACATTATAGTCTCGATAAGAACTTATTCTTATCTTACCGACTAGAACTTTAATAACACGTGATTTCGATATCCAAAGTCCTTTCCTATGAAACACATTTCATATAAGAATATCATCACACGTTATTAATTATGTTAATATACTCATAACTTGCGATAATTTCAGTTTTATTAATCCAACAAAATACGATGTATTTACAAAGAAATTGGATTTTTCAGGGCACTAAACCCAACAAGTTCGATTTTGGGGCAGAATTCCGTCCTTGAGGTAACCGATCAGGTCGTCCATCCAGCAAGATTCCGGCGGATCGACATGTGAGGTAACCGATCATTACATGTTAGTATCATGCTAGGACATGTTATCTGTCTATGTGCTTGTTTGAAATGCATTTAAGTGTACTTGCATTAATCAAGACTAATAAAATTGGATAACATATATGTTGGTGAGGTCGAACCGGACATCTCTCCGGTTGATTCGAAAATTCCCATTAAATATTAAGCTAATTTCGAACAAATAGGTGTTTAATTCGAGATGCAAATTTTGAATTAAATTCCTAGCATTCCATCAATAGGTTTTAAGTTTAGTAAGTGAAGCTAGTTATTGTCCGCGAGTCGTGGGATAGCTAGTGGAGCTTATTAGTTCTTAGTTACCTAATTAATCATTTTTTAAATGATCAATATTTCATGATCAATTTTAGCAAGGGCGATATCCGCGAGTCGTGGGTCGTTCGAACTAAGTTTTGGTCATGATCTTATGATTGATGGGTCTAGCTTAACGCCTAAGTAAATATGGATGTCGCACGAGTCGTGGGTCCATATTGAAAGATAGGTGATGCAAAAACAATTACTAAGAGTTCTAAAGGTGTTAGAATTGGTAAGTTGTACCTACCTAGGGTTTTACTTAGAATGTCCTCGAGTCGTGGGTTCGAGGTAAAATGCTTAGGATCTTAGTACCCATTGGGAAACGTGTTCCTCTTAGATCTTTGGGAATTATAGATCTTTGAAAAAACAGTGGGAGCTACATTAGATTAAAGACCTTATCTTTTGTATATCGTTATAATTCAGCATGCTCACTAGTTCTCTGTTTTACCATTTAGGTCGTAGATTTTGTGATTCTCTACGTGTTTTGAAATGGCAACCAAAAACCCTCTTGTATCGATCCTCGAGTCAAACAAGTTGACTGGTCCCAACTATTCTGATTGGCTGAGGAATCTAAAAATCATTTTAGATTCTGAGAAGAGAACTTATGTTCTCTTCGAAGGGGAGCCTAGTCCCGAAGGGGAGGCTCATACTCGGGCCGAACGGGACGCGATTCAGAAGTGGAAGGATGATAATCTCCAAGCCCGTTGCCTTATGTTGGCTAACATGTCTCCGGACTTGCAAAGGCAACATGAGGCCATGGAATTCGCTTGGGAGATTTACGACCACTTAGAGCAACTTTACCGCCCTCATGAACGTGTTACAAGGTATAACACTTCAAAGGAATTGTTCCACTTGAGAATTAGGGAAGGTTCAAGTGTCCATGAATATGGACTCAAGTTTCTCGCCCTTACTGAGAAACTTGCTTCCATGGACATGCCACTGAAAGATGAGCTTTCAGTGGATTTGTTGCTAGCTTCGCTCCCAGCATCATTCAACCCATTTGTCCTTAACTTCAATATGAATCATGCTGATGCTACTGTAGCTGAGCTGATTAGTCAGCTTGTGACTGCTGAAAGCACGATCAAGAAGGACAATAAGGTTTTGATGGTGAATGCTCTATCTTCCTCTTCTGGGCCTTCTAAAGGCAAGGGCAAGAAAGCCCAAAAGAAGAAGAAGAAACCCCTTAGGCCCACTGGTGGCGTTTCGAAGGGAAAAGCCCAAAAGAAGAAACGTGATCAGAAAGAGGATGCTTGCTTCCATTGTGGCAAAGCGGGACATTGGAGGAGAAACTGCCCAGAGTACAAGGCTACTCTAAAGAAAGGTATCTTTCTCGTTGAAATAAATCTTTCTATTAATTCTAGTTCTTGGGTACTCGATACCGGTTGTGGAACTCATATCTGTAATGATGTACAGATGCTAAGTGAAGTACAACAACTCAAAGAAGGAGAATGTGTCCTGAAGATCGGCGATGGCTCAAATGTTGAAGCTCGAGCTTTAGGCACAATTAGATTAGATTTAGGTAGTTTTGAGTTAGTCTTAAATAAAGTCCTTTATGTACCGAGCATTATTCGTAATATAATTTCAGTTCCTATATTAGATTGTGAAGGTTATGAAACTTTTATTAGGAATGGTAAATACTTTATCAAACGGAACAACTCTTCCGTTCACATCGGTACTCTAAGTAATGGACTTTATCTAACTCAGAATATCAATATTATGAATATACAACGAGAAACTAAACGTAAGAGAGATGACAAAGTTTCAGCTCCCTTATGGCACACTAGATTAGGACACATTTCCAAGAACAGAATTAGCAAGATAAACACTTTAGGATCATTCTCTGAAAATGATCTTAAGGAGTTAACTTCTTGCGAATCGTGTCTCAAAGGAAAAATCTCCAAAGTCCCTTTTAAAGGAACTGTGGAACGTGCCATTAAGGTTTTGGATTTGATCCATACTGATGTTTGTGGACCGCTTAGTGTAAGCACAAGAAACAATCATCAGTATTTCATAACCTTTACCGATGACTTTAGTCGATATGGTTATGTATACTTAATGAAGTATAAATCTGAAGATTTTGAGAAATTCTTAGAATTTCAAAAGGAGGTTGAGAACCAAACTGGTCACAAGATCAAAGCACTTCGATCTGATCGAGGAGGCGAGTATCTTAGTGAAGAATTCCTTAATCATCTCAAAGATAATGGGATTATCTCTCAGTGGACTCCTCCGGGAACTCCTCAGCTTAATGGAGTTTCTGAGAGAAGGAATCGAACCCTACTTGATATGGTTCGTTCCATGATGAGTTTCACTGACTTACCACCTTCTTTCTGGGGTTATGCCCTAGAAAGTGCAGCAAAGATTTTGAATCTAGTTCCCTCTAAGTCAGTCCCTAAAACGCCCTATGAAATGTGGCATGGTAAAATCCCTAGTTATTCTTACTTAAGAATTTGGGGTTGTCCTGCTTACGTGAAGAGGACAGTGGGAGATAAGTTAGAATCTCGTTCTAACTTATGCTACTTTGTAGGTTATCATAAGGAATCCATAGGATACTACTTCTATGATCAATCTGAGCAAAAGGTGTTTGTTTCCAGAAATGCCACTTTTCTTGAGGAACCGTTCCTTAAAGAAAAGAAAGGGAAGATCATAGAATTAGAGGAAGTACGAAGTGAGCCCACGCCACCCACTGAAGAAACGTCCCCTTCTGATCAACTACAACCAATCACAAATTTCGATACACACGTAAATCCTCCTCTAAGGCGTTCTGAACGCACTCCTAGACAGCCGGAGAGATGGTATGGATTCTTCCATGAAATCTCTCAAAAGGATAATGATCCTTTGACATATGAGGAGGGACTTTCAGATTCTGACTCTGAACAGTGGATAGAAGCCATGAAATCCGAAATGGACTCCATGAACTCCAACCAAGTTTGGACCTTGGTAGATTTGCCTGATGGGGTCAAACCCATAGGTTGCAAATGGATCTTTAAGAGAAAGCTTGGAGTTGATGGAAACATTGCAGCCTACAAAGCAAGACTGGTTGCAAAAGGATTCACTCAAAGACCCGGCGTGGACTTTGATGAAACTTTTTCGCCAGTTGTAATGCAAAAGTATATTCGGATCATGCTTGCCATTGCTGCATATTATGACTATGAGATATGGCAAATGGATGTGAAAACTACCTTTCTCAATGGTGACATTGACAAAGACATTTATATGGAGCAACCCATAGGTTTCACATTCAGTGGGAGTGAGCAAAAGGTTTGCAAACTCCAAAGATCAATCTATGGATTGAAACAGGCTTCTAGAAATTGGAACATTCGATTTGATGAATCAGTCAAAGCGTTTGGCTTCATTCAAATTTCGAATGAGTCCTGTGTGTATAGAAAGGAATTGGAGACCTCAGTGCAATTCTTAGTACTTTATGTTGATGACATCCTTCTTATTGGGAATTCGAAGGATGACATGAAAGTGACTAAGTTATGGTTATCGAACCAATTCGAAATGAAAGATCTGGGTGATGCGTCCTATATCCTTGGAATTAAATTCTATAGAGATAGATCTAGAAGGTTAATAGGACTATCACAGTCGATGTACATTGACAAAGTATTGAAGAGATTTAATATGGAGTCAGCAAAGGTTAAGAACCTTCCTATGAGTGTAGGAACATGTCTTTCAAAGAAAATGTGTCCTAATACTAACCTTGAGAAGGAAAGAATGACTCATACACCTTATGCATCAGCAATAGGTAGCATAATGTATGCAATGTTATGTACTCGACCGGATGTGACTTGTGCACTTAGTGTAACAAGTCGTTTCCAATCTGACCCTGGAGATGGTCACTGGGCTGCCGTGAAGAATATTCTCAAGTACTTGAAAAGTACTAAAGATTTATTCTTAGTTTACGGAGGTCAGAAAGATCTTATTGTCGAAGGATACTGCGATGCAAGCTTTGCATCTGACTTAGATGATTTTAAGTCAATGTCAGGATACATTTTCTGCCTAAACGGTGGAGCAGTGAGTTGGAAGAGTTCCAAACAAACTACCACTGCACATTCGACCACTGAGGGCGAATACTTAGCTGCAAATGATGCAGCTAAGGAAGGTGTTTGCATTAGAAACTTCATTCAAGAGTTGAATGTTGTTCCTAGCATGAAAGACCCCATTACTGTGTTTTGTGACAACACTGGGGCGGTTGCTCAAGCAAGAGAACCAAGATCTCACCAACGGACCAAGCACATTATGAGGAAGTATCACCTAATCCGTGATATTATCAAAAGAGGAGATGTGCAAATTGAGAGGGTCACATCAGCAGAGAACGTGGCAGATCCACTTACTAAACCCCTTAGTCGTGAAGCTTTCCAAGGTCATCTTCAGAAGATGGGACTTAGAATAGCTTTAGAATGGCTTTGACGGGCAAGTGGGAGATTGTTAGGAATAGTGTCCTAGAAAGCCGATTGTATATCCGCTTTGTGCTTTTCCTTATTGTAATCAAAGACAATCTTTGAATGAAATAACGAATTGAGGCAACACTTCTTTATATGCTCTTGTTTGGTATGCGTTTACTTTATCTGTGCATGTATGAGAACTCCCCTAATCCTGATGACTTTAGGACTCTGCCATTTAGGTGAAATGGTTCATGAAACGAGCCCTATATCACATAAGTCATGATTAGTAAAATACTCCAAGCCGATGAGTCCTACAGACAGTGGGAGTGTCAACCTGACTCCTCTAAGGCTTGCTTGTGGGATCACGCCCTTAAGAAGGACCACCTTGTTTCATGGAGGTGCAAAGTGTATAGTTGATACGTGCGTGATACATGAGGGTGCTTACTTTAATAAGTAAGTTCACTGAGGTGCCCCGTGTGAGAACATTCCTAAATGGGAAAGGAAGTTTCTATTTCAGGAAAGAGAAACTTCCAGATTAAGAAATATCTCACTAGTCATTGATGTGATTAATTGATACTTAAGACTTGAGGTTCCTTGTCACTTTATGAGTTAACTCTATAGTCTTAGGTATAAGCTTTAAAGGGTATCGCCTTAGACAACTGATTCAAGGCTTATGTTGGGGCTGCACAAGTGATTCATGAAAGTGAATGAGAATCAAGAAAGGACCTACACTTGCATTTGCAAGGTGATCTCTTATTGTGTAAGTCATTCATATGCCATATGGAGTCCTTGGCCAAGGCAGTAGATCAAGACATCAAGAAAAGGGTTTCTTGGATTGAGATCAAATGGATATGAAATGCACTTAGCTTTAAGACCGGATTATTAGGGTTCTGATTATTCCCTTGCCCTAGATCTTGGTTGAGAGATAGTAAGTAGGAGGATTGTATCTCACATGAATCAATGACTTAAAGGTTCTGTCGAATCTGAACATTCCAATTCAGCTAGGGGTTAAACACCTGTTGCTAGACTATGGTCGTTTAATCTGTGGACTGATTAATTAATTAGTGAATTAATTAATTAGGGTCACTGCTAATTGAATTGAGAACCTAGAGGGTCACACACAACAACTTGGTTACATGAGTTGAGGCTTTAAAATGATTAAACGAGTTAATCGGGCCAAGAGGGTTCCACACGTGTGAAACCACACGTGTGGGTCACGTGAGTGACACGTGTCCCACACGTGTATATATATATATATATATTGTATATATATATTAAATAATTAAGTGTGTTAATTATTTAATAGACTTTGTTTTAATTTTGAATTAAAAAGAAAGTCTAATTTTGGAGAAAATAATCTAGTTAATTAATTATGAATTAATTAATTAGATAAAATAAGTTATTTATTTTAAATAAATAAAGTATAAAATTATCCAAAAATAGTTTGGATATTTTAGCTCTCTTGAAAGTTGATTTGAATTTAAATTCAAAGTCAAAGTCAAAATTACTTGATGATCAAGTAATAGGAGAGAGGGACCAAATCCTTAGTCCATGAGGACTAGGAATTTCGGCCACTCCCTTAATATAAATAGGGCAGCTCGAGCTCCCCTTAGAGGGAATTGGCAATTCTTTTGGTTCATGTGTTGAACACCATCCTTTCTCCAAGATAAACGAAACCCTAGGTTAAGCCTAAACACTAACTAGAGAACTAGCATCCTTACTAGTTAGATTGTGATCAAGTTGGTGGACTATCTCTAGAGAGCTTCAAGTTAGAAGTTTGAAGATTCGAGCTTTACCAAGGAGAGGGGATCAAGCCGCGAGAAGAGCGTTCTTGGGTGGCTTGAAACGCTTCAAAAAAGAATAAAAGAAAAGTAAGTTTCTTAACTCTACGAATTTGGATACATGATTGCGAGTCCAAGGTCCTTTTCTTGGGAAATTTTTTAAATTCCGCTGCTTTCTGATTCATTTTTTCCAACAGTTTAATGGCAAAATCGAGCTGGAGTCCATCTGAGTTTGTAAGGGATATGCCCACTCCCCCTTCTTGAGAGGTCGATGAGCCGTCCGTGTACATGGTCCAGCTTGGCGAGGTAGGAACGATCTCCATCGAGCTAGTGTTCTTTTTGACTAGGAAGTCAGCTAAAACTTGAGCTTGCTGGCGGCTCGAGTTTGATAAGGTGATGTCATGCTGACTCAACTCGACCGCCCATTTCATCATTCGACCCAACACATCGGGTTTGGACAGGACCTGTTTTAGGGGTTGATCTGTCAAGACGATTATGGGATGCGCTTGGAAGTACGGGCGTAGCTTCCGAGCGGCATGCGTGAGGGCGAACACGAACTTCTCGACCTCGAGATGGTTGCGTTCCGTACCGTGCAGGATCTTACTGAGGTAGTAGATTGGTAGGTGTTTTCGATCTCGAATGGCGACCAAGACTGAGCTGAAGGTTTCGTTACAAAGGGATAGGTAGAGGTACAAGGTCTCACCCTCATTTGGCTTTGCCAGCAACGGCGGAGAGGCCAGGTACTCTTTCAATTGATCTAACGCTCGGTCGCATTCTTCGTTCAGCTCGAATTTCTTTAGATTTCTCAAGATTTTGAAGAACGGGAGGTTGCGCTCGGACGATCGCGATATGAATCGGTTGAGAGAGATTATCCGACCTAAGAGGTATTGCTTCTGGTTGATGCATTGAGGTCGAGGTATGATCTGGATAACTTTGATGTTCGTGGGATTGGCCTCGATGCTTCGTTGGCTCACCATGTACCCCAGAAACTTCCCTCCTTCGACTCCGAACGTACACTTATCAGGGTTGAGCTTCATCCCGTATTGCCACAAGATCTCGAACAATCTGCGCAAGTGATCTAAATGATGGTAGGCCCAGCGGCTCTTTACAATCATGTCGTCCACGTAGACCTCCATCGTCTTCCCGATCTCATCTTTGAACATCAAGTTCACCAACCTTTGGTATGTGGCACCTGTATTTTTTAACCCGAAGGGCATGACCTTGAAATAATATATTCCTTTTACCACGATAAAGGCTGTGTGTTTTTGATCTTCGGGGGCTATGGAGATCTGGTAATAGCCTTGGAAGGCATCCATCATGCTGAGCATCTCGCACCCAGCTGTCGAGTCGACGAGCTGATCAATGCGTGGCAACGGATATGGATCTTTTGGGCAAGCTTTGTTGAGGTCGGTGAAGTCATTGCACATTCTCCACTTCCCACCTGTTTTTTGCACAAGAACTACGTTGCACAGCCAGTTAACGTAATGAGCTGGAGTAACGTATCCCGCGTCGAGGAGTTTATTGACCTCCACCTCAATGATATCATTCCTTGCTCGACTTTGAGGTCTGAGCTTTTATTTGATCGGTTTAACAGACGGATCGATCCCGAGCCGGTGGCAGATCACTTTCGGATCGACGCCGATCAGATCTTTGGCCGCCCACGTGAAGATGTCTGAGTTATCCCGCAATAACTCTATCATCATGATCTCATATTGGGGGTGCATGTTCGCCCCAATCTTGGTGGTCTTACTGTTATCTTCGGGGACAAGGGCAATCTCCTTAAGCTCTTCGGCAGGCTCGAGTCGCTCACTAGCCTTCCTCTTTCGAGCTGTCGGGGATCTCTCGGCCTCGCTTTCCTTCGTGGGGAGCTCGATCTCCCCATCGGCGTAGGTCTGGAGGTCGAGATCTGCAGCTACCTCTTTTCCAGAAGGCTTTTTCAGAACGATGACATAGCAGACCCAGCTATCCATGACATCGCAAGTCATCTCTCCGACCCCATTTGGGGTGGGCATTTTCAGCTTTTGGTGGTATGTCGAGATGATTGCTTTGAAATGTATGAGGTCGGGTCGACCGAAGATCATGTTATACGCTAGGGGCATGTTGACGATGACGTACTCGACCTCTTGGGTCACTCTCTTGGGGGATGTTCCCATCGAGGTGAGGAGTCGTATGCGCCCTAGGGGAACAACATCTGATCCCCCGAACCCAGAGAGAGGTGTTCGGATCGGATCGAGTTTAAGGTTATGTAATTTCATTTTTACAAGAGTCGAATAAGGAATAATGTTCGAGCTGCTTCCATTATCAACTAGGCATTTGGTTACAGCATAATTAGCCACGCCTAAAGTCACCACCATCGGACAACTAAGCGCTCCGCCTTCCCGATGGGGGCCTGGGCGGCTATCACTCTCGCTAAAGCTAACCTTCTGCCTCTCCCACTCTCTACCCTGATCGATCTGGAAGACCTTTTCGTGGGGGCCGTTGAACTCTCGAGTTGCTCGCCTGATGTTCCTCTTTCGAGCTGCATTGGAGTCGCCGCCCTCATGCCCCCCGGCAATCATATAGATCTTGCCGTTGGTGGGGGGATTGTCTTCAGCTCTCTCTAGCGGCTGCTTCCCAGATCTTTTCGGCGGAGACCTTGACCTGGAACGGTCGCGGTCGTTCGGCCTTCCCGCCCTCTTGGAGTAGTGGTCGAGCTTTCGAACAAAATCCTTCAGGTGCCCCCCCCTGTATGAGTCTTTCGATCTCATCACGGAGGGCGTTGCATTCTGCGGTGGTGTGGCCCCACTGTTGATGGTAGCCGCAGAATTTTCCCGATTTTTCAGCCTTCGGGGCCCTTCCGGATGGGCTTTGGTTTCTTCAGAAGGCTCTGATCCATGACCATGTAGATCTGGTCGATGGGCTTGGTTAAGGGGATATAGTTTCGTCGGTCGACCAGGATCGGTAGGTCGACTTTCCCCTTGATTTTCTTCTGCTCGTTCCCCTTCCGGTTGACGGGCAAGCCTGACCAGATAGCCTGTCGCTCAGATCGAGGCGGGGGTCCGTGCTCGAGGGCTATCTCCTCTACGCGCATGAAGCTATGGGCGATGTCCTGTATCTCCGTCAGGTTGCGAGGTCCGGCCCGGACGATCTCATCTGCCCATAGGCGGTTGCAGAGAGCTCGATGGACCATAGAGAGCAGGGTGTCCATCGTCGGGTTCTCGACCGGAACTACTTCCCTCGAAAAGCAAGTCATGAAATCTCGCAAGGACTCCCCCTCCCTCTGGTAGATGCTGTTGAGATAAGAGGGCGGGAGCTTCTCCCCGGTTATTGAGGAGAAGTGTGCCGTGAACCGATCTACGAACCGGTTGTAGGTCGTTATGCACCGCGGCGGCAGGCGAATAAACCAATCCTGAGCGGGGCCCGTCAGCGTAGTGACTAAGAGTTTGGCCCAAATTTGTTGGGGATGAGAGTGTAGCAACATGCGGTTTTCGAAGGATGTCACATGTTTTTCGGGATCGGTGGTCCCGTTGTACATGGGCAGACCTGTCGGGATTCGATCTCCGTCGCAGGTCGTGCGGAGAATGTCCTCACAGAAGGGGGAGACTTCCTCCCTGTCGCTGCGATAGCGGAGAGGGTGCCGATTCAACCCGTTCCGGAGGTCGACCTACCTCTGGGTGATCTGAGATCCACGATCTCCCAGGCGGTCTTGGACCAGTCTCCGCGATGGGTCTGCATAACGATCTGGCTCGTTCTCAACGCGAGCCGTAACGATTCGGACAACCTCTTCTCTTGCGGATCGAGCAGGGATCCACGCACGGAGGTCATCGAACTCCTCGTGGTCTTCGCTAACCGCGCGCTTGCCGCGATTATTGTGGCTGGGGTGATCAGATTCACCATAGCCCTCGCGCGGGACCTCTTTGGTCATCGCGGGGGGAGGTGGCGGTGGAGCGAACCCATGGACCTGGTCTGTTCCGATCTGGGGACTAAGGCCCCAAATGATATGGGCGGGACTCCCGTCGAGCGGCTGGAAGACATAGGGAACTGGGTTCCCGTATGCTTGGACCGGGGGGCCCAATGCGTTGCCCAACACAGGGCTCGGGATGGTGGTGGTTGGGCTGGCCCTTGGTAGCTCGGGCCGCCTTGGTTCGCGGTCCTCCGTTTGGGCGCGCTCGATCTCGACCCGCCATTGGTCAAGGAATGCATCCAGGTCAGCCTGGGTGACGGTGATCCTGGGAGTGGCCTCAGGTGGAGGTAGTGGAACGTTGGCGCTGGGCCCGACCGGAGGGACAGCGGAGACGTTGCCAAGCGGCGCGTTGTAATCATGCCTACCTTTGGCAACCTCCTCCGTGTCCTCGTCGCGTTGAGTGTTTCTTGTGTTAACCATGGTGTTGGAAAGGGGGTGAAAGGGCTTTTATCTAGGTCGATGTGAAAGGAAGTTTCCCACAGACGGCGCCAAACTGATCTGGCTCAAATCTGTTCGATCTAACGTGGTCGATCTGGCTGTCAGATTTGGCTCAATCAGTCAAGAATTTGTTTAAGTGGGCTCTTTATCGACCTGAAAGCACTAACACACGTGAGCTAAGTACCAGCTTGGGAAACTTGGGGTTTTACCCAAGTTTGGCACTCCGACGCTCAAGTCAGTAATGGAGCTCTTTAGAGAGAGAATAAATGCAATTTAATCCGGAGTAAAGGCTTTTTAACTACTGTTCAAGGGGAGAGTATTTATAGCTTTGGCCAAATAACACAGTAATGCGTGTACCGCAAGTGTGCATTAATGGCGCTGCCAGTCGTCGATCTGGGTGTCGGACGATGGAGCAGGCTAAAGTGGGATCGATTGTACCTTATTTTCCCTTTGGGTAGAGACTGGGACTGGCGGGCATTGAATGCGCTGCAGTACGCCTGTCCTAGGGAATGAGAAGGTTACACGTGTTCCGACAAGAGTGCTTTACAGTATTCGGGTGTCCGGTGACGTATGTAATCGATCTGCAGATCGATGTTGCCTACCGGGTTCCTCAGTTCTGTTTGGGTTTTCCTCAAGGGAGTAGACGGCAGATCGAGAGACACGCTACTTAGATCGAGGTCGACGGACTCTTCAGATCGTTAGTAGGTTAGTCACGTTCTGGTGAATAGATCTAACGATCTGGTCTATTCAAGGTGGCGTAAAGGTCCACGTGGCACCAACCAGGGGCGGCCACGTAGCTATGTACTATTATGCCATGTCACAAACCTTATATTTTCTAACAAAACGAACTCTCACTTTTATGTATATTACAAAACAATCTCCGAGGGTATTTTGGTCATTACAGGGATCAAATTTGACGGAACCCTAACGGAATGAAGGACCTCAAACGAAATATAAAGGTTAGGGACTAATATGTAATTTTTTAAATCAGGGGTCCTACGTTGTAATTTCATCTATATTTGTGAGGAATCAGATGTAATTTGCGCTTTTCTATAATTTAAGCTCCGGGTTAGGGATATTTTCATAAATATTATTTATCCACGATTGTATTGAACATCAATTACTTGAGATAATGTGTACTGTAACGTATATAACCCTTCATGGAGTTCCATATTTTAATAATTTATATAGTATTTGAATTTATAAAACTATTGGTATTTTAGTATTCAACATGAAGCAAATAAAAATTAAATTTTCAAACACCCTTTGTATATTTTAGTTATGAGTTATTTACACCATTATCCCCGTGTCAGGTGAAATGAATAAAAAAAAAAATCATGTGTTATAAAAATTAACATAAAAAACTTTGTATTTTCAAAATATTTGCATGTCGAACCCTGAAAATTTTTGGTGTTGGACACCTTCTAAAAGCGTGACTAGAACACTAATTTCTCTATTTATTGGACGTAAAATAACTAATTTACCTTTTATATTATGATATATATCATCTCATCTTTCTCTATATACCCATTTTTATACTTGTTTATATGATTCTTAAAACAATTTTTATTTTGTACAGGGTCTCTGTGCATATAAAAAAGTATTAAACATATACTTGTTTATAAGATTCTTTATGTAATTTTATTTTGTACAGAGTCTTGGTGTATATAAAAAAATATTGAACAATATAAAGAGATGTGAGATGATGCATATCAAAATATAAAAGGGTAAATTAGTCTTTTTGTATCTAATAAATAGAGAAAATTAGTGTTCTAATTGCGCTTTTAGCGCGTGTCCAACACTAGAACTTTTCAGTGTTCGTCATGCAAATATTTTGAAAATACAGGGTTTTTTGTGTTAATTTTTGTAACACAAAGTTTTTTTTTTTTGGCAGTTTGAAATAACTCCCCATCAGTTTGAAATATTTTTACTTTACTCCCCATAAAATTATACAATATAATAGAATATAAATACGGCATTAGAACGTTTTAGTATTACATTTTGTAAAAATTATACATATTTTGAGAGGTATTTTAAGTACTACATTATGTGAAAATCATACTATATTTTGTCAAAATGGGGAGTTAAGTAAAAATATGATGTCCAATTGCAGATTTATCCCACATTACCCGTTTTTTTTTTTGCCCATTTCACATAACACAGGGGTGAAATATTTAAAAAACTATTTTTTTTTTAATTTTATATTCCTTATATTGCTACTTCAATGTGTAATATATTTTCATACACAAAAAAAGTATATAGTTATATCGTGTTAAGTTTGTTCTGTTATTTTCATATAATTAAATTTTTTTATAGAATCGAAACAACCATAATTTTATAAATACAAAACACAATACTTTTACATAATATATATGTCCAACAAACAAAGACGAGCCTCGATTCTACATTAAATACACAATACAAGACTTTAATGCATAATATTTATCTTCACAAACTCGTCCTATATCGATAAATACTAACCTACTTACAAACTATTAATGCTTAACAATTATCACCTCATTCCTTCGTTAGTTTTTGAGGTGAATTAAGTCGGACATGGTACTACCGCTTTTCCCAAAAAAAAAAAAAAAATGAAAAATAGATTTAGGTCATGGGCTCCCCTTAGGGAAATTAGCACGAAACTGTGAAGGCATAGATCTAATCCAATTTGCACCACCAATTATTGTATGTGACAAATAAGGTGCAGCCTCTTTGTTTGATAGAATGTGAGACCAATTTACTCTCTTCCAAGTCTCCGCACCTTCTCCATAACTCTTGTACTCCCCGTAGAATGCAGTCCTGCATGTACATATTAATTCAATATTTAAAAAGATTATAATATTTAATCTTTTTCGTACGTCCAAAAATAAAGAAATAATTACCTTTGATTCGAGGAATTGCCCCAATCATCCCAACCTTGTGGCGAAATGACATTAGACATGTAAGTTAGAGCGTAAATGACGCGAGAGTGAGACCCCCACGGCCTCCCCAGCACAGCGCTCCTCACGGCGGCGCCGGTGATCTTACACTTTAAAAACGTGAAACCCGTCTCCTCCTCCGCGGATAGCCGCCTCTGGGCGGTGATCGCTCCATTTCCTCGTGATAGAGAATGCAAATGACACCTCTATAGTGCATCAGTTTAATAATATAAGTAACGGTCAGTAAATTATAAATACTTAAGTTCTATCATTGTTCCATTTAAATGTGGGAAATGCATGAAAACCCCTGTAATTTCGCCAAATTGCGTAAAATACGGGCCTTGTCTTGCATTTGGGGAAATTTTACTCCAAACCCGACTCGGCTTGAAACTTGAAGAATGTTCACATGTTTGGTGTCCATTTGCAGCTTAGATCTTTATTTTGTGTTGTTGATTTTGATTTATGCTAGTTTGTAGCAGAACATGTTCGTAATTGATACACTTCGAGCCTGTTAATGAAAGAAAGCCAATGATGCAAAGGTTTCATACAATACAAAGGGGTTTTATGTAATTTACTCAAAATGTTGTAGTTGATGCATTTCCCAATTTCAAATTCCAATTCCCTACTATTTTTTGCTATAAATATTTGAAATTTGACAACAAATAACTATAGATTAAGCGTAGAAAATACAATAAATAAATGTGTTTGTACCTCAAAGAGTGAGGCTCCATTTCCAAAAATGAAATCAGTGTCCCCTTCAATGTAAGAATTCAAATAGAAATGCCTTCCTTTATCATCAAGCAACGTATCCTGATGTCCCAATATTCTGCAGCTCAAGAATGCTGCCCTATCCCCAGAAACCCTCAATGCCACTGCCTTTGCTCCCACACCATAGCTATTCTGCACATACAACACTCGTCAGAGAGACAGAGAGAGCGCGAAAGCGCGAATAACACGACACAAACTGACCTGAATTGTGAGGTAACGAGCCATGAAATCCGAAGCCAAAACCGACAACGTAGGAGACTCGAAGATTTCTCCACTGTCATCCCATCTTATGACAGTCTCACCAGCCTCAGCACTTCCACTCAGGGTTATGAACGGCTTCTCTTCAGGAACCACTATCTTCTCCTCGTAAACCCCCGGCTTTATCAGGATAATTACGTGATCGGTGTTGTTAAACGACACCGCATCGATGGCATCTTGAATCTTTCTGTAATCCCCATTCCCAGATCGATCAACTTTGATAACAACAGCAGCACTCGAACCATTACCAGGAGAACCAGCCCCATAACCGACCAAAATCAGTTCATGAAAACACATCAAGATAATGATAATTAACAGCCCACAGTCCACCATTTTCCAGTACAGAAAACTTGAATATCCGGAGTAAATTTCCTTAATTTTCTGAATTTATTTATAAGCGAGGGAAGTTGGAGCAGGCCACAAGATTATGTTCGTGGGATTTGAGAATGTTTCCTAAATTACATTAAAACCCACGTACGAGATGTTCGAAGAAATCGATGTAATAACTGCTGTTTTTTCTTTTTTTCCTTGTTTTAATTTCTGAGTTTCAAAAATTCCTGAATTGTCGCTGTAATGATTTACGTGCTGCAGACATGACTTGTGGGAGTTCTTTTCTTTGCATTAACAGAGTAACTGAATCATCATTAAAGATGGGTTTTTTTTTCTTGGATTTTTCTGGGAGGAGAGAGCTCGATCTCGATTGCATGCGGATCACATCATCAGTTCATCATATGATGAACTAAATTAAATACGTATATTTGTGGTGTTCGTGAAGGCTAAAAAATTGTACAAAATATTTAAGTCAAACATAATTATTAAAATTGGATGGTATTGGTATGGGTTTTGGGCCCTGGATTCTTGAACTTCTACGTTTAATTTCCATGGAGCTGGCAAAAGCTTGTTGTCGTCTTAAAATGGGATCTCTCAAATCATTTCAAATCTTCGGAGATATTTTTTTAGGTTTTATTGTTTTTTATATTTTTAAGGGTTAATTATATATAGGCCCCATGAGAGTATTAAAAACTAAAACTCGTATTCCTCTTAGTCAAAAAATTACATTTACACCCACTCGTTAAAATATAAATTACAGAAAACACCAACGGAATTAAAATCTGTCAAATATTTAATAGAATATTCCAAAATTATGTGAATAGTTCATTACTTCATTTTACCCTTGATAATAACTAATTAAAATAATTTTTAAAATTGTTTATTTGTTTAAAGATTCTTGTACCCCTACTTCCCCAACAATTCTTGCCAACCTCGTTGCAACAACCATGGTTGCCGCTGCCGCCCCTGCTCCACCACAACCAATCATCATCGTGGTCGTCTTTGTGTTGGATATATGCCTTGAGTATATAATAATTAGTTATTGGAGAATTAATTAGTATACAAAGGCATGTGAAGAGTTGTTTGTAAAACTGTGTTTTGAGTAATTATCCCACATTGGAAGAATAACATAAAGTAGACAACTTTATATATTAATAATCTGTGTATGTTATTAAATTATGGAACTCAAGAGAGGACTAATGGACTCAAACCTATGATGCATGGACACAGACACTGCGACACGACACGATACGGATTTTTTAAAAATTTTAGGATACGACACGACTCCGACACGGCTATTTTATATATATATATATTATAAATATTAATTTTTGTAACTCTAAGCCTAATATTCTTTATTTTATAAATATATATTATTTTTTATTACTTAGGAGTTAGGACAATGTCCTTCCACATTGGGAGTCTTTCAAAAATTCTTCAAAACCGAAGATTGAAGACATATTTATCTCTTAAAAGAAAACATAAGCAGTCGTTAGGTTTTTTAAGGAGAGATTGGAGGTGAGGATATAATTGTAATTTACATAGATAGGGTTTAGTCTTTGACTCTTTTCTATTGAAGCCTGAAGGCTATGATGCATGGACACGGACACGGACACGACACGACATGGATACGGCGACACAGATTTTTTCTTGAATTTTCCACGTGAGGAGTGTCGGACACGGTGTCCGACACGACACGACACGGCAACATGATATTTTTAGAAGTGTCCGTGCATCATAGCCTGAAGGTCACCCGAGCAAACAAACAGTTACAATGACCTCCTTGAACATAAGCTATCATCATGGAATTATCAATTCTTGCAATTTTTGTCCGAAATCAAGAAACCTCTCCTTCAGCAGAGCACTTCATTTTCCCCGAAAGAAGCTTCACAGTTATTCAGCACTCAATCGAGCTCAACCAGCAGTATCAGCAATGGCTTCTGCGTAATATTCTTCTCTCTTTTATATTATTTTTTGTAGATTTATAAAAATGTTTATTGCATCTTTCAACTGTTTTGGAGTGTTGGGATTATTGGGTGTAATTTAATTTAATTTCGGTTAAAATACTCTATTTTTTGTTTGTTTGTAGAAGTGTGAAAGAAGCCCTTCCTCACCACCATCATCGCCGCCTTGAGATGCCGCACTTCCAGAAATCCAAATCAATGCTGCGATGGGCCTTCTTCTTCCAGAAATCTAAATTTTTTGAATCTGTGTCCAAGCCGTGTCGGACACTCCGCAACGGAGTGTCCGATACCGTGTCCATAAAATTTTTTTTTTAATGGACACGGATTAGGCGTGTCGGAGCCGTGTCCGAGGCGTGTCCGTATCCGACACGTGTCCGACACTGCACGGGGTCGTTTTTCGAAGTGTCCGTGCATTAGAGGCTCAAACGCGGTGTGGTGCACCGCACCGCCCGTGCACGGGCACAGGCGAATGTGGCGTTTGATGGCGCACTTTGCACCTCACACTTGCGCATCGTCGCTAGGAGCCTCGCCTCCGAGCCTTTCTTTTGAGCCAGAGTTGGCTCAGCTTAGTCCTAATGCACAAATAGTGTCCAAACTCATCCAACTCAGTTACAAATTCAAATTCAAATATGTAGCTACAGATTAGTGGGCAATTAAGTGGTCAAGTCCAGACCATAAACACCTGAATTTAATTCATTCAAATTCTCATTTATTTTCGTCCGACACCTGAAGGCTATATATAGCCTCCCCCTTGGTTTGAAAAATGAGCAGCAAAACTCACCTGAATTTCTGACAAATTTCTATTGTCCGAAATTCCTTTTCAACTTGACATATATTCTAAAAGTAAATCATCTGTAACCTTTTAGCAAAACTCAAAGAGTTAGGGGTGATTAATACTTAAAGGACAGGGATCACCCGTGTGGTCGTGTCATTCTGATGTCATTCCCACATTTCTCAACACTCTGCCTCTTGTCTACCACAACCAGCCACCATTACCATTGCCCCTGTATCTCCTCCACAATCCAAAACAGACCACCATCACTACCATAATCAGCCGCACTAGCCACCACCAACCACCACCACCACCACAAACACTAAACACTAAACACTAACACACAAACACACACAATCAACCACCACAAAAAACAAGCACACACACAAACTCAGGTCCACAAATACAACACAGATCCACGCTCAGATATATAATTCTGGTGCGGTGCTTTGTTAGGGCGGCTTCGGTGTGCGGTGGTAGTGCTGCGCCAAGCGGCGGATGAGTGCTACGGTGGTGGTGCTGCATCGGTCGGATGGCGTGCGGCGGCGCTGCGTAGGGGGGTCGGACGGCATGCGGCGCCGTGGGGAGGGTGGTGCAGTGTGTGTATATATATATTATATTATAATCAATGCAAGTTATATTATTCAATAAATGTATATAACTCACTCTCTCTATGTAGACCTTTTTTAAATATTATGTTTAACACATTAAATTCAAATTTATTATATATAATTTATTATTTGAAATGACAAAATCATATTATTCATGATTTAATTTATTAAATTTAGATTTTTAATAAAGATTCAAATATAATTAGGGGTAATCTTTTGGAGTAAAAATTGTTATATTAAATGAAAGGGCAATATAGGAAAATCAAGTTAACATTTTGATGATATTATAAAAAATTTAAAGGAACACTAATTTTTGGATGTTTTGTGTAATTTTCAAACTCCTCAATGGGTGTATGTGTAATTATTTGAATAAGAGAGTCACGACTTGTAATTTCTAATACTCCATTGGGGTCTAAATGTAATTAACCCTATTTTTAAATATACGTTTTTGAGTGTATACCCACCTAACAAATGTAAAAGATAATTAGTATTTCTTAATGAGTACGTAAATTAATACTAGTAATCAGGGAGGAGCTTAAGGGGGTATCGCCCCCCTCCCCCTAAATTTTGAAAAAAAATTATTACCATCTCTATATTTCAGAAAAATTTTATTTTCGTCCCTTAATATTAGACTTTCACCCTCCTAATTATAGATTTTATTCCTTTTATTTTAAAATAAATTACGATTTCACCATCCTGATTCCGTCCTGGCTAGTAATTAGCGATGTGCCAGAAAAGAAATACTATTAAAATGTAATAAAATTAAAATTTTAAAATAAATAAAATAAAATAATTATTAAATTATAATAAATAAAATTGACAGTGAATACATTATTGGAGATTTGGAGTGGTAAAATAATTAAATAAATAAAAAGAAAAAAAAAAGAGTTTAAAAGATAAAATAATTATTTTAGGAATAATTATAGCAAATTAATGAATAAATTTTATTGTTTTAGGAGAAAAATACACCGTACTATCCTGTGTTAGGCAAAATAAATAAAAAAAAGGGACAATTAATAAAGAGGACCAAATATGTTGAAAATTTATCATAAACCCCCTAGTTTGAAAATTTTATGTTTGAGATCACCAATACACAATATATTTTTCCTAAACCCCCTAATCACCTAAAAAGACTATTTTGCCCTTACGTTTTTCCCACCGCCAGGCTAATTTTGTTTCCTCCAAACCTCCACTTTACCAACTCTCACCGGCCACCACCGGAGTCATCTTTTTCACACTTTCTTTTCGTGATTGGTGCCTAATTTTCTTCTGGCGACGGAGAGCATGACGGTAAAGCATATCAGCGGAACTGTATGAGACCATTTGTTGTTCTAGATTTGAATCTATCGATGTTGTAATCTGTCTTGTGCTTTATGTGCCTATTTTGTTTGGATTGTTCTTTTTGCATTTCATTTTCATTTTGATATCTCTGCAATGTTTTTCTAGAAATTGTTGATAGTTTGTTTTTATTGTGCTTTCTTTCTTTTGTTTCTTGATGTCAACAAACGATTCAATGGTTGTTAATGGACAGATTATCTTGTAATTATGTTTCCTTCAACATCGTCGGCGCAGGGTGAGTTTAGGCCGTTCTGTTATTGTGTTGTTGCAGCCCGTGTTTTCACTTCTAAGACTCCCAAAAATCCTCATTGGAGGTTTGCTAAATGTCGCAAGGGAACTTGTAGCATGTAGGTGTGGATTGATCCAAAACCGACCCCTGAAATGATAGCACTTATCGCCAGCTATAGCAAAAAGATCACTGTACGGGATGCTGAAATCAGACTTGTGAAGATGAACTTTAATTATTTGGCAACTCTTCTTCTTATCTCATGGTTAGCCTTCCTAGTACGATGCTTTATTTGATTCTTCTTTGTGCAAGATTATGGGTGATTCTTCATTTTTGGTAATATGTTCACCCTCAGTTGTAATCCTAAATTTAAACAAGCATATATTTCCCATGCGCAGTCAATATTTGTAGTGTATATTCAGGGACGGAGCAAGGATTTCATGGAAGGGGGGGCGAAAATTAAAAATATATATAATTTTTTTTAAAATAAATATTATTTTATTAAAAATAAAATATTATTTTATTCGATATATATAAATAAAACAAGTATAACGTAAAATTTAACTTATTATTTTATCATTAAAGTCTCAAGAAAATAGGTGCATTATCATGAATTGTTGAAGGGTAAACTCTCAAGAAAATAGATGAATTATCATGAATTGTTAAAGGGTCATGGTTTATTGCTATTTTGAAGTAAAGCTCCAAATTTATTTTACTCATAGTTCCTAAATAAATTAAAAAAATCATGGACTCAATTTAACATGATTTAAAATAAAATAATAAGTCAAATAACAAAACAATGTAAATAAATGAAAATTCATTTATCTTTAACTATTTTGATAGTCATAGAGATAAAAGATAACTTAACAAATTAATTATAAATGTTATCCATAATTAAAAAAATAATTAAAATTATTATTTAAGATACAAATTTTTAACTAAATAATTTATCCATAATAAAAGAAAAACTAAAATTAACACGATTATCTTCCTAATAAAAGTCAAATTAAAATTATTATTTAGATACAATCTTTAAACTAAATAATCTATCCATAATAAAAAATAAAGAAATCTTAATATACATAAATCATATCAACACTAAATTATATAAAATTAAAGAGAGTATATATTATCTAAAATTAAACACAGTTATTATCCTAAATTAAACACACACGTAGTTATCTTTAATCATAAATTTGATCTAAATAATTTATTCATAATAAAACAATAAAAAATAAACTAAAACTAAATATAAGTTAATATTACCTGTTGGTTTTATTGGATAACTTGGATCACGATCAACCTTTTTTATCCCCACAAATGTAGATTTTGAAAATTAAAAAAATGAGAGTTTTAAGTTGAGCACAAGAAAAAACGGAGAATAGAAAAATTAAAGAGGAAGAAGATGTAGATAAAAGATTAATTTAAGATTTTTTAATATGGAAAAGAAGATCAAAAGACTTTTTTTATTGGGAAACGAAGTAAAAAGTGCATTTGGATTGAGAAAACTAATCAAAATTAAAGTAAATTAATACTAAAAATAAATTTTAAATTGGTGAGGTGTAATTTTATTTGGAGGGGGGGGGGGGGGGGACAAATTTATAAATTTAGGGGGGGGTAAAATAATAAAAATTTAAAATTTATATATAGTAAAAAAAAAAAAAAAAAATTTTGGGGGGGGAGGGGCCTTGTCTCCGTCTCTGTGTATATTGGGTTGTTTATTTTCTCGTTTGGCGAATGCGGGGGAATGAAGGTATGGTATGTGTTTCATGGTCATATACCCTGAACTGAACTGAACTGGTAACTTGTAGAGTCATGAATTTGTAATTCTGTACTGAATTTACAGTTTGTAGAGTCCCGTCTTAAATGTTTCGAATTAAAAGCTGACTTTGTAGAGTGATGCGTTAAATATTTGGAATTAAAAGTTGGCTTACTATTTGGAATTAAAAACTAACTTTGTAGAGTGATGCGTTAAATATTTGGAATTAAAAGCTGGCTTTGTAGGGTCATTCCTTAAATATTTAGAATTAAAAACCGACTTTATATAGTGATGCGTTAAATATTTGGAATTAAAAGCTAACTCTGTAGAATCACGCCTTAAATATTTGGAATTAAAAGCTGGCTTTATAGAGTCACGCCTTAACTACGAAAACTCGAAGCTAAGATCTCAAAATTATGGAATTTCTACGTACCTTGCTGATTCCAACTTTCATTCACATCAAAATATTCAATTGGAAAGGCAAGTAATTAGTAATTGGTTATCCCAATTGGAATTCAAATGTCATATCTATCTAATTGTTCCATGGTCCTATCTCATCTAATGCAACTTATAAGGTAACTCGTCATTTATTGGAAATTTAATTTTCATATTAATTCAAATTTCAAAGTAATTATGAATTCTGAAAAGAGTTATATGCACCCTAACTTGTTTGTGTTGTTCGAAATGGCAAAAAAAAGTTCGTATTGTAAAAAATCTTATAGAAAACCTTGTGTTTTTTAAATTTTGTACAAAAATTCTTATGGTCCGCAATTGTATTATATTATATGCTCAGGTTGTGAGAATTTTTTTTAGAAAAATGTTTTCATATTTATATGCATAGTCTTTTCTTAGTTTCTATAATTTCAGTTTTTATCCCAATATTTATAAAAGGGATAAATATTTTGAACTGTCTGTATTGTCGTGATTTTTAGAGTTCCAATCCTGAAGTATAAAAAGTTGACGTTTGTAACCTAAACTATTGTTTTGTAAAAAAAGTGCAACTTGATTCCAATGAATGTGTGACACGTACACGAAATTTCTTCCACGTGTCACACGATGAGTGGAATCAAATTGCACTTTTTACAAAACAATAGCTTAGGTTGCAAACGTCAACTTTTTATAGTTCAGGATGGAAACTCTAAAAACCGCGATAGTACAGGATGTTCAAAATATTTATCCCTTTATAAAATTTCTCAAATAGGTCTTAAAATAATTTATTTTAATATATGATCTTTTATCCATTAATTTCTCTGTAATGTATTTTTTCTACCTAACATTTGGTTTATATTTTTACTTTTATCTTTTGTTTCCTAATAACAATTTTTGTGATATTTATATTTTTCATTTATTTCTTTTATATATTCTTTCCAATATTTTCTTGTATATTCAATTATATTTCTTTGAAATTTTTTATTTATAGATATTTTTTGTCACTTTTATTTTCATAAAAAAGGCAACAGGTGTGACTCAAACAACTCATGAGAATTTTGTTATGTTTATTCTTATAAATTATATGATTTTTTATCCTAATCTTTAAAATATAGTGTTTATCTTACATTTTCAGTATTAAGTGGATAACACAAAAACCCAAATTTGAAACAAATCAACATCTAATTAAGCATATATACCCAACATATAAAAGGGTTAAAATTCAAATTTGACATCACCATATTCGAATAGGATGGTCTTTTGACACAATGTAATTATCAATTTAATATTATTTGGGGAAAATTGCGAATTTGGGATAGTAACATACCCCATTTTGCATTTTTGAACTTTAATTTGGCATTTCTGATTTCAAGTATAGTAATTTTAAAAATTTTGCAATTTCAGTCAAATGTCAACCGAAAACTTGCGCCGGAAAACCGCACGTGATCGCCTGAAACCGGTTGAAGTTATACGTGGCAAAACAAACTATTAGGAAAATTGCAAATTTGGGATAGTAACATGTCCCAATTTGCATTTTTGGACTTTAATTTGGCATTTCCGATTTTAGGGACAATAACTCTAAAAATTTTGCAATTTCAGCCAAATATCAACCAGAAACCTAATTCTACACCGGAAAACCGCACGTGATCGCCTAAAACTAGTAGAAGCCACGCGTGAAAAAATAGTCTGGGCCACATAAGCAAAAGAAAGTCATGTCAATTAAAACATAATTTCACATGTGGTATAATTAAGAACTTTAAACTAAAAACGCAAAACTGACAAAAAGAAAAAATGGTCATGTTCTTTCCCCTATTTATTTAAAAATTGTCTCTGTCATTTTATGAGTCTCTTCCTTTTTATGTATGACATCGCCACTCTTCTTGGTAGCATCCACCAATTCGAAACCTAATTTGAAAGCCATATTTCGCTCTGAACGTTTTTTAGATGCCGCTAATAACCAACGAATGACAAGTGTTTTTCCTTGTGTGGATCCTGATGAGACCTAAAATCACGCTCGAATCAGAGCCGTCCACATGTCAGCACATCGCTGGCTAAGGCCAAGACGCTCGCATTGATGGGCTCGTGAGCCTTCCCAGCCCACTCATTTGCCAGCTAATATAAACCGTCAAGCCTCGGACGACAATTCAGGTAAAGGGCCAGAACCGACGAGTTTGACGCTCGCATCTCGGCCCTCAGGGTTACCCTTCTCAGGGAAGCACCCACATGGGGGGCCCCATTAATGACGCTCGGGATTTTGGCTTGACGAAATTGTCAGATTCCTCCAGGATGGAACCAGCCCGAGCGACAAAGTTGAGGCTCGGAAGATCAAGAGCAAGGCCCCTCGTTTCTCATTGGATGCCGAGGGTCGATTATTCAAGCGATCCTTCCTGGGCCCACCGCTGAGATGTTTGAGACCCTCGCAGGCTAAAGAAGTTTTAGAGCATGTGCACAGTGGAAGTTGTGGGAACCACTCAGGCGGGCGAATCTTGGCAAAGAAAATCTTAAGGAGTGGGTTCTATTGGCCCTCGGTATTGCAAGATGCCATTAGATATTCCAAGAAATGTCCCAAGTGCCAGTTCCATTCCAACACTCCTCAGTTGCCGGCAGCTCAAATGATTCCTATTGATGTTTCATGGCCTTTTGATCAGTGGGGCATTGATATCGTGGGACCTCTCCCAATGGCGGTCGGGCAGAAGAAGTTCGTAATACTTGCTGTGGATTATTTCACTAAGTGGGCTGAGGCAGAAGCGGTCGCTAAGATAACGTTCAAGGTTGTGAGGGATTTCATTTGGAAAAATATCATCTGCAGATACGGCATCCCGTGGGTGCTCATCTCAGATAACGGTTCCCAGTTTATCGCTGCTGACACACGGGATTGGTGCTATGAACTAGGGATCGAACAACGATTCACTTTCGTGGGTCATCCTCAAGCTAATGGTCAAGCTGAAGTGACCAACCGAACCATACTCCAGCATCTGAAAACGATGCTCGAGAGTAAGAAGGGAGGATGGGCTGAAGAACTTCAGGGAGCTCTGTGGGCGTACCGTACTACTCCGCGAGCGGCAACGGGGGAAACCCCTTATTCCCTCGTGTACGGCTCCGAGGCTATGATACCTGCGGAAATTGCTCAAGAATCCGCACGCGTTGCCTATTTCGAGCCTACTGCCAACGAATCCAATCGAGCGTTCGAGTTAGATTTGTTGGACGAAAGAAGGAATGTTGCTTGGGCACGTATCCACAAATACAAAGCGACCGTAGCCCGCCAATACAACAAACGTGTTAGAGAAAGGACTTTCCAACTGGGGGACTTGGTCCTAAAAAAAGTTGAAGTTTCCAAACATGTAGGTAAGTTGGACCCTAATTGGGAAGGCCCCTTCAAAGTCATCCAGGTACGAGCAAACAATACCTACCTATTGGAAACTTTGTAAGGCGAGCGGCTCCCTAGGCCATGGAATGCATGTAACCTTAGAAGGTTCTACGTATAAACATCATCTTCTTTGTAAATTGCCCGTCTGCGGCATTGAGTGCTTCCCTTCGACGGAAAGCGTGTTGTAATCATTTCCAAAAATGCATCCATATAACAGTAAGTATTTAATTCTTTGCTCTTATTATTTGCTTGCTTTCTTATTTGATCTAATGATTCGAGCGACGAGAGGCCTACTCCGTGTCGAGCATCCTCCACGTCGAACGGCCTACACGACACATCAATCGTCCCAAAGCTACACTGTCCAGGTGTTGATAATCATCCACCCGGAACAGTTTGAACGATTGGAAAGAGCAAATCCTAAAAATGAGCGTGTCGAACAGCGGGGAGCACAATGCTTAACTTACGCCAGCTGAGTGCTCGCCACTCCAGCTCGTGCTCGTAAGAACCCTAATGACCCTCAACTTATTGAGTAAAAACACACTCATGAAATAATGGATTTTAACTCAATCGCTTCATGTGCTCCTCGAAATAACGCTAACCCCACGGTTACGCTCGCTTTGATCCCATACTTAGCAAATCCTACTGATGATTTCTAAAGTATCTACAACCTAATGGAGCGTTCAAGACGAGGGTGCACATTATGGGGCCAATACTTAGGCGGATCCCCAGAGATTTCCTAAGTTCAAATTCGAGCCCCATTACAAAAACGGCCAGGGAAACATCCTCGCGTTCATGTCTACGCCCCTCAAATTGCCAGGTGCTGCCAAGCTTTAAACTGATGACGCATTGCAATGAACGCCAGGGCACCTCCTAAAGAAAACACCCTCGCGCACAAACAACACTCATCGCAAGCGTTCATACAAAAAGACCAGTTCATACAGGGAAAAACGACGAGCGCAATGGAATATCATCATTCACCATTCAAGAAGTATAAGAGAAAGCACTCGAACATCCAAGCGATAAAAGAGGAGTTCCAGTATATGAAAAGGAGCATAAAGGGATCCAAAATGTTCAGAAAGTGACTGAAGGATTAAGTACAAACAATAATTGTTCATAAATATGACAAGGAATTTAAACCGACAAGGAAAGGGATCAACATAAGTAGTTTCACTGGGCTGGAGCATCGGGCTCAGGAGGAGCGGTTGCGAGGGGAACCGGGGCCAGCACGTTGGCATCAGAAGTTTGGGCCTCACCATGTTCCTCGGCGTCTGCGGTGTCCATGACGGTGCCCTCGTCTTCTATTTGGATGGGCTCTGGGGCTACAGTGTTGGCTGCAATGAACTCCCTTTGGAGCGTTTCCACCAACTCCTAGTACTCGGGCTCTGCCAGATTCTCAGTAGGATCATCAGGGACCATGGGCTCGCAGTTTTCGTCCAAGTCCATGCGCAACCGTGCATCAGTGCGAGCGCTATCCGGAGCCAAGCCTAGTCTGACCATTTGCCCAATGGCTTTGTGGAAGAAACGCCGAGCGTTGTCAAAGCATTGCATGTTGGCCGCAAAAACAAAGGCTTTGGAACGCACGAACTTCATCACCGCGTCCCAGGACACCCTCGCTTCCAAGCCCTGTACTTTGCCTCGCAAGTCAGCAAGGGCCTTGTTGGCTGCCTCGTTCTGGCGAGTGCTCTCCGCCAGCTGCTCACCCAGCTCCCCATTTTGTACCCTCAACTGGTCCCGCTCATCCTTCAATTTCCTGTGACGCTCATTTAGGACCAGAAAGGCGTCATCGGACTTCTTCAGGTTTTCCTTCAGCTAAACGTTCTCAAGGTTGGCAGAATTCAGTTGAGCGCTGACATTGTTGTAATCCTCCTGCAATTGGCCCGGGTCCGTGATGCGCAGCAACTTCTTGTACTTGGCCTTATGCTCAGAATAGGCTTGCGCTCGCCCTTGCAAATTTTTCAGCCTCGGGATTACCTCCTGGGAAGCCGTTAACGAGGGTCACTGTCAGAACATAGAAGGAAGAAGGGGGGAATTTTATAAAGAGAAGTAGAGACCTACCGTCAGAAGGGCATGGCAGGCATCGTCAGCAACACGAGCGGCATCATGCTCGTTCAGTTTGTCATGGTCGGCGGAGAACTGGAGTTTTCCGACAATGTCGGAGACCATGTTGACAGAAAAGGCGCTCTTTTTCAACAGGACAGGACCGTCCTTCCTTTGGCGCTTGTACCGAGCGTCACCCCGGCAGCCAATTCTCCAGAAATCTTCATCCTCGGAGGAGGATGTGTCGCTACCCTCACCGCGGTGGCCTACAACCACCTCCTTCCCTTTACCGGAGATTGGGATAGAGTCCGGCATCCTCTTCCTTTTGCCTTGGCGCTCAGCCCTAATCCCTTCTTGGATGCGGACTAACTCCCCGGATCGGTTG
Organism: Lantana camara; assembly: GCA_037501455.1. Lineage (NCBI taxonomy): Eukaryota > Viridiplantae > Streptophyta > Magnoliopsida > Lamiales > Verbenaceae > Lantana > Lantana camara. Next base: position 9,106,988 of record CM074865.1, read on the forward strand.
TGGGAAGTGCTGGAGCTAAGTGCTATAGGCCCCTCGGGAGCAACTGGAGTAGGGGTAACCTCCCGAGCGCCATCCACGGTGAGATCCTCGACAGGACCAACAACTGGAACCTCGTTTCCAGCACCTCTGCCTCCATCGCCTCGCCCTTGCCTTCGCCGAATTCCTCTGCCCCTCGGCGCAGTTGGGGGTCGCTCTTGCTGCTGCTGTTGTTGTTGCTGAGGGTTAGCGCCAGCTCCCTGAGCACCCAACATGCGGGAAAGGGCTTCAGCATTCATGCCTTGGGATAATATTTGGATGCCTGCAAGTAAAGAGGAACGAGCGTCAGAAGATTGATTGCTTGGATCGTATATACAAGAATACAACAATCACTGTAAGTTAGAGGACTATTCTAAAGGTTAGAGTTGTTAGTTCCTAGAATCTAACCGTCGAGGGCCATGATGTCAGCTGGAGGGTTGAGTATCATGTCTGGGGGGCAAGATAAACCATAACGGAACAACACTCCCTCATTCTTCATCAGGGTCTCAGCCTTAATCCATTTTTTCTCAGCCCTCATCTCGAAGGCTAACCCCTGTGCCCAATCCTCAAAGGCTTTATTCTTCGTTCTTTCCCTAATCAGAGGACCCTCACCATGTATCAACCACCCGCGGTGAACCCTGAAAATTCCTCCTGGAGCCCCCACGAAAAAGTACTTCTCCTTCCAATGCTCGCCATAGGAAGTAGATGGGGAATCTATCATCTTAAAGCCTGATTTAGCTTGAGCGTAATAGAATCCATCAGTAGGGGATGAGCGAGTCGAGCGGGCCACCTGTATCAAGCTATCAAAGTTGATGATCGAGGGCTCGCGACCTAGAGCAACCATCATAATCACGAAGGTATTAATCAGGGCTATGCCGTTTGGCAGAATTTGTGAAGGGCAAAGCCTCAAGTGATGGTAGATGTTGACAACGACGGGCGGAATTGGGAACCTCAAGCCCCCGGTAAGGACCGCATCCCAGTAGACCGTCATCATCCCAGGCGGCGGTCGGTTGGCTCTTTCCCCCTCCTCTGGAAGTCGCATGGGAAATACTGCCTCATCCCAATAAGCATTCGCCCTCAACTCTTCCAAATCGTCGAGCGTCAGAATGCTTGCAATCTCATCCGGAGATCTGTCAGTTTGATGACGATTATCCTGCCTCACTCGAGTGGCAGGCTCCCTTCCTCTCCTCTGATGCCTTCTGGAAGGTTCAGCCTCAAATGGACGCCCGGATGGCCCCGCTTCACCCTCGGGAGCCATCATAGCCACTGTGATCCTGTGATCTTGGGGTCTCACAGCGCTGTTCAAAACTGGGAATACTCTCTCCCCCTGTCTCTGCATCTCCATCACGTTGTGCATCTCCTCAAAGAGGTCGTTCATTCCTCCGGGAGCACGCTCATTCATCCCTTGAACGGCGGCGTCCACCTCTTCTTCCCCGGCGTCAGCCGGAGCCTGGGCCACCGAGATCGCCATGGGAATTCCTTCATCTGGGTGCGCCCTAACTAGGGGAACAGCTATGGGGACATCGCCATGAGGGGAAGAGCTCCCCACCGACATCTCCTCAATCTCCCGTACATAATCATCAGCTTGGTTTCCGGCCATGTTCAGTTTTCAACTTTTGGAAACGGGATTTCTGGCAGAGAACTCAAGGAGAGAAAAGAAATTTCTGAAGCAAATGCAATGGCAGGAACTGGCTCTTCACTCAAGGGTTTCACTCACTCAACCTAAATCTAAAAGTTAGTATCAGAATATCAAGATTCGTGGAGCTTTACCTAAAGTTGGAAGAATGGAAGCTCGCCGGAGTCTGTAAAAATTGCAGAAAATTCTTTGACTGCTTAAAGGCTGGAAGATATCTGAGTGCGTGAAAGAGGTTCCAAAGCTCTATAGGACCCTATTTAAAGGGGATAATTTACATGATTTAGGGCTGGGAATTCAAAATGCAATCATTTCCCGCCTAGGGAATCCCCCCACTTTTGGTAACCGCCTCACGTCTCCCGGAGTGCACGCGCCCACGTTCCCACTCAGCATTAAATGCGGACTTGACAGCATTCAATGTGGTGTCAGTTTGTGTCCGTTACGGAAGGCCAGCGGTCACATCTCTAAGTAAAGGCCTGACCCTCAGACATTCAAAATTCAAGGCTCCTTCTTTATAAATTCTACAGTACGCTCGAAGCGATACTACAGAATTTGGGGGGCAAAATGATGAGACCTAAAATCACGCTCGAATCAGAGTCGTCCACGTGTCAGCACATCGCTGGCTAAGGCCAAGACGCTCGCATTGATGGGCTCGTGAGCCTTCCCAGCCCACTCATTTGCCAGCTAAATAAGCCGTCAAGCCTCGGACGACAATTCAGGTAAAGGGCCAGAACCGACGAGTTTGACGCTCGCATCTCGGCCCTCAGGGTTACCCTTCTCAGGGAAGCACCCACATGGGGGGCCCCATTAATGACGCTCGGGATTTTGGCGCTCAAGGGTCATCTATCATGGGGAGCCCATCTGTGGATTGTTCGAGCGTCACCAACGCTCGGGAGTGACCCTACTTCTCATGCGACGGATCCTAGCCTTCACAAGCGGGTTTTGGTCCATCATCCCGCGCGACCCTCGCCAACAACCTCTGACACAAAGGTAGTGCACACCATTGTACCTGACACGCCGCCTCCTTTGCAGAAACGTCACTCTCACACCCTCACAGGCTGCCACGTGTTAGGGCAACACAGGTTTGGGACCACACGGTCAATTTACCCATTTACCCTCGCCCCTAACATATAAATAAGGGGAGAACACATGCATTCTGCCCCAAGTCATCTTCTTCACTAAATACCACACAACCGAACTGGGCATCATCTTTCCTCTGCATCTTCATCTTCTCAAAAGTCTCATATACTCCACCATTTTCTGCACCTTTGCTGCACGATTTCTTGGTGTTATCCTAGCTGGAAGAACCCACGCTCATTGAAAACCCAGTTCCTGAGGCTCCTACGCCTGTGATGGTCTTCCCTCCTACATACAAATTCTAAAGTGATTGGTGTCTAAATCCTTCACAAGTTTCTGCACCATCAGATCCTATTTCAATGGGAACTTGATGAGTCGATCCACTTACACGTTTTGCTTTTACTGCTATATTGGGAGTTACTCCACGTGTTGCTTGATGTAAAACAAATAATGGATTTATTTTTGTCTTTTGTCGAATTTTTTTCATGACTCAATAGAGAATTTGATAAGCCAATGATTTTTTTCCGTTTTAAATTTAAATAAATAGGGGAAAGAATAAGACCCTTTTTCTTTTTGTCAGTTTTGCGTTTTTAATTTAAAGTCCTTATGTCACATGTAAAATTATCTTGTAAGTGACATGACTTTCTTTTGCTTATGTGGCCCAGGCTATTTTGCCACGCATAAGTCCAACCAATTTCAGGCAAACACGTGCGGTTTTCTGGTGCAGAATTAGATTTCCGTTTGAGATTTGGCTGAAATTGCAAAACTTTTAGAGTTACTGTCCCTGAAATCGAAAATATCAAATTAAAGTCCAAAAATGCAAATTGGGATATGTTACTGTCCCAAATTTACAATTTTCCTGATAGGTTGTTTTGCCACGTATGACTTCAACCGGTTTCAAGCGATCATGCGCGGTTTTCCGATGGAGAATTAGGTTTCCGATTGAGATTTGGCTGAAATTACAAAATTTTTAGAATTACTATCCCTGAAATCAAAAATGTCAAATTAAAGTCCAAAAATGCAAATTAGGGTATGCTACTATCCCAAATTTGTAAGTTTTCCTATTATTTGCGATCAGATTGTTATTACAACTAGACATAAATTGATACGAATTACATAAAACCTTTACAGTCATTCCGGGTAAACAAAAACCTCCCAAAGACAAACTGAGATGGGTAGACTGTAAAACTCGAAAAGATTAAACTGTTTATAACGAAAAACAATTGAGTTGAAAAAGTGCGAAACTTTGGTAAAAAAAAAAAACATTTATGTAATAGTAAGTTTATGATTGATGATCATGTTGTCTTGTTAAAACTTACACTTACCCATTCCATAGTGAAATTAAATGACTAATCTCGTTGTTTTATATTTAATCGCTCATTCCATTGCTCATCTTTTAATCTCATCAACAACTTCCTATTTTGATTCAAAAAGAAAAAAAAAAAAAAACCTTCCTATTTATATTTGCATTCTCCCTTTTAAAGGTTTTTGTGTTTTGTATTTATTGACTCATATTTGATTATTTTTTCCCAATTCTTTTTTAAAGAAACCTTACAATTTTAATTAGGTCAAGTCAAACTATAGTTTATAAGCCATAAAATACTGTTAGAAAGAGCACCAAATAAAGACACTTTTTAGTAGTACTTGTCATGGGAACAAACACAACTATACCCATGAAAATGTGAAAAGGCCATCGAATTTTCTATTTTCATTACGCGTTTCATTTCTTATCTCTCCCATTCACATATGTCAAGTGTATTTATAAACGATCGAGATTAAAATAAATAGTCTTACGATTTTTTTCTCATACCACAATTATTTCTTTTTTCTAGTATCAACCTTCACCAATATTACCCACGTGATGTATATGTATATATACACAAGTAAAATAAGAGATGAAATACAAAATTCAGAACATTCAAATCGAGACGAGAGGGCATATATCTAAAATATTCCAATTAAAATATGTACCCATAATATTTCCCAAGTTGATGACCATAAAAAAAATGTATGGGAATGAATACAAGGCCATGTCAAATCTTTGGAGCATATGTTTGCTACACAAAAGTTAATGTGCATACAACTCATTGGTCTATCTCCTTATCTTTTGGAACATTTTCTCATCTCCAAAGGATCCATCGCCTTCTTCCTTTTGCCATGGCTAAGTTCTCAACTACTCAGAAAAATCCTTTTCTTTAGGGGTAAAATGTAAAGTTGATCACGAAATGTAAAGTTGGTTAAATTTAAATTTCGTTGATCATGATGAAATCTGAAGTTGTTCTATGAGGTATCTGCACGGTTCATCCCTATGTTATGGCTAATTAACACAGAATCCTATAATATAAAATATTACAAAGAAAACCTTATGCTTTCAGAGTAGTTGCACATAAACCCTGAGATGGTAGATTATAGTTCACGTTCTGAAATTACGGACTCAAATAGTATTTTTATTCATGTTTTCTATATAAAATTACTATTTTATATATTATAAAATTGTTACAAGCCCAAGATAATGATTTGAATTCCTAAATTTTGGTTAAAGTCTCTTCCACTCAACCATATCCTCCCGTCATTCTTAATTCTTATTTAAAAAGGGAAAAAAATACAAATTATTACAACGAGAGAGAGGGGTTTCTGAGGAAAGATTTAAAAAGTATCCAAGGTAGAAAAGAAAAAAAAAAAAAGGACATTACATATTTAAAATAAATAACATAAAAATGTAAATGACCTATTGGTGCAGTTTTCATTGAAAGAGATGTACAATATATGATAAAGATTCCAAGATATGAGAGGGGTACCCTAATTAGATACAGATTCTTGCAGCTGAATATCACTCTAAGGAGAAGGGCCCCTCCACCTGCATGTGGCCACTATTTCTCAGCAATGCCCTCATTAACATTTCAGCTACTTGCTCAAAAGCTCGAATATTTTCTCTAGCTTTTCTGCAACTTTAATGGGATCATAACCTCAGAAACAATTCATATATTATATTTCCTGAGATTTCTTGGCCATAAACTTCTATTTTTAGAAGCCTGCAGCAGAACAAGAAATTAATGAAATATGTTTTATAAGTATGTTGATTTAGTTCTTGTTAACAGACGAGTCTCATGAAGATATCTGGACGAGTGAAAAAGTAAAGAAACATTAAGTTTCTTTTAATGATTATAAATGAAAGTGGAGCTAATTAAGTTAAGAAAAATTATAGGAAGTGGGAATCAAATAGATCATGCAGCAATAATATTTTGCATGTTCCATCGCCTTAAAGCAATGCTGATGATGAAGGAGAAGATTTAGTACGATCAGGAATTGATTCTACTACGAAAACACAGTGAAATAAAGATCCAATAATCTTGATTCCAATGATCAAGTGGGATGATATATATATATATAGACTATAGTTATAGTGATAGTTATTAAAAAAAAAAAAAAAGTAAATTGAAATGCCAATAACCATCAATGGTGTCTACAAGAATGATGATAACTCAGAAGAGTTCCCAGAGTCTGAGTCAACAACCAAAGCTCATGGATAAACTTCAACAAGGAAAAAGATAAAAGGAAAACGACTGCAATGATTCCGCGTTATTTTCAGTTCTTTTCTCGTTCAAAATTCCATCGTTTTACACATTCTCAGTAAATTGTTTTCAAGAACTAAAGTACACTCTTATGTATGATCAAAAAAATTTTGAAGTTATGAAAATCAGGAGTGACTATGCTTGTCTGCACGTAGAGCAGTAGATCGAAGCGCAACTTGTTTCTTGGAGATCTTAATCTAATGCTGATGATAAACAAATACATGTCAGGGAAATGCAGCATTAAGAAGATATCTGAAAGAATATCTAGTACTGCTGAGTTTAATTAAATATCCCCGTGATCACAGCAAAAGGTATATGATAATTTGATGGCGTTGGGACGTAGGCGCATCTGTCCATTCCCACCAGCTGTTGAGAAATTCCCTGGTTAATCCACTTGCTGATGATGGTAATATCTTGAAAAAAAAAACAGAAAACGACGTATCAAGAATTCTCAAATGCTTGCTGTCTGTCTTGAGAGGTTTAGTCTAATTACACAAACCTCCCCTGAGATCTCAGACATTTCGATTCCACAAACTCTCGTATTAGAGAATTTAAATTGCATTAGGATCGATCGTGATGGTTTTTTATATAATGTTTATGATTATCCTATTTGACCTTTACTTATTGCTCAATGGTGAGTTTAAATTCATAACTGTAAATAGCACGTAGTAGGAACTAGGAAGACATCACGTCTAAATTCATAACTGTAGTAGGAGCTAGGAAGACATCACGTCACTGTAGGGGAGGTTTGTGTAATTTTTGAAACATCTGGGGAAGTTGGTGTAATTAGGCCGAGTCTGAAAGCATGTTGGTGCAATTTATTCGTATAATTACGTAGATATAAAGGAAATATTCGTCAACTTGCTCCCTTGCATCTGCTTTTGTGGTGTATATAAACACTTTGTGCTTCAAAATCTATGACCAAAACCAAACATACTCACACTTCTCCCTTGACTGAGGCAGCAAAGCCAAGTACACTTCTTCGCTTTCCCTCAGAAAAAGAAACATTACATTTAGTCTTGTGATGGCATCAAGCTCCATGTCATCTTCATGGTCACCGAGGCAGAACAAGCAGTTCGAGGACGCTTTGGCCATGTACGACAAGGATACACCCGACCGGTGGCATAACATCGCCCGACATGTCACTGGAAAAACAGCCGAGGAAGTTAGGAGGCATTATGAGGCACTGGAGAAAGACATTATGAAGATCGAAAACGATCAGGTTCCGATCCCGAATTACGGAGGCATATCCAACGGCCGTCGATATGGTTAACCTCAGGTACCCCCCACCCCAAAAAAAAAAAAAAAAACTATATACAAGTAAATTTTAGTATTATTCCACTTGTGATATGATTTGTTGTATTCAACCGAACCGGATCTGCAATACAAGAATTTTCTATCAGGTTAATATGTCAGATGACTAATTGTCTTAAAGACATGCAAGATCTTAACCAAATTACAAAGTTGGAATCTTTCTGACAACCCTTTACCGAGATTTGTTTGTAAATGGACTAACGATTGGTTTGTTGCATGTTAAACTGCAGGCGTCTGAAGAATCTGAAGGTGCAATGATTTCGTTTCCTTTGCATGTGTGATTTTCGTCTTCTCTTCGATCTGCTGAAGAATGTACAATTTACCCGTCATCATGTTTCTCTGAACTCTCTCTGTGCAATGCCGGAGAAAAATAAGATGGAAGAAGTATTGTAGTAGTCATAGCGTCTTGTTTACGATCTTTGTAATGACAATGTTTGCGTGAAAATGTATGATAGTACTATGTTTGTACCCTCGTATTCTTCCTCTCTCTTCTTACCAGTAATTTTCAGAATCAAGCATCGTTGAATTATCTGTTAAGGATCAAAAAGGAATATTTTTTCGACCAAAAAAAAAAAAAAGGAATATTTGTCTGTAAAAAGACGGATTAAAAAAATGTATTATGGAGATGCGGGGTATCGATCCCCGTACCTCTCGCATGCTAAGCGAGCGCTCTACCATCTGAGCTACATCCCCTTGATGAGAAGATGTTCTTCAGTTTCAGCTACATAATCATATTCTGATGTCAGAAATGAAGTTTAGTTTCTCCAAACAGGATACCATTTTGGAATGTCATCCCTCACCTGAAATCACGGTTATCAGCTTCCAACACTTGTTCTAATCAAAACGACGTGCTCATGACTTTAATTTCGATCCTATACTAGCTTAACTAAAAATTTTATATTCAAGTGCTACTATTGATATCAAAAAGTTTGCATCTTAATTGTGTGTTGTTGCAGGTTAAATTTTAATGAATAGAATACGAAAAGAATAAAGGGACACGTGCCTATATTTATAAACTTAGGTGATCAAAGTTAAAGCCATGAATAAATTGTTGGATGTGATGTACGGATACGGCGACACGAACATGGTACGATGCGGATATGGCAATACGAATTTTTTCTTGAATTTTCTACATGATAAGTGTCGGATACAGTGTTCGACATGAGTGTCAGATATGATACGATACGAAAAAATAATATTTTTAGAAGTATTCTTGTATCATACACTATTGCGTATTACTATTGATTACATAATGATGAACCAAAATAGAAATCATGTGACATGTATTTTTAAGTTCATGCCTGCCAACTTAGTTCGAGATGAACATGTTCCTTGTCAGATTGTCTTAATTGCGCCTCTACAGTGTGTGTACCAACAATTCTCACTTACTACCATTAAATTTATCAACATCAAAATTCATGTCTTTTTAAATTTAAACAACAATCACATTTACATTTTTAATTTTTAGCTTTGTGCATTTATTAACCTTATTAGAATGAAAATTGAGTACATAAGTAACTTAATTTGGCCTAGACATTAAATTATAATCATATCAACTAGAATTTTGCATAATATAGCTATTTATGTTTATTTTTTATATTTTTGAATATATTGAGTTCAAATCACTAAAATATAAAAACTCTCCACACTGATGATAATGTAGCATCAACGGCTCAAACTTCAAATTTTTAATTAAATTACAACAGTGTCAACTGCCAAACCGCTACTCAACGAAAAATAAGTAATAAAACGCCGAACTGCTACTCTACGACAAATCAGTAATAATCACTACAAATAATGTTTAAGAAGAACAACATAATAAATAAACCTTAGAACGCATATACAAAAACATTTATCTTTGGCTTAAACAGCATTAACATGAAATTAAACCCAAGACAATGCTTAGACACAGCAGATTAAACAAAAACTACTGATTAATTAAGAAATCATAAGTTTATTAAAGAAGTAATTGCAATGGTCTTGGAATTACTTCTTCATCATAACTAAATAAACAAGAAGAAGCATGCATAATATGCACAAAACTAATTTAAATACCATGCTAAAACTACATTAAATCTCTCCAAATCCAATAATTTTTTCATTTTATTTTTTGAAATTCGAAAGCCCTAATTAATTAGAATAAAATTAAAATTCATGGGGAGTAGTACTAGTTTTCTTCGCGGAAGTGATCTTGTTATTGTGCATCCAGACTTTGAAAACCTGTCTCTTGACGCCAACCTCCGCGCAGAACCTCTGCACTTCTGCGTCATCTTCTCTCGGGATCCGCCACCCGCACTTCTCCGCGAACGCCAGCATCTTCTCCTTCTGCTCCGCCGTGAACTTCGTGCGGAACCTCTTCTTCGTCGCAAAATGCGGCGGCGCGGCCCCCGCCGCCGCCGCGTTCGGATGGAACGGGTGGAAGTTCAGCTCCTCGCTCGACGAGTCAGTGCCGGCGCTGCCTCCCCCTCCGCCGCCTCCGCCGAAGGCCATCTTCATCGGATGCAGCATTGGGCCGCCCCAGTGAGCGCCGCCGCCGCGGTGGTGGCTCATGGAGGGGGAGGGGAGGGGCGGGGGGAGGTGGAGGGGGTGTACCACCAGTGCCGCCGACCCCGACTCGGCGTGGACCTCCTTCCGGTGGAAGTTGCGGTGGCAATTGCAGGCGGCGCATTTTAGGGCTTCAAGGGTCCCGTCGTCGCCGCCGGGCATGAACTCGCCGCAGCCGTCGGTGACGTTGCCGCCCATGTTGGCGGCGTGGTTTCGCAGGCACTCGCGGTAGCTGATTCTCGGGTTCGAGGGTTTGCACAGCTTGGATCCGCCGGAATTCAGGTCGGAAGCTGATCTCGTTTTCTCCGGCGGGTTCTCGATTGAGTTGTTGGTGGTGGTGGCGGTGGCGGTGGCGGTGGCGGTGGTGTACGCTGCCGGGGAGAACCCTTGCATTCTGATTTCCTTGTCTTCACCACTCAAAGACATGATTTTTTCCTCGAGAAAACCCTAGAAATTTCTCAGCCACACAGGAAATTAAGCTTCTCACAGATGATGAGACAGTAATCAGTACTAGCAACACTAACAAAGAAACCAGAAAGTAGCTTAACCAGTTAATTAACTGCAGATTTCTTGGCTATAATCTTCATAAAATCCAGCTCCTAATCATCTGCTAATCCCGATCCACTCAAGATCCTAAATTCATCTCTAAACACCCTAAAATTACCAGCAAATCAACTCGAACAAACAAATGGGCTCAATCAACTGGGAAAAAGCATCTCAAATCTTGAACATTAGGGAAAAGGGTTTGTCCTAAACTAGCCATCTACCGCAGAAACACCTCAAAGATAACACCTTTAGCCATCTCTAATGGAGCTTTTCCCCTAAATCACAAGAACAAAGCACTGAAGTAAGTGAGATAAGAATGTGAAAATAATAGAGAATTAGGAAGATGGAGAAGAGGTAGGGTGTGGGGTTGGGATGGGGTGTTTGAGTGTGTTGCAGTGGTTCCAACAGCCAACTAAGTCTCCAACAAGAGACAGGTTGGTTGCTTGTGATGAAGCTAAGAGAAAGAACAAAGAAAGAAAGAAAGAAAGAAAGAGAGAGAATGAGATGAGAGAGAGTGACAAGATTAACAAATGAGTGCTTTTAACATCAAACAAACTTAACTATATCACCCCATTAAGGAAAATCTTAGGTTACACGCATCCAATCAAATCTCCTTAAAACGTAGTCATTATAGCACACCATCAAATTACCTATCCCAATATAAATCCAAGAAATTCAAACCCTATTCGGCACATCACACGATAAATATAAAACATTCATCTTCTTATTATATTGATTTGATCGAACCAGATTCGAATTGAAATTACCCATAAATCCCATCAAAAGCCAAACAAATTAAGATCGAGTCAAGTTTAATAAAAGAATCCTATTAATACCCTAAAGAGAATGTAATTTCCGTAAGATAAATGCACAAATTAAGACAAGAATGTTTTTTTTTTTTTTTTTTCAAAATTTAAAAAAAGAAAAAAAGAACCGACAAAGTCATGTTCGTCCTCTCCCACGCCCTGCCACTTGGTCCCATCCCACCCCTTCATTATTGCTCTTTCTTTCTTTCTTATCTTTGGGTGTTTGACACAGTTCCCACGTACCCCATTTCCTTTTCACTTTTGGGACACTGCTAAATCCGACAATAATGCAATTGCGCCCTGAGATTTGACGCCCATCCCTTTTTTTTTTTTTTTTTGCCAATATTCAACGCTTCGTTAATTAATTAAGTTAAGTAATTATAATTATAATACGTTCCATTCTTTTTGCTAAATAAAGCATGAGTAGACGCCATTAGGGCTAAAGACTCATCAAGGCATCAAGTTCCGGCTCTACCTACGTAATAGTGACAGGTGCATGTGAAATACCGAAAGTGCCCTTATCTCATGAATTGTGATAATGATGATATGGACACACGGGAAGATAGGATGAATAATGTACTTGACCTAACTCGTCTCTCCAAAAATTAGTTTTTGAGGGTGAGTTAGGTCGAATACATTATTTATCATGGTACGAGAGTCAGATTCTATTATAAACTTGTCTCTTCATCCTAACAGATGTTTCGATTCCTGCAAAATTAACAAACTAGGACGTGAACTTTGTAGTAATCGAAACATAGGCAATCAGAAATCGAAACATGTGTGAAGGTAGAGAGACAGATCTAAAGACCAAGTATATTCTGGTTCATGATATCAGGAGACTTCTTCAATTCTGAAATCTGAGAAATATATCCTAGTTAGAAAATTCTTTAATTCCTCGTTCGCTTATCTCCGATATCTCGCCGGAGTTCTTTAATGGTTCGAATAAATTAGGGATAAATATTTTGAACATCTTGTACTATCGCGGTTTTTGGACTTTGCATCCCGAACTAAAAAAAAATCTACGTTTGCATCCTCAACTATTGTTTTGTGATAAATTAAACCTGGTTCCAATGGATGTGTGACACGTACCCCAAATTTCTTCAACGTGTCACATGATGAATGGAACCAGGTTGCAATTTATCACAAAATAATAGTTGAGGATGCAAACGTAGACTTTTTTTAGTTCGGGATGCAAAGTCCAAAAACCGCGATAGTATAGGATGTTCAGAATATTTATCCCAATAAATTAATTAGTAACTGCATCTGCACCGGCATAAATGTTAAAGCCTTCACTCTTGCTAACTCTAAGGTTTCAGCAGAGCTCCAAAATGTATGTATTTAAGGTTGGGAATAACGAAGTTAATCAATGTTGGACGGTGGCTTATGCTTAAATTGCTGTATACCTTAACTTGAACAATGTGGTCATTTTATTAGCTTTATACAATGCCACATCAGCAATACACTATATGTCAAAGTGAAATTCTTTTATAAATACTTTATGGGCGAATTATATCTGATTACCCTCACTTTAGGCTTAATTACAATTTAGTTTCCGTACTTTCGTTTATTACAAATTAGTCCCTGACTTTTGTGTTCCGTTTGAGGTCCCTATTTTCAGTTAGGGTTCCGTTAATTTTTTTTCTTTTTTGCCCAAAATATCCCTAAGGACTATTTTGTTATATATTGAATGTTTAGGGGTCGTTTTGTTAATATTTATAAATTTCAGGGATTGTTATGCAAACATTTGTGTTTAAATTTTATAAAATAATAATATTTATAATTTATGTATATAATTGATGATTTTTATTTTTATTATATATATATATATTGTAATTTTGAGGAGAATATATAATATATCTTTAATAATTAAATAAAGACTAATGTTGCATATATATATTGAATTTCTTGTTAAATACGGATAATTTTATAGGGAATTTTTTAGAAAACTAATCTCAAAAAATTTGGGAGGATAATTCATGGCAAATCATGTCATTCTTTCTGTGTACGAAAAAAAATTGAAAATTTACACCACCACAAAAAAAAAAAAACAAATTTATATTTTATTTTAAGTTTAAAAATCATAAAATAAAAAATATTGAAAAAAATTAATCTCACACAATCTGGAAGGATAATCCATGGAAAATCATGTTATTCATTCTCTGATACGAAAAAATTAAATGTTCCTTCATGTATTTTCTCTAATTTTTATTTTTCATAGACATATGTGATCAAATTTAATGGCAGATTGGACCAAAAATGTGTTCTTGACTTCAACAATACATAGATCTGTAAAAAAAATTCTAAAGTCATGCCAAAACAGTTTCTAAAGTTCAAAAAACTCTCTTTGCTCTCAATGGTGAAAATCCTAAGAAGAAAATTTTCTCCCGCCATAGAAACCCATCATGTTCGGTGGTGTGGGGAGAGGAGAATAATGGAAATAGATTTTGAGGAAGTATAGATCTGGAACCGGTAGTATGGTTGTGGTGGCGACGACGATGGATGATGGGTTATTTGGTGGTGGAGGGCGATCGAGCGGTGGCGGTGGTAGAGGTGTTTAGTTGTTTTTTACGGATCTATGTATTGTTTAAGCCAAAAATTTATTTTACTTTTTTGGGGTGCAATCTGTCATTAAATTTGTTGGGAATAGTGCCCTGAAAATTCAATTTGTTGAATTAATTAAACTAAATTTACAGCGAGTTGTGAGTATTTCACATATTAATAATTAATGACGTGTGGTGGTATTCTCATATGAAATGTGTTTCATAGGAAAAGACTTTGAATACCGAAATCACGTGTCATTAGAGTTCTAGTCGGTAAGATAAGAATATGTTCTTATCAAGACTATAACGTGGTTATATAAGATGATTAGTCTTTCGTCATAGGGAATGGTGATTCCAATTATAACACGTTGATGATTTTCAATAGGATTGAAAACATCGAACTGGACCACTGAGATTATTTATTTTATACTGCTATCTAAAATGAATAAAATCTCAGGAAGCATTGTACTCTTAATCCTGATAATATTTCGGCTTTAGGCATGTAGTGTTAGTCACTGTAACATACTCGAAGTGAGGTCTCGGTAACGGGTGGCCAAAATACTTTGTATGATTCGGTGACAACATGAAATGTGCTAAAGAGTTATATTGATCGAGGAATCTGTGGTCTTGCTGGAAGGAAAAGATATCCTTGAAATAGATTTGCAAAAGTTTGAATTAAGACTTTGGCCAAAGCACTTCGCGTGATAACGTCACCGAAGTTGTATGGTGAATGTGTTTCACATACAGAGAATTTGAACTTAAGGCGAATCAATAAATTTCAAATTAGAGATGAAAAATAAATGATAGTAGTTGCAATTTATTTTTCATGGATATCTACACGGAGGAGTAAAATGCGAAATTATTCTAGATCGAGAAATTCGTGAATAATTTAATTAATTTTAGAGTGCTACAATATTTATTTAGTAGAATTAAATATTGTTAAATGGTAATTAATTATTATCATGGGATGATAATATATTAATTCGTTTGGAGCTAAAATTAATTAGTCCTGCAGGTTCCCCTGCAAGCCCCAATTAAAAACTCGAAGAGAAAATATTAAAAGGAGAAAGAGAAATGATTTTTCAAAGTGTTTGAAAATAGCCAAGGGATTTATTTTAAGAAAATAAATCAAGTTCCAAAGAGTTGGAAATGCCCGGAATTTTATTTTGGAGAAAATAAAATTTTAAATTTTTTTTAAAAAAAAAAATAATAATAATAATAAATCGGTGCTGACGTGGCATGGTCCAGGTGGTGCTGACTGGGCGGCCGCGTGGCACGCCACGCGTGCGACACGTGGACGGTCCAGATCGCGCCACGCCATCCCAAAGCAACGGTCCAGATTTGTCTGGACCGGGTCGGTCAACGGGACGGATAACCCTGTCAAACGGGTCAGAGAACCGGGTTAATGGGTCGGGTCTCGGATAGGGTCGGACGGGTCCGGTTCCGGGTCGGACCAGACCCGGACACGTGGCCAAATGAGAATCGACCACGTCAGCCCCAAACCCTAGCCGAGAGTACATTACACGCGCCGCCTTTGGGCGGCACGTGTGGGCGCGTGCTCGGCGGCGTTGGATTCGTGACGACGAGACCTTGAACGTGGTCACCTCGGTTTTCTGTCCAAGTTGGCTACGCAAGTGGAGATGTGAAATGACCATTTTGCCCTCCGTTTTATGCCTATAAATAGGTTGATCCCCTTGCCATTTTTCTCATTCAATTTTGGGAGAGGTTTTGGCTAGTTCTTAGCTTTGAAACCATATCCCATTTTCTCCTAGTTAATTCCGATTTATTTTGGAATTAATTTTAATTAGGTGTTTATATAAAACGCCTAATTTCGGGAGATTAAACCCTGAAAAGGGTTTCCTAGTTTAAAGTTTTATTTTCTCTAAGTATTTAGAGAAATACTTTCGGAGCCCACACTCCGAGGGTGTCCCTGGGGTTATTGCAGGGAAGCTCTGCCGGTTTCACGAGGAAATCAGGTATCGGATTCTCGGGAGATGAATTCGGGAGCTGGAAAAATGCCGTTAGATAGCCATGTTTGCAGTACGGTAATATTTTACAGTTGTTTTAGTTTAAGCATGATAAATTATGTGCTCTTAAGTGTTAATTGCATGTTAGATATTTATCTGATTAAGTGATTTAAAATTTATAATCAATTGCATGTATATACTTGAGTAGATCCGGCTAAGTCTTCCGCTTTGTATTAAAATGTTTTAGAAATATTTTAATACTTGTATTATAATAAAAATTTTAAAATGTGGTCACGGACCGCTACTGTTCTGGGCCCGCCTCCCAGCAACTGGTATCAGAGCCGTGCTCTAGATATATACATGCGATGCATAGTTTTAAATCTGCTACTGTACACGTAAATTCTGTCAAAGGAGGCTGGTTTTTAAGTGGGACCGTTTGTGACCCCTCCAGTGTTTCCTGGGAATTTACGTGGAATGGTAATTTTCTGGGAATCGATTTCTATAATCTTCCTAGTTAATTACCGAATCAGTAAACATGATTTAAATTATGAGATAATTTATTTATAACATGTTTACTTTATGCATGCCATTTATTTTAAGCATGATAATTATGTGATAATTATATGAAAACATGCTTAATTTTTTTTTTTTATGGCATGATCATGATAATATGAGATATTATGATATTTCAATTATGCATATTTTATTTAATGTGATTAAATAGTATTGTTTAATAGAGATTAGACGCGATGCATAATTGAACTAATATTTTTCGGCCTAATTAATAAATAGTTATTAAATTGCCTTAAAATATTATTATTGGGTTTTTAAATATGATTTAGTAATCCTAGTGGGAGGATATTAATAAGATTAATCACTTCCAACAATAAGACGCCAAAAGTGATTATTAGATAATCAACAGATAATCCACACCTTTTTTTAAAAAATTCAAGTGGGAGCGAGATGAAAAGAGTTGGATTCTCACGGCCTCCATTACCCTCTATAGTATAGTGAATATAAACTACTCCCTTCGGCGGGTATGTATTCGCGGTATACAAGATTAGACTTCTACGGATAGAATGAAATGCGACGAAAGTCAGCTCGACCACGCCTCCGTGGAGTGTCTTGACTTACTCGTACGGACTTCTAGGTAATGGTACACACTTGACTAAGTAATGTATTAACCTCCCTTCGGAGCTCTGTTACATTTATTTAGAGGCCAAGGGTTGACGTGGTGGATTGACATTGTTTGGTAAGAGTTACCTAGATGACATGTTAATTAAGAATAGTTCTTACTTTTCTAAGCGGTTTTCGACCTCGCCTCCGGGGAGTCAACTGCGGTTAGTTAAGTCACCATTGCGTAAATCAAAATGCTTACGTGGATTTCATTTATTGATTGGACGCAGAAGAAAGTGAAATACATAATCATAACTTACATTTATTTATTTATTTCAGTTTTATAATTACGATCTCTCTTAGCCCACTCCAAACTGTATGTCTATAAGGAAATAGGCTAGTAAGGGTTCAACTATGCTGATTATTAGGAAATGAATCTTGACATCGTGTTGAGACAAGAAAGTTTACGTACTCACTGAACTTTATCTGAAAATTTCAGAAACTACAACCAGTCAGGATTAGAAAGACACTTATTCTAAATGGATCAAGTGTGATGATCTAGCTAGTCTTATATCCTGACATCTGTCTTAAAAGTTCTTAAGCATCAGACGCATGAGATGTCCACTGATAAGAACATGTGTTGAAGACAGAGTCGTATGAAGGTACGAGCCATGAAAACGGTTGTCAGTTAAAGATGTTTGAAGGATCACTGTTTCAAAATCATATTATGAATATGATAGCTAATCTGAACGAGATTGAAAGCCTTTGTGCTTAAAGAAACAATCTTAACAGACAGGATACGATCCTATACTCTCTGCCTAAGTCGTTTAAACGTTCAGGATTAATTTTAAATAATTTTTTTTTAAAACCTAACCTGAACCAATGAACGACCCCAATATGGTAGAAAGGGTGATATAGACTAAAGGAAAAGTTCTCTTTAATCAGACATCAATATCCACGGCCTAAAAAGCCAGTAAGTGGAAGAAAGAAAAAGGAAAAGTCCCCAATCTAAGGTTCAGAAATAGAAAGTCAAATCCAACAATGGTAAAGTGTTTCTATTTCGGTGTTAACGGGTATTAGAGAAAGAAATTATCCAAAATACTTAGTCTGTCTATTTGTTACGCCGTTTAGATAAGATATGAAGATATCTTACTCGTTGAAAATATGTTTAGTTGAAAATTCACCGGACTCCTGGTGTGTGAACTTGAGATCAACTAATCATATTTGCAAGTCGTTGAGAAGATTCAAACTAACCAAAAAGTTTGAAAAACGGCTAACACACAACTACTGCTCGGGGATAATACAAGTGTAATTGTATTAGCAGTAAGGACTATAAAGTCATATTTTGGCAATAGGGTTTTATATTACGGGTGTTGTAACGCCCCGATTTTCAGACAGTCAGGTACGCTCGACATGTGTGGGTTTCGAGCGTTAGGATTTTATTTTATTAATTTTGTTTAATTAATTTAAACGTGTTATATTAATTCTTATAAATTGTTTTCAACATGATTACGTGGAAATTGTATGAAATTCATTTCATTTTGAGAATTCATGTATAAATGGAATTTAATTGTTACATGAATTAATTGTCCAATTTGTATTAATTGCATAATTGTTCAAATACATAAAATAGAGGACCAAATTGCAAGAAAAAAATCTTGGGGACTAAATTGATCAATTTGTAAACCTTAGATCCTCAATTGCATAACTTATAGAACTTTAAGGATTTAATCATAAATATTGCTTATTTTCCCCAAATATAACGATATATGCATCTCTTCCTTGCTCTTCATTTCATTTCATCAAGAATCATCATCCATTCTCTCTTCTCTCTACCGAGTCAACATATTATAAACGCAAAGGAAGATTTCATCAAATTCATCAACTCTTTCCAAGGAAATTAGGAGTTTTGGAGCTTGATCATCTTCCTCATCTCTTTTCTCCATTTCTTTAGCTCAAGGTTGGTATTTGCATGAATTCATGATTCTTGATCATATTTGAAATAGCTAGGGTTTGATAATTATGTACTAGATGGGTTAATTGGAGATGGAAGCATGATTATGTGATCATATCTTGAATTATGGCATGAATTGGAGCATGAATTCTTGAGTATTTGGCTTGAATGATCAAGTTTGATCATGAACTTGGAAGCTTGGATTCTTGATAATATTTCATGATTTATATGTCTAAGTGTTATATTATCATCTTTTGAACATGTATGCATCATATTTCCAGAAATTAATAGTTTGTTGATCAAATTGGAATTCTTGTTGCTTTGTTGATCATTCCCGAGAGCCTCCCCTGTTTTGATAAGTTGCAGAAACAGGGAACGACTGTTCCCAGCCTCAAGGCATTGTGGGAACGGGCGTTCCCACCTTTTCAAATGAAATAGGCGGCCGAGACTGGGAACGGTCGTTCCCATTTTGGCCTGTGTGCCGAAAGGGCCGTTCCCAGCTTCAGCGCATTTTAAAATTGGAAAATCGTTGGCACGTTTTGGGGATTTATGGGAACGACCGTTCCCATTTACAAAGGGGGTCCGGAACGGCCGTTCCCACCTGACTTGCAGAACAAAAGTTTCTGCATAAAATTACGAAAATAACCCCTCGATCCGACGACTTCTTTGACCTCGAATTGCTATTATTTGATCCAATATGTACTGAAATAACATGTTATCATGCTACATTGTTTATTGCTCGATGTCTCGTACTTGATCACGCCGTGCGTCCTTATATGGAATAATATGCTTGAATTGTGGTCTCACGCACGTACATTGTCCCGTCTCTTGTCCAGTTATTCTCCAGGGCGGAGATTGTGGATCATGAGCACGTTCACGCATTCACGAGTCGTGTGTCACCTGTCAAGTGAGGTTTAATTCTAGTTATATATAACCTGTATAACCTTTACGTGATTTTTGGCCAAAGGTATTTATATTTATAATTTCATGAAATCACTTATCATTTCAAGTTATGTTATTGTTCATGAATCAAGCAAGTAAGTTATGTTAGTGTTCATGAATCAAGCAAGTCATGTTCATGAAAGCAAGTAAACGAGTTCTCCTGGCCAGGTCCTCCTTAGTGAGGGCGATGGGCTGGTCTTCGGGCTGGTGGTTGTCCGTCCAACCACAGGAAGAACAAAGCCCTATCGTGTACATGCGTTCTCCTGGCCAGGCTCTCCTTAGTGAGGGCGCTGGGCTGGTCTTAGAGCTGGTGGTTGTCCGTCCAACCACAGGAGGAACAAAACCCTATCATGAGCCAAAGGAGACTGGGGATGAATCCGGCACCACGGGTTGTCCTCGGGTTATTGCATGATTTTCATTCCATGAATGTGTTACATGATTACACTATCGCACGATTGCACGATAATTGAATTGCATGATCACCTAATGATTAACAAGCAAGCAAGCATGTTCATGTTCAATTGGAGTTAGGTTGGAGACCGGCCTCACTCGCCGGAGCCATGTATCGATTGCATGAAAAGAACAAGTATTTAATATTGATAGTTGTATTCTCGGGCGAAGCTATATTATTATTGAACTTGTATATTTATCTTTTATAAATCTTTACCCGAGAATATGACTTGCATGTTATCTGCGCTAATATGTATATAAACCCCTCACTCGGTCTTCAAAGACTGACGCCTCCACCTTTCAGGTTATTGCAGGTGCACGCTAGGCGGGAGTCGAGTCGAGTCGAGTCCAGTTCATGTAGTCGTGTCATTCGTGGTTCGTGTATTTAATTATTATTGTTAATTATGGAATTGTAGTTATTGTTATTGTTTAATTGAAGATGATAATGTATTGATATGTAACTTTAGAATATATCTTATTTGAAAAATGAGAAATGTCATGATTGGATAAATGGAAATATTTGATAGAAATTAGTTTATGCTTCCGCTTTATTTTGTTGCATGTATTAGTAATCCCGCCTAGCTTGTCGTGTATTGCATTGTCACCCGTTCGCTATAGGTTGGTTCATGTACAGATTGGTCGTTTCGTGTGTGGATTGACCTATAGTGCGGGGGTGTGGCACCTCCACGTGTCCGGGGTGCTACAGGTGCAGTATAAACAAAAATTTAATTTATGTGAGTTATTTGATAACTAATAGTTTAACTGTTTGTTTTGAACAAAAGTTTACCGCTAAGCAAAATAAAAGGTTTATTTGCTCTGGCACAATAAAAGATGGTCTTTTATACCTCAATGAAAACCCTAATTCAAGTTTAACATTTAGAAGCTTGACTTACCATCTAAGAGGAAAAACTTCTACGTGGCACTTATCTATTGGTCAATTGAATCTGAATAGGATCCAAAGACTGATTGTTGAGTCCTATTGACTTGAAAATAGTATCAATCTACGAATCCTATTTAGAAGGTTAAAATGACCAAAAAGAAGCTTTTTGGAGACAAAGGGTGTTAAGCCATGAACTTGCTTGAGTTGGTTCATACAAACGTATGATATTATGAATGTTCAAGCAAGAGAAAGTTTTTGCGTACTTCATCATTCATTTGAATGAATACTCTAGATACATATAAGTTTATTTGATGAGATTTAAGTCTGTAATTTTGAAGAGTTCAAAGAATATAAGACTGAAGTCAAAAAATCAAATTAGAAAACATATCAAGGCACTTCGATTAGATCGAAGTAGTGATAAGTATCTATGTTCACAGTTAAATAGAATTTCTCAAATGAGATTAGATCTCAATTATCTGTATGAGATACGTCTTAGCAAAGATGTATTACAGAAAAGAGAAATAGAACTCTGATAATGATGGTAAGATTCATGAAGAGTCATGCTACCCTACGAAGTTCGTTTTGGGGTCTTGCGCTCAAAACAACAAATACGTTGAACCTAGTTCTATCAGAGTCAGTTCCTAAAATACTCATGGATCTGTATCTCGGATGAAAACCATGTATCTCTTATCTTCAGATGTGAGATAGCCTGGTCCACGTGTTAAGGATGGAACCTGACGAGTTAGAACAAATAACAAAGGTTTACTTGTTCTAAGGTTATCCTAGAAGAACGAGTGGTGGTATATTTTGTAATTTGAGAAATCACAAAAGATGTTTGTGAATATTTCAAAGATAATTACATAGGTAACTACAAAGGGTGGAAGCAAAGTAGTATTAAAAGAAATAACAGTATTAGATATTGATTTCCGTAAACCCGTGATAACTGAAAATGTGTTAGATACATGTGATGTACCAAATACAATATGTGATGTAAAGACGTGTACACGAGAGCATCATTGTAGTGGGAGGATTGTCAGAAAGCCTGACAGGGTACCTAGGATTAACCCAAGAGTTTGAATCTAACGTATCTGATCCTATCACGTGTAATGAAGCTGTGGATGATATAGACGCTGACCGTTTGGTCAAAAGCCATGTAATCTAAGTTAGAATCTCTGTATTCTAACAAAGTCTTGAGCTTGTAGAGGCGCCTGAAGGCATTAAACCCATTAGATACAATTGGGTTCTACAAGAAAATAAAAGGAAAGAATGGACGAAAAAGTATAGACTTTAGAGCAACTTATGGCAAGGGATTTTACCCAGAAAGAAGAAATCATTTATGAGGTCTTCTCGCCTATAGCAATGCTCAAATCCATTATCCTCTCCATTTTATCTCATTGTCAATTATGAGATTAGATAAATGGATGTAAAGACTATGTTCTTGAACTGACAATTTCAAGAAGAAGAAATACATGGTACAACCTGAAAGGCTTCATAGCCAGAAATCAGGTGCATATAATGCAAGCTTAATAGATCGATTTATGATCTTAAGCAAGCGTCTAGATTATGGAGCATCAGAATTATAAGGCAATTTAGATTCTTTGGATTTGTATAGTTTCCTGATGAACCATGAGTGTACAAAATGACATCATGATAGCGTTGTAACATTTTCACTTTGTACGTAATTAATATTCTGCTCATTGGCAATGATGCAAGAATTTTGTCAATGGTTAAGATTCGGACGTCAAATCATTTTGACAAGAAAAGACCTATGTGAGACCGATGTTATTCCAAAGGATCAGACTTTTGTCGTGATCATAGGAATGAGGAGATTGGTTTATCACAAGAAGCATATATGGATAAGATGCTGGTAAGGTATAATATGACAAATTCCAAGAAAGGTTCATTACCTTTTAGATATGGAATTTATCTATCTCGAGATCAGTGTCCTGAGACAACTGAAGAGATAGAAGACATGATTAGAGTTCCGCAGCGGAAGCTTTATGTATGTTATATTATGTACAAGGCCAGCTGTCTATTATGAAATAGGTCTAAGTCAGCAGATATTAGTCAAACCCTAGAATATGATACTAGGTAGTAGTGAAAGCATATATTGGAGTACTTGAGAAGGACTTGAGATTATATGCTTGTCTACCACAGTGGTGAGCTCATTTCAATAAAAGTACACAGATTCAGATTTACAATCTGATTTGTATTCTAGATGTTTGACATTAGAATATGTGTTTACTCTAGAAAGAGCAACCGTTAATTGGAGAATGTTAAGCAGACTTGTATTGCTTACACTGCCATGGAAGTCAAATACATGGTAGCTTGAGAAGCAACCAGTTAAATGTATTGGATTCATGATTTCCTAGTTATTGGCTCTGAGAAACATCTGATAGATTCCTTCACCAAGGTATTGGCGTAAAAGAGTGCAAGACGAGTTTTGACACTCATGTGAAAGGAATAAGACTTAGATGTATAGTCAAATTGAATTTAGGGCAAGTGGGAGATTGTTGGGAATAGTGCCCTGAAAATTCAATTTGTTGAATTAATTAAACTTAATTTACAGCGAGTTGTGAGTATTTCACATATTAATAATTAATGACGTGTGGTGGTATTCTCATATGAAATGTGTTTCATAGGAAAAGACTTTGAATACCGAAATCACGTGTCATTAAAGTTCTAGTCGGTAAGATAAGAATATGTTCTTATCAAGACTATAACGTGGTTATATAAGATGATTAGTCTTTCGTCATAGGGAATGGTGATTCCAATTATAACACGTTGATGATTTTCAATAGGATTGGAAACATCGAACTGGACCACTGAGATTATTTATTTTATACTGCTATCTAAAATGAATAAAATCTCAGGAAGCATTGTACTCTTAATCCTGATAATATTTCGGCTTTAGGCATGTAGTGTTAGTCACTGTAACATACTCGAAGTGAGGTCTCGGTAACGGGTGGCCAAAATACTTTGTATGATTCGGTGACAACATGAAATGTGCTAAAGAGTTATATTGATCGAGGAATCTGTGGTCTTGCTGGAAGGAAAAAGATATCCTTGAAATAGATTTGCAAAAGTTCGAATTAAGACTTTGGCCAAAGCACTTCGCGTGATAACGTCACCGAAGTTGTATGTTGAATGTGTTTCACATACAGAGAATTTGAACTTAAGGCGAATCAATAAATTTCA
This sequence comes from Lantana camara, assembly GCA_037501455.1. Classification (NCBI taxonomy): domain Eukaryota; kingdom Viridiplantae; phylum Streptophyta; class Magnoliopsida; order Lamiales; family Verbenaceae; genus Lantana; species Lantana camara. The sequence continues at coordinate 9,131,542 of CM074865.1, forward strand.
AATTAGAGATGAAAAATAAATGATAATAGTTGTAATTTATTTTTCATGGATATCTACACGGAGGAGTAAAATGCGAAATTATTCTAGATCGAGAAATTCGTGAATAATTTAATTAATTTTAGAGTGCAACAATGTTTATTTAGTAGAATTAAATATTGTTAAACGGTAATTAATTATTATCATGGGATGATAATATATTAATTCGTTTGGAGTTAAAATTAATTAGTCCTGCAGGTCCCCCTACAAGCCCCAGTTAAAAACCCGAAGAGAAAATATTAAAAGGAGAAAGAGAAATGATTTTTCAAAGTGTTTGAAAATAGCCAAGGGATTTATTTGAAGAAAATAAATCAAGTTCCAAAGAGTTGGAAATGCCCGAAATTTTATTTTGGAGAAAATAAAATTTTAATTTTTTTTAAAAAATCGGTGCTGACGTGGCATGCCACGTCAGCAAGGTGGGCCCAGGTGGCGCTGACTGGGCGGCTGTGTGGCACGCCACGTGTGTGACACGTGGACGGCCCAGATCGCGCCACGTCATCACAAAGCAACGGCCCAGATTTATCTGGACCGGGTCGGTCAACAGGTCGGATTACCCGGTCAAACGGGTCAGAGAACCGGGTTAATGGGCCGGGTCTCAGATAGGGTCAGCCGGGTCCGGTTCCGGGTCGGACCAGACCCGGACACGTGGCCGAATGAGAATCAGCCAAGTCAGCCCCAAACCCTAGCCGAGAGTACATTACACGTGCCGCCTTTGGGCGGCACGTGTGGGCGTGTGCATTCTCCGATGGGCGCGTGCTCGGCGGTGTTGGATTCGTGACGACGAGACCTTGAACGTGGCCACCTCGGTTTTTGTGTCCAAGTTGGCTACGCAAGTGGAGATGTGAAATGACCGTTTTGCCCTCCGTTTTATGCCTATAAATAGGCTGATCCCTATGATGCACAGACACGGACACGACACGACACGGATACGGCGACACGGGATTTTTCTTAAATTTCCCACGTGAGGAGTGTCGGACACGGTGTCCGACACGAGTGTCCGACACGACACGACACGGCAAAATGATATTTTTAGAAGTGTCCGTGCATCATAGGCTGATCCCCTTGCCATTTTTCTCATTCAATTTTGGGAGAGGTTTTGGCTAGTTCTTAGCTTTGAAACCATATCCCATTTTCTCCTAGTTAATTCCGATTTATTTTGGAATTAATTTTAATTATGTGTTTATATAAAACGCCTAATTTCGGGAGATTAAACCCTGAAAAGGGTTTCCTAGTTTAAAGTTTTATTTTCTCTAAGTATTTGGAGAAATACTTTCGGAGCCCACTCCGAGGGTGTCCCTGGGGTTATTACAGGGAAGCTCTGCCGGTTTCACGAGGAGATCGGGTATCGGATTCTCGGGAGGTGAATTCGGGAGCTGGAAAAATGCCGTTAGATAGCCATGTTTGCAGTACGGTAATATTTTACAGTTGTTTTAGTTTAAGCATGATAAATTATGTGCTCTTAAGTGTTAATTGGATGTTAGATATTTATCTGCTTAAGTGATTTAAAATTTATTATCAATTGCATGTATATACTTGAGTAGATCCGGTTAAGTCTTCCGCTTTGTATTAAAATGTTTTAGAAATATTTTAATACTTGTATTATAATAAAAATTTTAAAATGTGGTCACGAACCGCTACTGTTCTGGGCCCGCCTCCCAGCAAAATTTGATGACACATGTTTATATAAAATGAAAATTAGAGAAAATATACGAAGGAACATTTAATTTTTCCGTACCCAGAAAGAAGGACATGATTTGCCATAGATTATCCTCTTAAATTTTGTGAGATTAGTTTTCTAAAAAATTCCTTATAAAATTATCCGTATTTAACAAGAAATTCAATATATATATATATATATATATCCCTCCAATTTCATCAAGTGGTCATGTTAGAGACATAAACAGTCATGGATAATTATGAGATGAGATCCTTCTGAATGAGCTAAGAAAATGCCTAGAATTCTTATTTATTTTCTTTTGTTTTCCTAATTGAAGAAATAATTGGAAAATAAAATAGCAAGTACAAAAATGAGTAATAACCCCCGGTAGAGACTGACAACGTTAGTCTTTATTTAATTATTAAAGATATATTATATATTCTCCTCAAAATTAAAATATATATAATAAAAATAAAATTTATCAACCCTAACTGAAAACGGGGACTTCAAACGGAACACAAAAGCCAGGGATTAATTTGCAATAAACGAAAGTACGGGGACTAAATTGTAATTAGGCCTAAAGTGAGAATAGTCCGATGTAATTCGCCCATATTTTATAGGTTTAGTTTATATATTTTATTCTAGTTTATATATAATAAATTGCGATTAGTGGGAATTATATAAATCGCTAAGATAGAATAACGCTTTTTATCTATAACAATTGCATTTCTAAACTTCAAATATAAAATCTTTTAGCAACCCTTGGTCGAGTGTCTTTTTAGTTAACAGAGTGTGATATTCGATGCTTAGAGAGAGGTCGATCGAGAGTATATTATTGATAACCTAGAAGGAGGTTCCTTCAGCAAAGTGTCGTAACTCGTAAGCGAGTTCCAAATGATACTATAAAAATACTCGAGACACATAAACTTTTCTATAGAAGCTTTTCAACAAGGTCTTACTAATTCTAAACTCTTGTTGACAGCCACTTAGGTAATTCCTCCCTATCAATAGTGCCTTCATTTTTAGAAACCCGAATATAATAAAATATTCAATTAAATTAATATATTATAGCGCCAAACAACTAATCTAGATCGTCGGTTATTAGATAATATGTTTTCGCCTTACTCACCCCCAAAAGCTAACTGTTGAGGAGAGGTTTGCCAAGCCATTATATATTGAACACCACATCTTTTATAATTTGATGTGGGACATTTAACATCGGTAACACCAAATCATTCATAATCGGATCGACCATTTTTACCTAGCAAAGAAACAAATGCAGTGCACATGGAAAAATCAAATCAAAATGGTAATTGGAGATGTGAAATTACAGCAACAAGGGGGGGAATCTTGTAATTTAATGTAAAAAGGTTTTAACTTTTTACAGTGTGGGAAGAAAAGAGATTGGGCAATAGCCAATAGCTCGTCATGTTACGTTGTCTGTTTGCTGTTAATGGAGTGTGTTAGGAGGTTCTGCAAGCGCAGAAGGGCAGGCCCCCTTCCCATGCAAATGCTTTTCATTCTTACCCTGCACTCAATAACATTTCTTTCCTTCTTTATCTATCTCCTGCTCCTGCTGCTGCTTCGGGACTTGCTAAAGGAACACCACACCTTCTACACTGTTACCGGGTCTCGTCATTTATTGTTGCGTCTCATCTTTGATTTCACTTACATACACGCGTTAAACATAGTAATAGTCGGTTGAGATTAAGGGAGATAAAGAAGTATGATAGGAAAAGAACCAAATGTTCTTTCATTTGATCTTTGTCGTCTTCCGTCACATTCGACATGGGTTGAATGAGTGAAATAAGAGATGAAATGTGTAACTTAAAAGAGTAAATTTAATGTCTGAACAACTTATCTAATTTTTTAAGGAAAAAACATTATTTATAAATGTATATTTTAGTGAGACGATATTAGAATATATTATTGGAGGTTCTAAGTCATTTATTGTTACGTTTCTTCTCCTATTTCACTTACATACACACACTAAATATAATGATAGTCGGTTAAGATTAAAGGAGATAAAGAAGTATGAATATCTACCGCTTTCTGTCACATTTGACATACATGGGTTGAATGAGTAAAATAAAAGATAAAACACGTAGTTTGAATAGTAAATCCAATGTCCAAACGACTTGTTTTTTTTTAAGCGAAGAACACTATTTATAAATGAACATGTTAGTGAGATGATATTAGGATACGTCGAAGGTTCTAAATATTTAATATTTCAGATAAAGAAGTATGAATATCTACCGCTTTCTGTCACATTTGACATACATGGGTTGAATGAGTAAAATAAAAGATAAAACACGTAGTTTGAATAGTAAATCCAATGTCCAAACGACTTGTTTTTTTTTAAGCGAAGAACACTATTTATAAATGAACATGTTAGTGAGATGATATTAGGATACGTCGAAGGTTCTAAATATTTAATATTTCAGATACGCCTCTTCCCGTGTAGATGAATTTGCAGGTGTATGTAGATCCCAATGGATGAACCTCTCTTTCCTCGGATATTGATCGAGTTAATTAAATAACTTAGTTTTATAAAGAAAAAATTTTCAATTTCTCGTATTTGGACCGGTCAAATTTAGATAACTAGGTTTATAAGTTGGCAAATTCAAGCTAAATCAGTAAAATTATGAAACATAATATAATATAGAAATTTTTACTATAAATATAGGGCAAAACTATACTATTGCAAAATGAAAATAGAAAGTAATATGGGGAAAAAAATCTCTTTTTTTTTTTTTCGTTTGTTAATGGCACAATAATTCAAACAAATTCAGTTCAACTAAATTTCACATTCTCTAAAATAGAGGTTTGTCCAAGTGGTTAAATGATTATTTCTCCAACACAATGATCCAAGTTCGAATCTCTTTGGCAGAACGTGTGTTCAAAAAAAAAAAAGAAAAAAAAGCTAAATTTCACATTCCTAGGTATGGAAAGTAGGGGTGTACTCTGAGCCGAGCCGGCCTGTGAGCCGCACAAGTCGAGCTCAAGCTGGTTTGACTCGAACTCGAGCAATGTCAAGCTTAAGCTGAGCTTAATCAAGCTCGAGTTGTGTGTCAAGCCAAGCTCAAGCCCATTTGTTTGAGGCTCGAGACTTGCAAGCCGTCTCGCAAGCTAGTATATATATATATAAATATGTAGTAAATTAATCTATATTTATATGATTTAGTAAGACTAAATATGTGATATATTATATATTTTATCTACTTATTTTGACAATAAATATGATTTAATAATATTGCAATTCAATAATTACAACAACATATCATTATATACAATACTACTAACATATTACTATGGTAATATATAATATTTATCCAAACAAATAATTTAATAAAAAATAGATTCAATCTACTATAATAAATAATTAATTACATAAGTATATATCTTAATAAAATATTAGTTAATAATTTGTCTGGTATAATTATAGGATATATACAATAATTTATACTATATTATATATTATCTATAATACATTTATGATCCTTACCAAATTTTGTATCATAATATGTCTTAATAATTTGTATTGTGTAATTACATGATTTATAATTTATTATAATATATTTAATAATATTTATACATAATCTAAAATATAAGGATATATATTGATGATTATAATTTATTAATAATGCTATAAAATTAAAAAATATTAGTATACTATATATATTATATATCTTAATATCTTTGTTATTATTTAATAAATTCTTGAATGAGAGATAAAAAATATCCAACAAAATTTGGTGGCTCGTCGAGTCGAATCGAGCTCGGCTCGATTTTTTGGCAAACCAAGCTCAAGCCCTCCAAAAGTAAGCTTGACAAGTTCAAGCCATGCAAATAATTTTCAAGCTTAAACTCAAGCTGAATTTTTTTGGTCAAACTCGACTCGACTTGACTCGAAACACCCCCAGGGCTGTCAACGGGTTGGATTCGGGCTGGATCAGGGGATTCCGGATCCGAATCCGACAAGAGGATCCGAATCCAAATCCTATAGGATTCTGATTCATTTATTTTGAATCCATGTATAATCGGATCGGATTATATCCGATTAAATATCCGACCCGATTAGCAATAAATTTTAATATTTTTATTTAACAAATTTAATATAAAGAATAAATATAATTACATAATATTAATAAATAATAATTATTTAATGGATTATTTGATGATTTTATTTATATTTGTTTAAAATAAGTTAACTTAAACTTATTAATAAAGGAAAATATATATTTTTAGAGTAAATAATTCAAATTTTATTGTTATTTAAAGTGATAATTATGTGAAAATTATAATTTTAGTCATTTTACTTAATATTATGTACTAGTAAATAATTTATTTTAATTAAATATTATATATATAATCGGATTCGGATTCTAAACGGATCGGATTCGTTAATTCCATATTCGCTCCATTTATTTCGGATAACGAATATTTATAATCGGATATGATTCATCGGACATTTTTATCGGACGAATATGCTCAAATTCGAATCGGATTCGGATTAAAATCCGATCCATTGACAGCCCTAAACACTCCTAATGGAAAGTGGGTGCAAAAGCAGCACTGAACAGATTAACTTAAAATTTTGGGCTTATTGGCAATAATAATACTAGTTTGAAAGTGATTCTAAGAGTGCTTGGAGCCCAACCCGTCACACTTTCAGTTATTAATTCAATGGCCCAATAACATCATATATTAAGTTATAGAGCCCACTAAAGTTTCAGTCATAATATGGCTGCCATATTATATCTGACGGCCCAATTATAATTCAACGCGAGCATTACCAAGGTGGTCTTTATTCGAGAGATATTGGTCCAGTGATGACGGGTTAAATTACAAGTAACAAATTTTACTTGATTCTTTAAAAAGTTAAGGGTTTAAAACCTACTTATTAAAAAAATTCGTTGAGATGAGTTTTACATATGAATATGTTGCGTTCATGTGCTGCAAACATGTTGCTATACTAACACATGTTTATGCCCAGATGTCTGGGCGCCTTTATAGGCCAGTACGTGATCCGTTAAAGTTGCTAGGCAAGAGGGATCGTCTATTAATTATTGCCAGGCCTGATTTAGATCTTCATTTTAAGAATCATTGGCATTGTGTTTATATTAATGCCTAAGTAATTATCATATTTGTTTATCTTTTTGTGGAGCATTTCTGTTGTAACTCACTCTCCGACATGTGAATTGTTTCCCATACGATATACTTCGAGGTTTTTAGTTGCTATACTTGAGGAGGGGGCCTCGTTAATAAATCTGCGGTCGCATTGACCGGTTTTCTTAAATAAAATAAAATAAAAAATAATAAAGAAAAAAAACAACACCACTTATGAATATGTTGTACTTTCGGGTATACTGAAAAGAGGTGTTGGTTAGCTTAATTAAAAGTTTTATATTTGAATTCTTAAATATGCAACTGTGATTGATTAAAAAAAAAAATTATACTTATTAATTCTGTGTAACTAGCACATATAATGGGATATATAATTAAAATATATATATATAATCAAGAGGTATTGCACACCACATTAGGCTGAACAGTGGTTTTATACTATGTAGCGCCCCAACAGAAGGCCCCATATCCCCGGCACTGGGACCCGACCCGCTTATGAAATGGAGAGTCCATACACGATCCGAATCACGGCGAACGGGGACTCACTCACACACTAGGCTAAGCGGGAGCTAGAATCTCGAAATCAAATAAACAAATTTAAGAATTAAATGCGAGTGCGGAAGCAAAACATAAAGTCAATCACAATGTAGACAACAAGTGACGGGTTCAAATAACATAAATACCTAGTCCCGAAATTTCAAACATAAATCATAAAATACAATAAGCGTGTGAAAAGAATCTCACTGAACCACACGACTCGACAGACTCGACATCTGGCCTAGCACTCCAAAACCTGCAAGAATTGAAAACAAAGTCGGGTTCAGTCTATAGAAGACTGGTGGGTATAAAACAGGGCATAGCATATATAATATCGCATAATTTAAACACCCACACATGCACACTATAACCCCATACGAGGTTTTTAAGATATTTTCCAAGTGGGTAAAACTAAGGAAAACAACGCTCGGGATTACAACTATCAAATTCATATATTCCCTTCATAAGGTTTCATGGCCCGGCGAGTGGGCGTGCATAATCTCCAACCTTCTCCTCGTGTGTGGATATCAATTCAATCTTTTCATTAGTGATCATACACATTCTTACATATTCGTTCATAATCATAATCATATTCATATCATGCATATTCATAATCATAAACACTTACACCTTTTTCCTCCGGGTGGTGGACGGGTTAGCAAGACCCGACCACCTCATACATAGTGGCTAGTGAGGTTCATGAGTTCTCAAAAGCCCGATTCCCCTTCCTCACTAAAACTCCTAACGAGGTCGGTTGAGTCGTCATTGTTTGTTGGGACTAGTGCACGCGGATCACCGTCAGCCCGAGCTTCCCCGGATAGCCACATACACATAGTCCCGGGCCCTCATAATCATTGTGTTCACTGATCTCACCAAAACATTGGGTAAGGGTTCATAAATAAAAAGGGTCATACGTTTGAAATCATTTACCCAAAATGACTCGATATATATAAATATACTATTTTGGCTTAAAACATTTCATGTAAGGGATATATCGGGTCGTTTTAGCTATTAGAAGAGAAATCCACCTGTTACACCTTACCGACAATACCAAGGAGAAATAAAGACTTGGGAGTAACCTATGAACCCGGCAAGGCTCCGCCCTGGAGAAAACTGTAAAAGAAATGATATGGTGCGTACGTGAAACTCAAGACTCCAAATGAACCATATATGACGCACGGCAACGTTATGCACATGGTATGAGATGTTTAAGAAATAAAATGATGTCATGAAGCCACATAATTCAATTAATTCATTCCAGTGTATCTAATACATGAAGGTTTCATGTTCATTCATTTCCATACTTTCATGATTCATAGCAATTCAAGTCATGAATTTCATATAACAATTGTAACTCAAATATATCAAGTTTACATTTATAAAATAAACAAAACAAAGGCATTCAAATCATTTAAATATGTAAAACATAAAATAGATAACAATCAATTCCATAAATTAAGTTCATAAGTCATAACATAAAATTCCACAATTAGAAGGTCACACTTCATGAAATAATATCATACCACTTTAGTCTCATAAATTCATTTCAAATTCATATCTTCACATTTTATATTAAATGAAACCAAGAATTTCATGTAATGGTCATAACACGTACTATTTCATGTTTACAATTAGAAATTAGACAAATAAAAACATTCGAGTCATGATCGGTAATTAAATAACGTGAAATAGATAATAATTAAATTCTAAAATTCAAATAAATTACTTAATATATAAAATATATACAATATACATAAATATATATATAGACGTACACATGCACATGTACATACGTATACTATACATATATATACACATGCATGCAACCATATATACACAAGTATGTTTCATGCAAAATATATATTAAATATATATACTATAAAATTCATGCATGCATAATATATATTTATATATATATTTAGGTATACTAAATACATGCATGTGTAATATATCTAATATATACACTATACCTACATGCATGCAATTACGTATATATATAAATATAATTCATGCCTAATATATACTAAATGCATGCACACACTTAACACACACACAAGAAAATACTATATATGTATATACTTCACGTACAACGCACCAACCCACATGCATGCAATATATTATATACTTATACCATGCACAACATTAACCCATGCACATACAAGAACAATTGCAACCATAAAATCAAGTAAGAAAGCAAAAGGTGAGCAGCTCCATCTCCCCTCCCGGGGAGATTCCTTCACTAATATTCCCCGGCCGGGTGAAAAGGGAAAACATTACAGAAGCTCTCCAGATGAAGTCCCCGGCCGGGGACTCTTCACGCATAAATCTCCCCGACCGGGGTGATGTTTCCTGCACGAACGAACAGCTGCGCACACATAAACTCCCCTGTTTTCTCCTTCGTTAATACACAACAGAACAGGGGAAGGTAGCAGCAGCAACAAAGGAACAAAACAACAGCAAAACGACAAGAACAACAGCAAAACAAAAAGGGAAAAACTGACAGCACTCACGCAACAGTAGCAATTCAGGTGCAAACAGGTTGAAGTTCATTCATTATCTCAAGGTTTTCAAGAAGTGCAGCCATGGTAGGTCATCAAACACTCAATTAACTTGAAAATCATGCATTGAAATGAGACAAATACACCACATATACCATACTTCCAGCTCCAATTCAGAAACGCAACAAGGATGTACAAAAATTCAACAAAATTTCACATAACCCTTACTATTCACTTCCATAGTCATAACTCTATCAATTCTAACTCAAAATTAGGCAAGCATAGATTAAAATGGCCATAAATGAATATAGATCACAAATATATACTCACCTCTTGAATTGGTTGAAGTTTGGAAGAGATTAGAGCTCAAAATCTCCAAATTTGGAATAGTGATGGGAATAGTGTTTTTCTTCCAAGTTTGCAGCTAAATCCTCTCTCTCTGGTGTTGGGAACGAAATGAGAGAGGTGGGATCAGATAGAGCTTCAAGTTGTGAGCTTGTGGGTCCCAAGTTTACATAATTTGGTGGAATATTGGCTAAGTTATGAAGAAAATGGCTAAAGGTGGCAAATCTGCGAACGAAACTTGTTTCGGTTAAATTTCGGAGGTCGAAACGAAAAATATGAGGCTTGTTTCATTGAATCCAAATCTTCGATACGAGTTCAACGAAGTTGACGGAACTCGAATCCGAGTTCCCGAGCTCAAGATATCACATATGGAACCAAGGGTGCGCTAATTGCTCGTTAGCCCCCGATTTGGTTCCACAATTCAAAATAAATTCGTTACCACATCAAACGAAATCGAAAACATAAAACGAGCATATAAACATGTTCATAACACATAAATCTACGACATACTAAATTTTCATGAATTTTCGATATCACATCATATAAGAACGAAACGCGTTTAAAACACTCATGCGCAAACTTTAACAATTCATAACATTTAAAATTAAATTATATTTTAAATTAAATAAAATTCAACGATTTAAATGATAAAATTAATTAGTATAATTAAAGACATAATTAATTAACATTAATTCTTAATTATCAATTAAATAAATTAATTAACGAAATAAAATAAAATAAACTAATAACAATTTATATTAAAATTTAATATTTAAAACACTCATAAATAATTAATCACATAATTAAATTATTTAATTGCACAATTTATAAACACATACGACATATTTGTACAAATGAAAAACCGGGGCGTTACATACTATACCAATTTAATTAAAGTTTCAATAGGGAACCATGTAATTGTTTGGATAACTGGGTGTCTCATTCGGAAGTCGGTAAATGTTCCATTTAGTTCGATATGTAATAGGGATTGTTTAAATATTTACACCCATCGATTGTGTGTTAATTTTCTTTCTCATGTACATTTTACTTTAAACAGTCTATTTAACGTGTGGATCATGTCACTCCATATTTTGATTTGGTGCTTTCGATTGATAAAATATGAGGTAGAGTCTCATTAAAAACTCCTCGATCGCATGGATCGATTCCCAATGACAAAATATTTAATTAGAATTTCATATTTTGATATTCGAAAAATACAATTATCATTAATGGGGACTGCACTCTGCTTTATTTCAACTTGATTCCAACTAAAATAATTGAAATATAGGGTAAGGTGACATTTCTGTCTATTACATTGTTTACTTTTAATAAATAACGGATCAAATTGCAAGATATTAGTAATTTTAGTAAAAGGTACAATCATGACACATTAAACTTTGTGATATTTCTTTTCTTTAGTCTAACTAATTGCCAAACTTTGTCATATTTCTTTTCTTTAGTCTAATTAATTGGGTGACAAGACCATATATGGATCAACACATCATGCACCATATCTTTTTCTTGCATTTGGGTCTTGATCACTATAATAATACAATGATACCAACATTAACCAATCATAAAAAAAAGTTTAACATTCTTAAGAAATTTGTAATTATGTCCCGCAAGTTGATATATAATTTAATAGATATTAATAATTAGAGACGAAGACAATTTTTATTATTTTGCCCCCCCTAAATTTATAAATTTGCGCCCCCTCCAAATAAAATTACACCTCACCAATTTAAAATTTATTTTTAGTATTAATTTACTTTAATTTTGATTAGTTTTCTCAATCCAAATGCACTTTTTACTTCATTTCCCAATAAAAAAAGTCTTTTGATCTTCTTTTCCATATTAAAAAATCTTAAATTAATCTTTTATGTCTCTTAAGTCTTTTGATCTTCTTTTTCATATTAAAAAATCTTAAATTAATCTTTTATCTACATCTTCTTCCTCTTTAATTTTTCTATTCTCCGTTTTTTCTTGTGCTCAACTTAATACTCTCATTTTTCTAATTTTCAAAATCTACATTTGTGGGGAAAAAAAATTGATCGTTGACATGGCATAATAATACGAGGACACGTGGCACGCCCACGTGGGTGCCACGTAGACTCCGCGCCAACTCGGACAAACCAGAAACAGACTTTTGGACAGATCCTCAGATCGATACCAGGTCCGCAGATCATCAGATCTACATGAGGTCATTAGATCGATTTACACATCGCTTGATCGTCTGATCAGCAGATCGATTTCAATACCCAGGTCATCAGATCGATCTGCTCCCCTCCTACGGGAAACCCAAACAGGATTAAGGATTCCGGAAGGCAATAACGATCTCCAGATCGATTACATACGTCACCGGACACCCGAATACTGTAAAGCACTCCTGTCGGCACACGTGTATCCTTCTCATTCCCTGGAACAGGTGTACTATGGCTCATTAATGACCGTCAGTCCCTGCTTTTACTCAAAGGGGAAAGAAGGTACAAACGACCCGCCTCAAGCCGGTTCCATCGTCCGACATCCAGATCGACGACTGGCAACGCCATTAATGCACACCTACAGTACACACACTACTGTGTCATTTGGCCATGGCTATAAATACTCGCCCTTTGAACAGTAGTTGGTAAGCCTTTAATACACATTCAATTGCATTTATTCTCTCTCTAAAGAGCTCCATTACTGACTTGAGCGTCGGAGTGCCAAACTTGGGTAAAACCCCAAGTCCCCCAATTTGGTACTTAGCTCACGTGTGTTAGTGCTTTCAGGTCAATAAGAACCCACTCAAACAAATTCTTGACTGATTGACCCATATCTGACAGCCAGATCGACCACGTCAGATCGACCAGATTTGAGCCAGATCAGTTTGGCGCCGTCTGTGGGAAACCCCTTTTACATCGACCTAGATAAAAGCCCCTTTAATCCCTTTTTAAACACGATGGTGAACACGAGGAACACCAACCGCGACGAGGACATGGAGGAGGTTGCCAAAGGCAGGCATGACTACAACGCGCCGCTTGGCAACACCTCCGCTGTCCCACCGGTCGGTCCCAGCACCAACGTTCCCCAGCCTCCGCTGGAGGCCACTCCTAGGTACACCGTCACCCAGGCAGACCTGGATGCCTTCCTCGACCAGTGGCGGGTCGAGATCGAGCGTGCCCAGACGGAGGGCCGCGAACCCAGGCGCCCTGAGCTACCAAGGGCCAGCCCGGCCACCACCATACCTAGCCCCATGGTGGGTAATGCGTTGGCCCCCACCGTCCAAGCATACGGGAACCCGGTTCCCTATGTCTTCCAACCACTAGATGGGCGACCGGCCCACATCATCTGGGGCCTTAGTCCCCAGATCGGAGCAGGGCAGGTCCAAGAATTCGCTCCGCCGCCACCCCCCGCAGCGAGCAAAGAAGTTCCCCGCGAGGGCCACGGGGACTCCGACCATCCCAGCCTTAACCACCGCGGCAAACGCACGGTCGACGAGGACAACGAAGAATTTGATGACCTCCGAGCTCGGATCCCCGCTTGATCCGCTAGGGAGGAGGCCGCCCGAATCGCCACCGCTCGCGCTGGGAGAGAACAAGACCATGATTTGGACCCACCGCGGAGACGGGTCCAAGACCGCCTGGGCGACCGTAGCTCTCACGTCACCCAGAGGCAGGTCGACCTTCGAGAGGGACTAAACCGACGCCCTCTCCGTTACCGTAGCGACAGGGAGGAGGCTTCCCCCTTCTGCGAAGATATTCTCCGCACGACCTGTGATGGAGATCGTATTCCTACCGGCCTGCCCATATATAACGGGACCACCGATCCCGAAAAACACGTGACGGCCTTCGAGAACCGGATGCTGTTACACTCCCACCCGCAGCAGATTTGGGCCAAACTCTTCGTCACCACGTTGACGGGCCCTGCGCAGGATTGGTTTATCCGCCTGCCGTCTCGGTGCATATCGACCTACAACCGGTTTATAGATCGATTCACAACGCACTTCTCCTCGATGTCCGGGGGAAAGCTACCACCCTCCTATCTCAACAGCATATACCAAAAGGAGGGTGAGTCCCTGCGAGATTTCATGACTCGCTTTTCGAGTGAAGTGGTTCGGGTCGAGAACCCGACGATGGACACCTTGCTTTCCGTAGTCCATCGAGCCCTTCGTAACCGCCTCTGGGCCGATGAGATGGTCAGGGCCGGGCCCCGCAACCTGACGAAAATACAAGATATCGCCCACGGCTTCATGCGCGTTGAGGAGATCGCCCTCGCGCATGGACCTCCGCCCCGTTCTGAGAGGGAGGTCATCGGGTCCAGCTCGCCCCAACACCGGAAAGGGAGCGAGCAAAAGAAGATCAAGGGGAAAGCCGACCCACCGACCCAGGTCGACCGACGAAACTACGTCCCCTTGACCAAGTCCATCGACCAGATCTACGTGGTCATGGACCAAAGCCTTCTGAAGAAACCAAAGCCCATCCGAGAGGGCCCGAAGGCTGAGAAATCGGGGAAGTTCTGTGGCTGCCATCAACAATGGGGCCACACGACCAAGGAATTTAACGCCCTCCGTGATGAGATCGAAAGACTCATTCAAGGAGGGCATCTGAAGGATTTTGTTCGACGCATCGACCACTACTCTGAGAAGGCGGAGAGGTCGAGCGATCGCAACCGGTCCAGGTCTAGATCTCCCCCTAAACGATCTGGGAAGCAGCCGCTGGAAAGAGCTGAAGACAATCCCCCTACTCACTGAAAGATCTATATGATAGCCGGGGGGCATGAGGGCGGTGACTCCAATGCAGCTCGAAAGAGGAACATCAGGCGAGCAGCTAGAGAGTTCAACGGTCCCCATGAGGAGGTCTTCCAGATCGATCAGGGTAGAGAGTGGGAGAGGCAAGAGGTTAGCTTTAGTGAGAGTGATAGCCGCCCTGGCCCCCATCGGGAAGGCGACGCACCTAGCTGTCCGATGGTGGTGACCTTGGGCGTGGCTAACTATGATGTAACCAAATGCCTAGTTGATAATGGAAGCAGCTCGAACATTATCCCTTACTCGACTCTTATAAAAATGAAATTGCATAATCTAAAACTCGATCCGATCCGAACACCGCTCTCCGGGTTCGGTGGGTCGGAAGTTATACCGTTAGGGTGCATCCGACTCCTCACCTCGATGGGAACATCCCCCAAGAGGGTGACCCAGGAGGTCGAGTACGTCATCGTCAATATGCTCCTAGCGTATAATATGATCTTCGGCCGACCTGGCCTTATTCAATTCAAAGCAATCATCTCAACGTACCATCAAAAGCTGAAAATGCCCACCCCGAACGGGGTCGGAGAAGTGACTTGCGGCTGCTCTGTTGAGCCGCGCCAGGGAATCGAGAGCTCCAAGTGGGCCATTTTTGGTAAGCAGAACTGGCGATGCGGGATGAACTGGAAGCCAGGTTACGGTGCCCAACTGCGTGCTAACCTAGATCCCACAAAGGGTGTTGGTCGATTAAGACAGCAGGACGGTGGTCATGGAAGTCGAAATCCGCTAAGGAGTATGTAACAACTCACCTGCCGAATCAACTAGCCCCGAAAATGGATGGCGCTGAAGCGCGGGACCTATACCCGGCCGTCGGGGCAAGGGCCAGGCCCCGATGAGTAGGAGGGCGCGGCGGTCGTTGCAAAACCCTGGGCGCGAGCCCGGGCGGAGCGGCCGTCGGTGCGGATCTTGGTGGTAGTAGCAAATATTCAAATGAGAACTTTGAAGGCCGAAGAGGGAAAAGGTTCCATGTGAACGGCACTTGCACATGGGTGCGAGATGCTCAGCATGATGGACGCGTTCCAAGGATATTACCAGATCTCCATGGCCCCCGAAGATCGAAAGCATACCGCCTTCATTGTGGTAAAGGGAATACACTGTTTCAAGGTCATGCCCTTCGGATTGAAGAATGCGGGATCTACGTACTAAAGACTGGTTAACCTGATGTTTAAAGACGAGATTGGGAAGACCATGGAGGTCTACGTCGACAACATGATCGTGAAGAGCCGCTGGGCGTACCATCATCTAGATCATCTATGCAAATCGTTTGAGATCTTGCGGCAATACGGGATGAAGCTCAACCCTGACAAGTGCACGTTTGGGGTCGAAGGAGGGAAGTTCTTGGGGTATATGGTGAGCCAACGGGGCATCGAGGTCAATCCCACCAAGATCAAAGCTATCCAGATCATACCACGACCTCGGTGCATCAACCAGGTCCAATCACTCGTAAGACGGATAATCTCCCTCAATCGGTTCATATCACGATCATCAGAACGAAACCTCCCATTTTTCAAAGTATTGCGGAATCTCAAGAAATTCGAATGGAACGAAGAATGCGATCGAGCGTTAGATCAATTGAAAGAGTACCTGGCCTCTCCCCCATTGCTGGCCAAGCCAAATGAGGGAGAGACCTTGTACCTCTACCTGTCCCTTTCTAACGAGACCTTCAACTCAGTCTTGGTCACCGTTCGAGATCGAAAACACCTACCGATCTACTACTTGAGCAAGATCCTGCACGGTGCGGAACGGAATTATCTCGAGATCGAGAAATTTGCGTTCGCCCTTACGCACGTAGCCCGGAAGCTACGTCCGTACTTCCAGGTCCACCCCATAGTTGTCCTACCAGATCAGCCGCTTAGGCAGGTATTATCCAAACCCGATGTATCGGGTCGAATGATGAAATGGGCGGTCGAGTTGAGTCAGCATAACATCACCTACCAACCCCGGGCCGCCCAACAAGCTCAAGTTCTGGCTGACTTTCTAGTCGAAAAGAACACCAGCTCGATGGAGATCGTCCGTACCTCGCCTAGCTGGACCATGTACACGGATGGCTCATCGACCTCTCAAGGAGGGGGAGTGGGCATCTCCCTTATAAACTCAGACGGACTACAACTCGATTTCGCCATTAAACTCGATTTTAAAGTAACGAACAATGAAGCCGAGTACGAAGCACTTGTGGCAGGACTGAGGTATGCCACGGAAAACCAGATCGACAGGTTGACCGTTGTAACTGATTCCCAGCTCGTCGCCGGCCAAGTCAACGGCACGTACGAAGCTCGGGAAGAGTCCATGGCAGCGTATCTCAAAATGGTGAAAGAGCTGACCTCGAAGCTGAAAGAGTTCAAAATCGAACAGGTCCCCCGCGAAGAAAACGGTCGAGTTGATACCCTATCGAAGTTGGCCAACGGATTCCAAGGAACAGGAGATGCAACCATCTCGTTCATGGTCTCGGGGGCCGGGCGATCGACGAAGGAAAGGCCGAGATCGCCACCATCGATCCGTCGAAGCCTTGCTGGATGGACGATCTGATCGCTTAACTCAAAGACGGGTTTTTGCCCCAAAATCGAACTAAGGCCAGGAGAATAAAATATCGATCTCTGCTCTATATGATAGATCGGGAAGGCAGGTTGTTCAAAAAATCCTTCACCGGTCCCCCTCTAAGATGCCTACGACCTAGCCAAGCCCAAGACGTCCTGGAAGAAGTCCATGAAGGATGTTGCGGAAACCATTCCGGAGGACGAGCTCTAGCTCGAAAAATCTTAAGGGGTGGGTACTTTTGGCCGACCATGGTAAGGGACGCGAAGATCCATTCTAGGAAATGCCCCAAGTGCCAAAAACACGGCAACCTAATCCACACTCACCCGGCATCCATGATACCGATCGACGTGTGTTGGCCCTTCGATCAATGGGGGATCGACATCATCGGTCCCTTCCCCTTGGCACCCAGACAGAAAAAGTTTGCCATAGTATGCGTCGAGTACTTCTCAAAGTGGGTTGAGGCCGAGGCAGTCCCCAAAATTACTGATGCAGTGATAAGAAACTTCCTTTGGAGAAATATAATCTGCCGTTTTGGGGTCCCGAGGGTGCTCATCTGTGACAACGGTCCTCAGTTTCTATCTGAAAATACCAAGAGCTATTGTCGAGACCTCGGGATCGACCTCAGATTCACTATTGTCGGTCATCCACAAGCAAATGGCCAAGCTGAAGTCACCAACCGAATTATTATTCAGAATCTCAAGACCCGCCTCGACGCAAAGTTAGGAGCGTGGGCAGACGAGCTCGACGGTGTACTATGAGCTTATCGAACTACCCCACGAACTGCCACGGGACAAACACCATACTCTCTAGTTTACGGATCCGAAGCCGTCATCCCATCGGAGCTGTTACACGAAACCGCTCGTGTATCGCAATACCAGCTCGATCGGAATACGGAGATCAGAGCTGAAGATCTAGATGTGATTGAAGAGAGCAGAGAACATGCCTATCAGAAGCTCAAACAGTACAAGGCAGCAGCGGCCCGATCATACAATAAACACGTACGGCCCAGGTCGTTTCAGATCGGAGACCTAGTGTTAAAAAAGGTTGAAGTCTTGCAGCATGTCGGAAAACTTGAGCCTAACTGGGAAGGACCCTACCCCGTCACAGAGATCGGGAAGAACATGGCCTACCGGCTCGAAGACATGGCCGGGGAGCCATTACCCAGACCATGGAATGCGCACAACTTGAAGAAATTTTACACTTAGCTTTCAAATTATTTCAAGTTGTAACGGTTAAGGCGGTCGAATTCGCCTGAGAATCGATCTCCGTTCAGTAAATTAATAATGTTTTGGAATGACATCCGATTGGAGTCAATCCGTAATCCTATACTAGGTTACTATCCCCTCGGGTAAGCTATCATTCGACCTACGGTCATGAGTCGAGGTGGGAGCGAACCCCCCCCCCCCCCCCCAAAATCCGATCGTCAGAGTTCGAGATCCAATGAGGTCGTTTTTAGACCCAACGAGATAGTCAGAGTTCGAGATCTAATGAGGTCGTTTTTAGACCCAACGAGATCCTAAGAATCCCAACGTATTGGACGCTTTTGAATCATTGTTAGAGATCCAATGAGGTCGTTTGTAGACCCAATGAGATCCAAAAATCCTAACGTATTTAATATTCAAACACCGTTAGAGATCCAGATCCAACGAGGTCGTTTTTAAGACCCAAAGAGATCCTAAAAATCCTAATGAAATTAATGATCCAAAGATCCAAGGAGATCGTTTTAGATCCGAGGAGATCCAGAGATTAATGGTTTTCAAAAATTAATGATCCAGAGATCCAAGGAGATCGTTTTAGATCCGAGGAGATCCAGAGATTAATGGTTTTCAAAAATTAATGATCCAGAGATCCAAGGAGATCGTTTTAGATCCGAGGAGGTCCAGAGATTGATGGTTTTCAAAAATTAATGATCCAGAGACCCAAGGAGATTGTTTTAGATCCAAAGAGGTCCAGAGATTAATGGTTTTCGAAAATTAATGATCTAGAGACCCAGGGAGATCGTTTTAGATCCAAAGAGGTCCAGGGATTAATAGTTAAAACCCACATCCGATCGTTATAGATCGAGATCCGATGAGGTCATCTTTAGACCCAAAGAGATCCTAAAAATCCTAACAAACCTAATGATCCAGAGATCCAACGAGATCGATTTAGATCCAAGGAGGTCTAGAGATCGATCCGATGAGAACGCAGTAAGGTAAAAGGACCAAGGAAAAAATACGAACGCCCGAGACTAGATCGACATCCAAACGAGATCAAATAGCGTGACGAACCTATCGATCCGAAAGCGATAAAAATCTAGCTAAAGGGTAAGCAAAACCTGGATCGACAAACCATGCGCACGCCGGATCGAACAAATAATCAACTTACAAAGCAAAAGAAATATGAAACAAAGTTCATTCATGCGAAAAATAGACCCCCAAATTTGAAGGGTTCGATTCTACCTAGCGCGTCGAGCTCACCACGCGACGTGGCTCGATGGGCAAATGTTCAAAAACAGGCAGAAACAAATTGCAAGTATCCACCTAGCCACATACCGACTAGCAGGTTGAATTAAATGTTTTAAAAGTAGTAAGGGAATGGATCAGTCGATCTCGACCCGGGCTGAAGTAGATTCTTGGGCAGATCAATTCCTGGCTCTCTCGAACTCCCGAGCGCTGGGAAGGAAATGGTCGACCTCGACCGGTTGAGGCAGCTCGCATGTCACCCGGGACTTGGTCTTCTTAGCCTGAGCCATCTCAATGGCGTGCCCATACTTGTAGGTCGCCCAGTCGATGTGAACCGACTCCTCTTCTTCAGATTGATCAACAGCACCCGGATCGGGGAGCATGGGCCGATCGATTCAAAATTAAAATTCGGGGGGAAAATGTCCTCAGCCCTGAGTTGGTTGATGGCGATTTGAAACCCCTCCGCCAGATCGTTTTCCCCCATGATCAGACTGGCCTCTTCGAACCCAGGGCCCTCCATGAATTCTCGAACTGCGTACCGTTCGATCTGGAGCTTACATTTCCCCAGATCGTTAGCAGCCTTGTCGATTTTAGCCTTGGCGAGCCCGAAGATCTCCAGTCGGCCCTCCTCCTTGGCAGCAATTTGGGCACTCTCGAGCTGCCTGGCGAACTCCAACCTCAACGCAGCAATGGCGTTCTCATGTTGCTTCTCGGCTTGTGTCAAAGCCTCCTGGGCGCTCTTCATCTGGGCCTCCATCGAATTCCTCTCCTCGACCCGGACCCTTTTCTCCTCCCTTGCGTCGCGGAGATCTTCTTCGAGTTGGTGAATGATCTGGGGATCCATCGACGCGAGCTGGGCTTTGGCAAGCTGGTACTTCTCTTTGTACCTTTGCTTACCCGTCTTGAAGACCTCCGCCTCCTGGATCGAGTTGACCAAGATGGGAAGAACGTCCTAGAGAAGCAACACGTAGATCGATCAGCAACACACAGGTCGATCATTTTTGAACAGATCGACGCGAATTGGCATAAAAAAAAATATATAATAAAGAACTTACGCAGAAGATCCCTCGAGCGGCTTTGGCCCTCTTCTGGTCTGCCGATCTCGCCCTGGAGAACTTTCTTTGCTCGTCTATAATGCAGCCAGTGTTGAACAGGGCTGATAGAAGATCGATATCAGGAGTGCCGAAGGGCAGTGCACGCTTCGAGCCGTCCGGTTTTTCCAGTTCGAGCCTAGCTGGCCACTGTGGAAGTGGGGTTTGGGGAAACTCTAAGAGCTGGGATTCTTCGTCCGAATCCTCAGACTCTTCCATCAGGTGGGCGGTTTCTCTGAAGGGCCTCTTTCCCACGCCATGCCTTGCCTGAACAAACTGGGCATAAGGGTCAATGTCTTCATCAAAATGTAATTCTAAGTGGTCTAAATTTATTACTTGCTCGAGTTCGCCCTCGACCTGAACCCCTGAAGCCCCAGCCAGATCGACGAACTCCTGTCCTCTAATGGGGGGTACCGCCACCTGCTGATCTATCTGGGGAGCTCACTGATCGTGCAACTCCTTCCTGAATCGCTCCTGATGGGCCTGTTGCGCCTCAGGAAGGGCGTTGAGTATCGAGCGGGCCGCATCGACCACGGGCTGCATCTCAGCGGCTGAAGCTTCCCTCTGGTTTCTCGCTCTCATCTTTGTAGCTCGAGACATGATTAGAACCCGGAGATCTGTAGATCGGAAAAACCGAGGATTAGATCGACATAAAAAGAAGGAAATTTACAAAAAGGTTTAAGGAACCCCGATCGAGGGGGGATCCAGTCGAAGTAGGAGCATACCAAGGCGGAAGTTCCTCCGTCGGTGCCCAAGGATTATGCCCGCTTCAACCAGATTCCCCGTCCTCATCAGGTTTGTATGGTCAAGCAGGCTTAAGCGGGGAAGCAGATCGAAGTTGTTGTGAAGCCACGATGTCGATCTGGTAGGGAGGCGCTTCGGATCATCTGAGCCCCATGAAGTTCAAAACGAAGGGGAGACAGGGTGATCGATAAAAAAGAACTTAGATTTCCAATATACCCCATGCGACGTCGAGGGGATAGACACCATCTTCCTGTAAGGTTTCGATTGGAGATTGAAGTACCTGGGACCAGATTTCGCGGCACTGTTCAGTGTAAAGAACTCCCCAAAATCTTCGATCTCCGGCGCGAACCCCAAGCTCTTCACAATAATCATCATGCAATGGATCAGAGAAAATGAGTTCGGAGTCAACCGGGCCGGACACATGTTGAATCGAGCTAGGAAGTCGGAGACGATCCGAGGCAAAGGGAGCCTAAATCCATACTTAACTGCGTGATAGTAGACCCCAATCGACCTCGGGCTCTGTGGGCTGCCCACCGTCTTCCCCTCCAGTGGCATCCGAACCACGTACGGCAAGTCCAAGGTCAATCTCCTCCTCGCTTCCGCGAACTCGGCTTCGGTTATATTTGATGACCTTTGGGAAACATGGGTTAGAGTGCGGTAGATGTGACGCGGTTGCTCCGCCACAGGAGGGTTCGCCACGGGTTCTTCGATCTCCCCTTCTTCATCGATCTGTTGAACCTCCGGCTCATCCAATAACCTCAACGGTTCTCTCCCCCTCGATGTCGAGGTGGGTCCCCCATGATTGGCAGTACCGTCGGACCCCACAAGTAACCCGAAACCAGCCTCTGGAAGCGAAGGGACACTTTGCGCGATCTCCCGTTCTGGAGACGGCGTGAAAGCCTCTTCCGAAGATTCCCCACCCATTTCGACCTGATTGTGAGCCATAAGAAATGGGAGGAAATAGAGTTTTACCTGGGGAGCAGATCGAGCAAGCTTAAAAAATGACGGCTGACAAGGGCTGCGGATCGGAGTAGTTCTACGCTTGGTATGCGAAAACAGTGAAATGAGGGCTGAGGGTGACCCTCTATTTATAGAGGGTGAAAAGGTAACATCTCGAAATACGAAACGACGCCATTATTACCCCAGACACGCCACCTCCCTCAAAGGTCACGTCGCATTAAATGCGGCGTCAGATCGAGGAACTCAAAAGACGTGCCTCATCATCAAGGCAGCGGTTCGATTTTAACGGTCACGACGGTTCCCCTGTCCAATGCCAGATCGATGAAATTACCACTGTGAAATTTCACACTGGTAATTTGGGGGGCCTCTGATATGGCATAATAATACGAGGACACGTGGCACACCCACGTGGGCGCCACGTAAACTCCGCGCCAACTCGGACAAACCAGAAACAGACTTTTGGACAGATCCTCAGATCGATACCAGGTCCGCAGATCATCAGATCTACATGAGGTCATTAGATCGATTTACACATCGCTTGATCGTCTGATCAGCAGATCGATTTCAATACCCAGGTCATCAGATCGATCTGCTCCCCTCCTACGGGAAACCCAAACAGGATTAAGGATTCCGGAAGGCAATAACGATCTCCAGATCGATTACATACGTCACCGGACACCCGAATACTGTAAAGCACTCCTGTCGGCACACGTGTATCCTTCTCATTCCCTGGAACAGGTGTACTATGGCTCATTAATGACCGTCAGTCCCTGCTTTTACTCAAAGGGGAAAGAAGGTACAAACGACCCGCCTCAAGCCGGTTCCATCGTCCGACATCCAGATCGACGACTGACAACGCCATTAATGCACACCTACAGTACACACACTACTGTGTCATTTGGCCATGGCTATAAATACTCGCCCTTTGAACAGTAGTTGGTAAGCCTTTAATACGCATTCAATTGCATTTATTCTCTCTCTAAAGAGCTCCATTACTGACTTGAGCGTCGGAGTGCCAAACTTGGGTAAAACCCCAAGTCCCCCAATTTGGTACTTAGCTCACGTGTGTTAGTGCTTTCAGGTCGATAAGAACCCACTCAAACAAATTCTTGACTGATTGACCCATATCTGACAGCCAGATCGACTACGTCAGATCGACCAGATTTGAGCCAGATCAATCGTGATCCAAGTTATCCAATAAAACCAGCAGGTAATATTAACTTATATTTAGTTTTAGTTTATTTTTTATAGTTTTATTATGAATAAATTATTTAGATCAAATTTATGATTAATTGTTAATGATAAATCACGTTAATATTTTGAGAAAAGATTATATAGGTTAAAGATAACTATGTGTGTGCTTAATTTAGGATAATTTATTAGTGGTAGTGTTCTATATTTAAATATTTATGAGAATAGGATAAAGATAACTGTGTTTATTTTTAATTTAGGATAATTTATTAGTGGTAGAGTTCTATATTTAAATATCTATGTCTCTTTAATTTTATATAATTTAGTGTTGATATGATTTATGTATATTAAGATTTCTTTATTTTTTATTAAGATAACTGTCTTAATTTTATTTTTTATTATGGATAGATTATTTAGTTTAAAGATTGTATCTAAATAATAATTTTAATTTGACTTTTATTAGGAAGATAATCGTGTTAATTTTAGTTTTTCTTTTATTATGGATAAATTATTTAGTTAAAAACTTGTATCTTAAATAATAATTTTAATTATTTTTTTAATTATGGATAACATTTATAATTAATTTGTTAAGTTATCTTTATCTCTATGACTATCAAAATAGTTAAAGATAAATGATTTTTCTTTTATTTACGTTGTTTTGTTATTTGACTTATTATTTTATTTTAAATCATGTTAAATTGAGTCCATGATTTTTTTAATTTATATAGGAACTATGAGTAAAAGGAATTTGGAGTTTTACTTCAAAATAGCAATACACCATGACACTTTAACAATTCATGATAATTCATCTATTTTCTTGAGAGTTTACATTGATAATGCACCTATTTTCTTGAGACTTTAATGATAAAATAATAAGTTAAATTTTACGTTATACTTGTTTTATTTATATATATGGAATAAAATAATATTTATTTTAAAAAAATATTATATATATTTTTAATTTTCACCCCCCTTCCATGAAATCCTGGCTTCGTCCCTGTTAATAATAATGCCCCTTTTGTAATCTTGAATATTTAGGCATTATCTACCAATTTTTATTTTTTTTTTAAACAATTAAAAACTATTAGTTGACTAAAATCATGAATAATAAACAATATGTTTGCAATTGTGATAACTACATTATCCACAGAATTAAAGAAAAGTATAATAATTCATTGGATCCCTTCAAATCAAAATAAATCATATAATACATAAAGTCTGTCCTCTATTTTGTCAAGAATATCCACACCTCCACAAATTATAAATGCACAGAAAAAGAAAAACAAAAGACAAGCATTAATAATAATATTTTTTTTAAAAAAAGGAAAAGGCCCTATACTCTGCAAAGTTCAAAACAAATAAAAAAAAAAAAATCTGACAGACAAAACGGAGGATGAAACCGCATAATGAACAAACCAGTGACCTATCATATTAACATCAAACATATAATATGTTTAATTAAAAGATTAATTATATTTGTATAACTTTTCTTTTGAAGATCCCGTATTTCCCGCTATCAATATGTTATATTTACACTCGATATAAATTATGTATTTACATTTAAATTTTTTAAGAGTATGAAATTTACTAATGAGTTATTCTCGCTAAATGTTATTAATAAATTTGACGAAGATGTAGCACTCACAGATTAATCAATAGGAATTCGAAGAGAGATATTTTAGTGGTAGATATCTACATCTATGATATGATAGGTCACGGATTCGAATTCCATTAAAGCGTTTTTTAAACAAAAGGGGAATAGGAGTCTGTTGTAATTTTATACGTTTCTTGTGGTCCAAATGTAAATGATCATTAATTAAATCACTAAAAGGCGACTAATAATACAAAATTAATATGAAAGAGATTTGCAATCCTACTGGTTTGTCAGCTTCCTTATCAGATCATGCTGTCAACTACTCACAAATTTATGAGTCCAACCATTAACTATTACAAATTGCCCCAAAAATATATTCCTCATTAAACACATGATCCGGAGACGAACATATTGTTTACTTCTATTTGCATAATCATCTCTCTCTCTCCCACATCTCTCCCAATCATCAGCTCAACTCAACTTCAAGAAACCAAAAAACAGAACATTCTTTTCATAGAGTGTTGACGGACAATCAAGATTCAGTTTTTCGAATCTGGGGGTGTGCTTTTTTGCCTCGATTAGTTTTTGGTGAGAGAGGATGAGTTTCAGAGAGGAGGGAGAAGATGGCAGAGGGGATCTGCGGAAGCCATTTCTGCATACAGGGAGTTGGTATCGGATGGGGTCGAGGCAGTCGAGCTTGATGGGGTCTTCTCAAGCTATAAGGGATAGCTCTATATCGGTCTTGGCTTGTGTTCTGATTGTGGCTTTGGGTCCTATCCAGTTTGGCTTCACTGTACTTATCTCCTTCATTCTTACTTTCTGTTTATTTGTTGCTTTTGCAATTGTTTGATCATTGGCTCTCTTTTTTGCTAGAAGTTTAAATGAACTTGAATTTGGGTGTACTGATTGGTTTTTGCTGGCAATTGAAATTATTTTTGAGCTCTAATCAGTAATTTGAAAAATGATTATGGTGGGATGAGGGAGATGTTTGATGTTGGTTTTGGATTGGTGCTGAAATTTTGAATGCCCTTTGGTTCAGATTTTGAAATTAGCTGCTTATGGGAATTCAAATAGAATTGGCCCATCTGAATCAGAGGACATGTTGTACAGATTGAGTGGAAGCCAATTTTGTCTGTGCAGTTTCAGAACCATGGAAGTAGAGTTAGTTGGGGAAACTTTATGCTTTTGAAGAAGCTGAAAAAAAACAAAATGGGCATTTGGAGAAAAAAAGTTTGACAAGCACTTTTATTAGACCAAACAAATTTCCTTATATCTACGAAAACAAACTAGAAGTAAGAGCTGCAACAAGAAGTTGGCCCTTAGATACTTATAGCTTCTAGCTTATTTTAGCTTAAAATAAGCAGAAGCTGTTTTCCCAAACCCATTTCCCAAACCACCCAAAGTGCTTAGGATAGAGAAAAGTTCAAAATTGCGTTGTTTTAGAGTTTGCAAACACTCCTTATGTCTCTTTTGTGTGAAAACTGCAGCTTAAAATTGAATTGAAAGCCTTGATATAGTGGCTGAGATATCCAAAGAAGAATCTTGAGAGTTGAAACATGTGTTAATTCCTGATTGGATTTATTATTGTTCTTTGCGTCTATGAAGATCGATTTTTTTATAAATGTCAATGAGTTTAGGATAGCCTGTTACTATCTACTAAATAAGAGTTATATTGACAAATGCAGTTTAAGCTATATTAATTCTCTTTTTCTTTTTTGGTAATGAAGTGTGGTTACTCTTCACCAACACAGTCTGCGATCACCAAAGATCTCAAGCTTACTGTCTCTCAGGTTTGTAACCACAAATTTCCAAGCTTTCTTCTATTTGGTAATGTCTAATTTTATCTAATAATCTTGAGATTGCAGTTCTCCTTATTTGGTTCTTTATCAAATGTGGGTGCTATGGTTGGGGCAATAGCTAGTGGCCAGATTGCCGAGTACATAGGCCGAAAAGGGGTATGTTTTCTTTCATCATCCAAGTTAGGTTTTTAAATGTACAGCTTTGGATTTTGTATCGAGCATCACTGATCATAATCTATTTCTTGGATTTGCAGTCTTTAATGATCGCTGCCATACCAAATATCATCGGCTGGCTTGCCATTTCATTTGCAAGAGTAAGTTTTCTAAGCACTTTCGTTAACACCATTTTTGTAATTAGCAACTTTTAGTTATTCTTATTAGTGTTCTGTGTTTGAATTTTGTTTTTTCACTGTGAACTTTAGGACTCTTCATTTCTTTACATGGGAAGATTGTTGGAAGGCTTTGGCGTCGGCATAATCTCCTACGTGGTAAATATAGAGAATATTTTTTATTTTATTTT
Source organism: Lantana camara (assembly GCA_037501455.1). Taxonomy (NCBI): domain Eukaryota; kingdom Viridiplantae; phylum Streptophyta; class Magnoliopsida; order Lamiales; family Verbenaceae; genus Lantana; species Lantana camara. Next base: position 9,159,400 of record CM074865.1, read on the forward strand.
TTTTCTAAATCTGTATTTTGTAGCCTCCTATTAGATTTATTTAAGTTGTATTATTTTCTATAATTTGATGCAGGTCCCTGTATATATAGCCGAGATAGCTCCACAAAATCTGAGAGGCGGATTGGGTTCCGTCAACCAGGTTTGCTAGTGTAACTAATTTATGTTAATTCAGAAATGTATTTTCTTTTCTTTTTTGCCTTTTGTGCTCATATTTTCATATAGAAATATCACAATACAAGAGGATACTAAAATTTGTCTATGTTGATTTTGTAGCTGTCTGTGACAATTGGAATCATGCTTTCATATCTTCTTGGACTATTTGTTGGCTGGAGAGTTCTCGCAGTTCTTGGTAATAAATAATAACTAACTTTTGATAGTTCAAAACCAATGTAGTCCATTCTGTTAAATATCCATAACACACTAATATTCATTTCATGCACAGGAATACTGCCTTGTCTGATATTGATACCTGGACTCTTTTTCATCCCTGAATCTCCTCGGTGGCTGGTATGCTGCAAAATAAATTTTTCTTTTTTTGAATTCTAATTCTGTATCGAGCAAAGATACAAGTATTAATATATTTCTTTGTTGAAAATTTAGGCTAAAATGGGAATGACAGAAGATTTTGAAGCATCTCTGCAAGTTCTTCGGGGATTTGATACAGATATCACTGTTGAAGTAAATGAAATCAAGGTAAGTTTTCTTGCAATGGTTTGATAGACCTGAAAAGAGTACTTCGGCCGATTTATGTATTAATGTGAAGGCACAATTTCATGAGAACGTTTTTGGGTTGCAGAGATCTGTAGCTTCATCAAGCCGAAGAACAACAATCCGATTTGCTGATCTTAAACTAAGAAGATATTGGTTACCACTAATGGTGCATAATAAATTTTCCTTACGACTTGTGATTTTACCATGGTTCCGTTGCATTTTGGTGCTTCTGAACTTGTTGATTTCTCATTTCTTTCTTTTTTCATTTTTATTTTATGATTCACAGCTAGGCATTGGGCTTCTTGTTCTCCAGCAGCTATCTGGAATTAATGGTGTTATCTTCTATTCCAATAATATATTTGAATCTGCAGGTAGGTAGAATTAATGTCCTTTTCTTGAAATTTTTGGATCTCTCATCTCAAACTTGTCATTATTGAACATCCTATAAATTTTCATAATATTATGTTATTTTAACTTTAAATATAGAAGATGATGGCTTTAACCAAATGCCCTCTTAATCTTTCTCCAATTAAGCTTATGTTGGCGTCTATTTACAGGGATCTCATCAAGCAATGCTGCTACATTAGGTGTCGGGATTATTCAGGTTAAGCTTTGGGCAACATACTCACTGTTTTTCTTTAATTAGCATCTACTCATAAAAAGGAAAAACTATTGGATTCTTATTAGTTGTGATAAGTTGCTGTGAAGATCTAAAACGTGGTGTTCTTCAGGTTATTGCTACTGCATTGTCTACATGGTTGGTGGACAAAACGGGGCGTAGGATTCTATTAATTGTGAGTTAAAGAAATAGTCTTTAATTTCTACATCTACAAGTTAATTAGATTTACCTTACAAATATGAAGCTTGTTCCAGGTGTCATCTGCTGGGATGGCTCTTAGTCTCCTATTAGTTGCCGTGGCATTCTTTTTAAAGGTAAATAAAATATAAAAACCCACTTACGAAAAAGAAAAATAATGATGGAAATCCCTTTTATATTCCACAAAGATTCAATCTTTATCCTGATAAGTGACTGTTTGATAATCTTGAAATTGTTTTAGGGACTCATATCTGAGGATTCTGCTATGTATGGAATGCTGGGAATTCTTTCAGTGGTTGGAGTTGTGGTATGTCTTGTTACAAATTCCGAGCACGAATACTGTCGTATTACTTTACCATTTTTGACATTTTATCTATTGTAGCTTATGATCATCGCCTTTTCTCTCGGAATGGGTCCGATTCCATGGCTTATAATGTCGGAGGTGCTGTCTTTTATTCATCCAAGCATTACATTTTCATTTTATGCAGTTAAATTCAGATGTTCAACTCTTTTTTCTTTCCAATTTATTGCAGATTCTTCCAGTTAAAATCAAAGGGTTAGCTGGAAGTGTTGCAACTTTGTTCAACTGGTCCTGTTCCTGGCTTATTACTTTGACTGCACCAATGCTACTGGCCTGGAGCAGTGGAGGTCTGTTTGCTTATTAATACACAATCTTTACAGGGAGAAAAAAAGAAACAGTTAAAAAATGTCAGAGTAAATCTTGAAAAATTTGCAAAACTAATAAAACGTTAGGAAAATTATGTTTTTGGTCCCACTGGTGACTCTTGCAACACAGGTTCCACTCGTTTATCCAGAAAAAACACAGCTTACTTTAACAAATCGTTGCAAAAAAGTGCCGTCGTCAGTTTACTAACGGAAATCTTGTGTTTATTTATTTAATATTTATTATTTCCAGGAAGTTTAATAAGTATATTTGTGCATGTTGACAGGAGCCTTCACACTTTACACAGTGATGTGCGTATTCACAGTGGCATTTGTGGCGATTTGGCTTCCGGAGACGAAGGGGAAAACTTTAGAAGAGATACAGTTCTCCTTTAGATAAGAGAAGAAGTTTTTGTATTTTATTTAATATTTTGTGCAAATTTTTTTATATATCTTCACCAGAAAATCAGGTGTTGTTTGTGTGAGATTTTGTACCATCAATCAGCTTCGGCTTGTGACTTCTCTGCTTCTTGGAAGCTGGAAATGTTTCTTCAGAGATAAGCTTGTGGACTGTAAAATTTTTACCGAGTTATTGTTTATATACCTTTTAACATTAATAAAATTTCCCAACTTGGATTTCCTCTTCTTCTTGTTTTAATTTTTATTTTTATCAATGTCATTGTTGATATTAAAAGAAAAGCCTGTTATTTTTTTTTAAAAAAAAAAAAGTTGGAGATTGAGAAATGAGAAGTTACAAGCTGCAAACATCTTACGTCAAACAGGAAATTACGATAAAATAATTCTATTATACCCTTTGGAACGGACTAGAAAAGCTTTTCAAAAAGCTAAAATAGTAAAACGAATCCGTAAGTGCTTATGTATCTCTAGACAATTTGTTTATATCAAAAGCTAAAATTGTAAAACAAGTTCATAAGTGCTTATTCGCTACCGTAATATTTAAGTTGTGTCTGACTCTGTTACAGGTTTATTCGCTAACGATTTAAATTTTCTTGCTATTATATTAAATTAATATTTTTACATATTAAAATTGATGGAATTCTCTATGTAGTTTAAGATTCAGCTCAATACGTGAATATGGTCAAATTCAATTACAACGAACATGTGAATTTAGGAGGATCAACTTGCAAAGGCGAGCGGATCCAAAGCCACCAGACAGTTTGAGAAGAATAATAACGAATACGTTTAAGGGGAAAAATATACTGAGAATAAATTAGTAGCCAAAATAAAAATAAATTAGGTCCCTAAACTCTATAAATATGGTAATTTAAATTGAATTTTGTATATGAACTGATTCGTGCATACAAGGGTGTTTTTTTAATTTTAAAAATATTATTTCCCCCTATAAATATAGTTGTATGTTTTTTCTATCATTTTATTTGTAATTTTTTTTTATCATAATGTAATAAATTTTATGTAATATTGATAATATATTTCTTGATGAATAAAAGTTGTACAAATTTTAACAAATATATGATTTATTTGATATAAATATAGCACAAATTTTTTGGTATCATCTATTAAATATATTTCATTTAATTTTTAATTACCTTGATTAATAATTTTTTTGAATTGAGTATCCCATGAAATAAATTATTTCAACAAGTAGCCCTTTAGTTACTAAAATATGATTAATTGTACAATCTTAATTAAGATACTAATAATTCACTTGATTCATACGTATTATAACTTAAGGGATTAAGTCTATGTCTATCGTTTAAACGATTTAGGTAAAATACAAATAATCGTTTAAACGATTTTGATAAAATACAAATAATTGTTTTAATACACAAGACTTCTTACAATCATTCCACGATTTAGTGTGTTCTGAAACAAATTATTTCAACAAGTAACTTTATTATTTTGTAAAACGTGGTTAATTGCACAAACTTGATTAAAATAGTAATAATTTACTTCGATTCATACGTATTATAACTTAAATATAATATTCTAATATATTGAGTTTAATCCTTTAAGCAATATTCCAATACATTGAAGTTATAATTGTAAAAATATAACTTTTTTTACTGTAAATTTAGCACTAATAATTATCCTATCATCTAGTGATATAGTTCATTTAAATTTAATAATTTTGATTGACAATTATTTTGAACTTTAGCCCACATACTGGTTTTTAGATTTATTTGGTAATTTAGTGTGTTGTAAAACAAATTATTTCAACAATTACCTTTCTTATTTATTAAAACATAATTAATTACACCAACTTAATTAAAATAGTAATAATTTACTTGATTCTGATGGGCTTTGTCCGATGTGACAAGCTCCACCACCTAAGATTTGTATTTAAGTGGGAGTCACACCAAGAAGATTGGTTGTTGGGATTAATGCTCTAAAAATTCAATTATATTATAAATAGGTAAAATTGTAAAAATCGTCCCGTAAATTATATATTTTCGGACTTTAGTCTTTTTTGATATCGCGTTTTTAATTTTGTCCTATAATTTAATTTTTTTTGCAATTTTCGTCCGATTTTGGCCCGAATTTGAAAATTCTCCAATTTTTGCAGACGTGGCATTAATTCGGGCTTAATTTGGGGATTTTTTGTCTGACTAGAAAAGTGACATGTTGTTGTAAGGTTTACTACAGTTAAAAACCAATCGTGCAAGTGTACACTAACATACGCGTAGCACAATAGGATCGAACCCACAGGGAAGGGAAATCAATCACTATTCTATATTCTTCTTTAATCTAAAGACCCGACGAAAAGCAATTGTTGTTTCTATTAATCTACTAAACCAGAAATTAACAATTAACTAGAATTAAACACAAATAACGAAACACACGAATTAAATTCAGTAAACTAAGCAGGCAGGGGAAAAGTAATAAATCATACAATCAAGAGCTGATGTGATACTCGTCTGACAAGTGTAATTCTACAACCTAGTCACTTATATTTGTATTACCCTCTCTCAAGGTGTAACCAAGTGCTTAATTAGCGTTCAATGTCGCTTTCACAATCACCAATAGTTAATTAAACCATAGGAACAAGACTAGTGCAATTCAGTATTCTAGCGGCTCGGCATGGAATAAGATTACTGTTGTATAAGCTACGACCAAATCTCTTTATACCCTACAACTTACAAGTTATGAAAACCATCTAAATTACCATCACTCTTTCGATCTATAGGCAATTCTGACACATGCTAAGGGTGATCAGGCCATCGCAAGTTAATTCAAACCTGTTTTCAAACTAAGAATTAACACAAGTCATTCAAGCATCTTATCAAACATCTATCATGCAATCATCATCACTCCCCCTAGCCTTAGAGAATTAGCTACTCATAATTAAAGCAAAACTCATAAAACTAAAGAAAATTGCATTAAAATAAATCATAGTTATCAAATCTAAACAAAGTCTCCGAAACAAAAACATGAACTTTCAGCAGTATCTAAAAACGAATCTAACATACGAAACTAAAACTAAATTCAAAGGAATTAGTTTATAAATTAAAGCAACAATAAAACCAAAGATCGTTCTACGAATTCAATCCTCTCGTCTTCTCGAATTCTCTGAAAAACCTTTGAAACTCCTTGGTCTTCCCTCCAAACCCTAGGTCTTGACCTGGAAGAAAAACTCTCTCCAAAAGACTCCAAAAACGCACTAATATAGCAGCCCAAAAATAATTCTCGCCGCCCTAGGTAACGGGTGTTACCTATCCATGTGTAATTGTTGTTAACGCCCGTTACTGCTTGAAATCGCCATAACGTTTTTATTAGTGGTAACGGGCGTTACCACTTTCCTTCTGCATTGGGGTAATGGGTGTTACCCCTCTTCTCTCGCCAAACACTTCCCTCCTGTGGCCAGTAACGGGGGTTACTCCTTTTGTACTCCTAGGTGGTAACGGGAGTTACCACATTTTCCTCCAAAAATACGTGAAATCGCCCTGCTTCGCCGTTTCGTAACTCCAACTCCAAAGTCACCCGAACGGAGCAAAATAAACACATAAACGCATCAAACGACACCAAAATATAATCTAATTAACGCTTAAAATCATGCAATTTCTACACACAACAAAATCCCCCAGTCCCCACACTTGAATATTGCTCCTCCCCGAGTAATACGGAAATGAAGAAAACACGTCCTCATCAAACCATCTCCTCAAGCAATCATCAAACCTTCGCCTAAACAAGTCTAGTTAATCAAATCAAATACTCATAAACATAAGATCCTCAAAACTTAGTATGAAAAGTATACCCTTGTGTAGTGTGTGAATCAAACGAAACAATGTACAAAAATTAGAATGACAAATTCACAATTTCCTCCTAAGCTCTAATCATCAACTTCGGAATACACTCTTTGCACCTATATCCACTAATGAAATTAAATCAAGACTTAGGATCAGTAGGTCTTTCGGGCTTGTAATGTAGGCTTAGGGTCAGGTTATGGAAATTTGGATCAAGTAACTACTCACCAAGCTTACATCATTCAATCTATTCAAAACACGAAACACTTCCATTCGCCATTAATATGAAAATCGCCCCAACTTTCATTTGAATCCTACACTCTCAAATTCACGCTTTGCATAGTTTTCTTTTCTTTTCTCTTTTGCTCTTTCTTTTCTTTCTTCTTCATATCTTTCTTTTTCCACACTTTTCTCATTCTTTTTCTTTCTCTTTACAATAACCTCTCAATTTCAATCACAAGAACAATAAAAAGGGGTCAAAAGATAGATAATTACCATAAAAATCAAATGAGCAAGCCTTGGTGTAAAAATTATCAAGGTAGGTATTTCTATGTTGTGCATTGGCTTATAATGCGGCTAAAAAAAAAAAAAAACTTTGCACAACAATTAGGCTCAGCGGGGTCAATAAGATTACGTTATTTAGTGAAAAACGGCTAAAATAGAAAAGTTTAAAATCCTCTGACAACGAATTCCTACTTCACTTCCCTAATCCTTCATTAACTCAAAATTTCGCCTCAATAGGACTAAAATGCATCCTAATCGAATCTTAGACTCATTCGGAAATTATCAACTCATCTTTCTAAGCAAAGAACATTATCTCGTTCAAAAGTGCTCTAAGTATAAGGGCATACTAACACACTAAATCATCAAATCTCAAGCAATTTTCCTCAATTCAAAAAGCCTAACTTATTCTAGCAAAAACTCAACAATCAAACTTCAAAGAAAAAGTTCAAAATGAGGGAAAATTTTCAAAAATTTTCAAAATTACTCGAATTTTAGCAAATTACAAGTGAAACTACATCTAAACATGCAAATATTCAATAAAACTCATAGCAACCATGCAATTTCCTCGCCCACACTTAAACTTTGCAATGTCCTCATACAAATGAAAGAGTTAAGGTTCACGAAAACTCCCTGATTAAATGAAGAACCGACAATGTGCTTGCAAATCTTCCAAAACCTGAACAAGTGACTAGAAAACACGGATCAAGTGCACAGACAATTGACAATCAACATGCATCCAACAATTAACACACAAGTCACAAATTCATGAAAAGAAAAGCACCATTGCATAAACAAAATCAGGAATCCAAACATATGCAAAAACTCAAGTGTTGTCAAATATCCAAACATAATAACGAATAAACGAAACAAGAGTGTCTAGAAATTTGGGGAGAAATAAAGTAACAGAATTAGGGTGATGGGGGTCCTCCAAAATACTAATCAACACGATCACAGAACCCGTCAAACTTGGTCTCCAATCTGGCCTCCCACGCATCGAATCGCTCATCCACATAATATGCTAAATCCTCAACTCTCGCGATCAAGGTGGTCAAATCAACCCTCAATCCTGCCAACTCTGCACGCACGCCTCTCAAAGTCACAGGAGCTTCATCACTGGCCTCAGCAACAACAGGCGCGGCATTGCGAAGAATCGCAAACTCATCATCTGGCCGGTCAGGTATCCAAGCTAAAAGCTCCTTCTGCCTCTTAGAAAGCTCATCAAACCGGGTCTTACCCCAGCTGTACATCTGCTAGAGACGATCTCTATCGCGAAAGGGCTACCATGGCAAATTGCAGTTCTTCAGCTCTCCACTCTCCCATGCTATAGCCAAGCCCACAGCTTCCAAGTATTCTGGACCAATATGTCCAAAGTCAATAGGCAAAGCTCCTCGCGGTCTCCAATTCATCTCTCGAGCAAACATCATCACAAAAGCACCGTGAGCAATCGTACTAGTAACACTCCCAACACTCTCCTGCAGCTTCCATAGAAACTTAATCGTACCATCAAACTTAATACCTTCCTTCATCATGTACATTATACCCAACTCAGTCTCAGTAATGTGGCTATCTCTCCCCTATCTGGCACAGAATCCCCAGGCTAAAATCCTATGGACTAGTACCCAAGTCAACGAATCAAGATAGCTGTCATGTATGCATCGGGGGGAATAGCTAGGGACACCCTCTCTTAAGGGAAAGAATCTCCATACCTCCTCTCACTGAGTATCGCTCTATTTAGGCAAAGAAGTAGTGACATTAGCTGGGAAACGAAAAATCTCTCTTACCCTACTCACGCTCCATACTCGAATTTCCATATCATCTAGAGTGAAGGTCAAGGTGTTGTCCACCGGATCAAAGTTCATTGTGTGGAAGAAAGCGGCCGTCATCTCTCCGTAGGTTATATCTGTTCTAGAAAGGAATGACAACCATCCTATGTTGTCGAACAATCTCTTCACTTCTTCCCAAACCTCAAACTTCTCCATCCACATATCTTTGAAGAATTTAGTACCCACAATGTTCCTTGTCAAATTCCTTTGAAAAGGATTCCCAAAAACATTAACCGTTACGTTGACCGATTCCAAAGGTTGATAGTCTAATCCGGATGAAGTAGTGAAAGGCTCCAGGACTCTAGAGCGCTTAGTGCGACCCATAGTACCTAAATCAAACAAATATAGCAAGACAAGCACAAAGAAATCAATCACAATTCACTTGAACAATTCATCAAACACCTTGTGAGCTTAAGCCTAGGGTGTGAGTTCTAACTTAAGTTCTTCAATCTACCCAACTCAAATTCACACTATGTTATAAACTACTATTCAAACTCAAAATTCTCTACCTTCAACTTCCATAATTCGTACTCAAGATTACTTAGAAGTTAGGATTCTTCAAAGATTTAACCCAATTCAAGGTAACTTCAATTTAAGGTATCAATCCTAATTCTAGCATGCTTAATCTCTCAAAATTTGTCAATTCAATTCTCAAAGTGATTCCTAACATGCAATTCAATCCTAGGTTTCATTCTTAGATTGGAAAAAATTAGCTCTAACAGTTCACTCTAAGAAAGGGAGATATTGACTTACTTTGATTCACAAGGGAGGAGAGTATGTGTAAACTTGGTGGAAAAGCTTCTTGCTTGCAAATTGATAATGGTTGGCCCAAGGGAACTATTGAATCTCTTCTAAAGTAGAATAAGTAGGTGCAAGTGTATTTATAGGTTTGGGGGAGAAAAATCCGAAATTGGGTAGGACAAGACTTAATTTAACCCTAAAAACATGTTTCCTAAAACCCAATTCTCGCCAGTCGGACCGATAACGGGCGTTACCGGTTTTTCTCTTGGAAGGGGTAACGGGCGTTACCCCTCTGGGCTAAGACGCCTATTTCCATTAACGGGCGTTACCTAAAAACAACTGCTAAGGTGTAACGCCCGTTACCTATACTACCTGGTGCATCTGACTTCGTTTACGGGCATTACCAAAAGGTAACTGCAATGGTGTAACGCCCGTTACTCACTATTCCGCCCCAAAACATAATTAAACACAAACACCAAACTAATGGTGCTCAATCACGTCAATTAATCCAAATTAACTCATAGTATTCAACCAAACCACAATGCACCGTTCTCGAAACACATAAACACATATATCAATTCATATCAACAATTCTTTCTCTTCAAGAAAGAAAATCATTGCCATGTACATGCATACGAACAAAGTAAATAGAACTCAATATGGACAATAGCGTTCAATTCACGGTCCTTGTACCATCTAGACCTTGCTTCCTAGTAAAACATCGAGTGACCTGCAAACGAGAGAGACAACTCAATTATCACGAAAAAAACGAGGACGAAAGAAACGAAAACAACGGAAACAAAAACAAAAACGAAAAGAAAAAGAAAGAAAAAAAAAAAAATAGTTCTAAGTTATAGTCGTTAGCTTGACTGTGGAAACCAAATTGGGATTAACAATCCCCAAGCAACGAGTCACAAGGAGTGACCTCGTTCTTGTTACTCACAAAACCGGAGCTTGATCTCCAAGTATCTAATTCCAAAATATCCTTCATTCTCGATCTCCGAGATTTCAGTTTTCCTTCCCAATCAACTGCATCTCTTTTCTCCGTGAATAGTGTCATTCCATCTGGTGTATCACTTATAACCTTAATCATACAACACTTATCCGAGATTTCCGGTGGTGTCAGGGAACCAAAATTCCTAAACTCCATTCGTTCATTTTCTATTTTGAATGTGAGTCGTCCGTTCTGAACATCTATATCTGCTCCAGCCATAGCCAGAAACGGTCTTCCAAGTATCAATGACATCCACTCATCGCTCTCAATATCAAGAACTACAAACTCAGTAGGAATGTGAAATTTTCCAACTTTTACCAAAATATCTTCAAGAATTCCTGTCAGATATTTCACCGATCTGTCTGCTAGTTGGAGTGTCATATTAGTCGGTGTAAGCTCCTTCACTCCTAATTTTCTGCAAGTAGATAACGAGATTAAACTCACACTAGCTCCTAAATCACATAAAACATTATGAAATTTCAAAGAACCAATAGTAAGAGGAATTGAAAAACTCCCTGGATCTTTGAGCTTCGGGGGAAGCTTATGCTGAATAATAGCACTGCATTCCTCAGTAAGTATCACAGTAGTGAAGTTCTCAGGCTTTTCTTTGCTTGAAATCACTTCTTTCTCTAAATTCTCCTTCTTAAGATCGTCTTTCTCTTCAACTTTCTTAAGTACAACTTTCTCAACATCCGAACCTGCAAACATCTTCGGACCTTCATTCTCTCTATTGTCTCCTACAATTATGGCCTGGCAATGCTCCTTAGGATTATTTTCAGTTTGGCTTGGTAGCATTCCTGGGCCTCTCAAATTCAAAGATTGGGCAATCTGACCAATCTGAGTCTCCAAAGTTATGGTCTGATTTACCACTTGATCTAATTGAGCTTCCAACTTCTGATGTCGACCCATAGACACGATTATGAACTTCTCAAGTGTGATCTCCCATCCCTGCTTTTGCTCTTGTTAAGGGAGCGCAACATTGAATGGGGCTGGTGGTCGTGTTTGAAATTGCTGCCTAGGCTGAAACTGCGGCCTAGGTTGAGGTGGTTGTTGAACATTCTGACACATATTAAAATCATGTAGACCACTACAAATTTCGCATGTTACCTGAACTGGTTGGGATTGTATCCCAACTGCATTGACGGAAAGTTGGTCCAATTTCTTGTTAAGGGCTTCAAATTTAGCATTGATGGCGGTTAAGCCATCTAACTCTATGACTCCTGCTTGCACTTTCGCTGGTTGCAAATGGCTCCTCTCATGCGCAAAAACATCGTTTTGTGACATATTATCTAACAACTCAGTAGCAACTGCTTCAGATTTTGCTAAGAACGCTCTGCCAGCTGCGACATCCATCGCTCCTCTAAAAGTAGGAGACAACCCATAGTAAAAAGTCTGAATCAATAACCAACCGGGAATCCCGTGATGTGGACACTTCTTCTGCATCCAGCTGCCTGAAACCTTGAATATCATTCTTGTACTTCGTGGTTTTGCTAAGTGGAAAGAACTTGGCTATGAAAGCCTGAGATAATGCTGCCAAAGTCTGAAAGGACTCATTTGGGATAGTACTCAACCATGCTTTAGCTCGTTCCCTAAGTGAGGGAAAATGCCTAACTCAGATAACATCAGTAGTGACATTGTGAATTTTGAAGGTATCACATACTTCCAAAAAATACTCCAGATGTTAAGTCGGATCCTCCAAAGGTAATCCTGAAAACAGATTGTTTTGCAGCAGATTTGTAGCACCCCAATACGTAAGGATGCCACACCCCCGCACTATAGGTCGATCCACATATGAAACGGGTAATCCGTACACAAACCAACCTATAGCGAATGGGTGACAATGCAAATAAAATGACGAGCTAAGCGGGGCTAAATTTATACATGTGTTAGAATAAAACGGAAGCATACTTTATTTACTATCAAACATAACTATTAAAACATGCTATAACATTGATCATGAGTTAAACAACTTGTATACTTGTTCACAAATCAATACACTATCATCTCCTAAAATACATAACAAGTAACATTAACGATAATTCCTTTGAAATGATAGAATAAATAAATGCACCGTGCGGAGCTCGAATGCAAGGACTCGACTCAGCTCGATTCCCGCCTAGGGTGTACCTGCAAGAACACTGCACATGTATCATTTCGTGAATGACTCCATCACTCCCATAACCCCATCACTCCAATAACTCCATCACTCCAATAAACTACATCACTCCAGTAACTCCATCACTCCAATCCCTCCATCACTCCAATAACTCCATCACTCCAATCACGATAACACGATAATGGGAAGGTAGCGAGCCTTCATCATTCACGATAACACGATAACACGATACCCGCAGCGTTAGGATTCTAGAGGTGGCTCCTACTGTTGGGAATAGTGCCCTAAAAATTCAATTTGTTGAATTAATTAAACTGAATTTACACAAGTTATGAGTATTTCACATATTAATAATTAATAACGTGTGATGGTATTCTTATATGAAATGTGTTTCATAGGAAAAGACTTTGAATACCGAAATCACGTGTTATTAAAGTTCTAGTCGGTAAGATAAGAATATGTTTTATCAAGACTATAACGTGGTTATATAAGATGATTAGTCTTTCGTCATAGGGAATGGTGATTCCAATTATAACACGTTGATGATTTTCAATAGGATTGGAAACATCGAACTGGACCACTGAGATTATTTATTTTATACTGCTATCTAAAATGAATAAAATCTCAGGAAGCATTGTACTCTTAATCCTGATAATATTTCGGCTTTAGGTATGTAGTGTTAGTCACTGTAACATACTCGAAGTGAGGTCTCGGTAACGGGTGGCCAAAATACTTTGTATGTTCGGTGGTTACATGAAATGTGCTAAAGAGTTATATTGATCGAGGAATCTGTGGCCTTGCTGGAAGGTAAGAGATATCCTTGAAATAGATTTGTAAAAGTTCGAATTAAGACTTTGGCCAAAGCACTTCGCGTGATGACGTCACCGAAGTTGTATGATGAATGTGTTTCACATACAGAGAATTTGAACTTAAGGCGAATCAATAAATTTCAAATTAGAGATAAAAATAAATGATAGTAGTTGCAATTTATTTTTCATGGATATCTACACGGAGGAGTAAAATGCGAAATTATTCTAGATCGAGAAATTCGTGAATAATTTAATTAATTTTAGAGTGCAACAATATTTATTTAGTGGAATTAAATATTGTTAAACGGTAATTAATTATTATCATGAGATGATAATATATTAATCCGTTTGGAGCTAAAATTAATTAGTCCTGCAGGTCCCCCTGCAAGCCCCAATTAAAAACCCGAAGAGAAAATAATAAAAGGAGAAAGAGAAATAAATTTTCGAAGTGTTTGAAAATAGCCAAGGGATTTATTTTAAGAAAATAAATCAAGTTCCAAAGAGTTGAAAATGCCCGGAATTTTATTTTGGAGAAAATAAAATTTTAGATTAAAAAAAAAAAAAAAAAAAAATCTGACGTGGCATGAGGATGACGTGGCAGCTGACGTGGCGTGCCACATCAGCAGACTGGGCCCCATGTGGTGCTGACTGGACGCCACGTGGCGCGGCACGTGTGTGGCTGAGATTGCGCCACGTCAACGAGGATGTACGGTCCAGATTCGATCTGGACGGGCTTGTCAACGGGTCGGATGACCCGGTCAAACGGGTCAGGGTTCCGGGTCAAAGGGTCGGGTCACGGATAGGGTTGGACCGGGTCCGGTTCGGTCCGGACCGACCCGGACACGTGGCCGCTTTAGAAGAGCCCACGTCAACCCCAAACCCTAGCCGCGGGTAAAACACACGCGCCGCCTTGTGGCGGCGCGTGAGGGCGCGTCCGACATCGGAACGGCGCGTTCTCGGCGGCTCTGGACTCGTGGTGGAGAGATCTTCAACGTGGTATCCTCGGTTTTCGTGTCCAAGTTGTACACGCAAGTGGGATGTGAAATTACCATTTTGCCCTTGCTTTTGAATCCAAAATGACCGAAACGCCCTCGGTTTTTCCCCTATAAATAGGGGCCTTGGGTCCTCATTTCTCATTCAACATTTTGGGAGAGGTTTTGGCTAGCTCTTAGCTTTGAAACCATATCCCTTTTCTCCTAGTTAATTCCGATTTATTTTGGAATTAATTTTAATTAGGTGTTTGTATAAAATGCCTAATTTCGGGAGAATAAACCCTGAAAAGGGTTTTTTAGTTTAAATTTTATTTTCTCTAAGTATTTAGAGAAATACTTTCGGAGCCCACGCTCCGAGGGTGTCCCTGGGGATATTGCAGGGAAGCTCTGCCGGTCTCACGAGTGGGCAAGGAGCCGGAAAAATGCCGTTAGATAGCCATGTTTGCAGTACGGTAATATTTTACAGTTATTTTATTTTAAGCATGATAAATTATGTGCTCTTAAGTGTTAATTGCATGTTAGATATTTATCTGCTTAAGTGACTTAAAATTTATTATCAATTGCATGTATATACTTGAGTAGATCCGGCTAAGTCTTCCGCTTTGTATTAAAATGTTTTAGAAATATTTTAATACTTGTATTATAATAAAAATTTTAAAATGTGGTCCCGGACTGCTACTGTTCTGGGCCGGCATCCCATCACCTACGGCTTCAGGAGGTGGCTCCCACACATGTAGCACTTTGCCCCGCAGGTTCAAGAGGTGGCTCCCATGTGCGTAGCACGCTGTCCCGTATAACACTTAGCTCCTGCGGCCGACGAGCGGTACACGGTAACACGATAACACGATAATCACGATGCACGTATTGCTTTGCATGATCATGACATTAACACGATAATCACGATACACACATTGCTTTCCATGGCTTGACTTGCTTGCTGACAGGTGGCACGATGACTCAGGGATACGTGAACGTGCTCATTGGTCCCAATCTCTGCCCCGGAGAACACTGGACAAGAAACAGAAGCATTTGTGCACTCATGAGACCTAACTCGATAATGTTACCAAAATGTAACGCACGACATAATCATGTAACGAGGTAATATGTATTAACAAATGTAGTATGATATAATTATATTCTTGCGTATATTTGATCATATAATAGCATATTATGGTCAATTAAATGATTAGAGAAGGAATTGGAATTTCACATTTTATGCAGAAACATTCTGCCTATCCAGGGGTCTGGGAACGGCCGTTCCGGCCCTTAGTTCAAAATGGGAAGGGCCGTTCCCAGCTACCCGAAGTGACTCCCCGAAGATGGGAACGGCCGTTCCGGCTTACAAGCCAAAACGGGAAGGGCCGTTCCCGTCCTCGCCGCCATGCACACGATTCCAAATATGGGAACGGCCGTTCCCCAAATACAAAGGGAACGGGAAGGGCCGTTCCCGTTACGCAGAGCATGCAGAAACAGGGGAAGAAACAGGGGATGCACGAACCAATCTCCAATTCATCATAACTCATATAATTCAATCTCCAAAGGCATGAATTCATGAAAAGGGATATGTATACATGCTTAAGGCACCATAAAACTAATATAAACACTTAGTTCTAGCTTGAATCATCAAGAAACCAAGATCAAACTCCATGAACATATATATGATCAAACTTCATAATTCTCAAGATTTATGCATGAAATCAAGCCTAAAGTTTATAATCATGCTTCTAACATCATATAAACAAGTTATTTCATACAAATCCTAACCCTAGCTTCATATGAAATATTATCAAGAAATCACATATAGAATCATATGTATCTTGAAATAAAATAAAGGGAAGAAGATGATAAAAGTGGATGATTGATCTCCAAAGCATATGATTTCTCCGGTGAAATAGCTTGAAATTGATAAAACCCCTTCTCCCTCTCTCCATGGATGAACTGAGACCCCAAGGGAGCCAAGTTTTTATGAAATGAAAAATGAGAATGAGTTGAAGGATGCTTCTACGTGATTCATCTCTTATAATTGATGAATTAATTCAATTTCCAATCATGTCCTTCAAGTTACATAAGTTATGCAATTAAGGATATAAGGTTTGGAAAAAGATCAATTTAGTCCAAGAATATATTTATGCAATTTAGTCCTTGAATTTAAAATGATGATCAATTAAGGGCATATGAACAATTAAGGCACGTTCGGGACTTAATTCCCGTGACAATTAAATTCAATTTATAGAATAATTCTCAAATTGACACATATTTCACATAATCACATTGAAATATAATTTATATGATTTATTATAAAATGTAAGAATTTAATAAATACAAGAATTAAAATAATCCTAGCTCCCGGAAAATTCACACATGTCGCGCGTACCTGGAAGCCGGAATTTGGCGCGTTACAAGATTTATGATGGTTTAATTTCAAAGTTATTTGCTGCAATCGGGGGACGAGTTGTTGGGAATAGTGCCCTAGAAAGTTGTTATGCTTCGGAACTTTCCCTTTATCACAGACAATCTTTGAATAATATACGAATGATTGTAATCACAGGCGAGCACTTCTTATGTGCCAATACGTGTTTTGTGTGTTTCCATTACGTGTGCATGTCTAGAACTCCCCTAATCCGATGAGGCCGTTAAGAACTTTGTCATTATGGGAATGACACATGAAACAAGTTCTTAACTCCATAGGCGGGGATTAGAAACTTCTCCCAGTTAATGAGGCCGACAGACAGTGGGAGAGTTGACTTTGCCTCTGTTGAGACTTGCTTGTGTAGTTGTGTCCTTAAGAAGGATCATCCTGTTTCATGGGGTGTAAAGTGCATAAGTTGATGTGTACGCAATATACAAGGGTGTGTGTTGTAAGAACAAGTTCACTGAGAGTGCCCCGCGTGAGAATATTCCTAAATGGGAAAGGATGTTTCCAAAAACTTCCAGATTAGGAAATATCTCACATGTCAATGACGTGACGAATTAATCCTTAGACTTGAGATTCTACATTGTCTCATATGAGCTAACTCTGTAATCTTTGATATAGGCTCAAAAGGGTGTCGCCATATAGACACCTGAACCACGACCTATGTTGGGATTACACAAGTAGCATATGAGAATTGTAGAAATCAACAAAGGACCTACACTTGCTGTAGGCAAGACAATCTCTTATACACAAGTCATTCATGATTCCATCCTAAAATCCTCGCACAAGGTGGTTAGATCAAGACATCAAGAAAATGGAGTTTTCTTGGATTGAGATCAAATGGAATATGAAGTGAACTTTGTTTTAAGATTAAGATTAGTAGGGCTCTCCATATTCCCATGCCCTAGATCTTAATCGAGAGACAGGATGGTAAGAGGATCGTATCCCACATGATGTCATTGACTGAAAGGTTCTTTCGAATATACATTCACATTTCGGGTAGGGGTCACACACCTGTTGCTAGACTATGGTCGGGTGATCTGTGAGATAATTAATTAATAAAGTGTATTAATTAATTAGGCTCACTGCTAACTGAAATTGAACCTAGAGGGTCACACACAAATACCGGGTTCAAAGAGCACACGTGTATTATGGAAATATCAAATAGTTGATCGAAACGAGACCACAGTGTAAAGTACACGTGTGGATATCAAAGAGCAATGTTTGGATGTGTGGCTCCAATTAACAAATTGGATCATGTGTTAATTTATTGAAGAATTAATTATTAAGTCCAAATATAATTAATTGGAGAATTAATTATAAAGCCAAGATATAATTAATTAGAGAATTAATTATTGGATAATTAATTATATAGCCGAAATAAAATTAATTGGAGAATTAATTTTAACCCGTTAGAATTAATTAGTGAATTAATTCTAAAGTCCTTGATGGAATTAATTCTAAGTATTTAATTATTTGGTTGTTCTAATTTGATTAGAATAAATAAATCTCTTCTATTTTATTATTCTAATAAAGTATTAGGATAAGATATTTAATTATTGCTAGAAAATATTCCTAATTAGTTAGGAACTCTCTTTCTAGAAGAATAGATGTCTTATTTTTAGAATAAGATATTATTTACTTGGAGAGAAAGAAACAATAGAAGATAAGTCAAAGTAGGAATCCGATTCCTACATGACCTTTAGGGTTTCGAACCGTTCACTATAAAAGGGCAAGGGGCTCAATTTTTTAAGGCTTACGCGTGACAGTGATCACGCCCAGACTTCCTGGAATTTCGGGGATAATTCTCTTGCTCTCCTTTAACTCGTTTCTTGTTTCTTTAATACACATGTTATAGTACTAACATACTCACTGACATGATTTGAATCTAAGTTGGTGTGGATTAATACTCTAGAGGATTTCTACTTTGGAATCTCGAAGAAAGAATCAAGAAACGGGGATTTTTATGCCGCATGAAGAACGTTTGAGGGAGGCTCAATACGTTTCAAGAAGGCTACAATTCGTGTGAGTTTCTTGAGTCCCAACGCTACGATACGAACATTGCAAGTTTTTAGATCCCTTTTGGAAAAATTTTTAAACTTCCGATGCGTTTACTTTGTTGTTTTCCAACACGAGCTGCAGTCTGAATTGCTCCAGCCCTGGCCGGTGGTGGTGGTGGGTGTGCTTCAGCCATCGGTAAAGTAATTGGTTTCTTCTCCTTCTTACGCCTTCTCCTAATAGCACTCAGTGTTCTCTCAATTTCCGGATTGTATGGAACTAATTCGGGATCTTGAGATCTTCGCATGTACTGTAAACCTGCACAAGGACAAGAAATCCTCAGTCCAATTCCACAATAACAAAGATAATGAACACAAAGTAAAGTAATAGTCTAAAACACTAGATCAAAATAATTGAGTAATATTGACTTAAAACGCCTTCCCCGACAACGGCGCCAAAAACTTGTTGTAAGGTTTACTACAGTTAAAAACCAATCGTGTAAGTGCACACTAACATACGCGCAACACAATAGGATCGAACCCACAGGGAAGGGAAATCAATCACTACTCTATGTTTTTCTCTAATCTAAAAACCTGACGAAAAGCAATTGTTGTTTCTATTAATCTACTAAACCAGAAATTAACAATTAACTAGAATTAAACACAAATAACGAAACACACGAATTAAATTCAGTAAACTAAGCAGGCAGGGGGAAAGTAATGAATCATACAATCAAGAGCTGATGTGATACTCGTCTGACAAGTGTAATTCTATAACCTAGTCACTTATATTTGTATTACCTCTCTCAAGGTGTAACCAAGTGCTTAATTAGAGTTCAATGTTGCTTTCGCAATCACCAATAGTTAATTAAACCATAGGAACAAGACTAGTGCAATTCAGTATTCTAGCGGCTCGGCATGGAATAAGATTACTGTTGTATAAGCTAGGACCAAATCTCCTTGTACCCTACAAATTACAAGTTGTGAAAACCATCTAAATTACCATCACTCTTTCGATCTATAGGCAATTCTGACACATGCTATGGGTGATCAGACCATCGCAAGTCAATTCAAACATTTTTTCAAACTAAGAATTAACACAAGTCATTCAAGCATCTTATCAAACATCTATTATGCAATCATCATCACTCCTCTTAGCCCTAGAGAATTAGCTACTCATATTTAAAGCAAAACTCATACAACTAAAGGAAATTGCATTAAAATAAAGCATAGTTATCAAATCTAAACAAAGTCTCTGAAACAAAAGCATGAGCTTTCGACAGTATCTAAAAACGAAACTAAAACTAAATTCAAAGGAATTAGTTTATAAATTGAAGCAACAATAAAACCAAAGATCGTTCTAGGAATTCAATCCTCTCGTCTTCTCGAATTCTCTGAAAAACCTCTGAAACTCCTTGGTCTTTCCTCCAAACCCTAGGTCTTGACCTGGAAGAAAAACTCTCTCCAAAAGACTCCAAAAACACACTAATATAGCAGCCCAAAAATAATTCTCGCCGCCCTAGGTAACGGGCGTTATCTATCCATGTGTAATTGTTGTTAACGCCTGTTACTGCTTGAAATCGCCATAACGTTTTTATTAGTGGTAACGGGCGTTACCACTTTCCTTCTGCACTGGGGTAATGGGCGTTACCCCTCTTCTCTCGCCAAACACTCCCCTCCTGTGGCCAGTAATGGGGGTTACTCCTTTTGTACTCCTAGGTGGTAACGGGAAGTTACCACATTTTCTTACAAAAATGCGTGAAATTACCCTGCTTCGCCGTTTCGTAACTCCAACACCAAAGTCACCCTAACGGAGCAAAATAAACGCATAAACACATCAAACGACGCCAAAATATAATCTAATTAACGCTTAAAATCATGCAATTTCTACACACAACATATGTAAAATCATCCAAGTAGGATAATTTGTGGAGGGAAATTCTTTGTCTGACGCCTCTTATAATAGAATCCTAATTACATATGAAACCTAGGTATGAAAGAAAACGATGCTTTCTTCTCCAAATTTCTCGCATTGAAGAGTGCCCTTTTCGTTGGTTGCTGTAACAGGAGATTGTAGTTGAGGACTTTATGGACTCCAGAGAACCCAGGCTGAAGGTTTCTCGCGTGTCATGGTTATTATGCTTATCTTTTCTTCTCTTCTCCTTTTGAATCTGAATTCCAACTGTGACACAGAGAACCTTGTTGCAAAACCTGTAATCGAATGTCTTTTTGGATGGAGCACAAGGGATATGGCTGAACCAATTAGAGGAGGGTTTGGGTAGTTTGAAAAGAATTGAGAAAAAGCTTTTGGTCAATGAAAATGTTTTCAATTTTTTTTCATTGTATCCTAACTTTAATAGTCTGATTTCCATACTGTAAACGTGCATCTATGATACCTGCAGACCTTAACTTATTCCATGTAAATATTTAATGAATATGTAAGAATATTCAATGAATAAGAATCTTATATGTAACCTTTATGTTAATTGAATATTTCTTGTGTTTCTTCTATTTAATGAATAAGAAAGAATTTAAAATGAGATACAGAAATAGGGTGCAACAAAACAGAATGTTAACACATTCTCATAAACAATAAAACAAGAGTTTGACATGGTACTAACATACCAAATGTTTGCCATCACACTGACATACCAAATGGCAACATTGCCAACAACATAACCAACTGTTTCCCATTACAAAAACAGGATTAATGACAACACTGGCACCAACATAACCAAGTGTTTGACATTACAAAAACAGGATTAATGACAACACTGGCAACAAAGATAAAAGTCTAAACAAACAATCTAAACAAATCCCCTTTTCTTGTGCCCCTTTTTTCTACTCCTTCAATTTTCCTTTATCTTTCAAGGTTTTCATTTTTGCTTTAAGATTGGATAATGTAACAAACTTCTTTCCATCCTTCAGAATTATAGGTGTCTCATCCTCCTCCCTAACTTGTCATTAATCCCTTGAAATGGAGCTGGCTCAATGATCCTATTCCCAGTTTGTTTTGCTTTCTGGTACATGGATGGTGGTCTGCTTGTAGCTGGTTTTTGTAGATAAATACAAGGTTGAGCAATTTCAGATTCTTGAGAGAGATCCAACACTTGACTTGGCCCCACATCATCATTGTAACTTCCTTGTTTGGTTGTTTTTTCTTTTTCTGACCTGCTATTTAATATAACAATTGTTATAATTGCGTATTCAATATTTAAGAGAATAAAATAATAAAAACAAGAACCTGTAATTTGGTGATTGGTGCTGGTTCAAGACTTCCAAAGATAATCTCAGCAACTGTTATCTCCTCTTCCAAGTTGATATCAGCAAACTCAGGTGGTTTTTGATTCTTGCAACCCCTGGCATTATGCCCATTTGCCCCACATTTTTTTACACTTAATGGTAAATTGTGCTCTTGGCAGTTTATATGGATTTACTTGCCTTCCCTTGCTTTTTTTTTTTGTTTTGAAATGACTTCATTTGGTTCTCTTCTCCTGGCCTTTTTGGGTCTACCAACACCCCTTCCATAATTTGGAGGCAGAGGGGGAATCAGATCAGAATTTTTCCATTCACTTCTGTCGTTCATTGGCATAATGATTGTGGATTACACTTTGTTATATTCTTCAACCTTGTAACAACTGTGAACAAAGTCCTCAACATTTAAACCCTGCTTATCAATGGCACTCATCACATGCTTGCATGGAATGCCTATTAGGTCCCACTTTCTGCAACCACATGTCCCTTCTTTCAGGTCTAAACTGAACTGTGAGTCATCCAAACAATGTATCTGAACAAGAAATTAATAGCTAGTATGATTACACAGATATAAAAATAAACCAAGAAATAAAAGTATCCATTATGAACTAAGTTTGTATGCATTACCTGATAATGTACATCACTGCTCTTCACAGGTATGCAGCTGGAAGTCTTCTTGTTGTTATGTGTGATTATCAGTTGAATCCTAGGTGAGAAAGTTCCTTTCCATTTTCTTCCCAAATCTCTACATTTCTGTTGCCTCTTCATCAGATATTCAATTATCCAACATAGAAAGTATAGGCAGCTCTCTTCCTTTCAATATGCAGGCATTGAAGGTTTCACAACCATTATTAAGTTACATATATGTTCTTCCAGAGGTGCTGAAGTGGATCTGCTTCATTGACTTGGTGGTTTGTCATTGAACCATGCTGCAGCTGCTGGATCAAGATCATGGAGTCTCTGCATCCTCCTTGTGAATTCAGCTGGTGTTGTAGCTCTGGCAGCTTTCCACATGGCCATCTTGAAGCCCATTCCTTTGAATCCTGCACTAAAATTTGTGTGCATGTGTCTCACGCAGAATCTGTGAGATGCAAGAGGTAGTACTTCTTCAACTGCATTAATCAGTCCCTTTTGCTTATCACTTATTATGGTCCATTTATGATCAATCCTTATATCCAAATCCCTCTTCAATAGTGTCAAAAACCAAATCCATGTATCAGTGTTCTCCTTATCTACAATAGCAAAAGCAACTGGGTAGATGTTATTGTTGGGGTCTAGTCCTATAGCTGTCAAAAGTACACCTTGAGGACCCTTTAAATGACACCCATCCACACCCAAAAGTGGTCTACAACCAATTAACAACCCCTGTTTCAAAGCCTCCAGACGAATATACATCCTATCTGTAGCACCCCAATACGTAAGGATGCCACACCTCCGCACTATAGGTCGATCCACATACGAAACGGGTAATCTGTACACGAACCAACCTATAGCGAACGGGTGACAATGCAAATAAAATGACGAGCTAATCGGGGCTAAATTTATACATGTGATAGAATAAAGCGGAAGCATACTTTATTTACTATCAAACATAACTATAAAAACATGCTATAACATTGATCATGAGTTAAACAACTCGTATACTTGTTCACAAATCAATACACTATCATCTCCTAAAATACATAACAAGTAACATTAACGATAATTCCTTTGAAATGATTAAATAAATAAATACACCGTGCGGAGCTCGAATGCAAGGACTCGACTCAGCTCGATTCCCGCCTAGGGTGTACCTGTAAGAACACTGCATATGTATCATTTCGTGAATGACTCCATCACTCCCATAACCCCTTCACTCCAATAACTCCATCACTCCAACAAACTACATCACTCCAATCCCTCCATCACTCCAATAACTCCATCACTCCAATCACGATAACACGATAATGGGAAGGTAGCGAGCCTTCACCATTCACGATAACACGATACCCGCAGCGTTAGGATTCTAGAGGTGGCTCCCACACATGTAGCACTTTGCCCCACAAGTTCAAGAGGTGGCTCCCATGTGCGTAGCACGCTGTCCCGTATAGTACTTAGCTCCTGCGGCCGACGAGCGGTACACGGTAACACGATAACACGATAATCACGATGAACGTATTGCTTTGCATGATCATGACATTAACACGATAACACGATAATCACGATACACACATTGCTTTGCATGGCTTGACTTGCTTGCTGACAGGTGGCACGATGACTCAGGGATGCGTGAACGTGCTCATTGATCCCAATCTTTGCCCTGGAGAACACTGGACAAGAAACAGAAACATTTGTGCACTCATGAGACCTAGCTCGATAATGTTACCAAAATGTAACGCACGACATAATCATGTAACGAGGTAATATGTATTAACAAATATAGTATGATATAATCATATTCTTGCGTATATTTGATCATATAATAGCATATTATGGTCAATTAAATGATTAGAGAAGGAATTGGAATTTCACATTTTATGCAGAAACATTCTGCCTATCCAGGGGTCTGGGAACGGCTGTTCCGGCCCTTAGTTCAAAATGGGAAGGGCCGTTCCCAGGTGCCCGAAGTGACTCCCTGAAGATGGGAACGGCCGTTCCGGCTTACAAGCCAAAACGGGAAGGACCGTTCCCATCCTCTCCGCCATGCACACGATTCCAAAAATGGGAAAGGCCGTTCCCCAAATACAAAGGGAACGGAAAGGGCCGTTCCCGTTACGCAGAGAATGCAGAAACAGGGGAAGAAACAGGGGATGCACGAACCAATCTCCAATTCATCATAACTCATATAATTCAATCTCCAAAGGCATGAATTCATGAAAAGGGATATGTATACATGCTTAAGGCACCATAAAACTAATATAAACACTTAGTTCTAGCTTGAATCATCAAGAAACCAAGATCAAACTCCATGAACATATATATGATCAAACTTCATAATTTTCAAGATTTATGCATGAAATCAAGCCTAAAGTTTATAATCATGCTTCTAACATCATATAAACAAGTTATTTCATACAAATCCTAACCCTAGCTTCATATGAAATATTATCAAGAAATCACATATAGAATCATATGTATCTTGAAATAAAATAAAGGGAAGAAGATGATCAAAGTGGATGATTGATCTCCAAAGCATATGATTTGTCCGGTGAAATAGCTTGAAATTGATAAAAACCCCTTCTCCCTCTCTCCATGGATGAACCGAGACCCCAAGAGAGCCAAGTTTTTATGAAATGAAAAATGAGAATGAGTTGAAGGATGCTTCTACGTGATTCATCTCTTATAATTGATGAATTAATTCAATTTCCAATCATGTCCTTCAAGTTACATAAGTTATGCAATTAAGGATATAAGGTTTGGAAAAAGATCAATTTAGTCCAAGAATATATTTATGCAATTTAGTCCTTGAATTTAAAATGATGATCAATTAAGGGCATATGAACAATTAAGGCACGTTCAGGACTTAATTCCCGTGACAATTAAATTCAATTTATAGAATAATTCTCAAATTGACACATATTTCACATAATCACATTGAAACATAATTTATATGATTTATTATAAAATGTAAGAATTTAATAAATACAAGAATTAAAATAATCCTAGCTCCCGGAAAATTCACACATGTCGCGTGTACCTGGAAGCCGGAATTTGGGGTGTTACAATATCAAACCTACAAGTACCATCAGTGTTGTTAGTCCCCAATACAGCAGTTGATCCTGGGTTACTTCTTTTCAGCTCATTAACAAAATCCCACAAGTACTTGTACTCTTCATCAGGAGTGCTCTTCATCAGGAGTACCTTTGAGCATAGTCCTTGTAATAGACCTGGCCCTATATGCTTGGTCTTTAGAAACATTACATTTTATGATGTCAACCACATCAGTTCTAAAGCCGTCAACTGATCTCTTGGAATCTGACTTCCACATTCCAATAAACTTCTTACCAATCCACCTTGACCTTGCATTCTTGATATCATTGGATTCCGAGCATGTATGAGTAGGAAAGAATTCCCTGACCTTAAATGAAGATTCTCCTTTCATCTTGATAGCATGTACTCTCCACTTACACTCTTTGTTTGCACACTTGCCATGAACTCTACCAAGATCATTCTTTGCTATTCTAATTGTTCTTCTACAACTTATAGCATATGAATCTATTGCCTCTTTTACTTTAGCTCTTGTACTGAAAATCTTGCCTATGTATAGAGTAGTTTCACTGTTTGTGGTGTTAGTGTGAAGTGTTCTTCTTATCTCATTATCAGTATCAGACTCTGCCTCACTTCTTAACTCCTCTTCAGTCATAACTATGTCAGCCTCCCCAAGTTCATCATTCTCTTCCACAGTGATATGAGTAACTTCAACATCAGCAACATTAAGTCCCCCATACTCAGCATTCTTCTCAGTGTTATTTCTGAGGATTTCTTCCTCTGCTACATCCTCACTATCCTGATAATCACTCTCATGGAAGAGGCTATCATCACTGTCATCACCCTCTTTACTATCATCTTCTCTATCACTTCCAACCTCATTATCCTCATCTTGCTCATTACCCTCATTAACTCCCTCATCATCCTCACTTCCTAAGAGTTCAATCTCCAAATCAACATATAAATGAAACTCCCTGGAATCCTTTAAAGCTTCTGAGCAAAGATTAGTCAACAAATTTTCATTCTTAATCTTTGTTAGACCATCAATTGATCCACTATACAACCTAACCTGGCCTTTTAAACCCATACGAATGCACAGAGTTGTTATAGATTCAAAGTTCACAAAATCAGCTTCAACAAAGTCAAACACGTGCAAAGACCCACCCAAATACTCAAGTGGAGGCCCTGTACTTAAACTACCCCCATAATGCACAAAAACAGTTAACTCACTTTTGGATGGATCTCAAACACAAGGAAACAAAAAATTACTTCTCAATACAGGAACAGGGACCACATGCGCATAAAAAATGAGACAATAAAGCCACAACTCAGGAATAAAGAAATACCAACTGTCTAAACTTTTCTAATAATCAATTCAACTCAAGGGACCACAAAACCCACCACATTCAAGGGCATAATAAACCAAAATTCTGACCAAGCTTTGTACTTACCGTATGTAGGGTGTGGATAGTTGTGAAATTTCTTGTCTCTAATCTTTGGCATCTTGCAATCACACTGATATCGTCACAATGTGAAGAAGAAATGTGAAGAAGAAAATGAAAAGCTAGGGCACTAACACAACGATTTAAAAGAGATTTTAATTTAAAATACAAATTCCACATATTAAGTACACAAGACTTTCCTAGTTAGACAAAAAATCCCCAAATTAAGTCCGAATTAATGCCACGTCAGCAAAAATTGGAGAATTTTCAAATTCGGATGAAAATTGCAAAAAATTTTAAATTACAGGATAAAACGCGATATCAAAAAGGACTAAAGTCCGAAAATGTGTAACTTACAGGGCGATTTTTGCAATTTTGCCTTATAAATATTTTAGAGTAATAAAAAAGAAATTATTGCAAGTTATGAGTATTTTATATATTTAATAATTAATGACGTGTGATGGTATTTTTATATGAAGTGTGTTTCATAGGAAAAGACTTTACATACTAAAAATCACGTGTCATTAAAGTTCTAATCGGTATTATAAGAAAATGTTCTTATCAAGACTATAATGTGTTATATAAGATAATTAGTCTTTCGTCATAGGGAAATGGAGTTTTGAGTTATAACACATTGATGATCTTCAATGAGATTGGAAATATCGAACTGGACCACTAGATCGAGAAATTCGTGAATAATTTAATTAATTTTAGAGTGCAACAATATTTATTTAGTGGAATTAAATATTATTAAACGGTAATCAATTATTATCATGGGATAGTAATAGATTAAAATTAAAATTAATTAGTCCTGTAACTCCCCCTGCTAGCCCAACGAAGATCAAAGAGAAAATATTAAAAAGGAGAGAGAGAAATAAATTTTCAAAGTGTTTGAAAATAGTCAAGGGATTTATTTTGAGAAAATAAATTAAATTCCAAAGAGTTGGAAATACCCGAAATTTTATTTTTGAGAGAATAAAATTTTCAAATTTTATTTTTGATGACGTGGCGAATGTTGACGTGTGCCCCATGTGCGCCATGCACATGCAGAATCTTTTGGCGGCATTGGGGGCGCGTGAGAGGCTTGTTCGGCGCTGTTCAACTCCTTGCAGCCCAGGCTTCCATGTGGTATCTTCTGATTCGTTGCCGGGACTTGCCTTGCATGCCAAAAATACAAAAATGAATCTGACATCCCAATTTTGAGCCTATAAATAGGCTTGCACCCTTTGAAATTAAATCATCAGATTTTCAATTCATTTTCTCACTCTTAAACAGCCCTTACGACAGCCTCTCTCTAGGATTAATTAATCCTAATTAAAAGATTAATTAATATTTAATTAGATGGTTATATAATTATTACATAATCCATTTAATTAATTGAAAATAGAGATTTTCTGATTTAGGAAAAAGTTATTTTTCTAAAAAATATTTTTTCGAGTATTTAGCGAAATACTACCGGAGCCCACACTCCAAAATCTAAACCGGAGAAATTGTGGGGAAGATCTACCATTGATAGTCATATTTTGCAGTACGGTCATACCGTTATACTGCCAAAATTATTAATTGCATATTGCGTTTATATACTCTATGATTTAAAATTATGTTGTAACGCCCCAGTTTTTCTGTGATTTAAGCATGACGTATGTGTTTACTGATGTGCGCAATTTAATTAATTATGTATGTTTCATTATTATTTATTTTATTAATTGTTTATGAATTCTTGAACGCTTATGCATATATGTTTGTGTTTGGGTGTCGTTTCTATTTGATTTGATTTCTGTTTTTCATGGAAATTTAGCATGAGTGAATTATGTGTTCCGTGATCATGTTTATTTGCTCGTTGCATGATTTTGTTCTTGTATGTTTGTGTTTTGTGTTCGTTTGTGTGATCGGAACCGAAAAGGGGGCTAAAGAGCATTTAGCGTACCTTGTGTTCCGGGTGGCATATCTTGAGCTCGGGAACTCGGAATTGAGTTCCGTCACCTCCATTGGATTTGCATTGACGATTCGGAGATAATGGGTTAAGCCTCATATTTTTCTAAGACCATTTGGATCCCTTAATTTTAACCGAAACGAGCAACTCGCGTCTAAAATGACCATTCATGACTCTACCTAAGCTACAGACCTAAATTAACACACCTATGACCTACCCATTGACCCTAACACCACTTGCACTCTTTCTCTCTCTCTCTCTCCCCCTATCAGCCCTCACATGAAATCCCACCCCCCAAAACAAGATATTTTCAGCCAAAAGAAGAAGAAAGAAAGAGAAAGGGAAGAGAAAAGAAGAGGAAGAAGAAAACTATTCCCCAAGTGAGAGTTTGAGCTCATCTCACACCCATTTCTTCTCTAATTTGAAAGGTAAGCCTATTTTTATGTTTTTTATCTCCTTGTGGTTCTTTTAAGTCCAATTTTGTATAATTTCACCATGATTTGAGTTAGGTTTGATATATTGAATGAATAGTAAGGGTTTGTGAAATTTTGATGATTCTTGCTTGAGATCTTGAGAATTCTTTTAGTATGAAGCACGATATATGATCCTAAGACACCCATATATGATTCTTTGATCTTATTTTGAGTGGTGGTTAAGATATCATGAAGTTGCCATTGTTGGACCTTGAGTGAATGTAAGAGTTGGATCTCATTCTTTTGCCTCTCAACATATGCATGATTGTGGCTCGGTTTTGTATGGATTTTGAGCTTAATTTGCTGTGGTTTGAAGATTTATGTTTCCTCACTGTGTGGTAGTTGTTGCTGCTATGTTTTGAGAAGGGATGCAGGGGTGAACAGGACCAATTTCGGAAGAAGAAGGCCACTGTTGCCATTAACGCCCGTTACTGCCTTCCTGCACAAAACTGGGTAACGCCTGTTACCTGGTACAGACCCTTTACCTATGCCAAACAACTCCGATTGACCTGATTTTTAAACCCACGGAAACCTCTTAATAAAATTATTTGTGGTTTGTGAGATATGATCGTTTGAAAATTGTATCGCCACTTTACCAAATTTTTGCATTTGTCCAACTTCAAACCTACGCCATTTTCACCTCGCTTTGAACCACGATTCGAGTCTTATACCATTTTAAAGACCTATTTTTCTAGTTTCATATCCAACAAACAAAACCCAATTTAGACTTCTCAAACTTCAGATATCCTCATTTCACGGAGGCTTACGCATTGTGGAAAATTGTCAAATTTTGCAAGATCTTGTTCGGAGTTTCTTCCTATGCTTCTTTTCCGTTTTTCTTGTAATTTCCCACCCTAATTATGACCCTAACATGTTATATGGTGTGTTTTGGTCATTTTGTGGAATTTATGGATTCGTTTGGCGTGTTATGTGCAAGATATGAATTCACATGCCTTTATTGCTCATTAATGCGCATGAATGCCTTGATGCTTGGAGGGTGAACCCTAATTGCCTACTTTATCCTTCTTTTATGATTCATATGAAGTGTGTACTTGTTGAAATATGCGTTATGATCATTGTTCGGAATTTATGGATCGATTTGATATGATACATGAGAGATATGAACTTGAATGATTATGAACGCTCCAAGAAAGAATGAAGTGATTGACTATGTGCCTTAATGCATCTCCATGACATGATTTATTCTCTTATGCATACCATATCACATTTATTGCATTGTCGTGCGTCTTATATGGTTCATTAGGAGTCTTGAGTCTCACGACCACATAATGTTATCTTTGAACAGTTTGCTCCAGATGCCGGGTTCATAGGTGTTCCTCAACCCTCTTTTCTTCTTGGTATTGTCGGTAAGGTGTAACAGGTGGGTTTCTCTTCTACTAGCTAAATAATGACCAATATCCCTCAATGTGTATGCTTTAAGCCAAAGTAAGTATATATTTATATTGAGTCGTTTTCAAGGAGTCTATGATTTTGATTGTTAAAACCCCTTTTTTACCTTACCTAATGTTTTGGCGAGTATTGATTGATTGCACATATGGGGGCCCGGGGCTTGGTACATATGGCGATCCGGGGAGGCAAGGGCCGACGGTGATCCTATGTGCTAGTCCCAACCAAATTACAGATTTTGGAACTCACTAGGAGATTAGCGAGGGAAGGGGGCTGAGCGCCTTTGGAGAACTCATGACACCCCTTTGGTCAATGATTGAGGTGGTCGGGGTCTTGCTAACCCGTCCACCACCCGGAGGAAGAAGGTGTTGTTCTGGCCTAATTATTCCGCTGCTTATTAAAATATTTTGATAACGAGATTATGATAAATATTTTTTGAAATATTGCCCTATATTGTCACTCTGTTTGGGCCCACTACCCAGCATTGGTCTCCAGCAGGGAAGGCGTATGAGAGAGTGTGAGTTCTACCAGTTAGGCCAACACAGATTGAGGGTGCAACAACTCAAAAATGTGGCGTTAAATGTCTGAGGTAGAAGATGATCCTTGAGAGGGATAACACTTGGCTTATTTATAGTTGAGGGTGATTATTTATTGTTGAGGGTGATGACCCTTTTGGTAATTCCGTGCCAAGTGGTCCCAAATGAGATCTTGCCTTAGACACGTGACTCCATGAGAGAGGTTTGAGGAAAAACATCTGTAGGTCTGCCATTAAGGTAGCCATAAAGCCATAGTAGCAGGTGTACTGCTATGTACTAGGTGTTAGAGAGTACTATGAAATTTACCGAGGGGTTGACGCGCTCGGTGTGGGTGGCCCTTAGGTGCCTGGGATGGCAGTCCTCGAGGGTATTAGCTCCATGTGGTGGCTCGTACACCTAGAAAGTACGCTGTGGGCTCGAATCCGAGGGAATCTTGTAGTTTTTCCTAACAATAAGGATTCGAATCACTCCCAAGTAATTTATGAGGATGACTGAGTTAGCCTTAGAGCACAAGGGACGAGGCCATAAAGGTCCACGTATCATGACGAGGCCTTGTTATAATAATTGGGCTCCATCAGATTCATAGACATTATAACTTAAAATTTTGAATTTTCTAATACATTAAGTTTAGTTGTTTCAACGATTGCGTTTATTGTTTAAATAATTTAAGTAAATTACAAAAAATCGCTTATGCTATTTTCGATCACCATACGAAAATATGATTTTTTTTTACTATAAATTTAACTCTGAACAAGTGATATATTTCATAACCAAAAAAAATGATATATTTCATTTAATTTTAATTACCTTCATTCGTAC
Organism: Lantana camara; assembly: GCA_037501455.1. Taxonomy (NCBI): domain Eukaryota; kingdom Viridiplantae; phylum Streptophyta; class Magnoliopsida; order Lamiales; family Verbenaceae; genus Lantana; species Lantana camara. The sequence goes on from CM074865.1 coordinate 9,191,752, forward strand.
AATTATTTTAAACTTTAGTATACAAAACTTATTTTTGCAAGCCATTTGGTGATATAGTGTGTTGTGAAACAAAGTATTTGAACTAGTTTTTTATATACTAAAACATATATGATTAATTATACCAACTTGGAAGGCACGGGCACGACAAAAAAGTATGTGAAATATTTTTATTAATGTGAATAAATTATTAATAATAATTATTTGTATTAATTGGTAAAAAGTTTATCTAGTAATTAAATTGAAACTTGAGGTTATTTAATTAAAGAAAAACAACTTAAATAGGCCTTTCAATAAAAAGCCCGATTTAATATAAAAGAGTATACATATAGATGAGAGACCATACTGTTTCAGAACTTCTTGTAACCCTAATCTATTTAAAAAACTGTAAACCTAAAATTTTCGAGAGCATTTAAGGGGTGTTTGCAAACTTTAAAATTAAGTGATTATGGGATAAGTGATTATTTTCAGTCGTTTTGGAGTGTTTGAAAAATCAACTTTTGATTATTTTAAGCAGAAATAAGCTAGAACCCAGAAGTACCCCAAGACATATATGGGGGTGTTTGCAAACACTAAAAATAATTGGGTGTTTGCAAACACTAAAAATAAGCACTTATGAGGCAAGTGCTTATTTTTAGCGTTTTGGAGTGTTTGGAAACCCAACTTCTGCTTAAAATAAGCAGAAATAAACCAAAATCCAAAAGCAGGTCAGGGCATGCTTTTGGATTTTGCTTATAGATTATACGATTAATTAAAATTTTATTTGACAATAATATCCTCATAAAATATTAATATTCCTACATTAATCTTTTAAATACAAATACAACTCTAACATTTATATATTTCTTACGTCTTTACTTTTTCTACTTGTTACCTTTTTTCTTTGTTCACTATTTTCGTAATCTCTAAAAATCTCATCATAACTAAAAAATCTCCAAATTACCGGATAAATCTTTTCTTTTTTCTTAAAATTTATAAATGAATAAATAAACATATATATATATATATATATATATATATATATATATATAATAATTACTTTAATTAATTATACATAATTTATACAAAATTATAATAACTTATAATAATTTTTATTCAATATAATACTTAGATCATATTATAATATCAAAAATTATTTTGAAGTGTTTTAGGGTAAATTAGTAAATTTATAAAAATTAAAAGTGATTATCAACTTTTCTTTGCAAACACTCAACTGATTATTTTTCTGCTTATCGATTTTTTTTCCAAACACTCACCGTTTTTACTAATACGATTTTTTGCGACTTTTACTTCTGTTCTCACTTCTACTTATGGAGTAGAGTTTGCAAACACCCCCATATTTCTGGATTCTGCTTGTAGATTATACGGTTTTCTATATTCTATTCAGACAATAATATCCTCATTAATTTATTAATATTACATAATTAACCTTTTAAATCATATCTTTTCCCTTCATATTTTATTTAAAAATCTCAAGAATCTCCATCTCATTAATTTATTAATATTATATAATTAACCTTTTAAATCATATCTTTTCTTTTCATATGATTAGAATTTAAAAATCGCAAGAATATCCATTAAAATCTCAAACAGAAAAATTTGAAAATTTCAAAAATCTCCATTAAAATCTCAAAGAGAAAAATCTGATGTAACGTTTTAATCTTAAAAATATATTTATAATTATATATAAATATAATAATTTATACTATATTTCATTCTATATAATAAATATAATATATTTGTTGAGAATGATATTATGTATTATTTCATTATCTATAAACGTAAAATAATTAGTATAACCAAAGGTGTATATATATAAAATAGTATAGTATAATATATTTTATTAATTATAAATAATATTATACAAAACATAATTATTTTAAACTAGTTTTTATATTAATATTTTATTTTAAATAATATTATAATAACAAAAATGATTAGAAAGTTTCAGGGTTAATTCGGTAACTTGATAAAAGTTAAAAGTGATGTTCAGCTTTTCTCTGCAAACACTTAACTCATTATTTTTCTACTTTTCACTTTTTTTTCCAAATTGTTTTTACTATTGCAAATTTTCATAAATTTAACTTATGCTTTTAACTTCTGATTATCCAGTAGAGTTTGCAAACATCCCCTAGGATTTTTTTTTTTTGTAAACACTAATTTAGGGCTATTTTTGAATTCTAATTTATTTTTGAATTTTTTTTATAAATATTTATTTTTAGATTTTGCCAACCCCACCGGAAACCATAACCATAGACATGGCGGTGAGACAGCAAGCGGTGACTCTCATGCGAGCTTTAGTTAAGGACGCGCACCACATGGCGTTGCCGTCCCAGAGAAGAGCTTTTTCTCAGAGCAGCCTTAAAGTCTCTGAAGGCCAGATCCGCCGGATCTTTAATTCGTTAAGATTTCTTTGATTTTGTTTTTGTCGATTGATTTTCAATCCTGTGTTGTTGAGATTTTTTTGTTATTATTTGAGACAATATTTAGTAGATGAGAAGAAAAGTAGAATGAGATGAGAGTAAAAAGGAAGAATGAGGATGACAAAACTTAGAAATTCATTAACTGAATGGGGATGATAAATTTATTATTGGTTATGGCCTTTCCCGTATCTTATTCTGGTGTTTTCTGATAGTTGGTGCAAAAAGTTCGAGAAAACTTATGATTCGGTGGAAGAGCGACAACATAGATTTGAAGTCTTCATAAAGAAATATTTTTCTGTTAGGAAACATAATTCACAGCCACAGCACAGTTACAAGAGGGGTCTTAATAACTTTTCTGATCTCACTTATGAAGAGTTTGCGGATACGTATGGGAGGCCTCCTGAGGATGTTCTTGAGCAACTTCGTATCTATCGGGAGAGATATAGGGGTTACACTTGTCCTCGGCGTGGTATGGCAGCGAATTCAGATGTCCCAGATTCGAGGAGAAAGGGGGTCAGGCCAGTGGTGGTATGCTTTTATTGATTAGTGCTTTGCTTTTTTATCTAGATAATGATTTTGGTATTCATTGGCTTGAAATTGAAATTCAGGAAAAATGCAAAATGGGTATACCAACTCCAATAATTTAGCATTTTCGGTACTTTAAATTTTTCGGTAAAAAAAAAAAACCCACAACTCTTAAAAATAAGCAAAAAAGTGCCAATTTTGCCCAGATAAGCCAAAACCCGTGGGATATCCGACCCGGATGCTGACGTGTCTCGCCGGAGGCCCCGCTGGCAAATAAAGCCCTTCCACCTCAGAAAAGAACCCGCCCACGCCGTAAACACAAGGCATTTACAGTACCAAAAACGCTAAAATTTTGGAGTTGGTATACCGATTTTGCAATTTTCCATACTATTAATTAGGCATTGAAGTTAATAATCAAAGATTAGGGATAATATTTATAAGGTCTATAATTGCTCCATCCTAATTAACCCCGTACATCTTAATTTGTTATTCTATTCTTCAATTAATTTCAAGGGTTTAGGTAACAATCTCGACAAATTAATCTAGGACTGTGAGTTGCTGTAGAGAGAAGAGTTTAGGATTGTGGACAGATCAACAAGATCGAGGCCAGGGCTGTGAGTGACGGGATCGATTCCCATTCCGAGAAGCTTTTTCCTTATGTGCGTGTTGTAACACCCCGGAGCGAAGGGCGCCACATCTCCCAGCACCATAGCCCGATGCGAGTAACGAAATGGGATCTCCGTACCCGCACCAAGCTACAGCGAACGGAGACAAACAAAACTCACATTCTAGCTAGGCGGTCTAGACCTTCAAAACAGAGTGCGCCAAGAAACAAAAGCAAATGCGGAAGCAACCAGGATCACAAATTACAAACATACATGATAATACTTATACAATTATACAAGTTATGCCCATCCAAGGCCAAATGAATCATATAACAGAAGCTCAAATTCCGAATCATAAATCATACAAAGCTTATACATAGTACCATCTTTACATATTTATACGTAGTACCAAAACTGAAAGTAAAGATGCAAGGATGCAAAAACTCTCCTACACAACCTGAACAACTCAAAGTAAAAGACCACCGCCTAGCACCAACCGAAAACCTGCACCTGCAAACTCCGGAAGCAAAAGGGGGAAAAAGAAACAATGAAGAGGGGTCAGTCCTAAAGACTGGTGAGGGGGCTAACACACACACACGTACATAAATATAGAGCAAAGCACAACATAGCATATTCGAATCTTAGAATATTCATGAACCGAGCGTGGTTTTTGCAATCCAAATCATTTTTAACACGTGATAATATATATATAGAAAAGGTTTAGGGCCGAAGGCCAAAATCAACCAATTTTAAGGATTAGAAGTCCTCACCCGTTTCATGAATCTTAGACAGAAACATAACGCACACACACATCACTCGGCGAGTACGAGTGCACCACCAACCTCCTTCTCAAAGCAAAACTCGAAGCTTAACACACGAAGACTTAAAACAAATATAAACACATACCTCCTTACTCCATGGGATGGAAGGGTGGCCACCCTTCGCATCTACGCAGATACGTCAGGGATGTGAGTTTCATGACACTCACGTCCCAAGGACTCCGTCCCCCACCTCCCTCCGAGTGGGTTTCGGGTTGATCCTATCAAAGTGGAGTCCATACTCGGGAGTTACCCGACGGCCCGCCGCCGTCCCGGGACTCCTCTGTACAAAACTCCGGGGCCCAAACATACACAAACAAACAGAGCATAGCACAAAGTTTATCTCGCCAAAACGTATCACTTACACACGCGAACCCTTTTCAAAACAAAAGAACGAAAATATTATTTACTTATACATAAAAAGCGTTTTCAAACGTTTTATAACAAAAGGGCCAATTCCCACAAATTACATATCGAACACGTATCTAAGTATATATATACGTATAGGTCACATGCGGGCTTGAAATCACACATAGGGTTGTAGGTCATAATAACTAAAAGAAAGAAACCTCACCTTGCCGACCAAACCGACGAAACGAACTCAAACCCTTCTAAGAGACCAACTCTTCAACCACGAAACGAACCTAAGAACAAGACAAAGATCGAAAGACAAACTTAGACTCAAAATGAACCAATTAGACGCTCGGCAAATGCATATGGATGCTAATGATGCAATGCACTTCATATAAATTCACACTTAGGCATATTGGAGTAATAAACCAAATATCATACAATTAATCCAAGAAACAAATTCGTTTCACGTCAACTAAATTCATATTAAGTCATTTAATATCATACCACGGGCATCCATAATTCATATATGTATTTATTCATCGAATTCATATCATATTTGCTACTTAATATCATAATTTCAAGGAAATGTTAGGGAAATTAACAAATAAGATTTGCCCTAACTAATTTAATACTTAGATGCATATTCTAAAATACATTACACATATATGTATATTACATATATATATATACACAGCGTGTATTAATTAATATAACATGCATCTCATATATTTATTTAAGTAATATCACACATGCATGTACTAGTATATTATATACACATGCACTTACGGTACTCACACACACACTCAAATACAATTGCACAAATTCAGCCTATATATGAGATATATATATATATATGCACACGTATATATATATATATATATATGCACACGTTACACCATTAACAAGGAAAGTGCATGCATGTAAATTAAACCTCAACATAATTCAATTAATAAATACTCACATGCACCCATATAAATGAAATAAGCAAACAAATTAAGTTCTCAACCATGCACGGCTACTGCTGCGTTTTTTGAAATACAAAAATCAATTTCAAGATAATGACACGGCCGTGTTGGTTTTCAGGCATAAGGTGACACGGCCGTGTCACGTTTTATTTAAATTAGAAGCCCCAACTCGAGAGCTCAACACGGCCGTGTCAAATTTTCAAAGGAATCGGACACGGCCGTGTTGGCCCTTCGTTCGCGAAATTAAAACAGCAACAGCAGCGCTCGGCATGGAGGGGAGCAGGGGAAGGTTCAGCCAAGGCTTGGGGATGAAGATGATCAAGTAATGCAACAAAGAAAGCAAGGAAAACGCAGCAACTCAAGCTAAACATCAAGCAATTAACCGGCAAAGGCATGGAGGGCAATTTTCAGCACAAAAGCTTCAAAACTCAAGAATTCATTAATGGTGGAGCTCTAAATTCGGCACACACATGAAATACAAGGTAAGGAATAGATCAAGCATACAACAAGGGTCACATAGCACTTCACGGATCAAGAATCGGATCAACAACGAGCAAGAAATCACCAAAATAAAACAAACCCGTAACTATTCATATGACCACCCAAATCAGTCCCAAAACTCCATGAAAGCAAGCAAAAGAGCACTCAAATGAAAGGGGAGAAGATGTACATCAATAATATGTGCTTACCTCTTCGATTTGATGAAGAATGGAGGTCGAACGAGCTCAAAATCCGGCTTGGGTGAATAGTGACGGGAAACCCTTGCTCTCTTCTCTTTCCTTTTCTCTCTCGGTCCTGGAGCTGCTGAAAAGGGGGAAATGATCAAGTGGAAGGGTAGGTGGGTGTGTTAGGAAGAAATAGGTTCAAGAATCGGGTCAAACGGACTTAAAACGAATAAATTACGGGCAAAACGGTAAAGGGTGGTAAATCTGCACGAAGGTCACGTTTCGGACGAAATTCGGAGGATCAAACGGGCTTAGAAAAATACAAGGCTAGGTTCCTTAGTTCCCAATCTTCGTTACGAGTCCGGCGTCACTTCCGGAATTCGAATCCGAATTCCCGAGCTCAAGATATAATTTCCGGAACACGAGGCGCGCTAAAACTAGTTAGGCCCCCGAGTCCCCAACAAATAAAATATGGTGCGTTACCATATCAAACAAGTCCGAAAAACTAAAACGAGCACTTAAATGAATTCATAACACGTATAATTCATGCATATCAAATTTTCACGAAATTTCGAAACGAGTTGAAACTCAAACGAATTAAAAACAAGTTTAAAACTTAAAACGTTTAAATATTCAATTTTATAAATATATCAATTAATTCAAATAAATTCAAATAATCACATAATCATTAAGATAACACGTATTTACATAATTAAATTAATTTAAATGCGCATATAAAAATCTCGAAGTGGCGTACCAGTACGGACGAGCGAGCGGGATGTTACACGTGTTCCAGCAGTTCTTGATTTCGTTGTCCGTTCTTCCTGGGAGACGCGCAGCTATTGCAGACCACCTGTTTTCAGTCAAGAAAGGTAAAAATTACAACTTTATAAAGTACCATTCATACACGAAACATTTAAATTTAGTCAAATTATAAACGTACTTGTTTCCCAGGATGTTGTGGAGCTGAATAATTGTCTCCTCTTCTTCAAATGAAAATCTTCCCCTCTTGATATCAGGCCGGAGGTAATTCGTCCACCGCAGGCGGCAGCTCTTTCCACACCTCTGCAGACCTATACATTTTTTCAAAAAATTCAATAAACCATATATATGTATAGACATATATATGTATCCATGCAAAAATGAAATATTAAACTAACCAACATTCTTGGGGAAAGTTCTCCAATTTCCATAAGCATTCTTCTGAATATAATCAATGAGCTTCTGATCTTCTTCAGGGGTCCAGGGCCCTTTCTTGAGTCCGTTTTTGTCACAGCAAGGAGCTCTTCCCATTAATTCTAATTGCTAATAATTGGAGAAAGTTATAAAGTTTGATGAAGTAGATCAGAGAGTAGTACGTAGTGTGTTAGCAATGGAGGGCCAAAATTAGTATTTTACGCTATATATTCCTAATTAATCTACTTAACAAAGATAATTAATCCAAAATTTTAAATACAAGAGTCTCACTCGTCAGCATCCACTTATAAAAATACGTCCTTATTTCATGTTGACATAGGGATGCAAATATCAAGTTTAATTTGCCTTAAATGTTTGTCGATTTTTCTAAAAGATATACCTCCACTATATCAGAGGGGTCAATGTCGGGATGTATTATTTTTCAACATTTAATTACCTAAACCCTTGAAATTAATTGAAGAATTGAATTACAAATTAAGATGTACTTGGTTAATTAGGATGGAGCAATTATAGACCTTATAAATATTATCCATAATCTTTGATTATTAACTTCAATGCCTAATTAATAGTAGGGAAAATTGCAAAATCGGTATACCAACTCCAAAATTTTAGCGTTTCTGGTACTGTAAATGCCTTGTGTTTACAACGTGGACGGGTGCTTTTCTGAGGTGGAAGGGCTTTATTTGCCAGCTGGAGCTCCGACGAGACACGTCAGCATCCGGGTCGGATATCCGGCGGGTTTTGGCTTATCTGGGTAAATTTGGCACTTTTTTGCTTATTTTTAAGAGTTGTGGGTTTTTTTTTTCACCGGAAAATTTAAAGTACCGAAAACGCTAAATCATTGGAGTTGGTATACCGATTTTGCATTTTTCCCTTGAAATTCATTTCATTTATTTATTTGCTTTAGGTCCTTAATTAATTGATTCTCGAACTTGAACTTCATGCCTTATTGGCCGGTCTGTTGTCCGGTCCCATATTTGATATTTATTGTTTTTGTGGTTAAATCATGAGTTTTGTGATGATGAAGTTTGTTAGCATAAGTAAAAGAAATTGTGGTGCCACTTCTGCAAGTTACCTATGGAGTTTGGTTTCTTGAATCTTGAACTAAGTGATGATGGAACAAAGAAATGGGATTCATTATTATTATTATTTTTTTGTATTTTTAAACAATGGTTCCAGCATTCAATCAGTTTGGTTACATTTGTCGTTCTTGTTTGATTTCGCTTAGCTTTTCCTTTTAAAACATTTAAACTTTTAATTTTGCTCACAATATCTAGGTGCATGTTGGTCATTCTCATATTTCGCTTAGTTTTTCCTTTTAAAAATATTTAAACTTTTAATTTTGTTCACGATATCTATGTTGTGAAGGTGCATGATGGTCATTCTCAGCCGTAAACTGTAAGAAACTCCAACAAAAGTTTGGTTCATTATATTCAAATTGCAATAGAAATATGTACTTTCATGTCTTCATGTATTTGTATCATTACAATTTAATTATATTCAAATTGTAGTAGTAAACTGTACTTTCATGTCGTCACGTTTTTTGTAACATTACAATGTGTGCTTGCAGGCGAGGAATAGGGCCTCTAAGGCATCCAACAAGAAGTGAATCTAATAGAAGATGGGCACAACTAGCTAGGGAAGGAATATTTTTCGCTATGTTTTGGGCATTGCTTTTGTGAATGAACAATGTTTTATGGTAGGATAGATTGTTATTTATGAATAATGGTTATTGCAGGATTGATGGTTGCTTTTGTGTATGAACCATGTTTATTTGAATTGATTGCTTTTGTGTATGAACAATGTTTAATTGCATGGATGCATTTGGTCATTGATGTAATGAAATGAATCTTGAACAAGTCATGTATTGCTTCTGTCATTTGTACAGGCCATTTATGGATTGTTGTTTCATTCGTACATGCATTTTAATGCTATTCCAAGTCTACATACTTTTAGTAACTTTTCATAACATTACAAACACTTCCCTTCAAAACTTGAACATAACACATATACCCCTTGTTACATAACTAGCCCCACAAACATGAAAGTACAGTTTAGAACTGCTAAAAGACATGACGTCAAGTTAAACCACTTGTTGCATAACTAGGAAGCCATGAAACAAGAATAATAGTCAACAACCTATTTCTCCATTGAAGTCTTGCAAGGTCAACCTCCATCTTCTTCATTTCCGCCTTCAATTTTCAGCATCTGTCAATTTCAATTCAACTATGGTATCAATTCTCCGAAGCAAAATTGGTGCTAGGGTTTTTAACAGATTAAGTATAATGTGTGTATATATATATATAGTTAAAAAAAAAAAAAAAAGAACCTGGCTCGTGAGCAAGCGGCGAGCCAAGAAATATATGGCTTGGGCTTGGATTTGAAACCCCTGAACCAAGCCAAGACTCGGCCCGACTTATCATTTTTTAACCCAAGACCGAGCTTTTGTCGAGCCGGTTTGCTAAGCTCATGAGCTAGTTCGACTCATTTGCATCCCTAGAAAACAAATACGCAAGAGGTACTGTTAAAGCGCCTATGTCAAACTTGATCCATCAAGTACTTGTATTTGATGGGAACTCGAGCCATGGAGGCTGCACAGGGGCTCATGGTCGATCTCGTTACTGGGTCGAAGACGACAACGGTTGAGATAACTCCATGGTCGAAATACACTGACTTTGCAGGGTTTCAGAGTGCTTAGATCGACCATACTCCATCGAGCGGGATGTAGATCGACCGTTGAGTAATGGGCAAGAAGCTCGGTCGACGGAACTCATCCTGATAAGTGGATGATGTGTCATCAGAAGACCTGTCTATACCCGTGACAAAAACTGTCCACATGTCCTTTAAAGTTGTGCAGCCAGGTGACGACACGTGGCACATTAACAAGGTGTCACGTCACTTTTAGTACACTAGACTTGTTCTTACAATCATTTGATGATTTAGTAATTAAATTAAAATTTGAGGATTATTTAATTTAAAAAAAAACTTAAATGGGACTTTTAATAAAAAGACCGATTTAATAAAAGAGTATAAATATAGATGGGAGGCCATAGTGTTTTATCATCTCGGAAGTCAGAACTTCTTGTAACCCTAATCTATTTAGAAAATCGTAAACCTAAACTTGTCGAGAAGATTTAAAGGAATAGCAAGCCCGCCGGGTCGGAGAAGAACCATAACCATAACCATAAGACATGGCGGTGAGACAGCAAGCGGTGACTCTCATGCGAGCTTTAGTTAAGGAGGCGCACCACACGTCCTTGCCGTCGCTGAGAAGAGCTTTTTCTCAGGGCAGGCGTAATGTCTCTGAACGCCATATCCGCCGGGTCTTCACAAAGTATTGACCTTTGTTTTACTAATTCCCCATCTTTATTTCGTTAAGATTTCTTTGATTTTGTTTTCGTTAAGATTTCTTTCATTTTGTTTTCGTCGATATGATTTTGTTTTTATCGATCGATTTTCAATCCTGTGTAATTGAGATTTTTTTGTTATCAATTCAGATGAGAAGAAAAATAGAATGAGATGAGAGTAAAACGGAATCTGAATATTTAATAGATGAGAAGAAAAATAGAATGAGATCGAGAGGAAAAAGGGAGAATGGGGATGACAAAATTTAGAAATTCATTGACTGAATAGATGAACTCCCCAAAATTAGTGATGGTTATTGGTTATGGCCTTTCCTGTATCTTATTCTGGTATTTTCCCAACTGTTCATAAACAAAAATTTCTGTTCTTTTTGATAGATATTGCAAAGATCACAAGAAAACTTATCATTCGGCGGAAGAGCGAGAACATAGACTTGAAGCCTTTAAAAAGAATTATTTATTTGTTAGGGAACATAATAATGCACAGGAGACCTTCTCTCTCAATTACTGTTCTGATCTCACTGATGAAGAATTTGCGGATATGTATTTGACGCGGTGGAGTAGATTTCGGGTTTGTACTTGTTCTCGGCCTGTTATGGCAGCGAATTCGGATGTCCCAGAATCGAGGAGAAAGCGGGTCGGGCCAGTTGTGGTATGATTTTATTGATTAGTGCTTTGCTTTTTATCTAGATAATGATTCTGGTTTTCATTCTCATGAAATTGAGATTCATTTCATTTATTTATTTGCTTTAGGTCCTTAATTGATTGATCCTCGAACTTGAAGTTCATGCCTTGTTGCTCTGTTGTCATTTCATCAATTTCTGTTCTTTTTGATGGTGCAAAAAAATGATAAAACTTATGCTTCGGAGACCCCAATATTACTTACTCGGTGGGTCTAAATAACCTTGCTGATATCACTATAGATGAGATGAAGGCTGGGATCCCTAAGTCTCGGTCTGGTAGGGCAATTTCGATGGAAGCGCATCTCCCAAATTCTATTGATGGGAGGAAAATGGGGGCTTTCACCGGGGTGAAAGATCAGGCCAGTTGAGGTATGTGGGTTTTTTTCTTTTTCTTCTTCTTTTCTTTGCTTGGCCTTTTTATCTAGATAAAGATTCTGACTTTCATTCTCATGAAATTGAGATGCTTGAGGTCCTTAATTAATCCATTATGGAACTTGAAGTTCATGCCTTGTACTACTGTTGTCAGATCCCATATTTTCAATTTATTGCTTTTGTGGTTAAATCATGAGTTTTGTGATGGTGAAATTTGTTGGCATAAATTAAAGAAATTGTGGTGCCACTTTCTGCAAGTTATCTATGGAGTTTGGTTTCTTGAATCTTGATCAAGTGTTGGAACAAAGAAATGGGATTCATTATTTTTGCTTATTCTTTTTTCTTTGTATTTTTAAACAATGTTTCTAGCTTCTAATCAGCTCAATTCTTGTTTGATTTCGCTTAGCTTTTTCTTTTAAAAACATTTAAACTTTTAATTTTGCTCACGATATCTATGTTATGAAGGTGCATGATGGTCATTTTCAGTTTGGTTCATTCTATTCAAATTGCAACAGTAAACTATACTTTCATGTCTGCATGTATTCATGTATTTGTAACATTACAATTCAATTCATTATATTCAAATTGCAATAGTAAACTGTAATTTCTTGTCTTCATATATTTGTAACATTACAATATGTGTGCTTGCAGGCGAGGAAAAGGGCCTCTAAGGCACCCAACAAGAAGTCAATGTTGTATCATCTAATAGACGATGGCACAACTAGCTAGGGAAGGAACATGTTTCACTATGTTTGGGCCGGAGTAGAACTCCTTCTATTTTTTCATGCTTCACTTTCCGCTGCACCATTGTGTCAAATTAAATTACAAATAGAAAAATCGAATTGTATAGAATCATTCCTGTTATAGTTTTCTGCTACACTTTTAATTAAAGTTGTACCTTATTTTCTCTCTTCAATTAACCATTAATTCTTTTTGGGAAAATATCATTTTTAATCCTCTACAATTGCCATTTTTCGTTTTTCGTCCTGAACTTTTCACTTGTCTCAATTTACATCCTCTACGTTTCCACAAATCTCAATTTTAGTCCTTTTAGTAACAGGCGTTAAATTTTGGACGAAAAAGGTCACGTGTGATGCACGTGGCCCGTTGGGGTTAAATTTTTCAGCCCGTCAGGCTGGAAATGGAGCCAAAACGCAGCTTTATCAAAAAAGGAGGGAAATTTGGGGTATAAATAGGTTTGTTACACATTTCCCCCCCAAAAACTCGAAATTAGGGTTCAGGCTTCTCTCTACTCCATGGCTGCTGCAAATGGTGCTGCAATGTGTTTCTGTGGGTGGGCTTCACCATTGCGCACGTCGTAGACTCCATCAAACCCAGGGAGAAGATTCTACACCTACAATATCATTGAGAAGGATGGAAAGAAGTATGTTACCGAGACAACTAGCTGACTCAAGTTACATTGATGAGGTTGAGCCTTCAAACAGGAGTCCACGACGTGCGCAATGGTGAAGCCCGCCCACATAAACACATTACAGCCCCATTTGCAGCAGCCATGGAGTAGAGAGAAACCTGAACCCTAATTTCGAGTTGGGGGGGGGGGGGGGGGGGAAGGTGTAACAAACCTATTTATATCCCAAATTTCCCTCCGTTTTTGATACATCTGTGTTTTGGCTCCATTCCACAGCCTGACGGGATGAAAAATTTAACACCAGCGGGCCACGTGCGTTACACGTGACCTGTTCCGTCCAAAATTTAACGCCTATTACTAAAGGGACTAAAATTGAGATTTCTGGAAACGTAGAGGATGTAAATTGAGACAAGTGAAAAGTTCAGGACCAAAAGCGAAAAATGGCAATTGTAGAGGATTAAAAATGATATTTTCCCATTCTTTTTTCTTCTACTTTTTTTTCTTCTTGCATTTATTATTATAATTATTATTTTGACTATTTCAGTTAAATAATATATCACGCTCTTCTCAACTATATAATTTTGAGGTGTATTACTTTTCAAGAGTAATATTTTTAAGGTTGGAATGCTGGTTAGAAACAATAAAGATAGATAATAATTAGTACAAATGGGATCAATGCTAGTTGAAATAATAAAGATAGATGATCTGGTTAGAAATAATAAAGATAGATAATAAGTAGTACAAATGGGATCAATGCTAGTTAGAAATATTAATAAATTAAGATAGATAATAGGGATAATTATATTCAACTATTCTTAGGTTTGGCCTAATTACAATTTAATCTCTATTCTTTTCATATTTACCATGTAATCCCTAAACTTTACATTCCGTTTGAGGTTCCTGACGTCCGTCGGGGGTCCGTCTGACTTACCGTCCTAAATCACCCCATTCACCCATATTTGGAATTCAGCACGTTTAGAGCCAACTCATATTACCAACCTACTGACTTACCGTCCTAATCACCCCACTCACCCCTATTTGGATAACGGAAAATTTTAGTTTAAATTTGAATCTGAACTCATCCGATCACACGATAAGTATAAAATACTTTGCATTCGTTATACTGATTTGATCGAATCATATTCAAGTGTAATACCCTCAATTTTGTCAAGACTAAGGATATTCGAAATGACGTATGGTGCTCTAGAAACCTCTCTTTCACTCTAGAGTAGCCCTTATTTCGATCCCATTGCTCTTCTCAGCTCTACATTTGTGGCTAGTTCAATTATATTTTCAGCAAGCGGTTTTACACCCTCTTTACCAGGCGGATGCAACCAACCCGTTGTGCCATTTACTACGATCTCCATTGTGCCTCCAGCAGCAGTACCCTGATTATACAAATATGCACTCTTTTACTGTTGTTGCTAGAATTATGCTCAAAACGTTCTAGAAGCAAATAGAAGGACGAGTATCATATAGAAGATGCAAAGTGGAATACCCTCGTGCGTCCGGTTTTTCCAGTATTTTATGACAAATAAAAGATGTATTTTAAAAGACATATAATTTATTTAATATAAATTTAGCACTAATATTTGTGCTATTATCAATTAAATATATTTTATTTAATTTTTAGGGTTAATTCCAAAAGAAAAATGCACAAACTCAAAAGGAAAATGTCGAAGTCGATCTATACATATAATCAGAGGACGTACAAACCAAATCATTTATTAATTCTCCATCTCCTACAAATCATCATTTCATAATTTTAGAATATTGAAAGTATGATATAAGATAAAATACAATAATCAGAAACCAAACATTGCCAACTTATAAAAAAAAAAAAAAAATACTTAAAAGATATATATAGAACATGGATGCATGCATGCATCATCTAGCCCAGCTTCCTTTTCTGCGCATAATTGTTGAGATGAAAGTTGACAAAAAGAGCCAAAAGTGAGGTTGCAAACCCGAAAGTGAAGATCCAAGATCTCATCCCGGAGCAACCCGACCCGGTGAAGTGAAGGTAAAACGTCACAACCGAGCACAAGTAACCGAACAGAAACTGCGTAATCTGGCAGTCCGTCACCGCCTTCTTCCACCGCGGCCGGAACCCTAGCGCCGCCACCAGGTAGTACGCGTACATCACCACGTGCACGGAGGCGTTCGTCACCACCCCCATCGGGAAGACCGACTGCGGCGCCGCCAGCCACAGGTAGCACATCACCACCACCGCCGCGTGGTGGTAGACGTGGAGGAACGAGAGGCGGCGGCGGCCGCGGGACCCGCTGAGGAGTATCAACACCGTGTCCACGAATTCGAGGAGTTTGGAGAGGTAGAACACGTAGGCCCAGAAGAACGTGGGCCCGCGACGGACGGTGGCGCCGGCAGGGAAGCAAAAACACCAGCCGGGGTTGTCCGCCGGCGTTTGGTGGAGGATGGAGAGGGCGGAGCCGACGGCCATGAGGAAAGAGAGGAGGCAGAGGATGATGTTGTGGGCTGCGGCGATGACACGGAGGGCGGTGGAGGAGAGGGTGGGGAGGATGGAGAACTGGTGGAGGAGGAGCGTGGCAGAGAGGTAGGTGGCCACGGCGGTGGAGACGAAGAGTGGGGTGGCGCCGGGTGTTTTGCCTGGATTCCACTCGTATCCGGTGATGATTGGGTGGTCCACGAGCCAGTAATGGGCGGCGTTGTAGAGAGTGGCCATCACGCGCCGCCGAGGGAATAAGGGAAATTTAGATTTTATATTACAAATTACTGTTTTAAATTTTACTTAAGTAATCATTTTTACTGTTAATTTGTGGGCAAACATCCTCCATTTTAAAAGCTCCAAAGTTCAAATTAAATGAACCGAAAATTCAGTCAAATAAAAATTAGGTACCCCATATTTGCCAGCCAGCCCATATTAAAAGGAATTTAATTTTCACTTCATTTGGGCAGAAATTTAATTAGTTGAATTAGTTTTCTATTTAATTAAAATTTGAAATTAACGATATGCTAATAAATACTTCTACTGGTGTGTTCCCACTAATTAAGAGTACTTTTAAAATAATAAGACAAACTACATAAATAAAATACATCAATATTAATTGTTATCATAAAATGTGAAATTAATTAAAAAATAATAATAACTAGTAATTCTGCACACTTGATGCGTGTACAAAGAAAAAATTATTATTATTTAAATATATTAAATTAAATTATTTATTTTAATATAAATTTAATAATTATATATTAATAGGAATAGTTAAAAATATAAACTTAAAAAACTGAAAAAGAAAATATAAAAATATAAAAAGAGAATAAAAGTGGGGCGAGAGAAAAATACATTAATAGATAAATAACTTATTAAGACACGTTCCGCATATGATGGAGAATAAATAAATTAAATAAAAAAAATTAGAGATCAAATCCAAAAGATCACATTTTTCTCTCTGGCTTTTCCTCTCTTACTTAATATTTATAGTATAGATTAATCACAAAATAAAACCAAACAAGAGCATTCCCATAAGAAATGACAACCTTATAAATTTAAAATCCGACATTGATGGGGTTGATTATATTGACATGCTCAAGCTACTTCGAGTTTGAATTATTACAACCGTCTTCCCACTAAATCGTAACTTAGGAATAAATACTTGCACCTTTAAATTATAAATTAATTATGAATTTGAGTTGAAAAATCAAGGATATTCCTCTTTAGAAAGGAGAAAATTTATTACAACCTTTTTGAAAAACTCAGACAAGAGGTTGAATTATTATATACAATTTGTTCAAATACCCCTCAATTGTATAATTTTGACAATTCTACCAAAAAAATATATAATTTTGACAATGTTGGATTTTTATTCATAAATTTCAAAAGATTAGTTGGATTAGATCCTCCTGAATCGAGTCACTCTGTACGAAACCAATTAGTTTTGGAATTCATATGCAATTTACCAAATCCATTATAAGTTTTAGCCATTTTCACGTAATTAATAAAGTTAAAAGCCGCCATTTATGGGGCTAATTAATTAAATAACAAGTTGAATTATTGCAACCTGAATTTTTGTCTGCAAATTGAATAATATCGTTAATTACATACTTATTACATGTGAGGTGCGGGTTCAAAATTCAATCTCGAATTGAATATCATGTTTCAATTTTATATTACATCTCAATTCCTATGTTTCATTTAACTAATATGTCTGTATGTCGATATAGACTTTTGAGATTAATTATTTTTTTTTAAAATTTTATATCATAATTGTTTTGTTTTTTTTAAATCTCGAAACCGTCTACTAACACATTTTATGAATATGGCATTAGAGCATACCGAAACTCAAACCCATGAATTATTTGTTGATAGGTGCAGATGTTTACCATTAAGTCATTTGTTTATGTCTAAATAAAACAAGAAGTCTGATACCGTTCAAGTGTTTCTAAATTCTAGTTTTAGTACTAATTGTGTTTCATATTGTTGGGTATCTCTGGAGAGCTCGGTGTGTATCAAAACCCATAAATTTTATAATCTCCATAGGATTGACTTGTTTTATAGTACTTGAGTGGCATTTCAAGTGTAATGTTTTAATTTACTTAATTATTTAATTATTTCGTATTATCTATACACATGATTTTCTCGATTTTATATATGAGGTGAGAATCTCGTTAATCTCACCACGATTTGGTTGATTATGTTGCTCCAAAAAATATATGTATGTATTGTTGGGTAATAACTATTTTTCAAGCCGACTAGAGACGAACAAATTTTCTAAATGTTGTTATATATATTGGTAATTTGTCTGTTTGTTTAAATGATAATTTGTTGTTTATATATTGAACTTTAATTTGCACACACATTAAAAAAATGGGTTATATGGGATAAATCCCCAATTGGGTATCATATTTTTAATTAACTTCTCATTTTGGTAAAATGTCGTATAATTTTCACATAATGTAGCACTTAAAATACCTCTCAAAATATATTATATAATTTTCACAAAATGTAGTGCTAAAATGTTCTAATGCAGTATTTATATCCTATTATGTTGTATAATTTTATGAGGAATAAAGTAAAAATATTTCAAACTGATGGGGAGTTATTTCAAACTGCCCCTAAAAAAACAATTTATAATATTAATTGGGATAATAATACAATTTTACATTATGTAAATGACCTTATTTTATGATTTATTATGGGTGCAATTTTTGTATGATTATCATATGATATCGATATGAATATCATATACGTACATTTCAATCATGCCAGGCACTTATTGGCAATATTCTTAGAGAGACAAGCACAATCTTTTATTCGGTTTTAGATCTATTTTATATTATTTGTGTTTCATCTCCTACTTTATTCATATACACGCACCACGTCTATAAATATACGGTTAAAATGAAGAGAAAAAAATAATTGTGATATGAAAAAAATTTAAAATATATTTCTACTAATTTGGACCACCTCTTTACATAAATAGCGACTGTAAGTAAGTGAAATAGGAGATTGAACACAAATATGAAACAAGAGATCGAAAAATCCTTTTATTTCTTACCGCTATTCGAATGAAACCAACATCCTTAATCATCTTAAACAAAAGAACTATATATTCCACATATTGGATTCGATTGAATCCAAAACATGTCGCACGATAAATGTACTACACTTAAACGGTTGCTGCTTTCATGGGATACTTATGTATGCAATCCTCCCAGGGCCCGTATTTAGAGGGCTCGACGTTCCTGATCGCCCTCCAAACTGCACTATTACATTTAAAACCACTCCCGAACGCAATTTGCCACACGCGATGCCCCTTCCGCACCCTCCCCTTCGCCTCCGCATAAGCCAGCTCGTACCAAATCGAGCTGGACGACGTGTTTCCAAACCGGTGCAGCGTCATCCTAGAAGCTTCCACATCGCCTGGCAAAAGTCCAAGATTCTTCTCCAGTTCATCAATCACCGCCCTCCCACCAGCATGTATGCAGAAATGATCAAACGCCCGCTTGAAATCAGGAATATAATGCCTCACCTTCTTCCTAAACACTTTCTTCATCACCAATGTCGCCAAGAACATGATCTGCTCGCCGACAGGTAGCACCAGAGGACCCAAGGTGGTGATGTTAGTCTTAAGAGCCTCGCCCGCGATTTCCATGAGATCTTTCGTCAGGGAAACCCCGATTTTCCCATCATCGTCCTCCTCCTGGTGCACGCATTTGAATGCCCTGTCATCGGCTCCTTTATGCGTTCTCACGACACGAGCGAGCTTGTATTTGGCCCGATTCTTTTCCGACGATCTGTTCGACAGCAGAATCGCCGCACCGCCCATTCGGAACAAGCAATTCGGAATCAGCATCGCTTTATTCATCCCCGCATACGAGCTCCCGGTAATATTCTCCGTGCTGACAACAACTGCATAAGCATTTCTGTGGACCTGCAAAAGATCGTTAGCTAAATCAACGGCTATTACTCCGGCACTGCAGCCCATGCCGCCGAGATTGAAGCTCTTGATGTCCCCCATCAGCTTGTACCTATTCACGATCATGGATGACAGGGACGGCGTCGGATTAAACAAGCTGGAGTTGACGACCAAGATCTTCACGTCTTTCAGATTGATCTTCGTGTTGGCAAACAAATTATCCAGGGCCCCGAAGATAACCTCCTCGGATTCTTCCCTGGCGCCCTGGATAGTTAAATTGGGCGGAACCTTATGCATGGCTGCGGGAACATAAGTCTCGTCGCCGAGCCCAGAGCGCATGAGGATTTTTCTTTGGAACTCGAGGGAAGATTTGTCGAATCCGCCCTCCGCCTCGATTCGATCCATGAATTTTTTCAGGGGAGCCTTGAGATTGTCGGAGGGGCGGTAGCAGGAGAAGTCCACCAGTTAAACGGGTCGGGTACGGATCAAGATGTAGTAGATGTACCCGAATACGAGGAATCCGGAAAGTAGATACTGTTGATGTAGGTTGTCTAGGTTCAGCCGAATGGAGTTTAGGATCGTAGGAAAAATTAATGGGACTAAAGAAAGAGTAAAGAGATTTGATATTAAGTAATGGCAGCCATGTTTGAAGCTGTGGAGGAAGTTGGTGAGGCCGGAGGTGTTGTGGATACCGCCATCTGCGGTGGTTTTGCTGGCGTCGCCGCCGCGGCCAAGTGAACCTTGTGTGTCCATGGTGGAAGATTTGATGGGAAATGAAGGAGAGAGTAGCGAGGTAAGGGAGAGTTGTGGAAAAATTGGGTGTATTTTGGTTAACATTTATAGAGACCATTATGTGCTGTCAGTGTATATTAGATGTTAATTTATTTAGAAGTATTAAAGATAATAGATTATTTTTGTAAATAATAATGTTGAATTTATAGTATTAGTTATATTTATGCTGTAATTTTCAAATTAGTTGAGCTTTTAAAAAGTTTTATAAGCAAATATGCACGTTATAGTTGCAGATTGAAATTAGTTATAATAGTTTAAAAGTATAAATACTTGTTTAAATATTGGATACATGTATATATTATTAATAATTTATTATATTACATATAAAATAAGGATACATGTATGCAACTCTACAACCATAAGGAAAGGAAGAGGAATTAAATAGATCAAATTGCAATTAGTGTAAAAAATTTCCATATTAGTAATTATACTGAATTCGGACGTTCCTTGGGTCACAAAGGATGTATCTTCCATTTTAATGATTAAAAACCTTATAGTTAGGTTGATTTTAGCCCTGTTTGCCGAATATAATAAGAATGAGATTATTAAATATTTATTACGTGCAAAATTATATATATATACCGATAGCAATTAGTTTTATCACAAATTATAGCGACTATATTTTTAAAAAAATCACTAAATAATTATGATTTTCTAAAATATATTAATTATCCTACAAATGCTAGGGGAATTAAAGAAAATTAAAATTAAGGGAAAATTACATCTGCTAGATAGGGTAGTTACAACGTAATCCATTTTTATTAAAAAAAATTACAATTTAATACCTAAATGTTATGAATCATTTGTAATCCCTCTATTTTGTTAAGGTTTCGCTAGGGATGGGTCCGTCCTTCCATTAATTTAATGAACAAAATAACAAATTCATCCCTATAATATACATATTTCAACAAAATAATCCCTAGATATTACGCTTATTACAATGCAGTCCTTAGGAACAGAACCAAACACTTACGGAATAGATGGATCACAAACACTCCATAACATTTAGGATTGAATTAATTATAAGATAAAGATGAATATCAGGGTAGTCAAAATTAATATCCACACCTCGACATTTATTATGAACCTCGCGTTTATTATATTCATATTAATTTATATAAATTTAAAGTTCAAACACAGATTCAAATATTCAATACACTTAATTCCAAGATAAATATTATTTTACTTATCAATTTAATACGATATTATTGGTGGTTGCATGCATGCTGCAGCGTCATGCACCACTCTGATCATATCCAAAACAAATCGTGACGAGTTATCCTGCCCGGAGACACCGCCGGAATCACCCCAGTTTCCGTTTCTGGGCGTAATTCCTGATATGAAAGTTCATGAAAAGTGCCAACAGTGATGATCCGAACAGTAAATTGAAGATCCACGTCCAGATTCCGGTGCAGCCTCTGGAACCGGTGAAATGGAAGTAGAGATTCAGTCCCAAAACCAGGTAACCAAAACGAAACTGCGTAATCTGGCAGTTTGTCACGAATCTTTTCCACCGTGGCCGGAACCCTAGCGCTGCCAGCAGATAGTAGGCGTACATCACCACGTGGACGGAGGAGTTGGCCACCACCCCCACAGGAAAAGTCGACTGCGGCGCCGCCAGCCACATGTAGCTTATCGCCGGCACTGCCGCGTGGTGGTAGACGTGGAGGAACGAGAGGCGGCGGCTTCGGGAGCCGCTGAGGAGTATCAGCAGCGTGTCGAGGAATTCAAGGAACTTGGATAGGTAGAAAACGTAGGCCCAGAAGAATGTGGGCCCACGACGAGCGGTGGCGCCGCCGGCGGGGAAGCATAAGCACCAACTGAGGTTGTCCGGGGGCGTTTGGTGGAGGATGGAGAGGGAGGAGCCGACGGCCATAAGGAGGGAGAGGAGACAGAGGAAGATGTTGTGGGCGGCGGCTGCGAGGCGGAGGGCGGTGGTGGGGAGGGTGGGGACAATGGGGAAGCGGTGGAGGAGGAGTGTGGTGGAGAGGTAGGCGGCCACGGCGGAGGTGACGAAGAGTGGGGAGGCGCCGGGTGTTTGGCCGGGCCTCCACTCATATTGGTCGATGATTGGGTGGTCGACGAGCCAGTAGTGAACGACATTGTAGAGAGTGGCCATCACACGCCGCCGCCGGAGTTCTGATAATAACTGGTTTTAGCTCAAGTTATGTGTTTCCATTTCCGGGCCGGGGCAGCACCCCCATTTTTAAAGCTCAATATTTGGGAACTGTATACAAATGTTATGTAATTTTGATCATATAATAACAAATGTGTTATATATTATTAGTTAGACATACTGTTAATCACAGAATATCTGGTATGAATATTAGAGAGAGAAATAATAGAGAAGGTGAAATATCTGAAAATTGTATATGGTATTTCGTTAAAACTAATTTTAGTTACAAAGCCCTGCATATATATCTAGGAAGCAAGGTTTCTCTACACGTGGGTCTAGGATAACTCTGTGTGGACTCACACCTTTCTAGTGCACATACGTGTGCTATATTGCTGTACAATAAATAATTATATGCTAACATCCCCCCCTCAAGTGGGATTTGTGTGGAAAAAAACAAATCCTAACTTGGAAACTAAAGTGTGAAAAACAGGATTTCCTAGTGACTTCGTAAATAAGTCAGCAAGCTGATGGTCGGATGGCACGTGACGAAGAGTAAGGAACCCATCTTTGTATTTATTGCGAACGAGGTGGCAATCAATTTCGAGGTGTTTAGTGCGTTCATGGAAAACCGGATTGTGAGCGATATTAATCGCAGCTTGATTGTCACACGCCAACGGAATTGGAAGAGAGACCTGAATATCGAACTCCTTCAAGATATAGGAAATCCATTGAAGCTCACAAAGAGTGGTTGCCATACTGCGGTATTCAGCTTCACACGAAGAACGGGAGACAGTGGGCTGCTTCTTGGTTTTCCAAGAAATGAGAGATTGCCCCAAGAATATGCAGTAGCCTGTAAGAGATTTTCGGGTTGAGGGGCAGCAAGCCCAATCTGAATCCGAGAAGGCCTGAAGAGTTTAGCGAATTTTGAGCACTAAAAAATAGGCCAGCAGAGGTGGTCCCTTTCAAGTATTTGAGAACATGTAGAGCAGCATCCATGTGGCATTGATGTGGGGCAGAAACAAATTGGCTCAACTGTTGGACTGCATAGCTGATGTCTGGGCGAGATAAATTCAAGTATAGCAGACGACCAACAATGCTACGATACGTAGTGGGATCAGGTAGGGGCTGATCCGTAGGTTCCAAGAATTTGTGTCCCCTGGGCAGTGGAGTGGAAACCGGTTTAGCAGCAGAAAGATTGGCGGCCTTAAGCACATCCATAATGTATTTCTGTTGGGAAATCAATGTTCCAGAGGAAGAACGGGCAATTTCCAGCCCTAAGAAGTATTTGGCATAGCCCAAGTCCTTGATAGTGAACTTGTCGTGAAGCGCCCTTTTTAAAGTAATAATCTCTTCTTCTACAGAGCCAGTGATAAGAAGATCATCCACATACACCAACAAGGCAAGATACGATCCAGAAGACTTCTTGAAGAAAAAACAGTGGTCATGGGCTGATTGAGTGAATCCCAAACTCAGGAGAAAAGTTGTCAATTCGAGATTCCATTGACGCGAGGCTTGCTTAAGGCCATACAAAGATCTGTTAAGTTTACATACATGACCAGCAGGAACCGTGTAGCCTTCTGGAGGACTGAGATAGACCTCTTCGTCAAGATGCCCGTGAAGAAAGGCATTGTTGATGTCTAATTGGTGAAGAGGCCACCCGTTAGTAGTGGAAACGACCAAAAAAATACGGACCGTAACAAGCTTGGCAACTAGAGAAAAGACATCAAAGTAATCTTTCCCAAGAGTTTGATGGAATCCTTTTGCAACAAGCCGAGCTTTATAACGATCGACAGAACCATCAGCATGATATTTCACTCGAAAAACCCATTTTGAACCAATAGAGGACTTTCCAGGGGGCAGTTTTGTAATTTCCCAGGTATGGTTTTTCTCAAGAGCAGCAATTTCTTGGTTCATAGCATCAAGCCATTCCTTATGTTTAGAGGCCTGTTTGTATGAGTATGGCTCAGGAATTGGTAACACTTTGGCTAGAAAAGCCTGATGAGATGATGAAAAAATAAATGAATGGGGAGTTGGCAGAGAGGCATTTGGGGTAAAGGCATTGCCTTCGGTAAAAGCATGTGAACAGACATAGTCATTTTGCCATAAAGGCTTTGTGCGCACACGACAACTGACCCGAGGTGGGTGTGAGGGCACCTCAGAGATAGGGGGATTTGGAGAGTCCAGAGAGGAAAGAGAGGGAGAAACTTGGGGTGTGATTGCTGGAACAAGATCACAAGAAGAATGGATATCAGTGTCAGGAATTGGCAAAGGAATGGGAGGAGAATCATTAGGAGCCGATGAGGAAAAAGGGTAAATATCTTCATAGAATATTACATCCCTAGAAGTAAGACACTGATTAGTGTGTAAGTTGAATAACTTGTAAGCTTTTTGGGTGTGACTGTAACCTAAGAATACACATTTATGTGCACGGGTAGAGAATTTGTCTTTCAAGGGAGAAGTGTTTGAGGCAAAACAGAGACAGCCAAAAGTGCGTAGATGATCATAAGTAGGAACTTTATTGTGGAGGAGCTTAAAAGGAGATTTCCAATGAAGTAGCTGACTTGGTGTGCGATTAATGATGTATGTGGCTGTGAGAATGGAGTCACCCCAAAACTGAGAAGGAAGTTTTGAGTGGAACATAAGGGAGCGAGCAACTTGAAGTAAATGTTTGTGTTTGCGCTCAACAAGACCATTTTGTTGAGGCGTGTAAGCACACGAAGTTTGATGAATGATTCCCTTATCTTGGAAAAGCTTTGAACAATTGGAATTGACAAACTCGGTACCATTATCGGTACGAACAATTTTTACAGTAGCTGCAAATTGTGTATGAACCATGGCAAGGAAGGATTGAACTGTAGGGAATACTAAGGCTTTATTTTGAAGAAGAAATGTCCAAGTGCTACGAGAGAAATCATCAATGATTGTAAGGAAGTAATGTGCCCCTTGGATAGATGCCTGTTTATAAGGCCCCCATAGATCCATATGTATTAACTCAAAACATTTTGAAGATGAAGTGAAACTGTGGGGAAAGGATAAACGGTGTTGTTTGGAAAAGTGACAGACATCACAAACAGATGGTATGATGCTTTTATTAGGAATAGAAATGGGAACATGCTTCATAGCATAGTGTGACAAGTGTCCCAATCTAGAGTGCCAAGTCTTGTAGTCTATGGAAGTACAAGAAATATTAGCTGTAACAGCATTACAATTTGAAAGAAAAGGATTACAAAGAAATGAAGATGCCTCAGATGGCAGAGTTTCAATATTACAATTGAAAGAAGAAGCATCAAGAACATATAGATTCCCCAGCAGCTTTCCAACGGCCAACAGGTGCTTAGTCCTGTGGTCCTGGAGAAGGCAACAAGTAGGAAGAAAAGTGAAAAACAAGTGAGCATCAGTGGACAGTTTACGCACAGAGAGAAGATTGTACTTAAAAGCAGGAACTAGGAGCACATCCTTAAGAGTTACAGCAGAACTTAAGGCAACAGTACCACGGTGCGTAACTTTACTTATGGAACCATCAGGAAGGAAGACAGGAGATGATTCAGTAATACTAGAATAATCTGAGAAGTAGCTACAGAGTGGCACATATGGGTCGTGGCACCAGTATCAACAATCCAAGTGCCACTATTTAGGACAGATAGGCAAGTTAAAGCATAATTGTTTGCCATACCTGCCAAGTCAGGTAGTCCAGTAGAGGTAGAGCCAGAAGCTTGGAAGTTGTGACTCATGTATTTGGCAATTTGTTGTTGCACAAAAGCAGCCATGTGATCATCAGTCCTAGGTCCAGTGTTAGAGGAAACAGAGGACTCAGGTTCCAGGGGAGTATCTGGAAAAGCAGAAAAATTTGCAGAATATCTGGGGGCAGGGGACTTAGACGTGGAAGCCTTAGAGTCTTTGTACTTCTTCTGGAACCATTCAGGAACACCATAGAGTTGAAAGCAAGAGTCCTTCATGTGACCATAAGTTTTACAGACGTCACAATAGCGCTCATCTTTGCGTTTAGACATGCCTCGGCCAAAAACAACGGGAGATTTACCATGTGGACGTTGAGCCAAGAGAGCCTGAGAGTCTGTGGAAGAAGGCACAGCAGTGCTAGAAGAAGCACCAGAAGATGCAGGCATACGAGCAAGCATCACACCAGGATCAGCAAAAGTAATCTGGATCTCACGTTGTGACTCCACACGAAGTAAGATAGAATAAGCCTTGTTGATTGATGGTAACGGATCCATAGAGAGGATATGACTTCGAGCAAGTTCAAAACCCTGATTTAAGCCCATGAGAAACTGAATAAGGCGATCAGAGGCTTTGGATTCTTCAATGGCATGGGCAGCAGCACAAGTACAGGGAGGGGTCAACTGGAGATTTGCGAGTTCATCCCAAAGAGACTTGAGGCGATTGAAATAGGCGGAGAGACTGAGGTTACCTTGAGTGATGGAGGCAATATCGCGTTTCAACTGATAGAGGAGGGGGCCATTACACTGGCCATAGCGCTGTTCCAACTCGATCCAAAGCTCGCGAGCAGAATTGCAGTAGATGAATCCTGAGACCAAATCCTTAGTCATGGAATTCAAAATCCACGAAATCAACATGGAGTTGACACGCCTCCACAGACGAAAATTAGCATTCTCAGCAGAAGGTGCAGGTATGGAGCCATCAATGAATCCAAGTTTGCATTTCGCATCCAGAGCGATGCGAACAGATCGGGACCAACTCATGAAATTGTTACCATTGAAAAGCACCGAAACTAACACCATACCAGGATGATCAGAAGAATGTAGGATATAGGCCTCATCAACAGCGTTCATCGTCATTTTGTAAGATGCAGAGTGCGAAAATTCTCAGATCTGAAAAATCTGCAAAAAATTTGCCGAAAAAGCAAAATTGAATCGATGAAAAGGAAGATCCGAGAGTGTAGATATCGAATCTAAGCGAAATCGTGCTAAAAATCTCGTGATACCATGTTAATCACAGAATATCTGGTATGAATATTAGAGAGAGAAATAATAGAGAAGGTGAAATATCTGAAAATTGTATATGGTATTTCGTTAAAACTAATTTTAGTTACAAAGCCCTGCATATATATCTAGGAAGCAAGGTTTCTCTACACGTGGGTCTAGGATAACTCTGTGTGGACTCACACCTTTCTAGTGCACATACGTGTGCTATATTGCTGTACAATAAATAATTATATGCTAACACATACTCAAACATATATAAATCTTGATCTATATTCAATGAATACAAATATATCAATACGAAGTTTTTGTAGAAATTTTCATATAAGAAGTGTAAGACACGATATATTAAATTGGGAAGGCCCAAGAGTTCAGCAACATTAATCGAAACATGTTCCAGTTCGCGTACCCCAATAGCCAACGCTCATCAACACCTCGAATAAGGCCCACAGCTGCTGCCAAATTTGTGTGCTTGTAGTAGCTACCATCCAAATTCAACTTCACCCATCCCTCCATGGGTTTTTGCCATTCAACTTGATCCCTATTGTTAGGTTTGCGAACAACACCATCTTTCAGGCATGATTTTCACTAATTAATTACTTATTTTAACATTGATAATGAAATTGGAGCAAAATTTTTAAATGAAAGAGACTAATTCGTAATTATATCAAAATAAGTAATTAGTTCGATAAAGCAATTTGTTTGCTCAAAATCTTAACAGTGACGCGTACGCTCTGTCAATGTACTTAATTGAAGGCTAAGTTAATCGCTCTTATAACTGTACACTATCTTCAGTCAGTCAATTACTATCGAATGAAATTAATTAATTAAATTGAAGTCTAAGCATATGTAATTATTTTTTGATTAATGTTGACGCCGGCCCTCATGTGATCCATCACATTCCGACCCATACATTTCCCGCTATGTGACTTAAACAAGTGTTCCATACCATAGTTTATCCTCTCCATTCACGTTATCTATAGTCAATTCCACTATATTGCGGTTGCAGGAGAGGATGTCTAGGCAGCCGGTTCGTAACTTGGGAATTGACGGTCCAAATTTTGTACATAACACTAGATATAAGCCAAACATCAGTCATAAGCTCTCAGGGCGTTGTGGACAAGGATGCGATCATTGTTTGCTAGGCGGACACTGTGTGGGTGTCCGTTTAACTTTGCTTGAATATCTGAACGTCTCTATAAGAGACGGCTAAGGTTCGATGCTACTAGCTAGTAGGGATTTGCTGCATTTGGATGTTCGGTTTGATCTATAGATGGGAAGGCGTGTTGCCAAATTTTTTTTTTTTTTTTAAATAAACTATATTAATATCCATTAGTTTGAAGTTATTAATTTACACCCTTGACCTTTTAAAAAATTATAAATTTAAACCCTTGAGTTATAGTGTAATTATAAAAATCCGTAAAGTGTGATGAATTAATTACTTTGTAGTCCAACGATGTTAAACAGTGATGAGGCGGAAATGCTTTGTGGGATACCAACTGCCCAGGAAGTCCGCGATGCAGTTTTCTCGATCGATCCTCATAGCGCTGCTGGTCCGGATGGATTTGGAGCTTCCTTCTATCATCACTTTTGCAATTTGATTGAGCAAGATCTTCACGATGCTGTCCTAGACTTCTTTGATGGTGCTGAGCTGACTAAGGCTTATACTTCAACCTCAGTGGTGCTAATTCCTAAATGTGACAATCCGGGGCATTGGAGTCAATACCGGCCTATCAATTTGTGCAATGTGTCTAATAAAGTCATAACCAAAGTGTTAAATATATACAAGGCTTGCAAATGTTCTTCCGAAGGTCTTATGCTAATTCTTTCTTGGTCGTTAGTAGCTTTAATAATATTTGGCGTATTAATACTGGTGTCCATTTGAGGTTCTCTGTTATGTATTTTCATGGACGCTCGAGTTCGAACAGTTTAGATGATCCTTGGATCATGAACGATTGTATTCTTTTTTAGCTTAGTTTTTTATATATGAGGTGGAATCCTTGATAAAACTCCATTATTTAAAATAAAATTTAAAAAAAAAAAAAAAGAAAAGAAAAGAGTAACTATTTATGATTTGAGTAGATTAAATTACATGTGCATCTTTATGTTAAAAAAAAAAAAGTATATTTAAACTTTGGATCCTATCTATCTTAGAAATTGCACTTTAACTCTTATGATTTGCTATAAATAATGATAAAATCGAAGTCTCAAATTGATAACATACATATCGAGACGTGTCTCCCTCCTCTCTTTTCTCTTTGGTTTTTAAACCTTAATCTACGTGACTTGACTCAAAAACAGATAGTCCATTAAAGTTTTGATTCGGCGGTAGAGGCTCAAATCTATTCCATTGCTAACTTTTCAGATTTATTCCGTCGAATCCGTCCAAATCTGTTGCCACCCTGATCTCGAATCTACAACCATCTTCTCACATCCGCCACCACTCTTCCAAATCTATTGTGATCATCTTCCCAAATCTAGCAAAGATCTCCTCCACTATTGGTTTTTTTATGGTGCAAAGACGATTTGCGTCCACTACTTTTTTTAATTATGTTTTCTTTCAAGTCTTTCATATGAAACTTTAGTTACTTTTTTTAAATTTAGTTTCGATTTACGTTCGTTTATTGCAGTTTCGACTTACCTTATTTTGAATTTTGCTTCATTAATTGTACAATCGGATTTGATTATATGCTACTGTTCTTGCTTTCAAAAAAAAAAAATTTAATAACAGATCAAATTGAGTCACATCGATTGCATTGGAATTTCAAATTGATATTTACAAAATTATTCAATGAGGAAATTGATTAGAACACTGAGATTTCTCAAATTGATATGCAATAAATACACGACACAACTCAATCTTACTAAAACTAATATTAAATTTTTGCAACTATCAAAAAGTGTGAATTGAAATTTATGATGAAAATGTCGAAATGACTCCAATTTCAAAGTTATATATATTAGATATAACTCAAGTTTCGTTCGAATATGATAATAATTATAAGTGTGAACTTTTTGTTATGATGCGCCGAACACTTCACGAAAAAAATCAATATATTGTATATTTATACAAGGAAAAACCAGTGTAATGTATCTTATTGTATAGATAATATATCATATAATATTAGAGAGATAAAAGATATCATATCATGTAACTAATTCTAATCAAAATCTAACTCTGTCAAATTAGTATCACAAAAATATATTATATTTAATAAAATGTGGTGAATTTGAATTTTAATTACAAATATAAATTAAAACACTTAACAAGTTTTTTTATTCAACTGTTTATACTTTAGCTTACCTATAATTTACCGAAATGATTAATTACTACACTGGAGAGTGGATATTATAATCCCGAAATAAATTTTAGTTTTTTTTTTAATAATAAGGGACCATATTAGTACCTATACATGAAGACTTTAATTTGAGAAAAAATAGTGGCAGCAAACTGAAGGGAACACAAATCGTCGAAAACAGTTTCATCCATGAGTTTTAGTGCCTTTAATCAATTTCAAGTTATTATTATTTTTTTTAATATATTGAGGCTGAAAATTTTTCAATCCCGGCTAATGAGAAATCCTGGATCCGCCCCTGAATATAAAGGTATTTGAGTTTGAACCATTTAATGTCCAACTCGCATCATCCACTACTATTCATTGATTAACTTTTATTAGGAGTTGGGGAGGGAGAGTGTGATTAAGTGAGACTACAATTCATTGAATGTATTTATAATCTAACATATCTAACACAATATTAACTACAACTTTATTGAAACATTTTCCACGATCTCAAGTATATCAAACACAAAATTATTTGTTGGTAATTCGTCTTAATCTTAGCTAATAAACATGATCGAGATTAACCCCAAAAAAATAATTTTGCATAACTAACCATTAAAAAAAGAGGTTTTTCCTAACAAATTAAAGGCCAACAAATGTGATATTTGTATATAAACACATGCTAAGGGTGAAACTTGAAAGTGTAACTTTTTAAACCAAAAAGGTCCAAATATAAATACATCTAATTACAAGGGATTTTAAGATTAGCCAAACATATCCACGTTAATTTACACGACATCCACACCCCCTCCACGTTTATATACACGACACCCTCAATAACTATCTTTTTCATTCTCCATTAATCTCTTGTATAAAATGTCTAATTCAGGAATCCACATGAACGGCGAAAAAACCACCACATTTGGCGGCGGCGCCGCCGTCCACCATAGCTCCGGCGGCCTCCCCAACTTCCTCGCGAGCATCAGCCTAAAGCACGTCAAACTGGGCTACCACTACCTCATATGTTGAATATGCCATGCATTTATATATTAATTGTTGGAGAATTAATAAATGAATACACAAAGGCATATCAAAGGTTGTTTGGAAAATGTGCATTGGTTATTGTGTCCCACATTGGAAAAATAACACTAAGTAGGCAGCTTTATATATTAAAATGTTGTATGTGTTATTAAATTATGGGACCTAGGAGAGGACTAATGGGCTCACTCTCGCGCGCACGGGCTCGGGCACGGGCTGGGCATGGGCGAATGTGGCGTTTGATGGCGCACTTTGCACTTGAGCCGGCCTAGTTCAGTCCAAAAGTTCAAACTTTTGAACCAATTTCCAGATACATCTAATCAATCCGTTGGCATCTGTAACAGCTGAGTAGTGGGCATTCATTGGGATTGAATTTCAGGTCATTACACATGAAACTAATCCATTCAAATTCCCAACTTTCAGTTTTATTTTTGGTCAACACCTGAGAGCTACATATAGCTCCCTCTCCCACCTGAAAAATACAGCAACATTCACAGAATTTCTGGCAAATTGCTATTGTACGAAATTCAATTTTCAGCTTGACATATATCCTAAAAGTAAATTGTCTGCAATCTTTAGCAAACTGAGAGAGTAGGGCCGATTAACACTTAAAGGACAGGGACTACCCGTGTCATTCTGATCCCATTTCTCCCAATTTTCTCAACAATCTTTAAGTGTTAATTGAAAATGGAATCAGAATCCTTCGCATCATGAACCAGCAGAAGTTAGATCGCTTTGATGGAAACAACTTTAGCCGCTGGCAAGATAAGATGAAGTTCCTGCTTACCGTCTTGAAGCTGGCCTACGTTCTGGATCCCAGCCTGCCACCTATTCCAGAAGATCCTCCTGCTCTCTAGCAACCCGTTGATTTGGATCCTCCAGCCACTGCAGCAAGTGTTACTCCTCCCACTGCAGCAGGTGGTGCTCCTCCTGCCAATCCTGCGACGACAGGCGTTGCTGCTCCTGCCAATGCTGCAGCAACAGGTCCCTCCAGGAATGCCTTGCAAATCCACCAGGAGATTGTGGAAACTCTTCAACAACAAAGAAAGAAAAGGGTTGAAGATGAAGAGTTGGCTCGTGGCCACATCCTCAATACTCTCTCTGACAGATTATATGATCTCTATACAAATGCCAAATCGCCTAGAGAGCTTTGGGAGGCGCTGGAATACAAGTATTAGGCTGAGGAGGAAGGTACTAACAAATATTTAGTATCTAAATACCTCGATTTCAAAATGATTGATAATAAACCAATCCTGGAGCAAGTGCATGAGCTCCAGGTAATTGTAAACAAACTACGGATAGTGAAAATTGTCCTTCCAGAAGCCTTCCAGGTAGGAGCTATAATTTCAAAGCTCCCTCCTGCCTAGAAAGATTATGCAAAGAGATTGATGCATAAATATGAGGATATGTCTTTGGAACAAATTCAGAAACATCTGTGTATTGAAGAGGAGGCTCGGAAACGCTATGGTAAGAATTTGTTTCAAGGACAATCCAACGTGAATTATGTTGAGGCTGGAAGTTCTAAAAAGAAGCCTTTCGGGGTTAAAAAGAATCAAGGACAATTTAAGAAATCCGGGCAGAAATCTAAACATGTTCATGTTGCTAACAAAAGAAAAGGCAAGTGTCATATTTGTGGAGAAACAGGACATTATGCGAGAGAATGCCCACAACGGAAGAGTGGATCCGGAGTTGCAAACATGGTTGAGGAGAACCTGGTTGCCATGGTGACTGATCTTAGCCTCGATGTGGCTATGATTTCTGAAATCAACATGGCAAGTGAACTTTTTGGCTGGTGGTTAGATTCTGGAGCAACGGTTCACATTTGCAACGATCGATGGCTTTTCAAGACCTTTGAAGAAGTTATTGGGCAAGAGGTTCAGATGGGTAATAGCTCCAAAGCCGATGTTGGAGGCAAAGGATCTGTCGAGCTCAACTTTAAATACGGGAAGAAATTAACTTTGATAAATGTCTTGTTTGTACCAGATGTTAGAAAAAGTTTAATTTCTGTTGATTTGTTAGATAAGAAAGGTTTTAAGATTTCTGTTGAGTCTAGAAAAGTCATCATCATGAAAAATGGTGAATTTGTTGGAAAAGGCTATGCTTGTAATGGGATGTATAAGATGTCTATCAATAACATGAATTCTGTTTCTGCTTACATGATTTCTTCAATTTCTTTATGGCATAGTCGATTAGGACATGTTAGTGCAAAGAACTTGAAAAATATGCATGCAATGGGATTAATTGATATTGGTAAAAACGAACTTGATAAATGTGAAATATGTGCAAAATCAAAAATAGTAAGAAAACCTTTTCCAAGTGTTAAAAGAGAATCACAAATATTAGATTTAATTCATACGGATATTTGTGAGCTAATTGGAATTTTAACTAGAGGTGGTAAAAGTTATTTTATTACTTTTATTGATGATGCTAGTCGTTTTTGCTATGTGTATTTGTTAAGAACTAAAGATGAAGCTCGTAGTTCTTTTGTGAAATATAAATCAGAAGTAGAAACCCACTACCAAAAAAAACAGGATTAGTGACCACCAAATCGGTCACTAATACCATAAAAATCGGTCACTGATTGAAATCAGTGACCGATCACGATGGGTTGGTAAAAACCTCGCAACTAATTATTCATATCGGTCACTAATATGAAAACCAAATTATCTACCTTTATTCAATCGGTCACTAATTCAGTGACCGCACATAAATCGGTCACTAAACTCGCAAATGATTTCGGTCACTAATCGGTCATAAATTAGTGACAGATGTAATCGATCACTAATTTCAATTGAAATAATTAAAATTTGTTTCGGTCACTAATTTTCAAGCGCTTTATTTTGTTTTTGATATTCAATTAAAATTGTATTTTTTTTTATTTTTAATTCCTATATTATTTCAATGAATCATTTAAAAACCTATTTCAAATAAACAAAAGTAATAATACCAAACAAAATACTTTAACATACCAACATAATATCATAATCATATTACAAATTATCCAATTAAAAATATGAAGTTTCGCAAACCATTAATAACAAGTCAAATAAGTTTCTCGAAGATCGGCCTCGTTTAACTCGACCTCTTCCTCCAACTCCTTTTCCTCATGTTGGCATCCTACATTAAAATCAATCTTGTTGGATGGCAAAAATGGGTAAAACTTATGTACAAGAAAGAAGGCAAACATGGCAAACAGATTCTTGGTTCGAGTCGTAAAAGCTCTCCGAATAGAGAATAGTATAACAAAATGCAACATGAGTGAAGCTTGTTTCACTAAAACTTCATATAGATTCAAAAAAGTTACAAGTTAGGGTACATGCATACTTTATAGATAAATCAAACCACCGGAAAGATGCAAAATTTATCAACTCAACAAAAGTTATATTCAAAACCACTGACAATAGAAACATAAATATTAGGCCCTAAAAATGGCATGAAACAAGGAATGCAATTATACAACAAGTACGACTGCAGCGAACCAAAGACAAGTCTCGACCACTCAAGACTCCTCCTCAAAGGTATCTCCTATAATACACAGGGCCCAAGAGTAAGGCACTGCTATAATAGACAAAACAAACCACAAACGACGCACGACTCAAATTTAAAGCATGAAAACATATATAGGTATTAGTGCAGAAAATTTCAACATGCGCACATTGCAACCAAATGAGCATAACTTTTTCCTCGGAATGAATTTTAACTAGACAAGCATATCTTTCCAATGATATATATAAGGCTCAAATTCTAGTTCTTCCCGAATAAATACCAGTTTTAGTTTGAACATGGCACAAAACAGAAAATTTCCTGCAGCACTATTAGTGAAAGATGATCGTTGTTCCCTTATCAAACGAAGTCTAAATAATCTGAAATTTGGTGGTAATACTCATAACATGCACAAAAATATACCAGTAAAACAGTTTTCAAAAACTCCATCGTTTAGTCCCTCTG
The DNA here is from genome assembly GCA_037501455.1 of Lantana camara. NCBI lineage: Eukaryota > Viridiplantae > Streptophyta > Magnoliopsida > Lamiales > Verbenaceae > Lantana > Lantana camara. The sequence continues at coordinate 9,227,618 of CM074865.1, forward strand.
CTCAAGCCACAAATCGAACTCTGAAAACAGGGGACAGCAGGGGAAGTTGCTATTTTTCTCGGGACTCAAATCAAATCAGATGGGCACCAATTTTTGCAGAAAACATCTCTAATATGTCAAGAATAGCCAGTTAAAACAGTTTTAAAATATTCAAACTCAACAACCCACAATTCACTTTTCTATGTAGTAGTCACAATAAGAAGAAATTGGAGGATTGGCATAAGTATGTACCTTTGTTCCTAGATCACTTAAGCATGCTTTATTCAACTAATTTCCACCATTAGATCATAATTCATAGCTCAATTCATAGAATACCTAGGGTTCACACTCTCACATGATCAAGAATTCAAACAAACTTCCCTAGAATCAAAAATATAACTTACAAGTTGTTAAGTTCATTATAAACTTCTTCGATTTTTAAGCATTGTTTCTCTTTGTACTTTACTACTATCACCTTTGTGAGCCTGAACTTCACAAGTTTTCTGCAAAATAAGACGGGATAACAAGATATAAGAATATACAATATCAAGAAACATGATAAAATCAATAACTGATCTAGAGTTACAATCAAATCCAGTAGCGGAATCTAATTTCCCCAACCAACTTCCATTCTTATTTCGAAAAAGTTCAAGTCATCAAATTTAATTGTCCTATTTTTGAACTGGAGAACTGATATCCCTCATCTACAATATTACAATTTCATCCTAGAAATAATAGCAACCATAACAATAAAGTAACATCAAAAGCTTGAAAGGAACGGACCTTCACTAGAAAAAAATTAGCTGAAGCAATAGCTAGCACAAATATGATGGATAAGTCAAGGAAAACAGGTATATTCTTGCAGCATATCTATGTAATTACCAGGCTCATGTAGATATGATGGATAAGTCAAGGAAATCAGAATCCAGACAACAGATATTCCCATTACTTTCAAAGATATGATATTCGAAGCACATCGGCTACCAATGTAAAAATACCAAATAATGCAAAGCCCAATCAAACAAGAAATGCTTGAAAATATAAAACATAAGAAATGCTTGAAAATATAAAACATACCTGCTCACAATTCCACTAACATCTTCAAGAAGTAATTCTTTGGCCTGTTTTATTCCTATGCAAAAAGATAATTATTCACATCAATATCATCATATTTGTAATATCTACACAAGTGAAGACTTTGATAATATTGGAGAGAATTATTGAATTATGTACATGGAAACTAGGACTAACTATAACCATGTATTTCAGTTTCTATTTCTTAGTAAATACTAAGTATTATAGCTCTTGTTTCTTTAGAAAATACTATTTTCAATATTATTTTATCTATATATTCCATAGAATAATTATATATCTATAAGAAGTATGTTTCTGTTTTTCTAAAAATACTCTCTACAAATCTGAAAGTTTCCAACAATTGGTCTCACCTATTCTTACCCTCTTGTCTTTTTTCAGTCTTAAAATAAATATTTGTAGTAGGAGGGGAAGATATAATAATTGTTTTGATGTTTTCTAAAAAGGAATTCCTTGATTCATGAACCATATTGAACCATAATTGGTGCCAATTCAGAAGTAAGGCCCATCTAACAAGATACATCAAGCACACTCAAAATGCTATTTCTTGCGGCAAAGACACGTGTTAAACTACTCGGCAAAGAACCTTTTTGTTGTACACTAAATTCCAAGTTAACATAAGGCAATCCCCATGCCATACATATTGCACAAATAAGCATATACTAAGTGTCATTAATTCTTACCAGAAACAAACCAACCACATGATACCAATAGTCAGAAACTAAATAGTCATGGTAACTCAATAACACTGCTATGAAGATTACAATTTCAAAAGAAAATTGTTAGCTAAAATCGCAGGATATAACATCTAATACAATTTGATATACTGAATCTTATCACAATAGCATATAATTCAGTTATTTCTAAGATGCTAGCACCTCAAGAGTAAAGTGATTAAGGATTCCAACCTATTGGTTTTGCCATAAAAAAATGAATTTGCTGATAATAAATTGAATCATATCCTGACTACAACTATCAAGGGAAACAGCTCCTCTCTGTAACTTATTAATATAACTCAATTTCTTACCCACTTGTCCTTTTCCAGTCTTAAAATAAAATCCCCTTTAAAATAAAATCAGTCAAAACCATTAACAATATTCAATGCAAGAAACAGGATATTCTGCCCAAACACCCAATTAGAGAGATTTGATTCTCAAAAATCAAAATAACAGTATTCATATATTTTGGCTTACTAATGGATTACGCTTTCATCCCTTATGGTTTACTAATGGATTACAAACACCCTCTTGTTAGGCTCTGTTAGGGATTTACATGTTTCTTGATTAAAATTTAATACGCAAGCACTGAAACTTAGCAAACTGATCAACATAAACAGGAAATCGCAGCTTAACAGAATAATATATCAGCAAAAACTCATCTTAGCTGGAGAGTGAAGATTGAAAGAAAATGTAAAACTCACTCAGTATGAATATGCCTTGATGATGATGATACTGCTCCTCTTCCTCCACGTTTTTGCCTGAAACTACAAGAGAATTGAAAACCCCCAGTTAGGCACTCAGCAAAAATTCTAAGCAAGCTTAAATCTTCATAATTTCCAATAACTGACACAAAATTGTCAACTTCAGTAATCAACACCAGCTTCTTACCCAAAACATCCATACATTTCCGTGATGTAAGCCTGTAACTACATTAGATCTCAAATTAACCCCAATTTCCTCTTTACCATGAAGATTCTGAGCAGCAAAACACTACCAACTTCTTTACAATTTCCTCTTTCCTCTCCTCCCACTCTCTCTCAAAAACCGAAAAATTAGAAGAAAAAAAAACAACCACCTCTCCCCTGAAATATGCATATATAAAGAGGATATCAAATGATCATTATGAGGAATTTTTACCTTTAATGCCCGTCTTGAAACCTTTCACTATCTTCCCACTAAAGAAATAGGTATCTACTCTTTTTTGGACTGTGGCTTGAGAGAGAACGAGAGAAGACGGCGGATGGCTTAAGGCGGAGGGCCGCTAGGTAGGCGGTGGCTTGCAGCGGCGGGCGATTCCTTAAGGCAGCGGGAGCGGCGGAAGGTGCGGCAGTTGAAAGAAAAAATTTGCCCTAGGTTCTTGTTGGGAGAATGAAAGCGGTACAAGCAAATTTTGGGAATGTCAGATAATGAAAGGGGAAAATTTCTAAGTATACAAAAGTGGGAATTATTTGGCACGATTGTTTCAATAAAGCGGGAAGAGAATTAGACTTAGAGGGAAATAAATGAAGGTGGAGAGGTGACCCATTATTATACTATTTATCTTTGTATAATATGTAAATATTGTATAAAATAAAAAGGGTATTCTTTAAAAATTAGTTAATTATGTATGTTAAATTTTTTTCTTTTAATTAATTTGGATATTTACTAATTTTAAATTTATATATATGTAAATTTTGTATAAACAAAAGCAGTACTCTTTAAATCTTAGTTAATTATGTATGTTCATTAAATAATAAAGTATATAATGTTGATACTTTAAAAGTATGCATTTCGAATCAATTTTTAGGTGGATCATTTTAATTTAATGGATACTTCAAAATATATTTAAATCGTCAATGATCAAATTTAACTTTGTTCAAAGAACAAGAAAAGTCAATGTTTCTTATAGATGTGATTAAATAGTTAATGATCAAATTTATACTTGGTTCCTAGATAACATGCGCCGTTGAATGAGGTAAGCAACCCGACACTCGATTCCAGAATTGACATATTAATTAATATAAGTTTGGATGGCCTGAACTAGTTATCTTAGTCCGCGAACTAAAATATTTATATTTTTATATATATTTTTTGGAAATAACTAAAATATCATGAAAATTTAATTAGTGACCGATTAATGAATGATATAATTTTCAGCTATAAAATTAGTGACCGGCTAGTGAGCTTCGTACACCAAAATTAAACATTCAGTGACCGATCTATGACCGATAAAAATCAGTCACAGTATCAGTGACCGATTAAGGTTTTGGTTACAAAATCACTAAAAGATTAGGGTTTAGGTCACAAAATCTGTGACCGATTAGTGACCGATAAAAATGAATCACAAAATCAGTGACCGATAGAATATCAGTCATAAAATCAGTGACCGCAGTACACCATGATCAAACAATTTGTGACCGATCAGTGACCGAAAGTAATCAGTCACAGAATCAGTGACCGAACAAATTTTGGGTCATTAAATCAGTGACCGATTAGTGACCGACAAAATTTGGTTCATGAAATCAATGACCGATCAGTGACCGATTTGTCACTGAAATTTATGCGGTCACTAATCGGTCACTGATTACTATATATTTGTAATATCAGTCACTGATCGGTCACTGAAAATCGGTCACTAATCCTGTTTTTTTTTGTAGTGACCCAACTTGAGAAGAAGATTAAGGTTCTTCGTTCTGATCGAGACATGGAATATTGTTTGAATGCTTTTGATACACTTTGCGAAGAAAGTGGTATCATACATCAAACAACTGCCGGTTATACACCCCAGCAGAACGGTGTAGCTGAAAGGCAAAATCGTACCTTTTTGGACATGATAAATTGCATGTTAAATCATGCAAACTTACCTCATAACTTGTGGGGTGAAGCCCTTCTGTCTGCGTGCCATATTCTGAATAGGATGCCTAGTACTGTTGTGAAGACTAGTCCCTATGAAATATGGAAAGGCAGAAAACCCAACATAAGCTATTTTAAAGTGTGGGGGTGTGTGGCTTATTTTCGGGTTCCTGATCCCAAACGGACTAAGTTAGGAGCCAGAGCTATTAAAAGTGTATTCGTTGGATATGCTCTTAATAGCAAGGCTTATAGACTTCTTTGATTTGGAGTCTAATATGATAACTGAGTCCAGGGATGTTGAGTTCTTCGAAAATACATTTTCAAAAGATGTTAGAAATGATTCTGAGCCACCCCAAATTGAGCCTAGAGGTCCTATAAGGCCGGTTGAGGAAAATAATACTCCTACACAACCAACTGAGCTTAGAAAGAGTACTAGAGCAAGAAAAGAGAAAAGCCTAGACAAAGACTTTATCTCTTCTGAGGCTTTATTGTTCTTGGTGGAGGGGGACCAGAACGATAAAGTGGTAAGTGAAATACCTTTTGTATTTACACTTGAGATGGATCCTAAAACATTTACAGAAGCTATGGCTTCACGAGATGCTCCTTTTTGGAAGGAAGCTGTTAACGATGAAATGGATTCGATCTTGGGTAATAATACTTGGGTATTAGCAGACTTACCTCGTGGTTCTAAACCCATTGGGTGCAAATGGGTATTTAGAAGGAAACGAAACACCGATGGAACTATCTCAGCCTTTAAAGCTAGATTAGTTGCCAAAGGGTTCAGGCAAGTAGAAGGGATTGACTACTTTGACACTTATGCACCGGTGGCTCGAGTTGCTTCCATCAGAATTCTTCTTGCTTTGGCCTCACTTTACGATCTGTTGATTCATCAAATGGACGTAAAGACAGCCTTTTTAAATGGAAATTTAAAAGAAGAAATCTATATGGAACAACCTGAGGGCTTTGTAGCACCGGGAACAGAAAACAAAGTGTGTAAGTTAGTCAAATATCTGTATGGTCTGAAACAAGCACCAAAACAATGGCACAAGAAGTTTGACACTGCTATCTTGAGCTTTGGGTTCAAGTATAACAGTGCTGACAGGTGCATTTACTCCAAAACTACAACTGACTATATGGTGATAGTCTATTTATATGTCGATAATATGTTGATCATCGGGACGAACATGATTGGTGTAAACGAGACTAAAAAGTATCTATCCTCGGCCTTTAAGATGAAAGACTTAGGTGAAGTAGATACTATTTTAGTCATTAAAGTCAAAAAACATAGTGGGGGTTTTTCACTAAATCAATCTCACTATATTGAGAAAATTCTGACTAAGTTTAAACACCTCGAGATCAAGGAGGTGAATACTCCGTTTGATAATGGATTGAAACTTAAAGAAAATACTGGTAGAGCTATTGCACAGCTTGAGTATGCAAGTGCTGTCGGCAGCCTTATGTACGCAATGCATTGCGCTAGACCAGATATTTCCTTTGCAGTTTCAAAACTTAGCAGATACACAAGTAGTCCCAATGCTGATCATTGGAAAGCTATTAGTAGGGTACTCGGATACCTTAAGAGAACCATTAGCTTTGGTTTGTTCTACAACAAATTTCCTAGTGTGTTGGGAGGGTACTCCGACGCGAGTTGGATAACTAGCGTAGGAGATAACAAATCCACAAGTGGGTGGATTTTCACTCTTGCCGGTGGGGCTGTTTCTTGGGCAAGCAAGAAACAGACAATAATCTCTCACTCTACCATGGAATCTGAGTTTATAGCTTTAGCACAAGCTGGACAAGAGGCCGATTGGATGAGAAATATGTTGTTAGACATAGATCTTTGGCCAAGTCCAATGCCTCCAATTTCACTGTATTGTGACAGCGAAGCAACGCTTACAAAAGCGTACAGTGGTACCTATAATGGTAAGTCTAGACATTTTGGTCTTAGACATGCTTTTGTGAGACAATTGATACAAGATGGTATCATAACAATTGTCTATGTGAGGTCAAATAAGAATTTGGCTGGTCCGTTTACTAAGCCTCTGACGAAAGACTTAGTAGCTACAACTATTAGAGATATGAGACTTAAACCACCTGAACCATAAGTGATGGTAACCCTACCTATGATCTAGGTTTCCCCTGGTCATAGGTTCAAAGGGAAAAACAAGTCACGAGTTGGTTAGAGCTATCAAGTGGTCTCATATGTAGTAGAAGATAGCTCAGTGAGTTGCAAAGTGACAAGGTTGAGCTATGCTCTTAATAAAATGCTGCACTAATGCAACAAATGCTCGAGAAATATTTTGCCTATATGAACAAGAAGTGAAGCCGCTTCTCATAGAGAGTTATGGTTTACTCTCTTAAAGGTTCATGAAACGGGATATGGTGTATGGCTTTATAAGCGCGAATCAGTGGAGTGCTTTCTGTATGAGAAAGAAAACATGTGTGTGATAACTCCGATTGCATCACAAAGGAGTTGAGGTTCAATCTACGGACACCGTCAACTTTGATGCAGTTTTGAATTATCTACACTAAGAGAAGGTTCAATGTTCGTCACACCTTCCTCTAGGCATGTGATCTTTGAAAACATCTTCAAGGACTTGTCTGGAAAAAGAGTAGTTTTCCAGACAAGTGGGGGATTGTTGAATATGCCATGTATTTATATATTAATTGTTGGAGAATTAATAAATGAATACACAAAGGCATATCAAAGGTTGTTTGGAAAATGTGCATTGGTTATTGTGTCCCACATTGGAAAAATAACACTAAGTAGGCAGCTTTATATATTAAAATGATGTATGTCTTATTAAATTATGGGACCCAAGAGAGGACTAATGTGCTCACTCGCGGTGCGGTGCACCTTACCGCCCGCGCCCGCACCCGCGCACGGGTGAATGTGGCGTTTGATGGCGCACTTTGCACTTCGCATGTGCGCATCGTCGCAAGGAGCCTCGCCTCCGAGCCCAGAGCCTTACTTTTTGAGCCAGAGCCGGCCTAGTTCAGTCCAAAAGTTCAAACTTTTGAACCAATGTCCAAATACATCTAATCAATCCGTTGGCATCTATAACAACTGAGTAGTGGGCATTCATTGGGATTGAATTTCAGGTCATTACACCTAAAATTAATCCATTCAAATTCCGAACTTTCAGTTTTATTTTTGGCCAACACCTGAGAGCTACATATAGCTCCCTCTCCCACCTGAAAAATACAGCAACATTCACAGACTTTCTGGCAAATTGTTATTGCACGAAATTCAATTTTCAGCTTGACATATATCCTAAAAGTAAATCGTCTGCAACCTTTAGCAAACTCAGAGAGTAGGAGCGATTAACACTTAAAGGATAGGGACTACCCGTGTCATTCTGATCCCATTTCTCCCAATTTTCTCAACATCATATCTCACCTCTTTACTCTCTCCTTAATCCCATTAATTGTCATCGTGATCATCAACACCATGCAGGTGGTAATCAACATACACAACCTACATCAATTGTGGCTAGAATTGAAGTACAATCTCATCTCCATCTTCGCACTCTCCACGCTCATCTCATTTGGATCCACAATCTACATCTTGAGCCGCTCCCGACCCATTTACCTGGTGGACTTCTCCTGTTACCGCCCCTCCGACAATCTCAAGACCTCGCTGCAAAAATTCATGGATGGGATTCGGGCCATTGGCGACTTCGACGAATCCTCAGTCGAATTTCAAAGGAAAATTCTGATATGCTTTGGACTCGGAGACGAGACTTATCTCCCTACCGCAATGCATTTGGTTCCGCCCGAATTAACTCTCCAGGCCGCCAGGGAAGAATCCGAGGAGGTCATCTTCGGGGCCCTGGATAATTTGTTTGCCAATACGAAGATCAATCCGGAGAAAGTTAAGATCTTGGTCGTCAATTCCAGCTTGTTTAACCCTACGCCATCCCTGTCTTCCATGATCGTGAATAAGTACAAGCTGACGGGGGACATCAAGAGCTTCAATCTCGGTGGCATGGGTTGCAGCGCTGGAGTAATAGTCGTTGATTTAGCTATGGATCTTTTGCAGGTTCATAGAAATGCTTATGCAGTTGTTGTCAGCACGGAGAATATTACGCAAAGCTCGTATATGGGGACCAAGAAGCAAATACTGATTCCGAACTGCTTGTTCAGGATGGACGGGGCAGCGATTCTGCTGTCGAACAGGTCATCGGAGAAGAATCGGGCCAAATATGAGCTCGTCCGTGTCGTGAGAACACATAGAGGAGCCGATGATAGGGCGTTCAATTGCGTGCGCCAGGAGGAGAACGATGATGGCAAAATCGGGGTTTCTCTGACGACAGATCTCATGGAAATCGCGAGGGATGCTCTTAAGAGTAACATCACCAGCTTGGGTCCTCTGGTGCTGCCTGTAAGCGCAGATCATGTTGTTAGCGACATTGGTGATCAAGAAAGTGTTTAGGAAAAAGGTGAGGCCTTATATTCCTGATTTCAAGCGGGCGTTTGATCATTTCTGCATACACGCCGGCGGGAGGGTGGTGATTAATGAACTGGAGAAGAATCTTGGACTTCTGTCGAGCGATGTGGAGGCTTCTAGAATGACGCTGCACCGGTTTGGAAACACGTCGTCCAGCTCGATTTGGTACGAGTTGGCTTATGCAGAGGCGAAAGAGAGGGTGCGGAAGGGGCATCGGGTGTGGCAAATTGCGTTCGGGAGTGGTTTTAAATATAACAGTGTGGTTTGGAGGGCGACCAAGAACATCGAGCCCTCTAAAAATGGGCCATGGGAGGCTTGCATACGGAATTATCATGTGGAAGTAGGTTAAGTTCAATTGATTACATGAAAGATATGTTATATTTATGGTTATTCTACATCAATTGATTCATTCAAACTAGTGTAATGAGAAAGAAGTTTATTTTTACTATTGTTTGGTTAGCTTTATTTTAAGAAGAATGCCTGATTAGATAATTAAGTGGTATTATTAGGTGAGCTTGGTCGGGTCGTATTTATGGTAAAATTATTGGTGGTTTTTATTTTTATTTTTAGTGAGGAAATTACAATTTTGGTATACCAATTTATCCTAATTCGTAATTTTGGTACAAAAGATTTTTCGAGTGGAAAAACTAGCTCATAACTCTAAAATTTCGTAATTTCATGCACTATTTAACCCAAATAAATATGACCCACTGGAAAACCCATCCGAAACTTGCAAAACCCGCTTCATGGCAAGTTCTCCAACAGACTCGTGGAGATACGGGTGGGTTTTTCGACGAGTCATATTTATTCAGGTCTAATAGTGCATGAAATTGTGAACTTTTAGAGTTATGGACTAATTTTTTCACCGAAAAATTTTTTGTACCAAAATTACGAATTAGGGTGAGTTGGTATATCAAAATTACAATTTTCTCAATTTTTAGTTGCGTGCTAATTAATTACAAAATTTGTGGTTTTAAGTAATATAAGTTTGTCAATTGGGCTCGTGAATATCGTTTTTGGATTTTATTAGACTTTCATTGGTTTGTAGTTTCTAATTTTAAAATTGCTATTTGTAGGAAAACAAAAACGTACTTTTTATTCATGTGGCTCTTAATTATTAGTTATGAAATTTCGCAGCAGTAAATCATGTTTGAATTGGAGGCGCACGCTTTAATTTATACTAAAAATTACGTGTATATGGGATGCGTGCACAAAAATAGAAATAAGAAAAAATATTACTATTAAAATATATTAATAAGTCTTTCCAAAACAAAAAATGTATTTATAAGCAAAAATTTGTTTACGAAGCAATAAGCGATAAAAGAGAAAGAAATTTAAAAATGAAAATCGCAATGTTATATATATAACCTATAAAAACAAGATAAATAGAAAGCTTTTCTAGAGTCCAGAAACTCTTTTTATTAATCAAAACAAACATCCGATCGATATTACAAAAATAAGCAGAATTAGGGATATTAAAGTTCCCTCTTTGAAACATAGAAATCTTCCTAGTTAAAATGTGAGCTATTCTATTCCTTATTCTACAGGCACTTGAGGAAACAATTGAAATAATTAAAAAAAGAATTTTTTTAATGTCACAAATAATAGCACCACATATGGATAAATTTGGGTCATCTCGTTTGAGCTTTTTAATAAAATCTTGGACAAATAGTAAGCTTGTTCGATCATCATAAGAAAGAAAAACGATTGTATATAAATTAGACTTGTTGACATTTTTCCCAAACTATTATTTATTTATAGCCACGAATTTATTAATATGACATTTAGACACGCTTAATAAACTTAAATTTTATACAAATATTATTACGGTCAATTCAATACAATATTATTCATGAATCATAAACATGTACAACTATGGAATAATTAAAATATGTAATTGAAACATAAAATTCGACTCCATGCAAGTGCATGACGACCCTTAATTCATCACCCTGATTTCCTTTTTGGGGAGTAATTTTTGTGATGAAAATTCATAAAAAGCGCCAAAAGTGACGATGTGAACATGAAACTGAAAATCCAAGACCACACCCCGACACAACCCGACCCCGTAAAATGGAGGTAGAGCATCATTCCCAAAACCAAGTAACCAAAAAGAAACTGCGTAATCTGGCAGTTGGTCACGATTCTCTTCCACCACGGCCGAAACCCTAGCGCTGCCAGCAGGTAATAGGCGTACATCACCACGTGGATGGCGGAGTTCGTCACGACCCCCACCGGAAACCCTGATTGCGGCGCCGTCAGCCACATGTAGCACATCACCAGCACCACCGCATGATGGTAGACGTGGAGGAACGAGAGGCGGCGGCGGCGGGACCCACTCAGGAGTATCAGCACCGTGTCCATGAACTCGCACTACTAGAAAACATGGATTTTGCAACTGAGTTTGCAACCGAAAAAGGACCCTTTGCAACCCAAAAATAGTGTTTGGCAACAGAATTGCAACCGAAAAATTCGGTTGCAAAAACCCTAGTTGCAAACTTTAGTAACCGAATTTTGCAACCGAAATTTTTGCAACCGAAATAGCAACCGAATTCCGGTTGTGAGAAGACGCTGATGTGGCATGCTAGCCACGTCACTTTGCAACCGAATTTTCGGTTACAAAACTAAAACTACTTTTGCAACCGAAAATTCGGTTGCAAAGTTGACGTGGAAGGTAATTTTTGTAACTGAAATTTGCAACCGAACTTTTTTGTTGCAAATTTGATTTAAAATGTTTACCAATTTTGTAACTGAAATTCGGTTGCAAAAAATAATTTATTAAATTTTATTTAATTAATTTGCAACCGAATTCTTTGTTGCAAAAACGTACAGAAAAAAGGAAAATTATTTTTTATTTATTAAAATTTAATATTTTGTAAATTCAATTACAAAAAAGTGGCCCTATATCTTTTTTCAAAAAATTATAATTTTAAACCTGTATTCACCACAAAAACAAAACATAAATAAATATACCAACAACAAATTAAAATTCGTAAACAAATATACCAACAATTCATAAATCATTCACCATTATAAAATACCACCAAATAGTAAACAATGTCTACAAATACATCAAAATGAGCAACATTTACAGGGGGGAAAAAAAGTAAGTGTTCTAGTCTGCTTTGCTACTCTACAAGTATCACAAAAAAACTACATACAAATAACTAACATCTGCAGATTTTCCAGACCAAAATAAGAAGCATAGTAAGTTCCCCACACCAACCAGTTGAATATGCGAATAGCTCTTCAAACAAGATGCTTAGGAGCTGAAAGGTTTTGCATGTAGAATAAACTTCTCTTCTTCTATTTCAGAAGGAATCAAACATGAAACAAAAAACATAAGTATGAAAAAAGATGTTACCTTTGAATGTGCACTCCAAGGCTTCAGTGGATCCCAGAGCATTGCATGTATATAAATATACCTAATTCACACTAGCCCATCTAGGACCTCTGCATTTCAAATGAAAATCAACACAAACAGGGGAAAACATAAAGAAAAAGGATGTTACATTTAATTAGATCATGAAAGTAAGGATGCTAATATAATTTCTCAGCCTAGTCACGAGAAAGTGCAACAATCAGAAATACTTACTTGCTTTTGCAATCAGCACATTCTCTATTTTCAGGCAATTTAAGAAGTCCTTCAAGAATCTGAAATACATAAATCTTTGTTATCTATGCATTGTTCTGAGAATAATGTCGAGCAGATTTTCTGTACATGTGTTTTATTTAACTTGAATCATTAAGTAAAAGATGAAATAATTATATTAGTACATACTTACTCGAGGATAGGTAATACTTCGTTGCAATTTAAGAGAACAAGCAATCTGGCCTTATTTAATTCATCATCATTTAAGAATCTGGGCCGAAAATTTAAACGAAAATTGAATCTGTGCTCCTCTGTAATACGAACTAGTCAATGCTCCGAACCTTTCCTGCCCGCCTGCAAACGACAACAAGTCATTTAAACGAAAATATCTACTAAATCTAATTGTCACAAATAAACTCATGCTGAATAACTCCTTTTTCAATATACACCAAGCAGGGAAAAGAGCGGACCGAGACACCGAGAAACTCAAATTCGAAACTATCATCTGATCATATTTGTTTCGCCTCATTTATGCGAAGGCATTCGAAAAACCAAGTAAAATTAGAACATTAATCTGAATATCCGAGTTACCTATATCCCAGATTGTTAGTTTCAGTCTTTTTCCAGCAGTAGTTAGCAGCTTTATCTTAAAGTCCACTCCTGAAACATATTCAATACAAATTATGAATTGTACAAATTGAATATGCAGATTCTGAAAGGGGAAGAATGGCCGGCGACAATACCCAAAATCGGAGAAAAGAGGAACAGGCGGCTGAAATGCAGGCGGGGCGATTGTCAGGATTTTCAGTCCCCATGAAGATTTAATCTTGCCAGTTCTGCTTGATCTCCTAGATAACTAAGCTTCTGTGAGCCGAAAAGAACAATTAAACAAAGAGAAGAAAGAGGGCAGGACAAATTTACAATATCTAGCTTAACATACAAACAGATAAACCCAAGATTCAAAGATGTACATTGCACTACCACAGAACATCAATTGACGAAAAGGGAAAACAAAATTTGGTTGGAAAAATGATAAGCTCTCATATTGTCATTTCTCTACAACTGCAATCAATCAAATTTGGTCAAGAAAGATCCCACTTTCACAGTAATGGTATTCACTATGGCTGTATAATACAAGGGACATAACCACGATATGTTTGCTCACTAAAAATGCAAAAGAAAAGAACGTATAATGTAGGTTGTCGATAACAATTATAATTAGTATCTAAACGACTAATTCTTATAGCAGTTACAAATTTATACAATGCCCCACTCTATTAGCCTATTCCCATCTTTCCCAAAACACATCCATAAAATCAAATCACAACAGCTAAAGAAAGGGAATTCCACGCTATAGAGCACTACATACACATATATCAAATACAACTATCATACGCACTTGATTTTAATTGAAAAAACTAACTCAATTGCTAAAGCCCATTCAGAACAATGAAACAGAAAAAAGAAGAAAGAATCCACCAAACACAATCTGAAACCGAAAATTACTCCTCCTGAGCCAAATCAAAATGGCAATTCCCAAATCACAGAGAATCTACATCAAACCAATCACGAAGACCAAACGATAAAACCAATAATTCTCTTCAAGAAACCAAGATTTACAGAAATAATTACCAACCAATAATTACCCAACAGGGGTGAAGGGTGGTAGCTCGACGGGAATGGTGGTTGGTGGCGAAGCAAGGGTGGTGGCTGGGTCGCGGATAGATCCGCTGCTGGTGGTGGTGCTATGGCCGGCGAAACTGGTGGCGCGCGGACTGGCCTGAGTCGTGGTGGGGGCGGAGATGTGGAGGAGCTATTGCGCCGCTGCTTGAAATCGAAAAGGGAATGAGTGAGAGAAGAGAGGGCGACGGTGGTTGGCTGTATCTCTCCGGCAAAAATGATGGTTGGGGCGGAGTGAAGATCTTGAGAGGAGGTGCTGCGCTGCTGTTGAAGACCGAAGGGGAAAAGGGAAAAATGAAATAGCAGCTAGGGTTTCGGTGTATTAGAAGGCTCATATTCGGAAATTGAACATAAGTCCAGTTTAGGTAAAGCGATTAAGTCCCCAGATTTAAGTAAAATTTAGATCAAGACCAATTAAAGTTTCGATAATTATGAAATCACCCCCAGAATTAAACATAAAGTCCAATTAAGCCCAAATTCGAAATTAATAAATTAGGAAGAGAGTCCCCAAACAATTTGATAAAGTTCAATCAAGTCCTCAACTTTATAAAACTACAATTAACCCACATAATTATAAACTAAAGTGCAATTAGATCCTAAACCTAATTCAATTAAATTCACAAGTTGCATGGATTGACATTTAAGGGCAATTAAATAAATTTAGATATGTTTGTCTCATAATTATAATTAATTTATGAGATTAAAGAGGGGTTAAACATAAAAATTAAAGCGTAAAATACAATCGAGGTACATCATTCACATAATTAAATATAATTAAGCACCTTAAACATAATTAAACACACAACACTGAGCCTAAGCTTACTCGTGACGTCATATCGGACCTGTCTTGAAAATACGGGGTGTTATAGAGACGGAGAAGTGAAGGGCGGGGTTGGTAGGAAAATTGTTTCGAGAGTTTTAGGGTGGGAGATGGGGGGGAAATGAAATACATCATCAAATAAATTGGGGGGAAAGAAGTTAATTTTAGGAAGAATTTTAAAGGGGAATGAGGTTGAATTAATATCATGTCATTAGCAAAATATCAGTTCAATAATTTATATATTGTATATCATATATTATGAATCAATTATTAATTCTTATTTAGGATATATACTTTTATCGGCCATAATTATATATGGGGACAATTAGTCACCCATAAATAATTAAATACATGTTATAACCTAGATTCGGTTGTTATTTCGGTTGTTAAACTTAAATATTTATTTTACAAGTTATATCATAAAAATAAATAACATTATCATGCCATATGATTTATAATATCTTTTATAAATGCAAATTACATTTGTTTATTATTTTATTTAATAGATATATAGTATTTAATAAAGTTATATATGATTACATATATTATATCATTTTAATAGATCCCTTATAGCTATTATATTAATTAACTATGTCGGTCACTTGTAAAATATATTTCTGTATGCATCTTATATAATATCACACATTATATCAATACTCAAAATGTTGTACATATTATATAATATCATATCAATATATAATATCTATCATAAATATAATATCAGTATATTATAGTATTTAATAAACGAATAGTCATCTATCACTTGTGGAAATTACGCTAGCATATCATATATAATATTGTGTGTTATGTCAATTCTCAAAATTAAATGTCATATATGACATATAATATGATATCACTAAGTATAACACCTTAATGATTCATAATGTATATTATCTCTCGTAAAACACAACCTTTAAATTTTATTACATAGTTTTCATTAGTTACAACAATATAACGATAATTATTAATTAATATTACCTCAATATAATCATATAAGTAATTATAATTAATTGTAATCATTTAATATCTATTATACTATCTCTATCGTTTGTAGACATTATTTCGATCTGCACATCATATATAATATTACACGGTATATCAATACTCAAAATATCTTATATGTTATATGCACATATTATCTCGTAACTTTCTTTTCTCCCACATCTCGATAATTTTTTTTTTTAATAACTTTTATTATATCTTAATTGACTTACATTAATTATATTAATCTTGTTGGAATTACAATTACCTTGCACCGATTGAAAGAAAAGGGGCAAATTGCATTGCCCTAAAAGAGGGGATAATCTTATAAATATAATTAACTATACTTTATACTATTTAATAATCTTAAAGATATCTATATATCGTTTAATAGACTTATAATTACAAATTATATCATTTGATATAACTTACAGCTACCTATAATATTAATAAGTAAGATATTATTAAATATGATTATATCATATAATTTATAATATCTATCGTAAATGTAATTTATATTTGTATATTATATGATTTAATAGATTATTTTATTATATATTACACTATTTAATAAACTTATAGCTATTATATTATGTCGATCACTTGTAAAATATATTTCCGCATCTTATATAATATCACACATTATATCAATACTAAAAATGTTGTACATATTATATAACATCATATCAATATATAATATCTACCATAAAAGTAATATCAGTATATTATAGTATTTAATAGACATATAGTTATTTATTATACCATTTGATATCTTTTATAGCGATCATTTGTGGAAATTACGCTAGCATATCATATATAATATCGTGTGTTATGTCATTTCTCAAAATTAAATGTCGTATCATATATAATATCATGTGTTATGATCATATAGAAGTAATTATAATTAACTAACTTGCTTCCACTTTACAAATATATTATATATCATAGCATTTATTATCATTTTAATTTGAAAACTTATATTATACAATGATTAAAGGATTTAAAACTTTTTAGGAGACAAACAATTAGTAATTATTATGTATATATTAAATATAATAAAAGTAAAAAAAAAAAAAAAAATCTTTTGCAACTGATTTTGCAACCGAATAGCAACATAAATTTTTTTAAAAATTATTCTTATTTCATTTTGTAAATAATAATAATAATAAAATTATTGCAACCGAATTTCGGTTGCAAAGCAGTTGCATGAAAATTTTGCAACCGAATTTCGGTTGCAAATTTTACATAAAAATAATTAATCTAATTCAAAATTTTGCAACCGAACTTTCGGTTGCAAAAATATTTTAAAAATTATTTTGCAATTGAAATTTCGGTTGCATTTCAGTTGCAATTTTTGTGCAACCAATTTTGCAACCGAATTTTCTGTTGAAAATATTTTGACTAAGTTTGACTATTTTTATTTATTTTTCAACCGAATTAGCAACCGAAAATCGGTTGCAAATAATTTGCAACCGAATTAGCAACCTAATTTTCTGTTGCAAACGCAATAAAAAAGGTTGACCATTCAACTTTATTTTGCAACTGACATTGCAACCCAATTTCGGTTGCAAAATTTTTGCAACTGATCTGGCAACCGAAAATTCGGTTGCAAAGCCAAGTAGGCAAATTTTGGTTTTTCGGTTGCAAATTTGGTTGCTAAATCAATTAGTTTGCAACCAAATTTTTTCGGTTGCAAATTTTCGGTTGCAAAAACGATGTTTTCTAGTAGTGTCGAGGATTTTAGAGAAGTAGAAAACGTAGGCCCAGAAGAATGTGGGCCCACGACGGGGGGTGATGGCGCCACCGTCGGTCGGGAAGCATAAGCACCAACTGCGGTTGTCCGGCGGCGTTTGGTGGATTATGGAGAGGGAAGAGCCGACGGCCATGAGGAGAGAGAGGAGGCCGAGAATAATGTTGTGGGTGGCGGCGGCAAGACGGAGGGCTGAGGAGGGGAGGGTGGGGAGAATGGGGAAATGGTGGAGGAGTACGGCGGTGAGGTAGGTGACCACGGCGGCGAAGAGGAAGAAGGGGGGGGGGGGCGCCGGGTGTTTGGCCAGTCTTCCACTCATATTGGCTGATGAATGGGTGGTCAACCAACCAATAGTGAACGGAGCTGTACAGAGTGGCCATAACGCGCCGCCGGCCGAAAAATTGCAGAATGTTAGTGCTCAAAAATATAACTGAATTCTCGGTGTCAATTCACCGCATTTTTATAGGCGGCAGCACTTTCAATTTCAAAGCTCAACGTTGTTGCCAACTTGCCATGTGGGATTGTGGTTTGTGGCTTAAGAATTTAGCTTATTACGTCATCACATTGTACAAATAATATTTTATTTATTTATTCGTTTGCTGCACATGATAAATGTTGCTCTCGAAGAATCATGATAGGGTTCCAAATATTAGTTTAAAAACTTTCTATGTGATATGAAATTGTTTAGGGATAATTACCGTAACGCCCCGACCCCGAATGCGCTAATTCGGGACCCGATTTGTTACTCGAATTGAGCTACTAGCAGAGGCGGAAATAACAAAAAATAATTCTATATTGCAATCAAAGTTCTAAACAATATTACATAAGTCAAAATACCCGAAAAACTAGGTAGCAAGATATCTATTCAAGTACCGACTTTTTCAAAACATAATAAAAGATAGTTAAAGTTTATCATAAATACGATTTTTTCTTATCCGTACCGATTCCTTCCAAAACGACTAGAAAGCACGGACACGGCAAAAAAAGTGTCCGTGCAGTGTCCGATACGTGTCGGACACGGACACGCCTCGGACACGTGTCGGACACGGCTGAAACGTGTCCGAAATAAAAAAAATTAAAAAAAAAAAATAGGACACGGTGTCGGACACGGCGGGGTGAAGTGTCCGACACGGCTCGGACACGACGGGGCAAATTTTCTAATTAAATAAAGTTTTTTATGCATTTTTTAATATTTTTAGAATTTTTTTGGGTGAAAACTAAAATAACAAACTTATTCTAGTTTTTAATTATACATATTTTTTTAAAATATTTTATTTTATTTAGATTATACTTATAAACTATTTTTATTTTTATATAAAATATTTTAATTTATATATAAAATATATTTATTTATATAAAATATAACCGTGTCGGAGCCGTGTCGTGTCCTAAAATTTTTAAAAAATCCGTGTCGCCGTGTCCGTGTCGTGTCGTGTCCGTGTCGCCGTGTCCGTGTCCGTGCAACATAGCAAAACGATGACTTTCTTACTCTGAAATTAGTCATTTGTATTATCTGAAGAGCAAAGAAGATAAATGGTGGGGTGAGTACGTCAAAATGACTCGGTAAGATGAGCACAAGGTTAAGTAATAACAAAAGTTGTGATCAATCAAGCTATGAGAATCAGGCAATAATCGATTTCAAGATACAAGATTAGAGTTGGGTGCAAGAAGATAGAAAACACTTTCTCTCTTTATATTAATTTGATTAAATTAAATATTATTTTTGTTAGCAAAGGTCTTTATTAAAACAAATTAAAAATCAATCAAAATTTAGAGATAGATCAAGGTTAAGTGTTACGAGGTGGAGGCAAGTTGTCCTAGAAAATAAAGAGAAATAAAGAATTTTTATGGAACACACGTCGTATTAAATAGCAAGTGCAACATGCTATGTAATGTAATGATCGAATTCGATTCCCTCTTCTTAGATAGTTAGATTGCATGCACTTGGACTCGGCTAGCTTCAATATTATGTACTTGTGATTTTGTCCTCTTCTTACGACATTAACTATTTCAATTATTCCACCCACCAACTTTAAGTACGCACATTTTAATTTCAATTTTATTTTCTCGACTTGGGTAACACGATTTTGCGATCGATTTTGAGAAATATCAGATAAATCAAATTTAATTTTAAATCTCAGAAACTTTGCAATTTTGGATTTTATTAATTTGGAATTTTTCAAATTAAACTTGCATGGTTGGTTTTCTTGCGAAACTGATCGGAAATTAATAATGGACTCCTAGAATGAATCTATTGGTATATTGTTTGAAACTTTCGATTTTGAGAAATTTCAGATAAATCAAATTTAATTTTAAATTTAAGGAACTTTGCAATTTTGGATTATATTTTGGAATTTTACAAATTAAATTTGTGTGGTTGGTTTTCTTGCGAAACTGATCAAAAATTAATAATGGGCTCGTCGAATGAATCTATTGGTATATTGTTTGAAACTTTTGGTGAAAGTCTGTCGATGGTTCGGCGGCGACAACCGGCATCCAGCAGCGGCCCGACGATCCCAAAAATCAAAAAATAAAAAATCTTCTTGACCTCCCGATTCTAGATTTGTTGATATTGGATTCGTCCAATATCTCAAGAATTAAAAATGAATTAAACAATAATTTTTGTTAAATATAAATTTAGCCTTCATAAATTTATATAAACCTATTCTCTAAAAACGTCTTAAGAATTCTTTTTTCTTCATCTATCTATATCTATATCTATATCTATATATCTTATAAAAGCACGAAAGTTTCTTACAAAATATAGATCGCCTAAAATAACCTCATAATAATTTTATGAATGATTATTGGTTAAGGATAATTATGTAAATACGCATTATAAATTATTAATTTAACTATATTTAAAAAGTACTTATTAATTTATAATAGGACTCTCGGTAAAATTAAAACTTTTTCAACTTACCAAAAACAAGATACATAATTCAACAAGGATTGTTTAAATAGTAATGTACTAATTAATTTTATTCAAATTTTATAATATAAGTTGTCCATTTTTTAATTTTAAGGCCTATAATTTAAAATGTTATAATAAGATATATCTAACAAATTGAAAACCAACAAATTGATTCACTTTATAGTTTTAATAAATTATGATAATTATGTAAATAAAATATAATTTAAATTGAATGAGTTACATAAGACAATTTTCAATAAATCAATACTAATGTAATTCTAATTATATAAGTCCATAATTCTAATTAACTAAGTTCATAAACTTTCTTAAATTATAATCATATTATAATTCTATAAACTTATCTAATTAACAAAATAATATAATGAAATGATTTACATAAAATATTTTTTAATAAACTAATGAATTTTAATGTAATATTTTTCAATTAACTAACACTAATATAATTATAATTATCTAAATATAATTAACCATATAATCTTCCTTTGGTTTATATAATAAAATATAAATTAAATGCTTAAATATTATTTAGATAGGATGATTAGCATAATCTATATACATTAAAAAGTACTACTAGGATATTTGATTTCCTATGACTTAATATATCACAATTTAAAATTGCAGGTTTTCAGACCAAAGTTACTTTAAATTAAGAATTCTAAGGAGACTCAATATATATGTATGTAAAAATAAGATATAATCTAATTTTATAAATTTCTATAATGTTCAATTAAACATTCCTTGAGTTTTTATATCAATATACTTTTAATTATTTTTATTACATACATAAAATAAATAGTAAAAAAATAATATAAATCTTAAATAATGTTCATTAGAAAAATATAAATAAAAAATAGAATCCAAGATCAAATGACAAAGAGAGAATAAAAAAGAGATAAAGAATAATTAATTAAAAGAAAGAATTACTTGATTTTCATGTATATACACACGCATACCAAAATTAATGAACAATCCAAATAATACTTTTTATTTAATTCAATAATGATGTCACTCGATTATCAATTTTTTCGTATGCAAATGAAGTTCTTTCACATGAAAAAGAATGCAAGTATTTATTAATTTTGTTATGTGTTTTACTTAGTGATCAATTGTTAATTATATCATTTATTGTTCATGATTTAAAAGACATCACGAGTTTTTTGGGAAAAGTTACAGGATTTAAAATATCAATTATTCAATAAGGAGATTTCTAGAAAGGTGGTTGCACATATTCATGCAATCGAGTTTCAAAAGAGATGGTTGCCACATGCTCATATTTAGATAATTTTAGGGTCAAAATATAAAATTACAACACACGATCAACTTGATCAATTTATTTGTGTCGAATTTTTTGACTAAGAAATGAATCCCCAACTTTATGAGTCAGTTGTGAAACACATGGTGCATGAATCATGTGGATGAAAGAACTTAAATAATTTTTGTATGATTGATGGATGGAGAATGCAAATATCATTACTCATGTTCATATTACGAAAACACAATACAAAGTAAAGATGGATATCCGATCTATTGAAGGAGAAGAATAAGTCCAAGTTCGCAATACACAACTTTATAACCAATGTGTAGTACCTTATAATCCATATCTATCATTAAGTTATAATTCTCACATTAATATCGGGATTTTTCTTAGAGTGACAATTGTGAAATATCTTTACAAATATATTTATAAAGGATATGACAAAGTAAGAATTAATATCGCCTACAATGGTAAACAAAATTCTGAAGATTTGATTAAACAATTTGGAAATGCTAGATTGAGTTTTAGCTCAAGAAACAATATGGAGAACTTTTGAATTTAATTTGAATGATATTGATCTAGCAATTATCAATTTGGACCAATATATCCAAAGCAGCAATACATGACTTATTGGCCGAATTAAAACTTGAAGGATATTTTAACTTGGGATCATTGCTCCAGAACAATGATCATTGATGTGCTCGAAAAGTGAAAAAAGCAACAAAAAAAACTTTATAAAAAATTTCTAGAGCATTATATATGAGACAAGCAAAGTAAATATTCGTAAGATTTGAAGAAAGAATTGATGGCAGAATATAACAAACTACTAACAAGAAGAGAATATTTAGTTTTAAGAGTCAAGAATTAATTGGCTTCAATTCAGGGATAAACATAAACATTCCTTTCATCTCTCAACCATAACGAGAAGAAAGAGGAACCTGATAGGTGCTCTCATAATAGGCGATGAATGGGCAACAAATAATGGTCAACTAAAGCAACACATTTGAGAGTACTACGTACTATTCAGTGGAGATACTATCCAAGAGGTGATGAGTCTTGGTATTAGCTTGCACCAACGAACCCTAAGGTGGCAGTGAAAAAATAACTTGGCCAGAACGACCTCAAATGAGGAATCTTGAGGGTAGTGAAGAGCATGCACCCCTACAAAGCGCAGGAAGCATATGGTTTCCAAGCCTACATTTTTCAAACCTATTAGGATATAGTAGGAGACGCAGTGGTGAAATTCATCAATGATTGTATGGATAGAGAATCAATTCCTAAGAAGGCTTATCTAACATTTATTTATTTGATTTCGAAAGTTAATTCTTCAGAAAAACAAAAGAGATTCGGTCCATTACGTTGTGTAACATATTGCTCTAATGATCACCAAGATGATTATACTTTGTTTAAGCCGTATATAAAATAAATTGAGCCCAGATCAGAATTGCTAACGTATTGCTCAAAATGATCACTAAGATGATAAGCCGTATATCAAATAAATTGTGAGCCCAAATCAAAATAGCTTCATTCCCGACTGAGACACCCATTACAATATCTTGATGCTTCAAGAAGTGTTACAAATGCTACATCTGTTGGTGTGGCGGGCCCGAAGCAAAGTGACGGTATAGCGTAATATTTTAGAATTTTCGTCATAACCTCGTTATCAAAATATTTCTAAAATATTTTAATAAACAGCGGAACAAATCGGGCAGCATAACTCTATTATATACATGCATCGATAACATAATTTTAAATCACATAGCATATAATCACAATATGCAAAAATTAATTTGGGTAGCATAACGGTATTACCGTACTGCAAAATTGGCTATCAACGGCACTTTTCCAGCACTTCGATATTTTCCCATGAAACCAGCAGAGCTTCCCGGCAATATCCCCGATTAAGATTTTGGAGTGTGGGCTCCGACAGTATTTCACTAAATACTTGAGAAAATATTTTTCTAGAAAAACTCTTTTTTCTATTTTCAGAAAATCTCTATTTTCTAATAATTAAGTGGATTATATATTCATTATATAACCACCTAATTCAATAATTAATTAATCCTAAAATTAGGATTAATTAATCCCAAAGAGAGAGTGTCTCGGATAGCTTTTAACTAAACAAAAGAAGCTGACATTGTTGAATGGAATAAAATCATGCCCTATTTATAGGCTCAAACCAAGGACCCCGCGGTAATTTTTCGCATTTTGACGTTGACGCCAAGTTTAGACAGCTAATCCGAGTACACCGCCTCGTAGCTTGGCCTCCAAGGAGTAGATCGTCGCCGACCACGTGTCACTTGGAGTTGGCACGTGCCCCCACGCGCCGCTAGAAGGTGCTGCATGTGTATGGGGCGCATGGGGCACACGCCTGCACGTGGAACTGTCGAGTGGCCGGTTCATTCGGTCCGACCGGCGGTCCAACGGTTGGATCGGTTCGCAGGTGAACCGGTCGGTTTGGTCTGGTCCGCACCTAGGTGACGTGGCACCATCCCTTGAAGCTATATGTCAGGGTCGGTTTGAACCGACCCGACCCTGCCCGAACCGACGTCCCGTTGACCGGTCAGCCCAGATCCAATCTGGACCATTCACTCGCGCTAGCATAGCGCGATCGTCGCCGTCCACGTGTCTGACATGGTAGCGCCCAGTCAGCGCCACTTGGCCGCTAATGTGTCATGACACGTCATCACTGCCACGTCAGTAATTTTTTATTTTTTTTTAAATGAAATTTTTTATTTTCTCCAAAATAAAATTTCGGGCATTTCCAACTTTTGGAATTTAATTTATTTTTTCAAAATAAATACCTTGGCTATTTTCAAACACTTTAAAAAATTATTTCTCTCTCTCCTTTTAATATTTTATCGTTGATCTTCGTTGGGGCTTGCGGGGGGGACCTGCAGGACTAATTAATTTTAGCTCCACACGGATCAATCCGTTATCATCCCATGACAATAATTGATTACCGTTTAACCATATTTAATTCCACTAAATAAATATTATTGAACTCTAAAATTAATTTAATTATTCACGAATTTCTCGATCTAGAATAATTTTGCATTTTACTCCTCTATACAGATATCCATGAAAAATAAATCAATACTACTATCATTCATTTTTCACTTTCAATCTAAAATTTCTTGATTTGCCTTAAGTCCAAATTCCTTGTATGTGAAACACATACAACTTCGGTATGCACACACGAAGTACTTTGGCCAAAGTTTTATTTGAACTTTTGCAAATCTATTTCAGGGATATCTTTAACCTTCCAGCAAGGCTATAGATTCCTTGAATTATATTTCTCTTTAGCAC
Organism: Lantana camara; assembly: GCA_037501455.1. Taxonomy (NCBI): domain Eukaryota; kingdom Viridiplantae; phylum Streptophyta; class Magnoliopsida; order Lamiales; family Verbenaceae; genus Lantana; species Lantana camara. The sequence continues at coordinate 9,253,012 of CM074865.1, forward strand.
ATTTCATGCAATCACCGAACGTACAAAGTATTTTGGCCACCCTTTACCGAGACCTCACTTCTGAGTACATCACAGTGATTAACACTACATGCCTAAAGTAGAAACACTATCAGGATTAAGGGTCTAATGCTTCCGAGATTTTGTTCATTTTAGATAGCAGCATAAAATGAACAATCTCAGTGGTCCAATTCGATGTTTTCAATCTCATTGAAAATCATCAATGTGTTATAACTGGAAACTCCATTCCCTATGACGAAAGACTAATCATCTTATATAACACATTATAGTCTTGATAAGAACACTTTCTTATCACACTGACTAGAACTTTAATGATACGTAATTTTTGGTATTTAAAGTCTTTTCCTACGAAACACATTTCATATAAAAATACCATCACACGTCATTAACTATTAAATTTGTAAAATACTCATAACTTGCTTTAATTTCAGTTTTATTGATCCAAAATATTTACAATATAATTGGATTTTCAGGGCATTAACCCCAACAATCACCCACTTGCCCTAAATCCAATTGACTACACATCTAAGGCCCATCCCTTTTACGTAGGTATCAAAAATCTTTTGCGCCAAAGTCTTAGTGAAGGGATCTGCCAAATTGTTTACTGAGCCAATTTTCACCACTGCCACTTCTCCACGTTCCACATAATCTCGTATAATGTGAAACTTTCTCTCGATGTGCTTGGCACGTTTATGATTTCGAGGTTCCTTGGAGTTGGCCACCGCTGCAGCATTGTCACAGTACAATGTGATTGGCATAAGTACGTCCTTGACGACTTCTAGATCCATCAGGAATTTCCGAAACCAATATGCCTCTTTGGCTACTTCTGAAGCTGTCACGTATTCGGCTTCCATGGTGGAGTCAGCAATGCAAGTTTGCTTAATACTCCTCCAACTTATGACTGTTCCTCCTAGAGTAAACATGTATCCAGACTTCGAATGCCTAGAATCCAAATCAGATTGAAAATCCGAATCTGTGTACCCTATAGGAATGAGCTCATCACTGTGATAGATAAGAATATAATCCCGAGTCCTTCTGAAGTACTTTAATATATGCTTTACAGCTATCCAGTGTTGGGATCTACGGTTTGACTGATATCTGCTGACTAGACCTACAGCATAACAGATATCTGGCCTTGTGCATAACATGGTATACATGAGGCTTTCGACTGCCGAAGCATACGAAATATCTTTCATTTCTTCTGTCTCTTCTTGGTTCTTGGGACACTGATCCCGAGACAGATGAACTCCATGTCTGAAAGGTAATGAACCTTTCTTGGAATTAGCCATATTATATCTTGCCAGCATCTTATCTATATATGCTGCTTGTGATAAACTAATCATCTTATTCTTACGATCATGACAAAGTCTGATCCCTAGAATATAACTGGCTTCACCTAGGTCTTTCATGTCAAACTGGTTTGACAACCAAATCTTGTCTGCTGACAATATTCCCGTATCATTTCCAATGAGCAGAATATCGTCCACGTATAGAACTAAAAATGTTATAACACTATTATGATGTCTCTTGTACACACATAGTTCATCAGGCAATTGTATAAATCCAAAGGATTTAATGCCTCATTAAATCTGATGTTCCATGATCTAGACGCTTGCTTAAGACCATATATAGATGGATCTATCAAGCTTGCATATCATATGCTCCTGATTTCTGGCTATAAAGCCTTAAGGTTGAGCCATATATATTTCTTCTTGAAGGTGCCCGTTCAAGAAGGCAGTCTTTACATCCATTTGCCAAATCTCATAATCAAAATGAGCAGCAATGGATAGGAGAATTCTTATGGACTTAACCATTGCTACAAGCGAGAAGGTTTCGTCATAATCGATACCTTCTTTTTGGGTATAACCCTTTGCCACAAGCCTTGCTTTAAAGGTCTCAACCTTTCCGTCCACTCCCCTTTTTCTCTTGTAGACCCATTTGCATCCAATAGGTTTAATGCCCTCAGCCGCCTCTACAAGTTCCCAGACTTTATTGGAATACATTGAATCTAATTCAGATTCCATGGCTCTGACCCAACGATCAGCGTCTATATCCTTTATAGCTTCATCATATGTGACAGGATCTGATACGTCAGATTCAACCACTTAAGTTAATCCTAAGTATCTGTCAGGTGCCCTGAAAATCCTCCCATTACGACGAGGCTGTTGTGTACTCATCCCTACATCGTATGTTGTATCTGGTACATCATATGTATCTAACACATTTTCAGTTATTACGGGTTCTTGGAATTCAGAATCTGACGTTGTCATTTCTTTTAACACAATTTTGCTTCTACCCTTGTGGTCATTTACGAAATCATCTTCGAGATATTTAGCATTAGTGCTCACAAACACTTTATGATATCTCGGATCGTAAAATATACCACCTCTTGTTCCTTTAGGATAACCTATGAACAAGCAAACCTCTGTTCTTGATTCCAACTTGTCAGGATCCTTCCTTAACACATAAACTTGGGTTCCCCAAATCCGGAGATAAGAGACACTGGGCTTTCGCCCTCACCACAGTTCAATTGGTGTTTTAGGAACCGGCTTGGATGGAACAAGGTTTAATATGTGTGCCGCTGTTGCAAGTGCAAAGCCCCAAAACGAACTTGGTAGGGTAGCATGACTCACCATAGATCTTACCATTTCCATCAGAGTTCTATTTCTCCTTTCTGCAACACCGTTCTGCTGGGGTGTACCCGGTGCAGATAATTGAGATCTAATCCCATTTACAGTGATAAATTCTAGAAACTCTGTAGACAGATACTCACCACCACGATCTGATCGAAGTGCTTTGATACGTTTTCCAGTTTGATTTTCAACTTCAGCCTTGAATTCTTTGAACTTTTCAAAAGATTTAGACTTATATCTCATCAAATAAACGTATCCGTATCTGGAGTAATCATCCGTAAAAGTGATGAAATACTCAAAACCTCCTCTTGCTTGAATACTCATAGGACCACACACATCCGTATGAATTAACTCAAGCAATTCTGTGGCTCGATTAGCTTTAGATTTAAAAGATCTCTTGGTCATTTTACCGTCCAAGCAGGATTCACAGACTGATAGTTCTGTTAAGTCCAAGGGACTCAACAATTCGTCTGAAATTAGTCTTTGGATCCTATTTGGATTAATATGACCAAGACATAAATGCCACTTGTACGCCTCGTTAGGCATAGAAGTTTTTCTTTTGGATGGTAAGTCAAGCTTAGTAGTGTTAAGTTTGGAATTAGGGTTTTTATCGGGGTATAACAAGAAAAGACCATCTTTTACCGTGCCAGAGCAAATAAACTTTTTATTTTGCTTAATGGTAAAATTTTGTTCAAAAGAAACACTGAAACCATTATTTATTAAATAACTCACAGAAATCAGATTTCTGCGAACACATGGTATGTACAGAGTGTCTTTCAACATCAAAACCCTATCACCAAAATACAAATTTACAGTCCCTACTGCTAATACAAATATACTTGTATTATCCCCGAGCAGTAGCTGTATCTCGCCATCTTCAAGCTTTCTGGTTAGCTTGAACCCCTGCAACGAATTGTAAATATGATTAGTTAAAATCGAGTCCACACACCAGGAATCTGGTGGACTTCCAACTAAACATAATTCTATTAAACAAGATATCAATATACCTGTCCAGATGGCTTAGCAGAAAGACTTGCTAAGTATTTTGGACAATTCCTCTTCCAGAGCCCATTTTCTCCGCAGTGGAAACATTTTCCTTTGCTAGGTTTACCCTTCTTCTTCTGAACCTTTTTCTTGGGATTGAGAACCTTTCCCTTTCCTTTTTTCCACTTGTTGACTTTTGGAGCCGTGGAATTTGATGCCTGTGCTAGGAGAACAGTTCCCTTAGCTTTCATCACTCCCTCTGCCACTTTAAGTTCGCTCATCAATTCAGGCAGAGAAAAATCCAATTCGTTCAAAGAATAATTTTGCCTGAATGTGTCGAACGACTTTGGCAGAGAGCATAGGATCATATCCTGTTTGCTGAGATCATCAAATTTAGCACCAAGGCTTTCAATTTCGTTCAGGCAAGCCATCATGTTCATAACATGATCCGGAACTGGTGATCACTCAGACATCTTGGTAACTAACAGCCTTCTCATCAACTCGAGCCTCTTGGCTCGATTCTGTCCTCCAAACATTTGATGGAGATGATCCATCATGTTCCTAGCAGTTGGCATCTCGTGCATTTGATGCTTAATAACATTAGAGACAGATGCCAGGATATAAGACCTAGCCAAATCATTGGACTTAATCCAATTGACATAAGCATTTCTCATATCCTGATTGGTCGTAGTTTCCGGTACCCCCGGACAAGGTTCAGTGAGCACTTGTTTCAGATTCTCATGACCAAACACGATGTCAAGATTCATTTTCCAGTCAGCATAGTTAGACCCTTCAAGCCTATTTTCCTTTAGGATCGATTGAAGAGGGCTAGCGGTCGTCATTGTTTTAAAACTGAAATATTTTAAAATAGAGCAAGTTATGATCTTGTATTTTACTTCTTTTGCGTCTAACCAATAAATGAAATCCACGTAAGCATTTTTGGTTTACACAATGGTGGCTTATCTAACCGCAGTTGACTCCCCGGAAGCGGGTCGAAAACCGCTTAGAAAAGCAAGAATTATTCTTAATTAACATGTCATCTAGGTAACTCTTACCAAAATATGTTAATCCACCACGTCAACCTTTGGCCTCTAAGTAAATGTAACATAGCTCCGAAGGGAGGTTAATACATTACTTAGTCAAGTGTACACCATTACCTAGAAATTCGTACAAGTAGATCAGACACTCGACGGAGGCGTAGCCAAGTTGACTTTCCCCGTACTTCATTTTATCCGTAGAAGTCTAATCTCATATGCCGTGGATACATACCCGCCGAAAGGAGTAGTATATATCCACTATACTATAGACGGGTAATGGAGGCCGTGAGATCCAACTCTTTTTATCTCGCTCCCACTTGAATTTTTAAAATTTTGTGGATTATCTTTGATTATTAAATAATCACTTTTGGCTTCTTATAATTATTGGAAGTAATTAATCTTAATTAATTTGCTCCCACTAGGATTATTAAATAATCCTAATAATATTTTAAGGCTTCAATAACTCTTTATTAATTAAGCCAAAAATATTAATCCAATTATGCATCGTGTTTAATCTTTATCAAACATTATTTATCTAATAAATCATGCATAATTGAAATAATATAATATCTCATATTATCTTGCCATTTTTAAAATTAAAAGCATGCTTGCAAATAATTATCACATAATTATCACGTTTTAAAATTTTAATAGCCCCCAAAGTAAATATGTTTATAAATTATCACATAATTTAAATCATATTTACTGATTCGACAATAATCCAGGAAGATAATTGCATCGATTCTCAGAAAATTACCATTCCACGCAAATTCCCAGGAAAGACTGGAGGGGTCACAACAGTCCCACTTAAAAACCAGCCTCCTTAGACAGAATTTACGTGCACAGTATCAGATTTAAAATTATGCATCTTATGCTTTATCAATGCGAGTATATAATCAGAGCCCCGCTCTGATACCAGTTATTGGTGTGGCGGGCCCAAACCAGAGTGACGGTATAGTGTAATATTTCAAAATTTTCGCCATAACCTCGTTATCAAAATATTTCTAAAATATTTTAATAAGCAGCAGAACAAATCGGGCAGCATAACTCTAATATATACATGCATCGATAACATAGTTTTAAATTACATAGCATATAATCACAATATGCAAAAATTAATTTGGGTAGCATAACAGTATTACCGTACTACAAAATTGACTATCAACGACCCTTTTTCAGCACCTCGATATTTTCCCATGAAACCGGCAGAGCTTCCCCGCAATTTCCCCGATTAAGATTTTGGAGTGTGGGCTCCGACAGTATTTCGCTAAATACTTGAGAAAATATTTTTCTAGAAAAACACTTTTTTCTATTTTCAGAAAATCCCTATTTTCTAATAATTAAGTGGATTATATATTAATTATATATCCACCTAATTAAGTAATTAATTAATCCTAAAATTAGGATTAATTAATCCTAGAGAGAGAGTGTCTCGGATAGCTTTTAACTAAACAAAAGAAGCTGACATTGTTGAATGGAATAAAATCAATGAAGGCATGCCCTATTTATAGGCTCAAACCAAGGACCCCGCGGTAATTTTTCGTATTTTAGCGTGGACGCCAAGTTCAAACAACCAATCCGAGTACACCGCCTCGTAGCTTGGCCTCCAAGGAGTAGATCACAGCCGACCAAGCGCCATTTGGAGCTGGCACGCGCCGCTGGAAGGTGCTGCATGTGTATGGCGCGCGTGGGGCACACGCCTGCACGTGGAACTGCCACGTGGTCGGTTCATTCGGTCCGACCGGCAGTCCAACGGTTGGATCGGTTCGCAGGTGAACCGGTCGGTTTGGTCTGGTCCACACCTAGGTGACGTGGCACCATCCCGTGAAGCCACATGTCAGGGTCGGTTTGAACCGACCCGACCCTGCCCGAACCGACGACCCGTTGACCGATCAGCCCTTATCCAATCTGGACCATTCACTCGTGCTAGCATGGCGCGATCGTCGCCGTCCACGTGTCTGGCACGGTGGTGCCCAGTCAGCGTCACTTGGCCGCTGACGTGTCATGACACGTCATCACTGCCACGTCAGTAAATTTTTTTTAAATGAAATTTTTTTTTCTCCAAAATAAAATTTCGGGCATTTCCAACTCTTTTGAATTTAATTTATTTTTTCAAAATAAATCCTTGGCTATTTTCAAACACTTTGAAAAATTATTTCTCTCTCTCCTTTTAATATTTTCTCTTTGATCTTCGTTGGGGCTTGCGGGGGGACCTGCAGGACTAATTAATTTTAGCTCCAAACGGGTCAATCTGTTATCATCCCATGACAATAATTGATTACCGTTTAACAATATTTAATTCCACTAAATAAATATTTTTGAACTCTAAAATTAATTTAATTATTCACGAATTTCTCAATCTAGAATAAATTTGCATTTTACTCCCCTGTACATATATCCATGAAAAATAAATCAATACTACTATCATTTATTTTTCACTTTCAATCTGAAATTTCCTGATTTGCCTTAAGTCCAAATTCCCTGTATGTGAAACACATTCAACATAAAACTTCGGTATGCACACACGAAGTACTTTGGCCAAAGTGTTATTTGAACTTTTGCAAATCTATTTCAGGGATATCTTTAACCTTCCAGCAAGGCTACAGATTCCTTGATTTATATTTCTCTTTAGCACATTTCATGCAATCACCGAACGTACAAAGTATTTTGGCCACCCGTTACCGAGACCTCACTCCTGAGTACATCATAGTGATTAACACTACATGCTTAAAGTAGAAACACTATCAGGATTAAGAGTCTAATGCTTCCGAGATTTTGTTCATTTTAGATAGCAGCATAAAATGAACAATCTCAGTGGTCCAGTTTGAGGTTTCCAATCTCATTGAAAATCATCAATGTATTATAACTGGGAACTCCATTTCCCTATGACGAAAGACTAATCATCTTATATAACACATTATAGTCTTGATAAGAACACTTTCTTATCAAATTGATTAGAACTTTAATGATACATGATTTTTGGTATTTAAAGTTTTTTCCTATGAAACACATTTCATATAAAAATACCATCACACGTCATTAATTATTAAATTTGTAAAATATTCATAACTTGCTTTAATTTCAGTTTTATTAATCCAAAATATTTACAATATAATTGGATTTTCAGGGCATTAACCCCAACATCACTCCAAAGATTAAAAAAAAAGTCATGGCGCTTAAATTGAATCTTGAAAAGACGTAGGACAAAGTTCAGTGGAATTTTTTAAACAGAACTCTAACTTTCTTCAAATTCCCGATGAAAATCATCAACATCAGTATGAGCAGAATGAAAGGGATACAACCAGAGGTTTTATGGAATGGCGAACCAAAGGAGGTTGTGTGGATGTGTGGCATTAGATAAGGCAATCACACTTGCCTTATTTGTTTGTACTCTACACGGAACAACTTACGTATATGATTGAGGAGGTCATTTCAGCTGGACACTGGAAGCTAATTACAGTATGACAGAGAGACCCTCACATCTCACACTTACTTTCTACGAATAACATAATATTGGGAGCTAAAGTTACCGTGGATGAGACGAAGTGCATTCACAATGTGGTTGAGGCACTTCATAAGGCGTTGGACCTCAAATTAAACTTCAGCAACTCACATGTGTTGTTTACACCTTATATGTCAAATGATTTAATGCAACAGGTTACTAGAATTTTGGGCATGTAAAGTACAGACAACTTAAAGAATTATTTGGGCGTGAGGAGGAACTTTGGCCGAAACTACAATGAATATTTCTCGATTGTGATTGAGAGAGTCGAAAAAAACCTCTGGGATAGAAAGGCAAAACGACAAACCTTGTCGGATGAATAACATTTATTCTGTGCATCACGAGCTTAACCCCCATCTACTACATGCACACAAATTGGTTCTCCAATCACACGTAAAAAAAAACTTGATCGACATAAATACAACTTTTTTTAGGCGACTCATATGACAAGAAAATGAACCCATCTTGTATTGTGGAAGAAGCTGGCTAGAAAGAAGCGAGAAGGCAAATTGGGTCCTAAAGAAGTCTAAAAAGAAATATAGTGCAAGGTAATTATACTAAAATTGATGATAATAATAATATATCGAAAGCTAAGATTTCTCAAGATTATGGAATAAAAAAGAAAAAACATAAATAACAATGTTCCCATTTTAAATATTGATGGAATCGAGGTCTGAAATATCTAAAAGAATTAGGTGCAAAAGTTATAGTTTTGAAAGTGAATGCAACTTTAATATTTTGAATGACGACAAAAAGATTTTTCAAAAGTACTTCATAAAAAAACTAAAAATAAGTCAAAAATTATATTAAAAAAATAAACAATATAAGGAATAAAATACATATATAGTTAATATGGCATTTTATATGATCTTTTAAGTTTTTGTCTATATTACTTTATATATGTCTTTTCATTTATTAAATGGGAAAATTGCAAATCTGGTACACCAACTGCCCCCATTTCGCCGTTCTGGTACTGTAACTTTTCCGATTGCAAAATTACCCCACATCTCCAATAATTTCGCAAAATAATGCCAATTTTACCCGAATAGGCAATGACCCGCCGGTGATCCAACCCATTTGAACACGTGTCCGGTAAAATTGCCAAATCATTTCCCCATTAGAAACGTGGCAAAACCAGCTTGCCATGTAGAAAACCACTCATTATGTGGACTGAGACGTGGCAAACAAAAAAAAACCTTATTATTAATTAAACAAAAAGAAGAAGAAAACATAACTGCAGTAAATTAATTTGCATTTCAAAAAGGTTTCTTCCTTTTCCGAAAACCAACACTTCATTTATTTGCTTTTTCGAGAAGGACTATTCACCTTCTCAAACACTCAAGCAGCACAAGGGTTTGTGGCTGGAAAAAAATGGAACTCAAGCAAATTGTGAAGAGATTTTAACTCCAAGCGTCAATCATCGGTTGAAAAGTGTACAATTACCGACTATTTTTTGAAGATTTGAGGCGAGATGGTGAGAGTACGCAGCAAAGCTCTTGTAAACATTCCTCCTCCCGCATACCGTAAGTCTGAGACTTCATCTATCTCCATGTTTTTAGTCTTTGTAGCATCCTTGAAAATGAAAATATGCAGAGTCTTCCCTGTTTTTATACCCCCAATGTTCTGTTCGCTCTTGTGTTGTGTGTGTTAATGGTCCCCATGTATGAGTTTTTAAAGATGTAAATGTTCTGTTCTCTCTTGTTTTGTGCGTGTTAATGGTCCCCATGTCTGAATTTTTAAAGATCTAAGCTTTTGTCGTAAAGGCTTGTGTACGTGGGTAGGTGGGCCTTTTAATTAGTTGATTTTTTAGTAAAGGTCTTGTGTTTTCCTTGTCTTTCTTTTCACTTTTACAGATCCAGATTCTTCTTGTCTCACTTTGGTCATTTATCATGGCGGAACTATTGAGAACAACATGTACATTGGTGGTGACCTTAGGAAAATTGACTATGTGGACATCGAAAAATTGAACTTTTTAACCCTAGATGAGTATGTACAAGACCTAATAGTTGATGGCCGTAAGAAGGTCTTTTACACAGCTGTAAATGGTTCTTTTAAGTTGTTAAACACTGTGAAAGATTTGAAGATGTATGGTAAAAAGTATATTAAAAAAAAAAGGGAATATCCACTGGTTCTGCAAGATGGGGGTCCTCTTGTACAACATGCTGAAAAGGTAAATGCTGTAAGGGTTAATGAAGTGCCAGCAAGGGTAGGGGCAGAAGTAGAAGGTCCTTTACAGGTTACTGGGGTCAGTGCTGAAAATAAGAATGCTAAAAATACTCAGGAGGAAGTTGAAAGGGAAACCAGTAAGGAGTTTTTCATGAGGGTAGATGACACTCAGGAGTGGATTGATGAATATTGTCGTAGGTATCCAGGAAAATCAAGCACTAATCGTGGAAAGACTGAGCATGTAAATGAACGCATGATAGATAATGAAACTGGAAACAATCATGAAGATGTAATACTAAATGATACAGTTGATCCTGGAGATGAAAAGACTGGGTATGTTGAGAGTGAGCGTAGTTCAAATGAGGATGATTCATTCTTTGATAATATTATTGAGCAAGCAATGGAACCTCCACATATTGTTGATGACAGTACCTCTAGTGATGATGATGAACATGCATTGCCCCCAGAAGATGATACTATTAATGATGATCAATTGTTTGATGATTGTGTTAGTACAAGTGCTGAAATGGGTGATGGTCAAAGTGATAGCAGTGTTGAGAGTGTAGCAGAACTAGTTGATTATGCTGAAGATGTTGTGGGTAGTGATGACGACCATCTAGACTTGAATAGAGTCTCTGATGATGAAGGAGTTGCTAACTCACTGAAACCCTTTAATGAGGACAATGTCTATGATCCAGAGTTTGATTTAGGACAAACATTTGTAACAAAGGCTCTTTTTAAGCAAAGTGTTGTTTCTTATGCTGTTAAAATTAGAAGAACACTCCCATTTAGAAGATCAGATAGTAGAAGGGTTTATGTGAGGTGTTCTGAAAGTGGGAGTGGTTGTCCCTTTAAAATCAATGCGGTGAAAGTTGTGAAAACCACTCCTGAGAACAAGCATGCCTTTGTTATAAGATAATTATGTCTTGAGCATACCTGTGCTGAGGGTTGGTTTGTAAAGAATCTGAAAATTGAATGGTTGGCTCAGAGGTACGTAGCATGGTTCAAAACTGACCCAAAAAGGTGTGTAAAGGGATTCCGGGCTGATGTTCAGAAAAAATTGAATGTGAATGTGTCCAAAGACCAAGCCTATAGAGCCAAACAAGCTGCACTTAAACTCATTCAAGGTGATCCTGATTTGCAATATACCAAACTTTGGGATTATGCAAGTGAGCTGAGAAGATCAAACCCGGGTTCCACTGTGATAGTAGGTAATAATTAAGTTTTTTATATATTCCTGTAGAACTGCATGTAATTGTAATAAGATCTAACTTTTTAAGTGTTATCATGGTAGGTACTGAAGAAAAAGATGGTGAGCAGAGATTTTCCAAGTTCTATGTTTGCTTTAAAGCCATGAAGGATGGATTCAAGCATTGTAGGCCCATTATAGGTGTGGATGGGTGCCACCTTAAAGGACCACATGCTGGAATTTTGCTGACAGCAGTTGGAGTAGACCCAGACAATGGCAACTATCCCATTTGTTATTGTGTGGTATCAACAGAAAACAAAGAAAATTGGGCATGGTTTTTAACTGTACTTAAGGCTGATTTGGACTTGGGGAATGGGAAGGATTTCACCTTCATCTCTGATAAGCAGAAGGGCCTAATCTCTGCACTACCAGAGATTTTTCCAGCAGCAGAAGTGAGGTTTTGTGTGAGGCATTTGGTGGTGAACATGCACTCTGCAGGGCATAAAGGGACAACACTGACAAATATAGTATGGAAAGCAGCTAAATCCACAACTGTGGCTCAATTTACAGATGTCATGAAGACTTTCAAAGATAAATTTCCAGAAGCTGCTGATTGGTTGAAGGGTAAGCACCCAAGGGAATGGTCAAAAAGTCATTTCATGGAAAGATGCAAATGTGAGCAGATACTCAACAACTCATGCGAGTCTTTTAATAGCTGCATACTGGATGCCAGGGTTAAACCAATCTTAACAATGCTAGAGTGGATCCGAGAGTATGTTATGAAGCTATGGCATCTTTGTAGAGAAACAGCAGAGACTTGGGAAGGTAGTACAAATGTTTAATAATTACTTATTTGGTATTTTCATTTGAGTTTTAATTTTCCAATTTTTAATATTTCAGGTTTGGTCTGTCCCACTATTGCAAAAATTGTGGAGACTCATGGGAAAAAAGTTGGAGGCTGCAGACCAATTAAGGCATCCAGAGTACACTTTCAAGTGTCATGTGTTGATGGAGGACAACATGCTGTTGATTTGGGAGCAAGGACCTGTAGCTGTAGGAAGTGGCAGCATTCAGGTATACCATGCAAACATTCACTGAGTGCAATGAACAATGAAAGATTTGATGGTTTAGACTTTGTTGATGCATACTATCATGTGAGCACATACAAGGCAGCTTACAGTGGCATAATTGTGCCCATAAGTGGCCAAAATGTATGGGATAAAACAATGTTTATACCACCATTGCCACCCAAATTTGGACAAAAAGCAGGAAGACCTTCTAGACTGAGAAGGAGGGGAGTTGATGAGAAGAAAAATAAGGGAAAAGCAAAGAAGAGAGGGCCTGTGATTAGGAAGCTGAGAAGGTTCCAGACCACAATTCGTTGTGGTCATTGTGGTCAACCAGGCCACAATGCCTTGTTTTGTGAACAATTTGCCACAGAGTTCTAAGGACAAAGTGGAGAGGTTGAAAAGGAGAGCATTTGAAGTGAGTTACATATTGCATTACAATGCAAGTACTTTGTTACTTTTCAATTTTACTTCTCAATGCTTAAATTGGTTGTTTAATATTTTCAGGAAGTCGGTGAGAGTTCAAATGCAGCCGAGGGCCATGTGGAACATGATGTTGAAATGCATGAATGTCCAGTGGAGGTAAAAATAAAAAAAAAAAATTGGAAGATTCTTCAACTTAACCTTCTTCATATTCAAATGATTAACCTGCTTTTTTATTATGTAGCACATGTTACCACCACAAGTTGCAACTCACCAAGAAGCTGTAGCTGAAGAACAACCAGTTGGTGATGATAGGCCAGATTACACTTTTACAGCAGATGAGACCATTTCAGGACCAACAATGTATGAGCAATTGCAAATGGGAAATCCAGAAATGCACTCTACAAATGAGAGGATCAGCTTGACTGTGCAGGAAATTGCAAATATTGGTAGGAAATATGTTGCTAAAAGAAAGCACAAAACATTGGGTTTGAGAAGGGTTCAAATGCGAGTGCCACCAACCTTGACTGATGAGGATGTCCATTTGTCACAACAAAGCACAAATGGACCAATGGTTGATAAAACCATAGTTCTGCAGGGTGGGAAGAAATATCTCAGCTTATCTGGCAATGGAAAGAAAGCATGACCCTTATAAATGGTGTTTACAGTTGTTAGCAATGTCTTCTTTTTGGTTTAAACATTTCTAAAACTCAGATACTTTTCGATGTGATGTTTGTCCTTGATGGGGATGGTTGTTTTTGGTGTTTGTAGGACTCCATTGCTATTTTTGTTGAAGTTTCTTGTTGGGACATGCACTTCTGGATTAATGTATAGCAATGTCTGTTTTTTGTGTTTTCCATGTTTGTAGGATCCCATTGCTATTGCTACATTCCAAGCTCTAAGGCGTATACTTCTGGATTAATGTATAATTCGTCTTAATGTTTGTTACTTCTGGATCAATGTATGCTCATATCTTAGTTTTTGGGTCTTCTATTTACAATATATATTAAGTCTCATCTTGTATAATTCCAGGATTCATTCAACCATACCCAAAGAAAAGTGTCATTATTTTAAAAATTACAAAATTAGGTACAAACAAAGGGATATATTAGAGGTTTCACAAACAAAACAAAAACATATTACAAAGAGGTTCTAGTACATAATTTTGTAGAGTCAAAAGAGGGCTTAGAATGGAACACAAACTACATGAAAACAACATAAAACATCAACATTGAACAACAGAACAGGGTACAATGCAACAACAACCTAATCCTCCCCAATTCTTGGCATTTTTTCTCAAGCTCATGTTGTAGTAACTTATTAGTCTCCATGAGGTCCATTAGCTCCAGTTCAGATTCCAGCATCACATCTTGCTTCGATTTTGTTTCCAGTAAATCAAGCTCAGCTTGAAGCCTGTTTATTTTGTTCAAAAGACCTGGTATTACAACTTTGGAGCGTTCACAGATCTCTTCATCAAGCCATTCGAAGTACTTGCATCTCTACCGAATATGTGAGAGAAAAAAAAAAACAAATATTTAGCTGAATAGAAAGTGTTTTATGTTTACAACACAAAAGAACATACACATTACCATGGCAACGCAAGAATAGAAACGTCTCCCGGGATTATTTGGCTTCCAAGATGTCCGCAGGACCACTCTCCTGCCACAAAGGCAAACCATCTGTGATGGGTCTTCCTCGCAGTGTGTTGTTGATGACGAACCGGTATGCACCATCGTTCGAGAGATTTGTTGAAGAAATCGCTAAAATGGCCTCCTATTTCAATGACTGAAGGTAAATTTTTGGGTGAATTGAACTAGGGTTTATGTAGAGACGGGGGAGGAGATATAATTCAATACATATATAATTGAGGTGATAAGATATTATTTGTATTAAAAATGGTGTAAAGTAATGTATTTAGTTGTGGAGGGAATCTTCCCGCTTTTTTTGGGTCTTCTCTGATGTGTAAAAGTGATTTAGTGCTAAAATATGCCACATAATCAACTGAAAAGGATGTGGCAAACAAAAAATGCCCACATCAGCGAATTAGCAAACGTGGCAATACCAAAACGGTAATCCGGCGGCGGTTTGCCTGTTCCAGGTAAAATTGGCGTTATTTTGCAAAATTATTGGAGATGTGGGGTAATTTTGCAATCGGAAAAGTTACAGTACCAGAACGGCGAAATGGGGGCAGTTGGTGTACCAAATTTGCAATTTTCCCTTTATTAAATATATTTAAAAGTTATAAACTATTACTTATGCTTAAAAGTTAGAACTATTTGGACAAATTAATATTATACACTTTAAACATTTTGTTTTATGTAATATCATAGTTTCAGATATTTTTATTGTTTATTTATTTAGATGTTTTTCTACTTCGAATTTCTACTTATTGTACATGATTTGAAAGAGAGATCTCATATTAATATTTTTGTATGTGTTACTTTTCAAAATTAAAATGATTCATTAAAAATGTTATTATATTTTTTTTAATCAAACTAGAAAATTTTAATAGCCTAATTTGTTCAATAAATATAATAACTAAATTTATTTAAATAAATTAAATGATAAACGTGCAACGCACGTTAATTTCACTAGTTCTCTCTAAAAGTCCCCAATAATAACAGGAGAAGTCCATCAGGTAAACGGGTCGGGTGCGGATCAAGATGTAGTAGGTGTACCCGAATACGAGGAATGTGGAGGGTGCAATGATGGAGATGAGATTGTACTTCAATTCTAGTCACAATTGATATAGGTTGTGTATGTTCATTATCATCTGCATGGCATTGATGATTACGATGACGAATTAATGGGATTAAGGAGAGGCATTGATGAGGTTGTGGCTGCACATTTTTGTATGTACATACACGTATAATTATATGTATATAAAATTTCATGATATTCTCCTTCGATTGCTCTAATCTCCCTCGTTTCATTGTTTCAACAAGGCGATTGCAACGGCGTGAACAATTTCTACTCTGGCGAGTCGAAGTAGGTTCTGGAGTCCTGTAAAACTGTTGAAATTTTCGATACACTTTCCAACGAATTTCCGACCAGATTTTCAATCGACTTTTCATTAACTAAGATACTTCTCGACTTGGGTAACACGATTTTGCGATCGA
The DNA here is from genome assembly GCA_037501455.1 of Lantana camara. Classification (NCBI taxonomy): domain Eukaryota; kingdom Viridiplantae; phylum Streptophyta; class Magnoliopsida; order Lamiales; family Verbenaceae; genus Lantana; species Lantana camara. The sequence goes on from CM074865.1 coordinate 9,269,150, forward strand.
TTTTGAGAAATATCAGATAAATCAAATTTAATTTTAAATCTCAGAAACTTTACAATTTTGGATTTTATTTTGGAATTTTACAAATTAAACTTGCGTGGTTGGTTTTCTTGCGAAACTGATCGAAAATTAATAATGGGCTCCTCGAATGAATCTATTGGCATATTGTTTAAAACTTTTGGTGAAAGTCTGTCGATGGTTCGGTGGCGGCAACCGGCATTCCAGCAGCGGCCCGACGATCCCAAAAATATTCTCGACCTCCCGATGATTCTAGATATTGGATTCGTCCAATATCTTAAGAATTATAAATGAATTAGACAATAATTTTTGTTAAATATAAATTTAGCCTTCATAAATTTATATAAAAATTATATATTTGAGTATTGATATTTAAGCATGTGTTTTATAAATTAAAATTACTAAATAGCGTTTTGCTTCTGAGCATATTAATGGTATACTTGATATTATTATTACTTATACAATTGTAAACGGTGATATTATTAATGGTTGAAGTTGCTAAACCATCATGGTCGCAGTACTTAAGAATTAAGGATTGAGATTTTCTTAATGATTATGTGTTAATTTGATATAATAACTAATAATTGATTTGTGTTAAATTAGAATATATATATATATATATATATATATATATATTCTAATTTAACACAAATCAATTATTAGTTATTATATCAAATTAACACATGTAATCATTAAGAAAATCTCAATCCTTAATTCTTATATATATATTAATTTTTAATTGGTTGGTAAATAATAAATAATTATGGGAAACGATTTATTGTGTGTTAATAATAATTAACTTAGTTTATAATTTTAAATTATAGGTGACGTGTGAGGATTTGAATAACTCTTAAGCGACGAATGAACAAGTAAAAACTTAAGGTGAGGGTTTTTTGACCTTCTCATTGATAAACTTTTCCGTATCTTTCTTGCTGGAGAGCAGATTTTGATTTACCTTCGATATAGTTATTTTCTAGTTACACCTCTTTCTACCGATTGAGATTAAATTAATTGTTACTCGATAACCCTTATTGCTTATTGGGCTATCTTTACTTCTTGTTATTTTACCAACTTTCATAATTGATTATTGCCTGTTACTTAATTTTTGAAATATACTCAATTGTCCCGTTACCCATTTAAAGGAGAAGTACTGTACTGTACTGACAGCTATAGGGGATCCTATAGGATCGTATTGTTCCCTGGGGGTTCCCTTGGAACGACTATGCGGGGGCTCTCGCTAGTCATACTGATTGATTGTCCATGATTGGCCAACCGGAAAAAGGCGATAAAAAGGATGGACCTGATTTTGATATGAAATTTTCTATCTTCTTGCACCCAACTTTGATCTTGTATCTTGAAATCAATTATAATTACTTGATTCTCATATCTTGATTGATCACAACTTTTGTTATTACTTAACCCTGTGCTCACCTTACCGAGTCATTTTGACGTACTCACCCCACCATTTATCTTCTTTGCTCTTCAGATAATACAGATGATTAATTTCGGAGTAAGAAAGTCATCATTTTGGAAGGAATCGGTACGGATAAGAAAAAATCGTATTTATGATAAACTTTAACCATCTTTTATTATGTTTTGAAAAAGTCGGTACTTGAATAGATATCTTGCTACCTAGTTGTTCGGGTATTTTGACTTATGTAATATTGTTTAGAACTTGATTGCAATATAGAATTATATTTTGTTATTTCCGCCTCTGATACTAGTTCAATTTGAATAACAAACCAGATCCCGAATTAGCGCATTCGGGGTCGGGGCGTTACTGTAATTATTCCTAAACAATTTCATGTCACATAGAAAGTTTGTACACTAATATTTGGAACCCTATCATGATTCTTCGAGAGTAAGATTTATCATGTGCAGCAAACGAATAAATAAATAAAGTATTATTTGTACAATGTAATGACGTAATAAGCTAAATTCTTAACCCACAATCCCACATGGCAAGTTGGCAACAACGTTGAGCTTTGAAATTGAAAGTGCTGCCGCCTATAAAAATGCGGTGAATTGACACCGAGAATTCAGTTATATTTTTGAACACTAACATTCTGCAATTTTCCGGCCGGCGGCGCGTTATGGTCACTCTCTACAGCTCCGTTCACTATTGGTTGGTTGACCACCCATTCATCAGCCAATATGAGTGGAAGACTGGCCAAACACCCGGCGCCCCCCCCCCCCCCTTCTTCCTCTTCGCCGCCGTGGTCACCTACCTCACCGTCGTACTCCTCCACCATTTCCCCATTCTCCCCACCCTCCCCTCCTCAGCCCTCCGTCTTGCCGCCGCCACCCACAACATTATTCTCGGCCTCCTCTCTCTCCTCATGGCCGTCGGCTCTTCCCTCTCCATAATCCACCAAACGCCGCCGGCAACCGCAGTTGGTGCTTATGCTTCCCGACCGACGGCGGCACCATCACCCCCCGTCGTGGGCCCACATTCTTCTGGGCCTACGTTTTCTACTTCTCTAAAATCCTCGAGTTCATGGACACGGTGCTGATACTCCTGAGTGGGTCCCGCCGCCGCCGCCGCCGCCTCTCGTTCCTCCACGTCTACCATCATGCGGTGGTGCTGGTGATGTGCTACATGTGGCTGACGGCGCCGCAATCAGGGTTTCCGGTGGGGGTCGTGACGAACTCCGCCATCCACGTGGTGATGTACGCCTATTACCTGCTGGCAGCGCTAGGGTTTCGGCCGTGGTGGAAGAGAATTGTGACCAACTGCCAGATTACGCATATACTTATCTTTTTCTTTTTTTTTTTTTGTCCGAATAGGTTTATATGTCATACTCATTTCCTCCCTTCCAATTCTCAAAACAATAAACTAACTATACAACTTTTTTTTTTTTTTTGGGGTTTTTTAATTTGCTCTTTAATTTGGAGTAAGATTGGAATGATTTTGTCTAGCACCAAAGGTGTTTTAGGGTTTGTAGAAGCAAAATGATTGGGGAATTTGAGGTAAACTAACTATACAACATCTTAAACATTTGGTTAGATTATTAGTTCAATAAATAAAATTATAGATTGAGTTTAAATAACTAAGAAAATAAAAAATAAAAAGAGCACATTAGAAATGATAATCGTGCATGCCCAAATAATTACGAAAATAATTATATTATTCACATAGCTCATTTGCCCTGTATCATTTTGTTTTGTTTGGTTAATTGCATTGTGTAAATTTTTGAGTTTATTTCACCAAAAACCCTGAAATATACCTAATTAGCACTCAGAACCCTGTGATTTAAAAATTCTCAAAGCGAACCATGTAATTGTAATAAATTAACACTCAATTAGAATTTCAAACCCTACAACCGTAGTTGTAGGATTTTGAGTGCTAACTTTAATACAATCACAGGGTTTTCAGTGATAATTTATATAATCACAGGGTTCTTTTTGAGAATTTTCAAATCACTAGGTTCGAAGTGCTAATTAGACATAACACAAGGTATCCAAGAAAAAAACTCAGTAAACTTTTTTCTCTCTTACACACAAATCCAAGCAAAATTCAAACTCAAAACATTATCCTAAAAAAATAACTCATTAACCACTTATATAACCCCTTTTTGGCAATTCCGTTGTAAAAACTTAAATCAGTTTCAAAAAATATCATATATATATATATATATATAGGGGTGTCAAAAATCAACCCGACCCGAAAACCCGACCCGACCCACCCGACTAATTATCAGGTTAGGGTTGGGGTATTTCGGGTCGGGTTGAAATCGGGTCGGACCCGAATATAACCCGAACCATGAGAGAGAAATTCAGGTCGGGTTAGGGTCGACCCGATTTGACCCGAATAAATAAAAAAAAAAATTTATATATATATATATATATATATAAAAAGTCTCCTAACCCTAATAACATTTTTCAACCTCTTCTTCTCTCTGGTGCCTTGCGCCGTTCCTCTTCTCACCACCGCCTTTCTGCTCAAATTTCTTTCTCCCCCAAGTCCCACCTCCACACTTCGACCTCTTCTACAAATATACCGTCTGCTGCTGCTCCACCCACGAAGCAACCATTCTCACCTCCCCCGCTCCAAGACGTCGCCGTTTGCCTCTTCCGCCACCAGACAACCACCGGCTGTTGTTGCTCCACTCACGCCGCAGCCTCTCTCTCCTCCGCCGCCCTAACTCGCCGCTGTTCACGCCTTCTCTCCCAAAGCGGCCTTATGTCATCAATTTAATTTAGGTGACAGCATGATTGATAGTCCTCTTTCTTATTATTTGTCTAGGGTTTTGTCGTTTTGATCCAATGAAGCTAAAATTGAAGTTGTTATTTTATTTATGTTTTGTTATTGGAATTAATATTTGTGGAGTTTTGCCAAAAACTCTCCAAGTATAGATTTCTGTTTAGCATAGTTGTTCCGAGGTGTCTTCGTAAGTTTGATGTGTTCTTTTTCCTCTTTTTTTTGTGTATGAAAATATAGATTTCTTGGTCATAGGCTCATAGCATTAATATTGTACTCCAATTCCTGATTTTGAATTCTAAATCATTTGAACAGGGGAGGAAAATGGTTGAATTCCCATTGTTGAATCAGAAACTGCAGTCAACCGGGTCGGGTTTGTGGGGTTGGTTCGGGTTATTAGGTCACCTGAAAATAAATCAGGTCAACCCGAACCCAATGAAATCAGGTTAGGGTTTGAGATATCGGGTTGAAACTCAGGTCGGGTTGGGTTCGGGTTGGAGTTTTTGATGTTATACCCCTATCCCAACCCGACCCGAACCCACCCGACCCACCCGAATTGACAGCCCTAATTACGCATCCCATATACACGTAATTATTTTTTCTTATTTTTATTTTTGTGCACGCATCCCATATACACGTAATTATTAGTATAAATTAAAGAGTGCGCCTCCAATTCAAACATGATTTACTGCTGCGAAATTTCATAACTAATAATTAAGAGCCACATGAATAAAACGTACGTTTTTGTTTTCCTACAAATAGCAATTTTAAAATTAGAAACTACAAACCAATGAAAGTCTAATAAAATCCAAAAACGATATTCACGAGCCCAATTGACAAACTTATATTACTTAAAACCACAAATTTTGTAATTAATTAGCAAGCAACTAAAAATTGAGATAACTATAATTTTGATATACCAACTCACCCTAATTCGTAATTTTGGTATAAAAAAAATTTCGGTGAAAAAATTAGTCCATAACTCTAAAAGTTCGTAATTTTATGCACTATTTGACCCGAATAAATATGACCCGTCGAAAAACCCACCCGGATCTCCACGAGTCTGTTGGAGAACTTGCCATGAAGCGGGTTTTGTAAGTTTCGGGTGGGTTTTCCAATGGGTCATATTTATTTGGGTTAAATAGTGCATGAAATTACGAAATTTTAGAGTTATGGGCTAGTTTTTTCACCCGAAAATTTTTTTGTATCAATTACGAATTAGGGTGAATTGGTATACCAAAATTACAATTTCCTCACTAAAAATAAAAATAAAAACCACCAATAATTATACCATAAATACGACTTGACCAAACTCACCCAATAATACCACTTAATTATCTAATCAGTCATTCTTCTTAAAATAAAGCTAACCAAACAATAGTAAAAATAAACTTCTTTCTCATTACACTAGCTTGAACGAATCAATTGGTGTAGAATAACCATAAATATAACATATCTTTCATGTAATCACTTGAACTTAACCTACTTCCACAGGATAATTCCGTATGCAATCCTCCTACGGCCCGTTCTTAGAGGGCTCGATGTTCTTGATCGTCCTCCAAACCGTACTGTTACATTTAAAACCACTCCCGAACGCAATCTGCCACACTCGATGCCCCTTCCGCACCCTCTCCTTCGTGTCTGCGTAAGCCAGCTCGTACCAAATCGAGCTGGATGACGTGTTTCCAAACTGGTGCAGCGTCACTCTAGAAGCCTCCACATCGCCCGGCAGAAGTCCAAGATTCTTCTCCAGTTCATCAATCACCGCCCTCCCGCTTGCTTGTATGCAGAAATGATCAAACGCCCGCTTGAAATCAGGAATATAAGGCCTCACCTTTTTCCTAAACACTTTCTTCATCACCAATGTCGCCAAGAACATGATCTGCTCGCTTACAGGCAGCACCAGAGGACCCAAGGTGGTGATGTTACTCTTAAGAGCATCCCCCGCGATTTCCATGAGATCTTTCGTCAGAGAAACCCCGATTTTGCCATCATCGTCCTCCTCCTGGCGCACGCAAATGAACGCCCCATCATCGGCTCCTCTGTATGTTCTCACGACACAGACGAGCTCATATTTGGCCCGATTCTTCTCCGATGACCTGTTTGACAGCAGAATCGCTGCCCCGCCCATCCTGAACAAGCAGTTCGGAATCAGCACTTGCTTCTTGGTCCCCATATACGAGCTTTGCGTAATATTCTCCGTGTTGACAACAACTGCATAAGCATTGTTAAGGAAAACGATTAGTTAGGGATTTATGCATATCTTATTGTTAGCTTACAGTGTTTAGACGGACTCTTTCTTGTACTATATATTGTAATCCTATTGTAGGCTACTTACGGTCAAGAGTTTCCACATTCACTTATTGGATGAGATCTTCTACTCCAAAATTATATTTCATCTTATACTCCACTACTTGGATGTTCGACACGTGTCCACATTCACTTATTAGGCTAACGGGGTAATTTAACGGAAGGAAAATAAAAGTAATGAAGAAATCAAAGAAAAAACTCTCCCTAATTTCGGCTTCCAATTTTCTCTCTCAAAACCAGAAATCTTCTTCGTTGTTTGATCCACACATAGACTAACCGTGGCAATGGAATTCAACAAAACAAAAGGCTTAACACTTTGATCTCAGCATCTGTACTAACCTGCATCTAATCTTCTTGAAAATGTAGCTTAACCCCAAACTAACCAATCCAAGGAAAATTCTTTTCAGCAAATTCACAGAAATCACAGAGAAAGCTTACAAGAAGTTATGAGGATCATACAATTACTCAATTAAGAATTAAAGCTTCCAAACTACAAGCTCCATTATTCAATAATCCTATTCTCGATCCCACAATTTGATATCGTTGAAAATTCCACATAATCCTATTCTCTTTCTCCGGCAGATTCTTCGGCAGTCGTCGTACATTTCGAGGCCTTTTCCCGATTGCCGCACTCAATGCCCTCCATCGTCGCCTCGAACTCCTCCAGAATTTCCAATAATTTGAGGTTAATTTTATAGACTACGGCTCTACTTTTTGGGGAATTACTGAGAATTTTGAATTGGGTGGATGACTTTGTTCATCATTCCGTGTCGAAAAGGATAGGAGTCGTTCAAGATTGGGGTGGGAAAACACCTTGGTGCTTCATCAAACAGCGAAGAAGATTTCTGGTTTTAAGAGAGAAAATTGGAAGCCGGAATTAGGGAGAGTTTTTTCTTTGATTTCTCCATTATTACATTTATTTTCCTTCCGTTAAATTACCCCATTAGCCTAATAAGTGAATGTGGACACGTGTCGAACATCCAAGTAGTGGAGTATAAGAAGAAGTATAATTTTGGAGTAGAAGATCCCATCCGTTTATATACACGACACCCTCAGTAACTATCATTTTCCTTCTCTACTAATCTCTTGTATAAAATGTCTAATTCAGGAATCCCCATGAACAGCGAAAAAACCACCACATCTGGCGCCGCTGCCGCCGTCCACCATAGCTCCGGCGGCCTCACGAGCATCAGCCTAAAGCACGTCAAACTGGGCTACCACTACCTCATATCTCACCTCTTTACCCTCTCCTTAATCCCATTAATCGTCGTCGTAATCATCAATGCCATGAAGATGATAATCAACATACACAACCTACATCAATTGTGGCTAGAATTGAAGTACAATCTCATCTCCATCATCGCACTCTCCACATTCCTCGTATTCGGGTACACCTACTACATCTTGATCCAAATCCGACCCGTTTACCTGGTGGACTTCTCCTGTTACCGCCCCTCCGACAATCTCAAGACCTCGCTGCAAAAATTCATGGATGGGATTCAGGCCATTGGTGATTTCGACGAATCCTCAGTCGAATTTCAAAGAAAGATTCTGATGCGCTCTGGACTCGGAAACGAGACTTATCTTCCCGCCGACATGCACGTGGTTCTGGCCGAGTTAATGTTCCAGGGCGCCAGGGAAGAATCAGAGGAGGTTATCTTCGGAGCCCTGGATAATTTGTTTGCCAATACGTAGATCAATCCGGAGAAAGTTAAGATCTTGGTAGTCAATTCCACCCTGTTTAACCCAACGTCGTCTCTGTCGTCCATGATCGTGAATAAGTATAAGCTGACGGGGGATATTAAGAGCTTCAATCTCGGCGGCATGGGTTGCAGCGCTGGGGTAATAGCCGTTGATTTAGCTAAGGATCTTTTGCAGGTCCACAGAAATACTTATGCAGTTGTTGTCAGCACGGAGAATATTACGCAAAGCTCGTATATGGGGACCAAGAAGCAAATGTTGATTCCGAATTGCTTGTTCAGGATGGGCGGGGCGGCGATTCTGCTGTCAAACAGGTCATTGGAGAAGAATTGGGCCAAATACGAACTTGTCAGTGTCGTGAGAACGCATAGAGGAGCCGATGACAGGGCGTTCAATTGCGTGCGCCAGGAGGAGGACGATGACGGGAAAATCGGGGTTTCTCTGACGAAAGGTCTCATGGAAATCGCTGGCGATGCGCTTAAGAGTAACATCACCACCTTAGGTCCTCTGGTGCTGCCTGTAAGCGAGCAGATCATGTTCTTGGCGACATTGGTGATGAAGAAAGTGTTTAGGAAGAAGGTGAGGCCTTATATTCCTGATTTCAAGCGGGCGTTTGATCATTTCTGCATAAATGCTGGTGGGAGGGCAGTGATTGATGAACTGGAGAAGAATCTTGAACTTCTTCCTGGCAATGTGGAAGCTTCTAGAATGACGCTGCACCGTTTTGGAAACATGTCGTCCAGCTCGATTTGGTACGAGCTGGCTTACGCGGAGGCGAAGGGGAGGGTGCAGAAGGGGCATCGCGTGTGACAGATGCGTTCGGGAGTGGTTTTAAATGTAACAGTGCGGTTTGGAGGGCGACCAGGATTGCATACAGAATTATCCTGTGGAAATAGGTTAAGTTCGAGTGATTACGTAAAAGATATGTTATATTTATGGTTCTTCTGACTTATCGATTCATTCAAACTAGTGTAACGAGAATTGTATACTGTTGTTTGGCTAGCTTTATTTTAAGAAGAATGCCCGATGAGATAATTAAGTGGTATCATTAGGTGATTTTGGTGCGGCCTAGAGGCTAGAGCTTTCTTATATTTATGGTACAATTATTGGTGGTTTTTGTTTTTTATTTTAGTTGTTTCATGTGTGCTAGTTAATTACAAAAAATTGTGGATTTAAGTAATATAAGTTTGTTAATTGGGCTCGTGTGATGAATATTGTTTTTGGATTTTATTAGACTTGGTTTGTAGTTTCTAACTCTAAGATTGTTATTTGTAGGAAAATGAAAACGTACTTTTATTCATGTGCCTCTTAATTATGAGTTATGAAATTTAGCAGCAGTAAATCTTGCTTGAATTTGCATGAGATCCCCTGTTTTGCCTCCATATTTCATCTCCTGTTACGTAGATGTTTGACACGAGGCACACACTTTAATTTATACTAATAATTACGTATAATTAATGAGCAAAATTTGTTTAGGAAGTAATAAGCGATAAAATATAAAGAAATTTAAAAATGGAAATCGCAAATATAACCTTTAAAGACTAGATAAATAATAAGCTTTTCTTTTTTTAAGAGTCCAGAAACTCATTTTATTAATCAAAAGTCGAAACAAACATGTGATATTACAGAAGTTGAAGCATAATTAAGGATATCAAAGTCCTTTCTTGAAACATAAAAGTCTTCCTTGTTAAAACGTGAGCTACTATGTTCCCTGTTCTACAGACACATTTGAGGAAACAATCGAAATTAAAAAAAAAATTCTAATACCACAAATAATAGTACCATTTATGGATAACTCTGGGTCTTTTTAATGTCATTTTGGACAAATTGTAAGCTTTTTTTTTTTTTTTTTTTTTTAACACACGCACACCCAAGCGGGGGTTCGAACCCGGGACCTTGCCTTCGAGAATGAACCCATTAACCAATTGGACCAACCCCTGTTGGCAAATTATAAACTTGTTTGATCATCATAAAAAAAAAAACAATTATATATATAAATTAAACTTGTTGACATTTTTCCCAGACTATTATTTATTTTAAGCCACGAATTTATAAAAATCACATTTAGACACGCTTAATACACTTAAATTTTTTGAACAAAAAAATAAATAAACTTAAATTTGAGACAAATATTATTACATTCGATTCAACACAATATTATTCGTGAGTCACGAATGTGTGCAATCACGGAATAATTAAAACACGTAATTGAAATAGAAAGTTGGTCTCCAGGCAACTGCAACTGCGTGATGACCCTTAATTCATCACCCGGACTTCCTTTTAGGGGTGTAATTTTTGTGATGAAAATTCATAAAAAGCGCCAAAAGTGACGACCCGAACATGAAACTGAAGATCCAAGACCAAACCCCGACACAACCCGATCCGGTAAAATGGAAGTAGAGCATCGTTCCTAGAACCAAGTAACCAAAAAGAAACTGCGTAATCTGGCAGTTGGTCACAATTCTCTTCCACCACGGCCGGAACCCTAGCGCCGCCAGCAGGTAGTAGGCGTACATCACCACGTGCACGGCGGAGTTCGTCACGACCCCCACAGGAAACCCCGATTGCGGCGTCGCCAGCCACATGTAGCACATCACCACCACCACCGTGTGGTGGTAGACGTGGAGGAACGAGAGGCGGCGGCTGCGGGACCCACTCAGGAGTATCAGCACCGTGTCGACGAACTCAAGGATCTTGGAAAAGTAGAACACGTGGGCCCAGAAGAATGCAGGCCCACGACGGGGGGTGGCGGCGGGGAAGCACAAACACCAGCTGCGGTTGTCCGGCTGCGTTTGGTGGATTATGGAGAGGGAAGAGCCGACGGCCATGAGGAGAGAGAGGAGGCAGAGAATGACGTTGTGGGCGGCGGCAGTGAGGCGGAGGGCGGTGGAGGGGAGGGTGGGGAGAATAGGGAAGTGGTGGAGGAGGAGTACGGCGGAGAGGTAGGTGATCACGGCGGCGAAGACGAAGAAGGGTGAGGCACCGGGTGTTTGGCCGGTCTTCCACTCATATTCACTGATGAATGGGTGGTCAACCAACCAATAGTGAACGGAGCTGTAGAGAGTGGCCATAACGCGCCGCCGACGGAAAATTAAAGAATGATGGTGTTCAAATAATATGTAACTCAAGTCTTGGGTGTCCATTGTCACTCCATTCTCCCCATTTTTATAGGCAGCAGCACTTTCAACTTCAAAGCCCAACGTTGTTGCCATGTGGGTAAGAATTTTGCTCATTACGTTATTACATTGTACAAAAAAATATTCGAGAAATTCCCGAAAAATCCCCAAATGAGAACTCAAATTTGCTTTAACTCCCCATTTTTAAAAAAGTTCCTCTTTGCTCCCTAGATGACAGGCCAAATTTGCTTTAACTCCCCATGGTTGTATTAAAACTCAAGAATCTCGTACCCGAACCCCGAAATCACGTACTTAAATGCCCAAATGATATATTTGCCCAAATACATCATTTGGGCATTTAAGTACGTGATTTCGGGGTTCGGGTACGAGATTCTTGAGTTTTAATACAACCATGGGGAGTTAAAGCAAATTTGGCTTGTCATCTAGGGAGCAAAGAGGAATTTTTTAAAAAATTGGGAGTTAAAGTAAATTTTTTCAACTTTTAGATACTTCTTAAAAAAGACCCCAAAAATATTTTATTTATTTATTCTTTTGCGGCACATACTGTTAATTTTCCTATGATCATGAGTAAAGGTTTTAAATATTAGACCATTAGTGTAAAAGCTTTCTATGTGACATGAAATTGTTTAAATATTTGAAGTTGCATGTGAGTTTTTCGTTTGGATAGGTAACGGAGAAGATTCGACCAGATCATTTTGATTTGGATTCTGATATTGTATTACTCAATCTAAAAGTTTAAATTATTACAAAGGAATATCACTAAATATAGTATATATATGTACCCATGCTATGTAGAGAATGATCAATTCAAATCAAAGAAAATTATAAATTCTTATATCTGCAAATTATAGGTCAATAACTCGAGTCCACCTAAAAGAAATGCAAAGCAATTATTATTCAATATTATACATCTTTAACGGCATTTACCACCAATTAATTTAATTAATTGAGCTACATAAATGGACGTGTTAAAATGCGTCCTTTGAAATCCTTCAATTTGCTCAACTTTTTTATTAACAAACTTAACTAATTTCATGGTAAAATCGAAAATTTGGTATATCAACTCGATTTACTTGGAGTTTTTTTTTTTTATTTTATTTTTTGATAATAAAATAAGATCATAACTTAAAATTTGCAATTTAATTATTTTTGGACAAGAATTCGATTTTTCCCACTGAAAACCCGACCTAATTTTATATATGGCAAACTCAAGTTCCAGTAAAAAAATTGTTTGATTTTAAAGATACAGTTTTATTTTATGGCTAAAAAATAAAATGTACCAAAAATGTTGAATTAGTTACCAGCTTTGTAACTTCTCTTTCATACATTAATTAAACTCGTTTTATTATCGTCTCATATTGTTGATACAAGTTTCATAAAATCAAATGAATAAAATAAAGATTTTCCATAAGCAATGAGAGGCCATTGAAGTTTAATTAAGTTCGACATATATGGGGTTGAGTGGAAGACTCAAATTATTACAACATTCCACATAAAGTTAAGGCATTGCAATTTGCAAACTTTTTGAAAAATTAGCCAAAGTTTTAATTATTATACATAACTTATTTGAAAAAATATTTAAATGATTAATTAATTAATTAATTACAACGACTTTTTTCATATCCCACGAAATAACCCCGACAATGTTTAATTATTTTACTCATAATTAAGATCCACCCAAATCGAGTCTTTATGTACGAAACCGATTTATTTTGGATTTTACTTTGCAACTTACCAAATCCATTAGGATTAGATTAATTATTTCTTGTGCAATGACGGTGTATTAATTCATTTCTGCAAGATATGTGATCTCAATATCTAAAGTGTACGTATATGCTTTTATAATGGAAACTATCAAGAGAATAATTAAAATTGCTCTAAGAATGTGGCTGATTTCTTTTGTCCATTCGATAGTAACAAGTACTATGATATACGGATACGGTGATATGGATACGATACTAAATGAATATGGTGATACGGATTTTTTTTTGAATTTCTTACCTAAGAAGTATCCAATACGAATGTTCGACAAAATATATCACGACAAAATAATATTTTTAGAAGTGTTCATGCATCACATACGATAATCTTCCAAAGGATTAAAATTGAATAATAATAAAAAATAAAAAATAAAAGGGATTTGACCAAAAAAATTTAGTTACGTTCATTCTCCGATTCAAATAGATTTTTAGTTTATTGTTTAAATTGAAATTTCATTGTTTATAAACTACCTGCTAACGTAAATTGTCTATTTTACCTTTAATTATCGTAATATGATGCACTTAAATTTGAATTTAGAGAACTAAATTTTAAAAAACTATCGTATTATACAAGAGTTAGCCGTTGAATGAAGAGATTTATATATGAAAAGAATCTGTACAATTAATTCATTAATATACTAAAATAAGATTATTTTTCGTTATTTTATATTATTAAATGCAAATAAAACTGTACGATTTTAATTAATTAAGTTTCTCAAAATATATGAGTTATTACTAAGTGACGGTTTATTTAGTTAATTGAGGTAGTTAAGGCGGCCAAAAATAAGCGCGCCAAACTCGCACCCATTTCTCTACAGCTGCGATCATTCTCGTCTCCTTTTCTCTCTCTAAAATTCTCCCCTTTCTCTCTCTAAATTTCTCTCATATGTCTGATGATCGCGAATTTGCCCTAGTTCATTTCAAATTTCAGGAAAGACATGATGAATCCCACTCAAATTCTTAATGATTTCAAGTAGATCAGAGTGAATTGGCCCTGATTTTCACCCAACAATAGGTAAAGCAAATTCAAATATCGGGAGAAGCAGAGTTTAGCTGAAGTTTATGGCGAAAGATTTATGTTATCATGACTGCAGGGGGAAGAGTATTTGGCGCCATCATTGAAGGCTGCACGAATGGTTGTTAGAATAAGTAGGTTTTTCAGGCGGAATCCCAAGATTTGTTAAAGATGGAATGGCAGATCCTGCTAGTTATGGCAACCCTGACCGAGACATTGAGCAGGTATGCCCTGCTTTTTTCTTTTGTGTAAATTTAATGAAATTCCACTGGTTCTTAGATATTTGGAATCATTATTTTGTGTCCCGTTTCAGAAAAGTGAGATGGGATGTGAATGGGAATTAGGATTTAGGGTTAGTGAGGTAAAATCTCCTCGTGTGATTCCAATCTCGACTGTAAATCTCAATAGACCACTCATGATTGATAGCTAGAATTACATCAAACTTGAAAATGTGTATCTGTTAAGATTTAAAGTTCGGGTTGAGCTCATATAATGTGTTCGGAAATACCATGACCCAGAGGAGATTGAAATTGGTCAGTTTCTGAACTCAGTGCATGAGGCATAAGGAAACTCAGCATATGATTTCTAAGACATGAATATAGTGGTGATAAAGTACAGGAGATTATAAACTGTTCCCTCAAAATTAATTAGGTGCACCAACTCATTGTAAGTCATATTAGGAGTTGAAACAATTGGTTTTCTGGAGATGCATGATTTGCCTCAGAGAATGAATTCAAATTTGTCCTTCAAAGTATTTAATTTGAAATCAGTTCGGCTCTTCTGTGAAACTTTAAATACGTAAATCTAGTTTTTGATTTTCTCCCATTCAAAATTGGTTAGTTGCATCCCTTATTTGCTGATGTCGTTATGTTTTCTGAAGGCACTCATTGCTTTGAAGAAAGGAACACAGTTAATCAAGTACTGCAGAAAAGGGAAGCCTAAATTTCGTGCATTCAGACTTTCTCCAGTAAGCAATTATCGTTGTCTATTGTCGTGAACATTTGAAATTTTAACATATTAATATACACATTGTCTTGCCAGTTTGTTTCAATGTTCATTAGAATTTTTGTATGGATTTGCAGTAGTTACCTGTACAAGTCAGGAAAACCAAACTTTTCTTTAATGTTTTTGGGATCTGATACCAGTAATGTTTTGTTTTACATTAGAATTTGTCTGTGGTATTTACATACCATTTTTTGGTAGTGAAAAGAAATAGAGATTATATTTTGAAGATAAATGTTCAATATATATATTTAGGTTTCATTACCATCAATTCCTAAAATAAGTTGGACGATAATGTTTTCACCTTTAGCTTTCCTCAGTTTAGAAAACAAGCAAAAGCAATTGTAAGCTTGCTGCTTAGTTAACCTTAATAATCAATATTTGTCAGACTTAGAGATTGAAAATGCGCTTGACTAATATAAGTTTCTGGGGAAGTTCGACTGCATATCCCTTTTATTTGATATTTTCAGATCTACTGCCAACTATATGGTTGTACCAATACAAGATAATTTCTCCTGTTAATTTAGTTGCATCAATAGGCTAGTTGGTATATAAATTGATGATGTGAGCGTAAGATTTGTTTGTATTTTCTTTGAAACTGTGTATACTTGATAACCTGAAATATACGAATGCCTAAGGTTCGGTATTTACAGGATGAAACAACGTTAATCTGGTACTCTCATGGATCAGAAAAGCATCTGAAGTTATCTTCTGTTTCGCGGATTATTCCTGGACAGAGAACCGTAAGTTAGCAAAATTATCTTTTTGATAATTGTATTATTAGAATTTATTTAACTTTCTTGGCAAAATCAGTAAGCAAAACTATATCTTATTCATTGAGCAAGAATCTAAGTAATAATATGTTTTTTCTGCCATGTGTCTGTACAGCCTGTTTTTAAAAGATTTTCGCGCCCAGATAAGGAGTACCTATCATTTTCACTTATATATCATGATGGGGAAAGATCTCTTGATCTGGTCAGTGATTCATATCAATAGTAAAAGTTTACATGACTCCATTAATGATAAATTTCCCTCACTAACTGCATCTGCCTCACTCTGTAGATCTGCAAGGACAAACTTGAATCTGAGCTCTGGCTTGCTGGCCTAAAGTCTCTGATATCAACTGGCCCATCTCATAGTAGACGTACTAGAAGTGAAATTTCTGATGTAATTATCATTTCATCTCTTACTCTCATAGCAATATATTGTCAAGTGCTTGTCTAGGACACCGTTGTCGCTTCAACTTATATTTACTTACTGTTACAGTCATGCATTTATCTAAATGAATATAAGATCATGGGTTGTCAATCCAAAAAACATGTTTACCATTTGCCACTTCTCCAGTTATTTTGATGATGCAGCTCATTGATAGATTATGGATCATTTACACTTAATCTTTAACTTCTTATAATACTTCTAAGATATATGCCAATAATCTGAAACAACAATGTATGAGAAACTGAAGAACTTCTGAGGAGTTGTTTCGATATGACAGAAAATCTTAATTTTCTCTCCAGGAATTTTTAACAAATTTCTGTTTAGTTGCACAGTTTTTTCACAGCAGTATTATTACCTTTTAAAGTTTGTAGAAATAATATTGCACTTGTCAGGAAGCAAGAGAAAATAAAATATGCCAAAATGCGCAAGTACAGAGTTATGATGCATTTTGGTTATTCTTGTTCTCAAGATACTTAGTGTCTATTTGATTTTCAAGAATTTTCATTTTACAGTTATTGAATTCATTTATGGAAAGTTTTATTAAGTCATATAATTCATATTTATGGGTATACAGGTGCATGTTTTTGGTGATTTCTCCCAAGATAATCAGCGCCTGTCTGGAGCAAAACTAGAATTCAGTTCAAGTATTTCCAACAGAGTCTCCAGTGCTTCTAGTTTTAGCTCACATGTGGGATCTGAATGTGCAAGTATGCAAATAAGAACAAGCGGTGCCGATGGTGGTTTTCGAATTAGTGTCTCGAGTACTCCTAGTTGTTCAAGTCAGGGTTCTGGACCAGATGACATAGAATCACTCGGCGATGTTTATATGTGGGGAGAGATTTGGGCAGATGGAGTACCGGATGGAACTGGGAATGCTTCAATCCCATTAAAACTTGACGTACTGACTCCCAAAATACTTGAAGCAAATGTAGTTCTTGATGTCCTCCAAATTGCTTGTGGTGTTCGCCACATTGCTCTAGTTACCAGGCAAGGTGAGGTTTTCACATGGGGAGAGGAATCAGGAGGAAGACTTGGTCATGGAATTGAAAAAGACTTCAGTTCCCCTAAACTAGTAGAGTTCTTGGCTATTACAAATGTCGAAGTTGTCGCATGCGGAGAATTTCATACATGTGCAATGTCTGCATCAGGTGACTTATACACCTGGGGCGATGGGGTGCACAATGCAGGACTTCTTGGTCAAGGCAATGATGTTAGCCACTGCATACCGAAAAGGGTTTCTGGATCTTTAGAAGGCCTTCATGTTTTACAAGTTGCTTGTGGCTCGTGGCACTCAGCTGTGGTAACTTCTACAGGACATTTGTTCACCTTTGGGGATGGGATGTTTGGAGCCCTAGGCCATGGCGACCGTGAAAGCTTCCCATATCCAAAAGAGGTCCAATCATTGTATGGTTTGAAAACTATTGCTGTCTCATGTGGAGTTTGGCACACAGCTGCTATTATAGAGGTCACAAATCAGTCTGGTACAAGTGTTTCCTCAAGAAAGCTGTTCACTTGGGGTGATGGTGGCAAAAATCGACTAGGCCATGGAAGTAAGGACACTCATCTTCTTCCAACTTGTGTCTCTGCCCTAATAGATTACAACATCCATCAGGTAGCCTGTGGGCATGACATGACTGTTGCCCTCACCACATCTGGGCACGTCTTCACAATGGGAAGTAACGATTATGGGCAGCTCGGCAATCCCACGGCCGATGGAAAGTTGCCCGGAGTAGTACAAGACAGATTAGTGGGAGAATATGTAGAGCAAGTAACATGTGGGGCCCATCATGTTGCGGTCCTCACTTCAAGGAGCGAAGTGTTTACCTGGGGAAGAGGAGCCAATGGAAGATTAGGGCATGGGGATCTAGATGATCATAACGTTCCCACATTGGTTGAAGCTCTGAAAGACAGGCATGTGAAGAGCATTGCCTGTGGCTCAAACTTTACAGCAACTATATGCACACATAAGTGGGTTTCTGGAGCAGATCAATCAGTTTGCACTGCTTGTAGACAGCCATTTGGTTTTACAAGGAAACGGCACAACTGTCATAACTGTGGAATGGTGCATTGTCATGCTTGTAGCTCCAAAAAGGCGTTGAGAGCAGCGCTTGCTCCAACTCCTGGGAAACCACACAGAGTGTGTGATTCTTGCTTTCTGAAACTTAAAAGAGCTGCAGATGTTGGAAATGCAGCAACTTTGACTAGAAGAACTTCTGGTCATAGGCGGTCAATGGATATCAGTATTAGGCCAGACAGAGAGGGAAAAGCTTCAAGGCTTCTGCTTTCCCCAACAGTTGAACCAGTCAAGTACCTTGAAGTTAAGTCTGGAACATCGGGAACGAGATTTGATAACTATAACATAGTGCGTGCTTCCCAAGTGCCATCACTTTTGCAGTTAAAGGATATTGCATTCCCAAGTTCACTTAGTGCCCTTCAGTTTGCCCTAAAGCCTGTTGTTACAGCATCTCCACAACAACAACAGCCTCACCATACTCAATCTCAGTCCAACTCAAGACCAGTTTCACCATACTCTAGAAGACCAAGTCCTACACGCACTGCGGGATCTGTGTGTTCAAGGGGTGTTATTGATAGTTTAAAGAAGTCAAATGATAGTTTAACTCAAGAAGTTGGGAAACTACAAGGCCAGGTAAGACCCTTTTTTTTTCTTGTTAGCTAGTCAAATCACCTAATTTGGCCTAAAATCTATTTATTACTTATTTTGTGAACTTAGATTACGAGTTTGAAACAAAAGGTTGCTGCCCAAGGTACAGAATTCCAGAAGCTAAAGGAAACTGCCAGAGATGCTACTTCATTAGCTGCTGATAGATCTTCCAAATGTAATAGGGCAATGCAAGCTGTCAAAACGATCACAGATCAAGTAATTCATTTCTTCATTACTTCATCCACCTTTGTGGAAGACTTTCCACTTTCAAATATTTACCTTTGCTAGTTTTTCATTCCTAGTTCAAAGACCTAAGACACTTTCGTACGAGCAGTTGAGTTTTCATGGTATTTATCACAGGTGCTTCTCAGGATAGATTAGCAGAACTTAATTTTCATTTTTTTCGAAACTAAATGTTTCCCTAAAAAACTGTTGTGTAATGTGTACACTGATACAGTAATTATGATAGCATCTATCCTTCTTACTCTTCTTCTCTATCTATTTGTACTGATAAGAACTCTCCTGCTCTTCTAGTTAAAAGAAATTACAGAGAAGTTACCTCCTGATGTAACCGAGAGCGAATCTTTCAAAGTAATACAAACTCAAGTTGAATCTGTTATGGACATAGTTGCAGTTCAAGAATCTGAAGGCAGTTCTGCTTTGCCATCAGAACCTACATATGAGCAACAGAATAACCAAACAGCAGAAGATCAGGTCGATTCTGGTGCCCAAGGCACCCCACGTACTGTTGATGATACTCCTGAATCCTCTACTTCTCATAGACATAGAGCGAGTCAATCAAACACAGAAGGTGGGCCAGGTACCCCTGATGCTCCAAGACGGGAGGGGCAAAGAGAAGTTATTGAGCAATTTGAACCAGGTGTTTACGTGACGGTCACTCAACTTGCAAGTGGAGCCCAGATTTTCAAGAGGGTTAGATTCAGGTATGTGAAATAGTCTTTAGCTTCTGTTTTTGTTGTCAATATGTTCACTAACATGCTATGATCACTGTTTAAGAGTGCATGTTTTCTGGTTTATAATTGTAAGGAGCCATACGCATGAGCATAAACAACCATATGCCCACCTATTTTATCTTTTATTGAATTCTAAACTACATAGTTGCTGACTGAAACTACTCTTTTATTATTTGCTGCTTGGGAGTATGAGTCTCTTGAATGAATTGGAACTATGGTACCATATTGCAATGCTCAGCATTTATCTCTAAACATGTCAAAATTGATCTGCTCGCTAAGATGGGTTCTTTCTTCATGCACTATCAGTGAAACAATTCCAGTTAGTCTAATAAATGTCAACATTGTAACAGCCGACGGAAGTACTCCGAGCAGCAGGCAGAAGAATGGTGGAGAGAAAACAGAGAGAGGGTGATGAGAAGGTACAGTCCGGCTAATAATACGAACACAGCCGTAGAGGAAGCTGCAGCCCCACCACCAGCCGAGGAAGGTAACGAAGAGCCACCACAATCTTCATAGGACAGTTTTATTAGGTTAAACTTGTATAGAAGGAGAAACTAGCTAGTTTTATAGAATTTTCTCAATCTCAGAGGCCACACATATTCCTCTTTTCCTGTGTAGCTGTTTAAGTGACCTGTTTTCTATCCCTTTCTTGACATAGGAATGAAATATCATTTTTGGTTTCCCACATTATCTTCATCTTCTCTGTGCTTATGCAATGCTACAAGCCCTACAACCTTAGTTTTTCTGGGCCTGATTGTGACATTAATTTGACTACAATCAAGATGCATTATATTACGAAAACGTTGTACTAATACATGATTCATCCATTATTATTGTTGAATCCGACTCTGAAAATGTTATCCGGGTTATTCAAAGTGATGTGAGCGCGACCCACCCCTCGGGAAATATTATCCTTGATTGTCAGATGCTCATACGAAGGCCACGGGAGATCAAGATTGTTCACACCAAGCGCGAAGGAAACAAGTGTGCTGATGCTCTGGCCAATATTGGCCATACTTGCATAGAAAAACGAAATTGGGATGAACACCCTGAGGGGTTGATCTGTCTCTTAGAAGTTGACTCCAAACATTAGCGTTACGATCTTTTTGTTCCAAAAAAGAAAATCATTTAATTATTTTGCGAGGACAAGATTATAATATCATGTTTGCATGGATGACTTAATTAAGAGATCAGCCATTCGTCATATATTCTTATCCAGACTTTAAGAATAATCCATCTAATTAGCCAAACTCTTGAAACCGATCGGCTCAAAGAGGAGATGAGAAAGTTGATCTTAAAGCTTTTGAGAAAGTAAAAAGAAAGATTCCATCAACCTCCATGCATTTTTACTGGATTGCCGACGAGGATGATAAGGATTCAAGACATATATGATCTCCACAAGGATCTTTCACCAAGAATGTTACCCGACTGATCCATTCGAGTGGTAAAGGGACTCATCCATTCTCAGTCAAATATCAGGGACCGGTTTGGTCGGGAAAAAAATGTATGAATGTCGAAAAAAATAAGAAAAGTATGGAAAAGATCGATTTTCGGAACGGGGAGCTAGTTTGATTAATATACGTACATATATATGCTTATACATTTGATTTGGCATAAATTTCTACATATTATTTGCTTAATTTGAGGCATGATCATATAAAGATTGACAATGGAAATCAAACCAATAAATTATGTATACCTTTTCCAAGGCTTACTTTCGGCAGTCGCGTAGTCTGGGGGGTCAAAGTGTGCCGGCCAAAATTGGAATATAAAGGGTCCACTAAAATTATGCTTTATTTGCTAATTTCTTAGATAAAGTATCCGTGATAAACAGATGTCGGTTTCACGACTACTTTTAAAAATATTATCTGGAATGTTATGTTTGTATTGTATATCTGTCCGTCATGGATTTATATCATTTATGGATATATATTATGTCGTTACTTCAATATTTGTATTCGATTGAAACTAGACTGTTGTTTTGTTATACGATGATGATATTACGCAATCTAAAAACACGTTTGCATGCACTAAGGGGAAAGACATCGTAATAACGAAGATTTTTCAGTTTGTTCACTTTTATAAACGTAACAAACTGCAGTTATGAATCATATAATTGTCTAGAAGATAATTAAAGACTAAAATCTCATAGGTATATGACTCTCGGAAATAATCGAAAATAATATAGGTGGTTTTTTGTAATTAATTCAAAGAAAATAGATGGTTTTCTTTCTTTTTATTTATTTATTTTTTTTTTTTTTTTGGGGGGATCACAAGAAAACACTCTGAATC
The DNA here is from genome assembly GCA_037501455.1 of Lantana camara. NCBI lineage: Eukaryota > Viridiplantae > Streptophyta > Magnoliopsida > Lamiales > Verbenaceae > Lantana > Lantana camara. The sequence goes on from CM074865.1 coordinate 9,291,437, forward strand.
TTGAATAAAGATTATAAAAACTCCGTGAATAGTATATTTTTCGTAATTTTTCAATTCAAAGATATTTTTCCAAATTACATTAAACTAGAAATGCAATTATCAAAAAAATATATGCAGAATGAATGAAATTTGAAAGATATCAAAAAAAAAAAAGAGGGTGGCAACACAATGAAAAGCCGGAAAAACTGGGACGCAGATTAATCTTGTCGGAATATGTATAAGATAATGGTACTTACATCTCAATCTAACTAACTAAGATTATGTCGAGGCATCATATGATCTCTATCCTACTTCTAATCCTAATATCTAAATACCACCCACGTTGACCCAGCGATATAACCACGACATAAAAACAACGATACTCAACTTTTTCTTAATATTTCACGTAATAGGTATCTGATTTGACAATAAACAACCCTCCCCGACTGCTAACGCACAATACAATCGAATAATCTAGGAGGGTTAAATGTCCTTTAGCTTAACGTCTATAATGTACAGATACGGATACGGCGATACGGATTTTTTTTTTAAATTTTCCACTTGATGAGTGCCGAATACGATATCCGACACGACACAACATGATAAAATTATATTTTTTTAAGTGTCCGTGCATCGTAGTTCCACGTGCATGCATGTTGATTAACCTGGTGAGCAAATTGCATATAGCTTTGGATTTTGATTGAGGACCACTACACTAAGTTGTTGCATCTTCACGTTCTAAAGCAAATTGTTAGGGACATGATAAAAACATCTTTACGAGGATTAAAAGCAGCCTGTCTTTAACACGATGTCGTATCATCTATATCCTCTTTGCTGTTCCTTACCTACAAAGCAAAGAAACAACGTAGTATTTCTACCTAAGTTGTTCAATGTTACCTTAATGTGCAAGTAGCCAAGACAAGAGGGTGTGGGGGCCTCTTTGTAATTTCTTTTTCTTTCTTTAAGTTATTCTCATACCCTTTAACTTATCCGTGAAAAAAAAGGGGGTAATTTCGTATCCTAACTCCGTCTATGCAAGTAGAGAAACACTGAACCACGAGAAAAAGCACCCTTTACCGGCCACCCCATTGCAAATGCTATATATATATCCTATATATAGAGAAGCTAGCCAAGGCCAAACATTTCATTCATTTTAGCAGTATATATACAGTCAAGATTAAGAAAATGAGTTCGAGCTCAAGCTCAAGCTCGACTTGGACGGAGAAGCAAAACAGGATATTCGAAGAGGCATTGGCGACGTATGATGGAGGCATGCCCGAGTGGTGGCAGAATGTGGCGAGGGCGATTGGCGGGAAAACAGTGGAGGAAGTGAAACGACATTACCAGAAGTTAGTCGAGGATATCAAACACATCGAATCTGGGAAGGTGCCTGTGCCTAATTACAACTCATCTGGCAAGAACAGATACAAGATCAACAACCGATGATCATGAAGACCAAGTGTACGTACGTAATCAAAAATCAAAATTTCTATTTTAATTATAGATATTTTCTCCAAGAAATGATCTGCATATAGGTCCAGTGATGCATTGCTTCCACTCTCAAGTCTCAAGTGGGGTCAAAACCTAAAACTACCAAAAAAAAAATGTAAATAATGCTTTTAATTACCCTTTCATTTTCAATTAGCAAGTGCATGATGGGCATCTTACTAATCGAGAAATGCATGACCAAAGTGTACGAAAAGGTATGCTTTTAATGTAATAAAGGATTTTTGTTATTATTTTTGTCTATTATTATTTTGATATTCATTTTATGTCAAACTAGCTGGCTTGAGATCTCTTGTTTCAATATTATATTTTCTCTCTTGTTTTACTCAATTACACATGTCAAGTGTATTAGAAAGTGTCTGCTAATCTCGTATGTATATAAATAAAAAAAGTAAATCACAATATTGAAATAGGAGATCCAAAACCCTCGTTCTAGATCGGTGGTGGTTGGAGGGAAAATAATTTAAAAGTTATAAGTTGGTTGTCCAATTCTCTTCCCATCCTTAGTCCTGAAAAAATCTGAAAACACGAAAGTGCTTTTTTTTTTAGAGTTTGCAAACACTCTCAATACCCGAGTACAATACATAAGTAACCGGAGGGAGGGTGCCTCGTAATAAAGTCTTATCGACCATTTGGAGAGGTCAAAATAAGTTTTTTAAGCATGATGTTTGCTCCAATATCTCAAAATGGTATACCAGTCTGGGGCAAATGAAGCAAACAATAACATCACATGTATGTCCACAAACATTAGCAAACAAGATTTTGAATCTATAGAACCTCCTTGATTAATCTTGTTGTGAGATCTTTCGGTAGTCCCATCACGCTATCGGTTCCACCAACCTAGCAAAAGCGAAACAAATATGTCCGTTTCAGAATAAAGATATGAAGCGGTAGGCGTTGTAAATGTAAAAATATTTGAAGATGCAAAGGGTTTTGAGATTCCAACCACTTCTTTCACATATGGCAAAACAAGAGGATGTTCGATAATTAGGCCTCCTGCAACGTTTAGCACCTTCCCTTCTTCTATCTGAAATCGGAGAAAACAGCGTATTAGAACTTGTTAATGCATGTACATAAGGAAATGTGAAAATCAAAAAAAGGTTAAAGAATTTCATACCAGCTTATCAATTATCTCTCCCGGTATATCATGGAAATGAATCTGCAAAATTAAAGGAGAACAAATGAAATATAGGAAAATCAGCAAGTCCAACTGAAAATCAACGAACAAATAAAAATTAGGGATAATCACACCGGCATACCTTCAGGTATGGCGTAATTACACAAACTTCACTGATAAATTTCAGAAATTACAAAAACTTCCCTTGATACCCTAAGGATTGGCCTAATGTACGCTATTATAGCCATTAAAATATAATCAAATATTAACCAATAAGTGTCGAGGCAAAATAGGGTATTCATAAAATATTAAAGATGATATCATCAAAATTCATCGATCTACATGAAGTTTTTTTAATTTTTCAAACCTGAGGGGATGTTTGTGTAATTATATCAAACCTCAGGGTAAGCCAGTGTAATTATCCCAAAAGAATAAGATATTAATAGTTGATTTAAGTTAAGTAGAACCTCCACTCGATCCCAATCCCCTTTCCTCAATCCAGTGTTAAGGTTTGTCACAAGAACAGAACTCACGGTTGCAGCATGTCCACCAGAATAACCTACCATATGAAATATCTAAACCATCAGTCGGAGATATTGAATTACTATAACAAGAGGGGTTGACAGAGAAATATGACTGAACCTTTGATGAATTGTCGCGCCTCTTCTATGTTGGATGGCTTTTCCCTTACCACGCCTTCATAGACGACCACCTCCACATCATTTTAATTTAGAGTAAGACATGAGAAAATACGAACTCTTGGAAATAGGAAAAAAAGGCAACAATTATACGGAAATGTAATACTTATTCTGCATAAAGCAATCTCTCATAATGCAGAACCATTTATTTCAGGTTAAAATAAATGTCAAGGATACTTACACCGACATACCCTGAAATTTGACCAAATTATAAAAACTTTTCCCCAAAGTTCTAGAAATAACAAAAACTTCCCCTATTAAATGTGTCCAGAAAAGCGTTTGTAATTTCTCACACTTCAAGGGAAGTTTGTGTAATTAGGACCGCCCCCAGGGTATGTCGATGTAACTAACCCTAAGTAAGTTCCACCTAAAAACTGAAAGTTCCACGCGGTAACAAGTGAATTCCCATTAAAGCTAAATGGAGCATCGCGATTTTTCAAGGGAAGATATTAGATATTGTACAAGAAATTTTTATAGTACTCCAACAAGAACTTCTTATCAAGGGCAACATTAAGCTTATACTTTATACTAAAGAAGATGCAACAAGAAGACGAGCAACTGATGTTTAAATGCTAGGATAATTAATCCAAGGGAAATCATGTTATACTTGGTCACAAGTAATTAGCAGAGTAGGTTGTGCGTCCTCTTTGCCATGAAGCTTTGGTCGGGCATTTTCTACCTAATGAAAAATTATAATTAACAGTGTCTCAATAATTTCGGTACAGCACGTAAAAATCCAAGTGGGAAATGAGAAACATACAGTATCAGCAGCAATCACAAGTGTAGGTTTGGCATCCTCTTCTTGTCTTTCCATATTCCTCAATTTCCCCACTATGGCATCTGCCTGAATCACAGCAGCAATACAAAACAAAACCATTCATTTCAAAGCTGTGATGCACCTACACAGATAGGGTAATACGGGCATGACATGATACGGACCCCACAAGACGGAATTTTTCTTAGACAAGACACCACATGACACTGCAAAATATAGCTTTAACAGTGTTCGTGCATCCTAGTTTGGAAGCAAACTAACAAGTTAATTTCTATCACAGGAAACAGATTAATGAATTACTAATAAAGTTTACTCAATGAGATTGCCTAAGTAGAAATACTCACCTTCGCCTCAGCAAGAGTCATAACCAAATCTTCAGGCTTTTCTCTCCGGATGGCCTTCTCATCGATATCCGCAGACTGTACATCACAAAAAGCAACCAAATTTATAATCTTTTCCCTTTCAAACCCCCAACCCACAAGAAAATTTTAGCCAAAAAAATACAAAATCCGCATTGTTTTACCATAGTCGTGAATTGAAACCCCATGTCGGCCAGAATCTTTTTGCGGGCAACGGAAGATGAACCCAATATAATCTGCAAACCAAGAACCAAACGCGGGTTTACATTTCTCAGTTTAAATTAAGTGGGAGAAAGAACCGAAAGTACCCACCTTGAATTCTTGATGTTGAGTGGACTCCATTTCTACACAGAGCTAGCTTTAGCAGAAGAATCAACACTACTTAATGCCCTCGATTTCTCCTTTTCTGAATGCCCAAATGAATGGAAAGGGAGTTCCAATTTCACCGGAGTCTTGCGAAGTAACACTTCACCTTAGTTTTAGTGGGCAGTCAGTCACTAAATCTTGAATCCTATTCTTCCCAGTCGAAAACCTTATGTCCGGTCCGGTCTTTATTATTTTCAATTTTTAATCACCTTATTTCCGTCCTTTTTTTTTTTTTTTATTTAAAACAAACCGATAATAAAAGGTGGTCATATATAGCAAATCAAGTGCCAATAATAAATACAACTGTATCCAAGTCGATAAAATGTACAAATAAAAGTGTCCACTCATACTAGATATAAATTTAAAAGGATAAAATTAAGATGTGATTTAATTATAAATTCCAATCACCCTCAGAAACAAAAATGAAGAATTACGAATTTAAATTTTATTAATAACTAATTTATTAATACATGAATTACGTCCTCAGTTACTTCTTTGATTTTGAAAAATAAGAAATAATAATAGAAATAAATATCAGAACCAATATCATACAACAAATCAGAGTGGCGCAGCGGAAGCGTGGTGGGCCCATAACCCACAGGTCCCAGGATCGAAACCTGGCTCTGATATTTGGAGAGTAGCTTCCCATCTGATTTATTCCTTTTTTATAATTTTTTTTTAAAATATCATAAACATATATTATCTATATATATTTTTGGATATTTAGACGTATGGGGATGTAGCTCAAATGGTAGAGCGCTCGCTTTGCATGCGAGAGGCACGGGGTTCGATCCCCCGCATCTCCACTTCCATTTTTTTTTTTTTTCCCATTTTTACATGCAACGCCACTATACGGCGCCGTATAAGTTACAATTTTTGGATTTTGGACTGTCATTTTTCTTTAAAGTGATAATAAAAGCAATCATATAATAAAATCTGATTTAAACTTGCACACATTAAGTGGTAAATATAATCATGAACAATCATATCATTCTATATCTTACTTTGAAATAACTCCCATCAATTTAAAATATTTTTATTTTACTCACAATAAAATTATACAACATAATAGGATATAAATATGGCATTAGAATGTTTTAGTATTACATTTTGTGGAAATTATACAACATATTTTAAGTACTATATTTTGTGAAAATCATATGATATTTTACGAAAATGGGAAATTAAGTAAAAATATGATGTTCAATTGGGGATTTATCCCGATTCCCACATTACCTGATCTTAAAATCAAATGATGCTATTCTTTTACACGTTCAGTTTTATCTATAGATTACTGCAAACACTATCTTTAATACAATAATGTTTATACAAAATCTAATTCATATCACTATGTTGTCACAATTTTTGTCCAGAAACATAATTAGACAACTCGTGCATGCCCTCGGAAATATAACCATTAGCCACTCTACGTATAAGGATGTCGTTATGTTTTTTTTTTTTTTTTTTGAGAATTATCAATTAAATAACAAATACAAAATACTTATTATATAATTGAAATTTAATCGAGTTGAGTCTTAATTATTTCAGTAATTCACAATATAACAAGTGTAATATAATTCTTGTTGGGACAAATTCGAGTTTTGGATTTTAATTTTTTCCAAATAATTGATAACCCCCAAACTCTAGAGCTCATTTCAAATCAGTCTTTTTGCACAATTGGTTAAAAGAAAATTCATACAAATCAAACCTCAAAAGCGCCCCCAATACCACAAAAAAAAAAAAAAAGAAAGTTGAATTCCTAATCAAAAAGATTACAATTATTCTGAATCAATTATAAAAATACAAACAAACAAAAAAAAAAAAAGAAAATTAATAGTTCTTAGCTGCTCTTTGTTGGCTTACTTTTTCTCCTAGCTCTGCTTCTGGAATGATGCTGCACCTTCTTCTGCACTTCTTTATCTCCAGAATTTTCCTCTTCTTTTTCAAACTTTGCTGATGAGCCCTCCAACTTTTCCGTTATTTCATCTATCTTTTTCTGCTTCTTATCTCCTTCTACAATCTCTTTACCTGTTTCGTCCTCATTCTTTTGGATATTTATCTTTCTGGGCCTTCCTCTTTTCCTTTTGGCCTGAATCACCCCTGCTGATGGCGACTCTGCTATTGCTAATGATATCTCCTTGCTCTTCTTCACAGACTTCTTCTTACCCATCAAATTCTAAAACATTTCCCCAAAATAAAAAGGAAAATATAATGAAACAAAGCAAAGAATCTCTCTCTCTCTCTCTCTATATATATATATATCAAGAAGCTCCTAACAATGACTAACTGAACGACTTCTGCTTTTTGGGAGTGATATAGCTTTTCTTGCCCAGAAATCTGAAGTGGGAAGAGCTTTTCTTGAAGAACAGAGATGTATATGCCTCTTGGCAGTTTGCTATAGCCACTTTAACCAATCATATCAAAGCTAGATAGCTTTTGGATATATTATGCAGCTTCTGAAACCACCAATCTATATATATCTTTTGGAAAAACAAAAAAGTTCTAATTAATAGAAGCTGCAAAACCCATTAAGCAGAAGCCATTATCTAACTTAGCTTTTCAGATTGAGGGTTTTGGCAAAAGACTTCAATATTTTGTGAGAGAAAGTTGAGGTCAGAAAGAGAGTATGATGATGGAAAATAAGGGGTGGCTATGGCTATTTCTATTTCTACATGATTATTATTTTTTTATTGTTACGGGAGGAAATTAGTTTGGTCATGAAGACTTGTGTGGTTGTAAATTTTTTATTGTTTAATTAATTCACTTTTGATCAAAAGAGTTGTTTTGGAGAATACTTTAATCCAAGAGGATCAAGATTATCTTTTCTTATTTTGGGGAGAAATATGTTTATATAAAATTAATAATAAAGGGACTAAAATTTTAATAAAGTAAAATGAAGTGAATAGGTTAACAACCTCAAAAAAAAAAAGACTGATTATCCGAATGTTACGATTAGTGTGCGTAAAAAATAATATCGTAAATTTTAAACTCAAGACATTTGGTTTATACAATGAAGATTATTAGATGTTTCAAAAATTTTCAAACTCAAAATTTAAAGTCGAGGTGATATCAAATTACTAAACTCCATGGTGATTATGTTTGTCAAATTATTAAATTTTAATATTATATTAATTTAATTTAAATATTCATGTTCGACTGTTCGAATCTTTACAAACAATAATACTATTAATTGATCAAATCCAAATAAATATGAAATAATAATGAATAAGAAAGAAAAAGAAATGCGAAGGATTTAGGCAATATATAATGTCATGTTGACATTCCGAAATGTGTAGTGGGCATAAACCATAAAGCAAAAAGTAGTTCAACTTTGGATTTGGTCAAAGCAAAGCCCACCAAATATTGGTGAAAGATTGGAACAATTCATTAAAATATGGATAATTTTAAGCCGAGTTTGATTCGACTAAGCTATTATAATTAAGGAATAAATATTTTATATTTATCGTGTGATTAGAAAAAATTTAAAGAGAGAAACTAATTAATTTATAAATATAATATACTTATCATTTAATTAATTAAAATTTAATCGAGTCGAGTCGGGAATAAAATTTTAATAAATGTTTTGTTGATTGTGATATGTTCTCTGTAACACAATTCTAATCCCATTTCCCTTTTTCAATTTACAAAGTCATTGCATGAATTCATTAATGCCCCTGCTTTTGCCATGAAAGCTAAGATGACACTAAACATATATTATTATTGGGCTTTTCTATAGATTATAATTTATATTAGGTGTTCGGTGGTCCTTATGCTCACAGCTCACTTACACTCGTGACTTATTTAAATATTTAATATGTACTAACACATATTTTTCTTAGGTTATTAAGATGTTTAATATATTATTAAGTTTTTTAAGGGTTTTTTTCTAAGAGTAAGATTTTAAATCCCCAACCTTTTAGAGAATATGGTAAAGTTTGTCCTTTGAAATTTAGTCATTCACAATTAAAGTTTTTCTCAATAGTCTTTTTCAAGAGTTAGAGGTTCGAATCCCTAACTTTTTATAGAATAGGGTAAAAATTTGTCCCTTATAATATAATCCGTTACCTTTAGACTCTTTTCTTTTTTCTTTTTTCTTTTTTTTTTTTTTTTTCAAGAAGGAGACTCAAAAAATTTAAAATGGAAGAGGGTGATCCTCCTCAAGCAGGACTTTCATATCATTATCGAGATATCCCAAATCGTTAGCTCGTGTCATGAATGATCTCTCTTAGCAAGGAAATCATCACATTTGTTTCCTTCTCGCCTAGTATAAGTCACCTTTGCCTCCCAAGGTTGGGCAAGGAGATTCGTGCAATCCGCAATCAAATTTTTCAAGGGACATACCTCCAACGGGATTTTGCAATGCTTAATGAGAGACACCGTAAATGAAAAATCACGTTCCACTCAAATTTTCTCGAAACGTCTCTCCGTCATTAGCCTAAGTTGTATTGGGTGATTATCCAGGTAATGTATTGGCCAACTAAATCAAAACGAGTATGAAACATGCAACATATCTTTAATTCGGGCCCGGCCCATCAAGCAGCAAGATCAATAGTCTGTTGGGTCTGTTATACAGGCCCAAGTATAATGCTTTAGCCTTTATTGATTCATGTTCTTATTGAGTGCCATGTTAGATGGATATAGACATGGCAATTCCGACACGATAGCATGAATTTTTTTGAATAATTTTACATTAGAAGTGTCAGTGCCATGTTAGATGGATATAGACATGGCAATTTTGATACGATATAGATACGATAGCATGAAAATTTTTGAATAATTTTATATTAGAAGTACCAAATATAGTATCGAATATGAGTGTTTGATACAAAAAAAATAGTAAATTTTTTTAGAAGTGTGAAGGATAGCGATCGATTGCGATAGTGATAGAATTATTAATCTATTATTATCATGTGTATCATCTTCTTGGACGTGGAGTTCTGCAGTGACCACTCATTATTATTATTTCTCAATCAATCAAGAAATATGGAACTATTTACGAAAGATTAAAACCCTACCAGAATTCATCTCCCGAAAAAGAAGAGGTTGAGTCAAACCTATAAACAAATTACACAAGAGAAAAGAGAGATGGTAAATTCATTTAACAAATACTCATCTAGATCTACTGTCATCCTTATAAATCTAGCACGATCTACTCCGCCTCTGACTTTTTCTGGACAGTTTGCGTCACTATTTTTTTCTTTTAAGTTATATTTTTCTTTCGAGTCTTCGTATAGAAGTTTTGTCCCTTCCGTATGGAAGTTTAGTTGGTTTCTTTAGGTTCAGTTATTATTTTTTTTCTATGATTTTCCGAAAAAAAATTTGGCCGACTTATCTGCGGTAGGCCAAGTTAACCTTTCTTCTCAATCCGGAGAAAAAACGGTTGCGAAACTTCACCCGGATCGGATTAAAATTAATCAACTTGGAAGGAACAATCTTCAACTTCAATGAGTCGAATCCTATTATTAGGTTTCGTTTTTCTTTTACTAGACGTGATGCTAATAATTTGTTGGAATTGCGACTTCGATCAACGTTAATTTTTCTGTTATTTCTCCTTATATTTTTTTTATTATTCTTGTTAATCTGCAATAATATTCCTCTTTGAGGGACTTGGCTTTTTTTTTTAAGAAAAAAATCAAATACTCTTCATTAACAGTATCATTTTTCCATAATTGTTAATCTTAATTTTGCACCAAATTCATTTGATTAACCAGAAACATATGATTTTAAAATTATTCAAACGGTTGTTCTATAACACAAGATGTATAGATCCAAACCATGTTGTACAAATATGGATATGATGATATAAACACGATACGATACGAATATGACGATACAAATTTTTTTTAATGAATTTTTCACATAAAAAATATCGGACACAATATTCGATACAACACAATATAACAAAATAATATTTTTAAAAATGTGGGTGGATACAAATACAATATAAGCACAATAGGTAAAAATGCAAATTTGGTCTTGTAAGTTGGCAATTTTTGTAATTTAGTCTCGTTCGTTTCAAAATTTGCAATTAAATTATATAAATTTGTAATTTTGGCAATTTTGGTCCTATTCATTTTGAAAGTTGACCTATTAGTTGCTGGAATTGGCCACTATGGCTCATTTCTTTGCTAACTTGGCAGAATGAATGATAAATATATCTGACTTGTATAAAAAAATTATTATACATGTGACGTATTTAATAAAAAAAAACATAATTATATTTCAACGAAAATCTCTCTTCAGTAGAAAAGAATAGTCAAACCAACCTAGCTAGTTGGTCAATCTCAGAGATCTTATCGGCCAGCAAACCAAAGACGGACTACTATAGTCTCACGAAAATCTCTGCATACTTGTTCCAGTACAGGACAAGTGAGATCTTTCGATTTACTTGCGTGGGGGCAGTTCAAACAAAGAAGAGTATGTCTCGATCTTCTCAAATTTTCTCGAAACGTCTCTCCACCATTAGACTAATTCTATTGGGTGATTGTCCAGATATCTAATGCATCGGCCAACTAAAGAGCCAACTAAATCAAAACGAGTGTGGAACATGCAACATTTCTTTAATTCGGGCCCGGCCCATTAAACAGCAGGATCAATTATCTGTTGGGTCTGTTATACAGGCCCAAGTATAATGCTTTAGCCTTTATTTATTCATGTTCTTGTTGAGTGCTATGCTGCTATCTTATATGGATGTGATACGGACACGATATAGATACGACGGCATAAATTTTTTTTGTGTACTTTTTATATGAGAAGTATCGAACATAATATCGAATATGAGTATTAGACATGAAAAAATAGTGTTTTTAAAAGTGTGGACGATAGAGATAGAGTGCGACAGTGATAGAAACATTCATCTATTATTATCATGTGTATCATCTTCTTGGACGTGGAGTTCTGCAGTGACCATTCATTATTATTATTATTATTTCTCAATCAATCAACAAGTATTCAACTCTTTAGGAAAGAGACGAGGACTCAGATAGGTTAAAACTTCGAATGCAAGATTTAATATTTTAGGCAAACAAAAAGGTTTCCTACTTTTCTTTAAGTACATCGAAAGGGATATATAGGTTTATAAACACCGTTAATCTTCCCAACAATACCCTATTTTATTCGGTGTTATTAAGTGACAGGGTTATTACTCCCGAGGGACATGGTTCTTCAATGCACCGACATTTTTAAAAATATTATTTTATCGTATCATATCGTATCGGACACACACTGTGTCCGACACTTCTCAAGTGAAAATTTCACAAAAAAATTCTTATCATCGTATAAGTGTCGTATCGTGTATAATCAAATAGTGAAATGACCTCAAAAGACATGCAACTATATTTATATATACATAGATAAGCAGATAGTGAATTCGAAAGCTCGTGTAAGGACCCATTAACGGACCTAATGTCCCGAAAAATATAAACTAACGTAATTGTCAGAATAAGAAAAGTTAGAAATTAAATAATATCTGAGAAAGGATATGTAATGTGCTCAGGAATCGAAAGATTAAAACTCTAATAAAATTCATCTCTTGTAAAAGAAAAGGTTGAGTCGAGCATATAAACAAATTACACGAGAGATCAAAAAGAGAGACACTAAATTCATTTAACAAGCACTCTTCATTAACGGTGTCATTTTTGCATAATCGTTCATCTTAATTTTGCCCCAAATTCATTTGATTAACCAGAAACATATGATTTCAAAATTATTCAAACCGTTGTCCTATAACATAAAGATAGATCCAAATTATATTGTACGTATATGAATATGACGATACGGATACGATACAATACAGATTTAATGACATTACTTTTTTTTATAAATTCTTAACATGAGAAATTTCTGTTTTTTATAAATTTTTCACTATCGAATACTATATTCAATATGATAAAATAATATTTTTAAAAATATCGATACCGTAAACAATATGAATAAAAACCGTGGATCATGGCTATACCTGGTTCTCCTGTCTATGGTCTTGTTATTATTATTATTTTTCTTGTTTTTGTAACCCTTTTTTATTAATAATCTTGAATTTGTGCGGAGAACAATTTTTTCTTTAATGGTGATAAAAATCACCGACCTTGCAAAAAAATAGAAATCCTTTCGGATAAGGTCATTACCATTCTCCCCAACTCCAGTCTCCCACGTGGCAATGTCTTTTATTTCTTTCCTAATTAATATAAATATTTTTTGTTTTAATTATTCTTTTATTTGTCTCGATTAATCTACGTGACACGTGATTTCGTGTTTATGTAAAAATCTTGTCATCTTTCCCAACCATTTATTCAATTAAATTCACTATATTTTTTTTATTTATATTGTACAAAAGTATTACAAACATAATTACAATAAATATTTCAGTGATTCTGACATAAAAGTTGCTACTAGACGTATTTATTAAAACGATATTGTTTTAGGGCGCAGTACTTAAAATGCTAAAAAAAATAATTCAATGAAGAGAAAAACAATTTTAAAAAATAGTACATTAAATAGATTTTTTTTTTTTTTTAACATACGCCCAAGTTGGGAATCAAACCCAAGACATTACTCCCTGATATCATTTCTGTTTGTATTGTATAAGTTTGACGTCAAAAAAAAAAAAAAAAAAACCAACTTAAACCAACCGTGTTGGCACGTTAAAAAAAAATTGATAGAATTAAATTATATTATAACAGAAATTATATAAATATATAATTGTAAAAGCAAAATAGTTAATTACAATAGCTATCTACAATATTTCCTTTTTTTTTTTTTTTAATATCAGTGTAACGAGAGAAGAGTGTTTTATATTTGTTGTTTGTCTTTCTAAATCAAACAACGAGTGCAATATATTTTTAATTATAATTGATTAAGTTCAATCGAATTAAATTTGGGCTAATTTTTTTATATTTTGTTTGAAATCTAATAACTATTACTTATTTTAGGTAGTTATTATATTTTAGATAGTAAAATACAACATTTGTACATAATTGTAACACTTTAGTGAAATTATAAAAAAATAAAAATAAAATTATCAATGAGATAATTTTAAGTTGCTACAGCTGCATGTGGTCAACCTTAGACACTACTTTGGCAAGTCCTCTTTGCTTGTTTATGTGGCTAAAGTGACTATTATTGTATAAATTATAATAATTAATTAATTAATTAATAAACAATTCAAAGATATTTATATTAAGCTTCTAGTATAAAATCTTGGAGATCGTTTCAACTCTGGATTTTGCTCCTCAGTACAGAAACTAAAGCAGCTAAGTATTCTCTTTCTCGGTTGATTGAAAACTCCAAACGAATTAACAGCGTCGCTGTATTTGATTTTGGGCCACAAATTTGAGTCGGAGGATAGGAAAAGCTCCAATCTTGGACAAGGAAAAGCGATTTGAGAGATCAGAAGCTGTTCCGGATTCGCTTTCGTTATAGTTTCTGATTTATCAGACAAAACAGCGGCTTTCTGATTGCCCGCAAAAGAATTTATCTGGAAAACGAGTACGAGGCTGTGGTTGCAAGGATTTTTTGGTGAGTTCATCATCGAAATTCAAAGAAAAATTCTAGCTTTTGTCTGACTACTGCAACCCTTTTGAATTTTGCCTTGTTTTTCTCGGTTCTTGGATAGACATTTGAGAAGTTGGTTCACTGCATATTCTCTCTCTCTCTGTTGTGATTCAGTGTATTCTTCTGCCAAAAGATTAAATGAATTGAATGTAGATGTAAGCCCGCGTTTATGGGTACTTGGTATCTTTATATTTAATAATCTGGAACGTTTAGTTTAATTTAATTTATTTTCTCGTATTTTTCTTTTCTTGCCGTGAAGGGTATAATATGATTCGAGCAGAATCTCGGACAAAAAATATTTCGCTCTGGTATGAATTATTGCGCATTCTGTGTGGTATTCAACTTTCAGCTAATATTTCTCCGCAATAGTTGGGCTGCCGCTCATTTCTTGTTACAGTTTTAAGCTTTGACAAAGATTAGTACAATATCGATTTACTTTCTTAACCCTCTTTGTTGATTTGGCAAATGGCCTGTTAGCTATGTTTCTAATCCTTGCTAATTTCCTGCATCATGTTCTTGATTAACTCAACACTGTCTCTTTTCCAATCAATTCTCTTACCTGGTTTCCATAAAAATTGCATATAGTGTTGTATTCCAAACAGGGTGTTCCTCTACTACATGAAGGAAGGATTATCTTGATCCAATAAACCTTCTGAAAAATGGAGAATCATTCATACGAGCCGCATAGCAATGGACACACACCGCACACTGTGAGAAGTCCGAGGTTTTCGTTGTCTTGGTTCGATGTAAGAGTGTTTTATGTCAGAATCAGCCATTTCACGGTTGATGATTCCACCCCAGAATATCTCACCCTCAACCACATCCCTTTAAGCCCAGATACTGTTCTTGAAGTAAACGGAGTGAGATGTTCGACCAATTCAGAAGGGATTTCTTGCATCCTAAGAAGGGACCGTATGGATAAGAAATCTGAGGAAGCTACATTTGTCAGCACGGACAGCGTAAGGTTAACCGGCAGTGTGAAGTTCGAGGTGTTTGATAAAGATGATCTTGTGATCTCCGGGGTTTTGGAGATGTCGCACAGTAATGGTTTTATTGGAGAATTGAATAATAATCATCATAGTAATGTGGGGAAGAAATGGAGTTTGAGTTGTGAATCAATAATAAGTAGTGGTATGGGATTCTTGAAGGGAAAACAAATTATGGGCTCGGAATCTTTTTTGCCTACAATTGAAGTTTATGTGGCTGGTTGCTTTTTGGGCACTCCGATTATGTTGACCAAGACTTTGCAAATTAATCCAAGGAAGAAGCATAGAAAAGGCGTCCTGGATTCTATTCCCGAGTATGATGCTCATGAATCACCCGAAGACGTTGCTTTAAGAAATGATTTGCAGGTAATTAAAGTTTAGAATTTCTTAACATGTTCTTTTTCTATGCATAGTATCACTAAAACTCTGATCAAGTGCTGGGATAATTACACTAACACACCCTGAGGTTTAACTTAATTACACATAATTACAAAAACTGCCCTTGAGGTTTGCAAAATCTTCTGCTGGCATACCCTAAGGTTTGGCGTAATGCATGCTATAATAGTCATATAAAACTGACCATTAACTGTTCGTCAAACTTAGAAATGTTATCATCAAAATTCGTTGGCCCAGATGTAATGTAAATTACTTGACAAGGGAAGTTTTTGTAACTTTTCAAACCCAAGGGGGAGTTTGTGTAATTAGGCCAAACTCAGGATAGGATATGTCGGTGTAATTATCCCTATAATTTTGGGTGCTATCGTAGTTTAAGTGATAAAGTTTAGACTGAATAATGTTGTCAACAGATTAGAGATAAACTTATATTCTTCAATTGTTGCCATTTTCAGAAAACTTATTTCATAATAAATATTGCTCCATCAGTGTTAATTGTCCAAACTATTTCGAGTTTGCTACTCGCTTGGAACATATCACGAGCATGATTGCTCTTATCCATTGATTAGGCTCTTGTTTGCTTCCCCCCAAGAAACATGTCTGTTAGCAAAGAAAAAAGGTTCATTTCATGATTGAACAAAATCTTATCCTCCCACATGTTATGGGGCATGGGCAGGCACATATATTAAAAGATAGATAATATTGTCTTCCTTGTAGTTTTCTCTGATGTTATCCATATCCTTCTGCATGGGTCCCATTTTGATAGAAACTAGGTAGGTAGTCTGAGAGAGATAATTCTTAAAAATTATTATTATTTCTCTTTTGTTGGAGGTGGGGTTTGGGGTACTTCATTTGCAACTTTTGGAGGCCTTCGATTCTTGAATATGTCTAAGAAGATGCTTTAACTTAGTATACTACCATTCTCATTTGCATTGCTCGGTATAGTACAGTAACATGTTTAGAGACATCGCAATCTTGAAATTTAGATTGCTTTGTTTTAATGCAACGTGGAAAAATAGACACGGCAATGTGAATGGCACTCTTCTGATGATTAAATATAGATATGGTGATCACTTCTGTTGTGCATTTTATTACATCTTTGTCTGTTTTATTTGAAAGGGTGTATGCAGTGCAGTAGCCACTAGGGCATTGCAGGAGCGTCCGAGCGTGGGTGTACCTAGTGCACCAGTGGTTTAGGGTATGGAGGCGGGTAGGTTAACGTGTTCTCCAAAACAGAAATAAGTTATTTTTGAATCAAACTTGCAAGAGATTTATTTAGGACATCATACATGATTAAGAACAAAAATAATATTTTACGTCTACATCCCCTTGCAGATTGTATTATTACAATTAGTACCCCCTAGATCATTGGGAGTTTGTAAGCATTACACTTTAGTACGAAGTTATTTGTAATTTTCCAATCTCTCAGGGGCATCGATGTAAATACCTTAAGATTAAACACACTTTGTAAAGAAGTTATTACTCTTATGATGGTCATTTTCTCGAAATTTTGTGATATATATTGCTTCCTTTTTTGGCCGTTTTTTCAGGTTGCGGAATACAAAACTTATAGACCAGAAAACGAGGAAGACTATGACAGCGTGTATTGGAGAGGGACAGAATATATGGAAGGTGAAGATGGGGAGCTTTCTTGGTTCAATGCCGGTGTAAGAGTTGGTGTTGGGATCGGCCTCGGCATTTGTGTCGGGCTTGGAATTGGCGTCGGTTTGTTGGTTCGGACTTACCAAAGCACCACCAGGACCTTTAAAAGACGGCTGATTTAATTTTGATCATTTCGGGCTTATCCCACGTTAGATACAGCTTCTATTTGGATACGAGTTTGAAGAGTTGTAAGTTACCCGGTGTGAGATTTCCATTCTGTCTAAATTAATTGCTTGATTTCTGGGGAAAATGAGAGAAAACAGGAAGCAAGAATTTGGTGTTTTGAGTTTTGATTTGTGTGTGAGAGTTTTTCTTATGAAAAGGAGTGTGGAGTGATAGAAATGTAGTTGGGAGTCTTGGGCCTATGCAGAATATGTGAATTGTGACAGTATCACTCTGTAAATAACACATTTTTCATCTTGATCAAGGTGAAGTGAAGATTGGTATGCTTTGTGTTTGTGGTACTTAAGGTTGTCATCTTCATCCTATATACATAAAATACTCAAAGATTGAAAATACTCAAGACAACCACCATTAGACTACTTCAATAATAAGAACCAAAGAAAGACTACCTCAATAAACCTCAATAAAAAGGAAAGATTTAGGACAACTGTCATAGATTCAAGAAAGAAACATGAGTATTATAAGTTAAAACCTCCAGCATTTTCTGAAAATACAAGATCCATACATTCCATAAGTACAATTTGGTTAATTTAGTCTAGTAGAGTCTCCAGACAAATTTGGAAAATTAAGCTATAAGCACAATTTTTAAATTTCTGACACAGTTATTTCACCAAATTAGTGAACAGACATCTCAGCCGACCGGTGCAGCAAGACACTCGGGCTCGGGAGCCACCTCGGCTCCTGCAAAAGCATTAGAATGGTGCTTATCGAAACCCCATAACTTAGCAGACTTCACATCATCTTGTGCCATTTGCCTCGAAAACTCCTCATGATCATACTGCAGTGTGGCTTTGCCACCAAACTCAGTCGGGAGATTGTCCACGTCAAAATAGGATCGCATGAGCTCAACACTCTCCTTGTTCTTTGGGTACACGAATTTCACCTTTTGGAACGTTTTTGGGTCCAAAAAGTATTTCACAACCTGCAATAAGTAAGAAGCATGCGGACATGTTCAAAAGGTGGTAGCTATTACTTATTTGGAACAATTCATAGGAATACAAAAGTACAAGCACGGCATCGTTCTTGTTTGAATAAAATGCCATGGAAGTTCCATAACAGAGCCATTTAAGGGGTGTTCGGCTCAGTGTGTTTCTATAAGAGCTTATAAACCCCTATAGCCTATAAACGAGGTTAGCAATAGAGAAGCTAAGGCTTCGTAAAAGTTATAGTTGGAGCAGTACGAGTAGGGAAAGAAAATGGACTGTACATAAAGAAGAGGTTTCGAGTGTTTGGATTACTATAACCAAATTAAGCCTTATTTAACACAACACATGGAAGCTAGAAGCCACAAGTTGAAGTTCATCTTTCCAAACATGTCCAAAGTACTGATAAACGAAAAGCAAAAAGTTGTACTTTTTCTCAAATAAATAGTTTCAGAACACTTTTCAAGATTTATTAGCTCCTAGATTTTATAGCTTAACCAATAATAGATTACCATAAGCTAATAAAATCAACCACGCACACTCCTTATCAACTAACACAAACACAATTATGTACAAAGTATGCATAAAACAATGGCAGCGTTGAAATAAATAAAAACAAACCTTCCAAAATGCTTCAAATATGCGTGGAGGGCAGTAGAGAAAGGCAATGGCTAATCTCTCAGGGTAATGATTTTGTAGTATATTTATGGTGTCTCGTGCAGATTTGATTGGAACATTATTGGTCAAAGACCATCCTGTGAAATCTATCAACCACGCCATTTGCTCCTGTCCTTCCGGAAGATTAAGTATGGCATTCTCAATCAGATACACCAGATGCTTAATCTGGTTATCCATTGATGTTGTATTCTGAAAATGTAAATAATAAAAATATTAAAAACACAACCCTTTGAACATTTAGAGATGAGACAAACATAAAAAGAAGTTTATATATATTATATTAAGAATTTTTTTTCACATATACCTGCTTCCCTGGTCTCAGTATAAGAACAGTACGACCATGACGATCGTGAAAGTTTGCTCTGAATACTTTGCCTGTCTCGCCTTCAATTGCAACTTCGCTCTAGAAAAAGATTGTTTTCAGTATGGTTAATTTAATTTGATAATTAGAAGAAAATAAATTAAAATAAATTGGCCTGTCTTACCCAACGGATTTCTTCAGGCTTAAAAGATGACCTCCATCTCAATGTCTCTTCCAACATCTTCTTTGATTTATCCACACTCCAGTTTCGAGCTTCAAGATATCTCTTCAAACATGCATCGGTGCAATACTGCTGACTGCGACCAGATAATGGCCCCAAAGAAGCTCTAAGCTCGTTCTTCTGCAAAACAAGAAAGGGAATAATAATAACAATAACAATAACTCAATGCAATCATTTTCAAGCATTAACTATAGTAAAATGCAAAATTTTGATATGAGATTGAGTCCAAGATTGTAACTTTCATAATCTTGCTCATGTAAGAAGCTTAGTGGCAATTATAATTCTCAAGAAATATAAAAAAGATGAATATATATTACCTTGAGCTCCTGCTGCTGCTCCACATTCTCATCCTCGTGGGATGAATGGTTTCTCCGGAGGAGAAACATGATACTGTCTCGTGATCACTACAAAAATTGCACAAAGATATTAACTTTCTGTTCTTCAGCATAAGAAACGACGAACCTTTAAGAAGAATTAAAAATTAAGAAGCTAATTTATCATACTTGCACAGGAGTTCGATCTCATTAGCAACCAAAATCTTGAGCAAAATGATGTGCTTCCCACCATAATTCCACACACAGAGACACAAGCAGAAGAAAATGAAAAATAGAATTGGAAACACAATCAAGCCAAAAGTACTTGATCATAAATCAACTCCTGTTTACATAACAGCCACACAAACAACACAGAAATACACACACACCAATAAGTCTCAATTCAGTGTAATCTACAAGCTTCTTCATGATGTTGTACTGCTAAATTCTCAGAATTAGAACTCCCAATTTCTCTTACCTAAGTTCATACCAAAATCCAAATTCCCTGATCCAAAAGAACCCCCACCCCTCAAAGATCAGAACTTTGACTTTCACACAATCCACACAAATTCAAGCATCGCTCTCCATAAACTCAGTCAAATTTCAATCACATCAACCACCCTAAAAATAAAAAAAATAAAAAAAAAACAGATTAACAAATCAAGATCCAAAAACCCAGAAACCCAACCTAAACAGATCCAACAACCAAATCAGCCGCAAATGTAAAACCGGACGAAACACACAAGTCAAACAAAAATTCCAAGAATCAGGCACGGCAACAAACAAGAACCAATATAGAAGAAAAACAAGAAAACGCATAAAATAATCACCTTTCTTCCCTCGCCCACGTACGGAGAAAAGAAGATCAGAGTCTCAAAAGGGCAAATTTCATGCAAACTTTTCAACAAACCAGTTCCTCTCTCTCTCTCTCTCTCTCACTCACACAGCACACGCACTGAGTGTGAATCAGCTATCACTAGTCTGAGAACTCTGAACTCATATTATATAAAAATAATAATAAATAAATAAATATATATATATATATATATATATATATGGATTTTTATAATAAATTTGGGTGTAATAATTACTGTAATCTGGTTTCTTTCGTTTTAATGAAAGGTGTACGAAGGTCGTGTAGTGTTATGAGCTGGGTGTTTTTACCGTGACGATGGTGTTACGTTGAATAGCTCACGGTTATATCCTGGCCGTTGATCCTGATATTTCTAAGAAAGTACTGCCACGTGGGGGTAGATCTGCTCTTCTTAGGGTAAAAGCTGCTTTCGGTGTAGGAGGACCTTGTAACGCTTCATCCCTGAGATGTACACGTGGCGAGTTCTCCAAACAAATGGGGCCCGTTTGTTTGTTGAACTGAACCAATGATGCGTTTTAATTATATCCACAATTTGTTTTTATTTCTGTTTTCTTTCTTTTATTTAATCCTCAATTTTCAAAAAATTCGTTCGAACCTAAAAAAATCATAATAATGTAGGTATTGTGTTTATTATTTAATTTGTTTTTTTTTTTTTTTAGTTTTATGTATCACATGATAAATGTAAAAAAAGTGTAAAACTCGTCACCCAATTTAATCGAATTAGATTCAAATCAAAATAAAAAATAACTCAATTTCTACTGATATTGGTCCAACCAATTAGTCGACGGGAAAATTATATTACTATCTCTTGATATTTGATCTAAGTTGATCAAGCAATTTTTTCTAAAAAATTTAAAATTTTGTAACGTTTTCTCCTAGCATATAATTTCATTTCAAATTTCATTAGGTAAGTATCGAGGATCAATAGGTAAATTTTACAAAAGATTAACTAATAGAGTTTAGTAAAATTAATTATAATATTATCAAAATTCATGTATACACACGTAATTTAAATTTTGTGAACAAGCAAGTTCTCATAATTTCTCTTAAATTAGGTCAAACTTCATACATGAAATGTATTTATAATATGAGATGGGCCTTCGTTTTTTTTTTTTTTTTTAAAGTAAGAGAATGTATTCTCTCTCAATCAAACAATTCATTTTTTCTAATTTCGGGTCAAATCTTGTGTTTTACTTCTTTTCATATTCTATTAATTGAATAAAAAAGAAATGTGTATTGGTGGAATAATTTTATCACTTATATCTATAGTTAAAATAACGTGTGAACCAACAGAGATTGATTCAAATGGCTAATGAGTTCAATTTTATTATTAATATTTCGAATTTCAATTCCATTCGGATATACGTATATTTTTTATAAAAAACGCGTTCATTGGGGGAAAAAAGAAAAAGAGAATATATGCAAAATTTCTAATCAACAAAGCCATGAAAAACTTGTAGTCAATACCGACCTAAAAGGTAGTCACCTTTTTCTAGAAGGCGTCTATATAAAGTCATACATTTTGCGATCAAAATTAATAATGTTAGTAACAAAGTCCATATAATTCAATTTACAAGTGTGCCCCCACCATCTATATGATGACTTTTTCATGCCGTTTGGTCTAGAATTGGATTGAATTTTTTGGATTATAACAAAAATTCAAACATAATTGAGTGTTTCTTCTTGGAAAGCTTCAATTATTTTCTCACCTCAAAGAGGTTGTCTTTTTCGATCTTTAGATTAATTTACCTATTATTCCAAATTACCTATCACCTATTAAAGGGCCAATCTCAAATAACTCCCCATGGGATTAGAAATATTTTCAATCACCTCTCCAAAATACGAATCATAAATTTATACTACATAATAGGATACAAATATTGCATTATAACGTTTTTGTACTACATTATATGAAATTTGTACGGGAAAGTTATTGAAGGGGAAATTTACTGAAATTAAAAATTACAAAGGAACGATGAAAAAAATAACGCAGATTCAAGACCGTAATTCTATTTTCAAAATTAAATCTAATACTGATAAAGACCGAACCACCAAGGAGAAGTAGCCAAAAAGGGGTAGTAGTGGGGGTGGGTAAAGTAGGTCCCCATTATAACACTTCCAAGAAAGAAATGCTAACACGTACACAAGTGGTGGTCATGACTCAGTGACTCAATTCATCATCCACCTCCAAAAGCTTGGGCACCACAATATATACTCAAATTGAGGTTTCTTGAAAATATCGGTGTTGGGGTCGTAAAAGAGCAATACACAACAAAGTATTCTAATTGAATATTTATTTCTGGTCGAATTTGATGCCTTTTCAAGAAACATGGGAAAGCTGCCTCTACTTGAGTAGTTTTACTAACTTCTCGAATATTGGAACCTTTTATTCTTTTCGTAATTCATCCGTCTCTCAAGCATTTTGGAGATAACAACATTCTTTGCGTGGATTTATCATTACGTTAATAAACAGAAATACAAGAAGAAGATTACACGGGTTAAATTAATCATATCCGATAACAATCTAGAAATAATACCGAAACGGCGAAACCCCTATTTTTCCTGGGAAGCCCTTGGGTCTTGTCCTTCCCCTTGAATTTGAAACCTATAAACAAAAACAATATAGTGAATTCAGTTCAACAATTTTTTTTTTTTTAATAACACACACCCCCCAAGTGGTCAAGGGGATTCGAACCCGAAACCTTACCTTCGAGAAAGAATCCTCAGACCACTTGACCAACCCCTGATGACGAATTCAGTTCATCATTTCATAACGATAAAATTCGCAAAATAGGGTTTAGAACAATTTTCCTTTGGTCAACATAAATAAGAACCAATATTATTAAAAGGGAATCCGGGTGGAGTCGAACCACCATCCTCTCAATGCGTGTTATTGCAATTGAGCGCTCTCCCAATTTTGAGCTTACAGATCCATCCACCCAATATAATTTCTTTAATTTTATTATTCAAATTCACCGTTATAATCATCATTTCAGCAGGCCGGGCATCATCTCCTTTTTCTTCTATTCTTTTCCATGATAATTTCCTAAACAACTCAAGTTTCCTATAAAATATATAGCGCTGGCAAATTAAATGCCCAACTGAGCACTTAAATAAAAAATTAATTGCAACCGACTTTCCCACCTGCCCGCAAGTGCCTAACTTAGTTTGGTAGGCACCAATAATAACTAACTAGTAATTTAATGCTTGTTTAAGAAAATATTAATTTTAAAATAAAATTTATAATTATTTTTAATATCATTGCTACATTATAGTAAATAAATTCCATAATATCATATTAACCAAGACAATAATAAAATAAAATTTTAAAAATACAAAGGAAAAAAATAATAAAAATATAAATAAAATTTATTAAAGAAAAAAGAATGAAATTTTATTTGAATAGTACCATAAATTGAAAAAATTCCCTTTTTAACTCTCCACTTTCAAAAAAATTCCTGTTTGCTCTCCCCAGATGACGGGCCAAATTCCCTTCAACTCCCCATTATTGTATAAAAACTCAAAAATCGCTTAACCAAATCCCCAAATCAACCAAATGATATATTTGGACAAACACATCATTTGGGAATTTAATTACATGATTCGAGGATTTGGGAAAATTTGATTTTCACCTCGAGAGTTCAGAAAAACATTTTTGAAATTGATGAACGAATTTGAGTTTCCATTGGGAATTTTCTAGAATTCTTTGAAAAAAACATTAAAATGAAAAGAGACAAAAAAAGAGAACTAAAGATGATACGTTATAAAGGTAAAATAAATTAAAAAAAATTTTAAGAGATTTTGTGGTTGTGGGTTATTGTGGGGTAGAAAAAAAATAAATAAAAATTCAAGAGCTCCAGAATAAAAAATACAAAAAAATCATTTTCTATCTAAATCTCACACTTGATATAATTGTAGAGAGAATTCTCAACACTCCACATGTGTAAGTTAAAAAAATTTCATTATTAAAGAACAAAAAAAATAAATAGAAAATACAAGTCCAAATAAAAATAATTTAATTTTTGTCAAAATTAAGTAGACTAAAAAATTTATTAAAAAAGAACATATTTAAAATTGATTAAAACTTTTTACTGAATGAATTATTTTAAATCAAATGAAATAAATTGAAACAAAATCAAAGAGAAAAAATACACGTTCTCGAAATTTCTTAGGATTGCAAAGTTTGGTGAGATTTTTCTAAATCAAATAAATTAAAATAAAAAATTAAAAATGAGCACCCAAAACACCAAAAAATTCTCTCCCCCTGCTTTACTATAATAGTATACATAATAACAATAATAATAGTTACTCCCAACCAAAAATAAAAATAGTAATAGTTACAAAACAGACGGGGTCATAAACTCATAATTACCAAGAGAGAACAAATTAACGAAAATATAACTGTAAATCACACAAAACCTGGCTACCAACTGTCCGGTACTGATACCTCTCTCACATCCATCACTTGAGCAATTTCCAACAGATTACGACTCAAATACAGCAACAAGCTAGCAATCAATCCCATCAAAAGATGGATTGAACTCACCCATAAGCGTCCCAAGGAGCACAGTCATGTAACAATAGGTTCCAAAACCAATCAAACTACCAACAATATCCACATTTACCATGACAAACAAAGTCGTCAGTCACTAAAATCGCATGCTATGGGCACAAACTTCAAACCATTTCTTGAAATAAGACTTCCAAAGACGGGATAAAACAGCAAGCAAGAGAAGGACTGCTTCAAAAACACGACTAAAACTTCTCAAAGCTTACTTGAAAAACAAAACATGGAGAACTCGGAGAAGAGTTCAAGAACACCTGAAAACCAATAAACTGCATAATAATTTCTTGGGACACTTCGAACTTTTCCAGTTCGCAGGAAAAGGCCAATTAAGATCTCAAAGCACATAGTAAACCAATCGCAGAGAAGACACCAAAGGAAAGCAACTATTCCAGCAGCAAATCAGCAATTACAAAGCAAACACAGCAACACCAGCAGTACAGCTTCCAAACAAGTTCTTCACCATAGCCACATAAATAGAAGTAGCAATCCTGGTGTACATCAGCTTTGAGAGCCCACAGCTTAGCTTAGCTTAGCTTAGCAATCTTCATCTCACAAAGTAGCACATTCCAGATCCAGCACTCATTAATATGTCTGAATCACTGAACTATTACAAACATCTCTTTCAACTATCATATTACATAGGGGGCCCTCCAACAATGATACAGTAGCCCCATCAGAAATTCTTGGACAACAAATTTTGTAGTACAAAAATATCAAAATTAATCGAAAATAGGAAATAACCTTATGTCAAAAAATAGTAAGGAAATGGAAAACGCGTTGCAAATAATCTACTTGTGCCTTAGCCAGTTAGTTTGAATTTATATTAGTAGCGTTTTTTATCAGCCAAACTATATGTTGTCAAAACGTAAACTTGGATGAATTGAGAGCTATGGGAGTCGAAAAACTGGGGATCCTTCAGATTTTTGCAAAGATTTCATAGCAAGAATGAGACTGCGCTTAATATCTGCTTGTGTGATGATTGCAGGTGATAATTTGTTAGATTATTTAAAAACATCTAACAACAGAAACTAAAAAACTAAATGCATGCTAGGAATAAATTCTAAAGAGTGAGATTTTAATAGAACTATTACTTAATAATTGAGATATATTGATTAGCTACCATTAATCCTAAACAAAGATAATGAGATTTTAACAGAACTATATTTAGTAATAGACAGATTAATTAGCTAGCATGATTCGCCAATCTAATTTAATAAACTGCAAGGGATTATTTTGTACCTCTGATTTGTTGGGATGGATGCCTCAGACGACGAATTTCCTCGTATTTGGTTGACCATAACTTCTGTACAATAAAGTGTGCATGGTTGCACTTGTATGGATTGTACTGTTCATGTGAACCAACATAACAAGAAGCACAACACAATCCATACAAGAACAGTCCATTTGTCGTGATGGGGTGGTGTGGAGATGCAATGCTGAAAATGGATCAAGAAAAGGCAAAGTAGAGGACACGAGCAAAACAGAGACGACACCACACGCGGAGGGGAGAGCCGGGCAAATCCCCGTACCTTTCCCCTCAAAAACAAAAAGTAATATTTTTATTGAGTGTGACCTGCCATGCGAGCGCACCCATCATGGCAAAGGTCGGTTAGACAATCACATTCACCTCACCTTCACAACAGCTCTCTATTCTTTACACACTCTTTTCTTACATCGATCTTCACTCGCCAATTTTTCAATACCATACCGACAAGTAATAAATTATGCAATAACATTGATATAATCATAATCACTTCCCTGAGAATTATTCAAGTCCTCAGAACCTTGAATACACCGCAGTGATAATCACTCTAGCTGCTCCAGATGTTTAAACCAAAGAAGACAGCCGATTCGAGAACCAAGATCCTCCCGAAATCTGATCATCAGATGTGTTCCAAAGATTTAAAAAGTCAAAGCCATCCGATCATCTGCATCAGCACGACCTCCCTGAGTCGGCTACAGACACGAAGAACCCGTGACCTAAGTCAACCAGAGTAAACAAGCTCAATCAGCGAAGGAGGAAACAGAAAACAAAGTAAAAGGATCAACAATCAGATCACAATTGAAAATAACCTCACGTTCTCTGTAAATCAGCAAGAGGAAAACTTCTAAACCCAACAAAACCATCGATCCACAACATAAACCAATAACATGACATAATCCCAACACAAACAAGCAGATCCGCAAATTACCTTCATCGATCCGTCGACAACTACAGCAGATCTACCCGAATCCAGCCTCAGCGGCTCAGCCACGTCTTGAACCCACACCAGCAGATCTGCCAACAAAACGGCCAAAATCCATAACCAAAACGTAGATCGTGAGACGATCTACACAAGCACGAGCACAAAAATCAAAGACGAGGAAAAACTAAGAGCAGATCTGGAGATAGAAGCACAAATCGAAGCCAGCCTCAGAAGGAAGATAAGAGGCAGGGGACAGGAGACACACAATCATGATAATATGTCAGGGGTATTTATTGAGGGGGTGGGATGATCCAACGGCTCAAAATGTGTAGTTGGGAAAATTTTCAACGGATGGATGCGCGTGTAACGGTGACGGATTTGACGATGTATAGGGTTGGCGGAATAATCGGACGGCTGTGATTGAATCGTAGCGTGGGTAGAGTTCTGGACGAGGTTTAATTACGGGACGGGAATGCTAGGTGTACTGAAAACGTGTTTCAGCCGGCAACGTTTGGTAACGGGCTGCAGTAATTTGAACGTCGGTCCTTTGTCTTTTGTGGAATTAAGATTTGACCCCAGATTGGCAGGTGTGGAAATTGGAAAATATGTAGGGGTACCTTTTTGAAAAATCTCCACCGAGAATTTCATAGTTAAAAATATGCAATTAAAGGATCAAAATTTATCTTTTATCAATTTTATGCTATATATACACTATACTTTATAAATAAATAATATAATAAATTATAACATTTTTTGTAGTAATATAATATCTATGGTTTCCAAAATCATTAAAAAATTGTGGAATCTGATCCTGGTCTCCTCTAGCAAGAAAACAATTATAGGTGATAGGGGCCTTAATTATGGGCTTTGATAAGGGCTTTAGTCGTGGGTTTCAGAATGGATCAATGGAAATTTAATAGGAATGTACATGACTGGGCTCGCTATGAGGAAGGCAGAACAGGCCCAGAGGAAAAGCCCACATGGAACAGAGAAGTAGAGATTAATACACGTGTACAGTGGAGATCGAGTACTGTTCATTATATATAGCAGCTCCTCAAATGAGGAAAGGTAACTCATATACACTTGCTATTCTTGATTCCTTGCCAGATAATTTTGCTTGGAATCTGACTTAATTCAGTGGAGGGTCTACGCCGAGGCATCCTCGGCTAATCCTCCTAACAAAGCATTTTCATATCTGTTGTGTAGCTTGGAGATCGCATATCACTGCTGGTGGAGTTACAAGTGGTAAAAGAAGGTACGATTTAGTCGTATCATTTGGCGCCGTCTGTGGGAACAAAAGTTCTTTCATTACGATCGTCCCGAGTAAGCGCGGTAGATGATGGGTCCGAGAATGGGTGGATCCGGATCCGATCACTTTACGATTTGTATTTTGTGGAGGAAACCACCGGAGCTTCGCCGGAAAAAGAGAGAGGGATTCAACCTGTTGGGACAAGCACAAGAAAAGTCAGAAGGCCAAGCTGGGGGAACTGGGGGTGATACCCAGTTTGGCTCTCCGACGCCCAAGTCAGTTTTGTGTATGGAGAAATGTAAGTTCAGTCACAGTTGCAGAAGTGAAGAAAGCTTACCTGTGTAGAAGATGACTTTAGCTATTTATAGTTGAGGGTCAAGGGCCCTTTGGTCATTTGCCTCAAGTGGTCCTGGCCGAATGTTGCCCTAACACGTGGCGCTGTGAGAAAGAAACCTAGGAGGAATCTTCTGCAAAAGCGGCCAAAAGTTAGTGCTGGCAACAGTGGCAGGTGCGCGGGCATGTACGTTGTGTCAGAGAGCCATTTGGGCGGTTGGTGACGAGGGCTTGAGAGCGCGCTCGTGACAACCTGGAGTACTGGAAACCAAGGTATCCGCTGAGGGGAATGTAGGCTTCAGTTCAAGTGACGAGCCAAAGGAGAGGCCGCTCTGAGGGAGTGTGACGCTCGAAGAGGGCTCCCTTGGCGCGTGGGCGTACCAATCGTTGGGTATGTAGGACGCTCGTGGGAGTGATAGCGCTCGTTGGGCTTAACTCCTGAAGAAGGGTGGCGTTCGTTGGCTTAGCGCTCGTGCGCTGATGGGTGCAGCCTTGTGGAGACAGATGTCATCATCTCGATGATGCCACGTGTCTTGATGTGAGACGATCGTATTTTGACCCCATCATTTTGCCCCCCAATTCTGTAGTCCTTATTGATAAGGACTGTAGAATTTTGACACGCTCTATCTCTTGTTCATAGCGCTCGTGTAAGGCTTGGCGTGTTGAGCAATTTTTCCTCTAATGGTGCCATTAATGCGGTCTTTTCAACCGACCGCTCGTATCACTTCCGCATTAAATGTTTGTACTATTCTGAAGCCCTTGAAACGTCAGAGCATTAAATGCGGGTGCGCGTGGGGCGCGTGAGCATTGGGATGCATGTGCCGGTTCCATAAAGTGGGCGGTTTCCTAGGCGGGAAATGATTACCATTTTGAATTTATTGCCGAAAACGGTACCAACTTTCATCCCTATAAATACGGGATTCTGAGATCTTGTCACTCTTTACGCATTCAAAACTTCCAAGTATCCTCTGCAAGAAGAATTCTCTCGCATCTTCAAACTCTTCTCCAGTTTTCTCCAAAAACTTTCAAGGTAAATCTCCATTGTAACTTTCTAACTTTGCTAACCGTAGATTCGGACTTTAGGATTTCATAACCCCATAGACTTTCGCCTTTCTGAACCTTAATCTTTTTCCAAGAAAAACTTCCAAATCTCAATTTCCGCCATGGCCGACCAACATATCGAGGAATTTGCCCGTGAAATCCAAGAGATGGCCACTGAAAGTTCTTCTTCTCCCGATTCCCCCAGAGATGAAGAGTTGGGGGCGGCGGTAATGGCGATGGAGGATAGAAACCCAGGCGGAGTGGATCCTCTTTTTGAGGAGATGGATCTGGTGATAGAGGCAGAACGGCAAGGGTCTGTTCTCCCTATAACTCAAAGTGCCACACATCCCCACCGCCACACCATGACCGTGGCCGTTGCAAACCCGCTTCCAGTGGCGGAAGCTGTAACCGGGCCTTCAGAAAGGGCCCGTGACAAGGGCAAAAGTAAGAAAACCCAAAAATCCAAAGGACCCAACGAGGGTGAGGGGTCAGGTTATCAGGCTACTGAGCGCACGCCGGATGAAACTCCCAGCACAGCTACCGTGGGGGATGTGAAGACGATGATGGCCCCCATTTACTGGGACGAGCGCTACTCGTGGAGAATTCCAAAAAACCACGAGCGCGCCAATAATCCACCTCCTGGAGAAATGGCGGTGTACATAGCCTCGGTCAGCTCAGGGGGCTTGAGGTTCCCCATCTCAATTTCGTTGGCCCACTTGCTGAATGATCTGGGACTTTGTCCCTCGCAAATCGTGCCCAACGGCTTGGCCTTGCTGACCTGTTTCGTGATCTTGATGAGGAGCGTGGGTTACGAGCCGTACTCACGAAATTTCAACGCCCTTTTCCAAGTGGTCAGTTCCTCACGTTCTTCTCCCGAGGCGGGTTTTTACTACGTTCAAGCGAAGGCCCACATGAAGCTGATTAACTCACCCTCGAGCACTTATGGCCCCAACTGGAAAGAAAAGTTTATCTTCGTTAAGGCCCCAACAGAAGAGGGCTTTGGGGTGACCACACACTGGGGCTCGTTTTCAAAGAGCCGGTTGCAACCTGTCCTTCCTAAAGATTGGGCCAAAAACTTAGCAGCCACACTGAGGGACGAGGGCCATCTGATTCAAGCGAAAGATTGGATAGATGACGAGGAGCTCATGTTCTTGTGCGGCCTCTCAGACAATCCATATTTCCTTGACAACCCTCCGGCTCGTGATGTAGACAGAGACGGTTAGATTCTTAGGGCACTAACTTTAGATAGGAATAAATACTAACTTCCTTCCTGTACTTGTAACTTGTAATCTGAGTAAATGGTTTGAATATTTCTAACCCTTGAAAATTTCATTCTTGCAGGAGTCGCTATACTCGAAATGGCTGGCGGAATCAGACAAGCGGCTCGTTTCGCCCATGCGAACAGAAACCAAACCCCACAGGGGAACCAACAGCGCGAGCCACCACGCCCTCGTAACCGCAACGATAGAGGGGACGCTCGTGGTGGCGCCAGTTCGAGCGCCAACCCTGAGGTGCAGCCCCCTCGTGGCCGAGGGGAACGTAGATTGGTCCCGAGGGAGACCAGGGGGCGATCAGAGAGAGCAGGTGATGTACAACCCCCCATTCCTTCAGAACAACCGAGGCCAGTAACCACACTGGCGATAACAGAGGCTCCTCCGAGCGCAACAGGCCTTCCCGCAAGAGGAAGAGAATGCCCGATTCTGCCACGATCAAGGGCAAGGGTAAACAAGTGGTTGAGGGCCCCCGAGGCGAGGGGGAAACTTCCTCTTCTGAGGAAGAACATTTGTGGGAGTTCCCCCGTCGAGGGGATAGAGACTTTTCAGGCGCCCCCGACGGGGGGGCCGTTTTGCTGAGGCCTGGCTCGGTCGCCCAGGCTGTCACCGAGAATTTGTACAGCAAGGCTCAATTCTCGGCTGACCACCGGCACCTCTACAGTGAATCTGTGGAGAAGGTGACCCTAGATGCGGCCCACGCCCTGATTTCCGTAAGTAATCATTCCTTGCATTTCTCCTTCTCTTTTCTGTAAATCACCATTTTTTGGCTAACACTTTTCCTCTCGATTATGCAGCAAGTTCTTCCCCGGCTCAAAAACGTGCAAATGCGAGCCTCCATCTACGCCGACCGGAAAGCCAAATACAAGAAGATGGCGCGCTCGAACGACCCGGCTCAAATTCAAGCAGACCTGGATGCAGAAATTGCAAAATACGAATCCCTCAAGGATTTGTTCAACACGACTGAGGAGGAGCTGGGGAAGCTTAAGAAGGACTTCTTGGCGGTTGACAGCGCTCGAATTCGTTTGGGCAACGAGCTGGGCCAGGCCAACGAGCGGTGCAAGAAGGCCGAGGCAGAGAGGGAGAGCTGGAAAGCAAGGGCTTTGGACGCCGAGCGCAAATTCAATGATACAGTCAGCGAATGGCCTCGAAGCCTAGAGCGTGCGAACAAGGAAGCGCTGATCAAATTCTGCCATTCCAAAGCCTTCAACTTCGCGGCCTCGTTACACTGCTTGGACGAGGCTCAAAATGCCTTCAACCTGGCAGTGGATCAGGGCATCCACAAAGGGCTGACGGATCCGGCGATGAAGGGAGCCGAGGGCACCGGGCTCATGTTTAATGAGCGCTGTGAAGAAGCAGATTAGGATCCCAACGACCCCGCGGATGGCATAGCGGAAATGGAGTACGACTTCTTGGTCAAGTTGCTCCAAGATGAGTACACCGACGCTCATAGGGGAGGGGATGCGGTCCAAGGTGATGATCCTGAGGACGAGCCTGAAGCGCCCATTATAGAGGAAGCCCCAGTCCAAGCCGATGGAAATGCCAACGCTCCTGATGCCGGTGCAGATGAGCCCAACAATCCCCAAGCTCAACAACAAGAGCCTGAGGGCCCAGTCCATGGTCCCGTGGCTCAAAACATTTTGGTGATTGTTGATGAAGATGTCGCCCCCGCCGCTTGAAGCTTTTTCCCCTTAGCAATTTTTCATGTATTTTTCAGCTTTCATGCTTTTTCTTGCAATAGAATTCCATGGGCCTTTGAGCCCTTTGCTTTGTAATGATCTTTGCAGCAATGAATAAATATTCCTTTTTCATGCCTTTGTTCTTCAGTTTATTTATAATAAGACCGTTTAGCATATTCCGTGAATGTTTTATTTCTTTGATGCAATGAAAATTTGTCTAAGTCTGGAGCGCTCGTGAGGGTCTTATGGTGAGATTGCCCCCCCGCTCCAGGCTTGTATAAATTTTTGCCTTTGTAAATCTATCTTGAAAATTTGTCTAAGTCTTGAGCGATCGTGAGGGTCTTATGGTGAGATTGCCCCCCCGCTCAAGACTTGTATAAATCTTTCCTTTGTAAATTTGTTTAAGTCCTGAGCGATCGTGAGGGTCTTACTGTGAGATCGCCCCTACGCTCAAAACTTGTATAAATTTTTCCTTTGTAAATTTGTTTAAGTCCTGAGCGATCGTGAGGGTCTTACTGTGAGATCGCCCCTACGCTCAAAACTTGTATAAATTTTGTTGTGCCTTTGGGGGAATTTTGCTAAGTCCTGAGTGTGTGTGAGGGTCTTACTGAGTGGTTGCCCTCGCTCAAGACTTGTGACATTCTTTCCGCCCTTGGGGGATTTTGCTAGGTCTTGAGTATTTGCGAGGGTCTTTCTGAGCGGTTGCCCTCGTTCAAGACTTGCGCAATTCCTTTTTGATTCTGAGACCATCGTTCGAGCGCTCTGGCTCTTATCGTCTTTCTGGTTCTGCAAGAAATCCCATTTTCGAGCGCAAGGCGTTTTAATAAACAGCCAAGGCCTACTAGGACTTTCTCTGAGGGAGATCCCATTTTCGAGCGCAAGGCGTTTTAAGAAACGGCCAAGGCCTACTAGGATCCGTTCTCGTAGGAGATCCCGTTTTCGAGCGCAAGGCGTTGTAAGAAACAGCCAAGGCCTACTAGGATTTTCCTCGCGATC
Organism: Lantana camara; assembly: GCA_037501455.1. Classification (NCBI taxonomy): domain Eukaryota; kingdom Viridiplantae; phylum Streptophyta; class Magnoliopsida; order Lamiales; family Verbenaceae; genus Lantana; species Lantana camara. Next base: position 9,325,663 of record CM074865.1, read on the forward strand.
CTCTTCCAACTTGCCTAATTGGTTGTGAGCGTAACCAGTCTATCCTTATGAGGGCGTCCCCCCATGCGGAGTAGAGTGCTGGCCAGCGTAACCCATAAGAGATAACAGCATTCATATTGGAATGGGTTGCCAACCACGCTCGCGAAGACGAGGGACGTGGGACTTATCCATTCAAGCAACCAAAGAAACAGGAATATTAAAGAAATTAAAGAGATTATGTTACCTTTTACTTTGATTGGAAGTACATAGAACCCGTCAACGAGGGTTGTTACATCAGAGTTTGCAAAAGAGCTTTTAAACATAAAACCGCCGGAGGTTACATGCATTCCAAGGGCGAGGCAAGCGCTCACCTTGAAGTGTCTCCAGGGTGTAAGTGTTGTTAGCTCTGAGTTGTATGACTTTGAATGGGCCTTCCCAATTGGGGTCCAGTTTCCCCACGTGCTTGGATACTTCCACTTTCTTCAAAACCAAATCTCCCAGCTGGAAAGTTCTTTCCCTCACACGCTTGTTGTACTGTTGGGCCACAGAGGCTTTATAGTGGTGGATTTTAGCCCACGCTCGGTCTCTTCTTTCATCCAGCAAATCCAACTCCAAGCTCCTGTTGCCATCGTTGAGCTGAGGCTCGAAATAGCCGACACGAGCGGATTCATTTACTATCTCCGCCGGTATCATTGCTTCTGATCCATAAACGAGCGCGTAAGGGGTTTCTCCAGTGGCCGCTCGTGGGGTGGTGCGATAAGCCCAAAGCGCTCCTTGCAGCTCCTCAGCCCATTCACTTTTCTTGCTTTCAAGAATGGTTTTCAGATGTTGCAAAATGATTCTATTGGTAACTTCTGCTTGCCCGTTGGATTGTGGATGTCCTACAGAGGTAAATCGTTGTTCTATCCCCAACTCAGAACACCACTCTCGTGTGTCTGCCGCTATGAACTGGGATCCATTGTCAGAAATGAGCACCCTCGGTATACCGTACCTACAAATGATGTTCTTCCAAATGAAGTCCCTCACAACCTTGAAAGTGATTTTCGCAACAGCTTCAGCCTCGGCCCACTTAGTGAAGTAGTCGACGGCTAAAATGACAAACTTCCTTTGTCCCGCAGCCATGGGCAAGGGGCCCACAATGTCTATTCCCCACTGGTCAAAAGGCCAAGAGACGTCTATTGGGATCATTTGTGCGGCTGGCAATTGGGGGAGATTTGAATGAAATTGGCATTTGGGGCACTTCCTTGAAAATTCAATGGCATCCTGGAGAACTGTAGGCCAATAAAACCCACTTCTCAGAATCTTCTTCGCCAAGATACGCCCTCCGGAATGATTCCCACAACTTCCATTGTGTATGAGCTCGAGCGTCTCCTTCGCTTGTGAGGGCCTTAGGCATCTCATTGGGGGTCCTTGAAATGATTTCTTGAACAACCTCCCCTCGGGATCCAGAGCGAAACGAGGGGCTTTATTTCTGACTTTCCTGGCTTCCACCTTGTCAGCGGGAGTGATTCCATCCCTAAGGAAAATGACGATGTCGTCGAGCCAACAGGGCTCGTTTGGATCAATCATGGCGATCATCTTGGTAGCGACCCTTTCCTTGATCAAAGGTTCCTCAGTTCTAAGGAACGTAACAGAACGTTCGGAAGTGCCTTCTAAAGCTGAAGCAAACTTTGACAGAGCGTCTGCGCGCTCGTTTTCTCCCCGCGGCACTTGAAGTAGGTGAAATTCCTTGAACTTCCCAATGATTTCTCTGGCTTTCTTTAAGTACTGTACCATGGTGGTTTCTCGAGCCTCATAAGTTCCTTCGATCTGGCTCGCTATTAATTGTGAATCCACATAAGCAGTGATTCTGGAAGCTCCATTCTGAAAGGCAATATTCAACCCTTGCACGAGGGCTTCATATTCTGCTTCATTATTAGTGACCTGGAAATCCAGCTTGATTGCGAAGTCCAGTTCGATCCCATCGGGGTTTCTGAGGGCCACTCCTACTCCTCCCCCTTGAGCGGTTGAGGAACCATCTGTGTGCAGTACCCATAACCCCTCATTCTCCGCAACGGTGGGCTCGAAACCAAAGCGTTCAACCAACAAATCCGCCACAACCTGAGCCTGTATCGCGGTCCTGGGCTCGAAACATAGGTCAAACTGGCTCAATTCGATAGCCCACTTGATTAACCTGCCAGATACGTCTGGCTTGGACAACACTTGCTTCAAAGGTTGGTCGGTAAGAACTGTTATGGAATGCGCTTGAAAATAAGGCCTTAGCCTTCTTGAGGCGTTAATAAGAGCGAACGCGAATTTCTCAATCTCCAAATATTTCTTTTCGGCTCCTTGCAATGTTTTGCTCAGATAATAAACGGGTAAGTGTTTCCGCTCCCGCACAGCGATCAGAACTGCGCTTGTGGCTTCTGGAGAAACGGAAAGATACATGAATAACCTCTCGCCTTCGACGGGCTTGGTCAGCAGTGGCGCGCTCGATAAGTAAGCTTTCATATCCTGCAGCGCCCTTTCGCATTCCTCCGTCCAAGCAAAGTTACGCGCGTTCCTCAAAATTTTGAAGAAGGGAAGGTTCCTGTCCGCCGAGCGCGAAATAAACCTGTTCAACAAGATGATCTTGCCCACTAGGACCTGTACTTCCCGCAAATTTCGAGGGGAAGGAATCTCCAAAATAGCCTTGATCTTCTCCGGGTTGGCCTCAATTCCCCTCTGACTGACCATGTACCCTAGGAACTTTCCTCCTTGTACTCCAAAGGTGCATTTCGAGGGGTTCAACTTCATCCCATACTGGCGCAAAATTGAAAAAGTGCGCTTGAGATCTTCCAAGTGGGAATCCTGGCGCTCGCTTTTGACAATCATATCATCCACGTACACCTCCATGGATTTACCGATTTCCTTTTCAAACATCTTGTTAACGAGCCGCTGATATGTAGCTCCGGCATTCTTAAGTCCAAAGGGCATGACTAGGAAGCAATACACCCCCAGATGGACAACGAACGAAGTTTTGGGGCGATCTTCTGGAGCCATAAAAATCTGATAGTATCCCTGGAAAGCATCCATCATGCTCATGAGCTCGCAGCCAGCGGTCGAATCCACCAACTGATCAATTCGGGGCAGCGGGTATGGATCTTTAGGGCAGGCCTTGTTGAGATCTGTGAAATCATTGCACATGCGCCATTTATTTGCGCTCTTGGGCACCAAGACGACGTTGCACAACCACTCCGGATACAAGATGGGCTCGATATATTGGGCCTCCAAGAGTTTATTAACTTCCTCTTCAATGACTTTTTTCCGAAAGCCATGTACATCCCGCTTTTTCTGCTTGATGGGTTTGAAGGAGGGATCTACATTAAGCCTGTGGACAATGACGCTCGGGTCAATCCCTGTGAGATCAGAGGCTTTCCACGCAAATACATCCTTGTTTTCCCTTAGAAAATCGATCATCATGATCTGAGAAGGCCCTGAGAGGTTTGAACCTATCTGTGTAGTCTTATCTTTGTTTCCGGGCTCCAGCTCAATGGTAAGGAACTTTTCCGAGGGTTCGATCCTTACCTCAGGGCTAGGAAGTTCGAGCGCCCTCTTCTTTCCTGTCAAACGGTCGCCAGCTGCTGGTTCACTCTCTCCCGGCTCGTCTCCCTCTGAGGACGATCCACCAACGGTCCCTGGGAGAACATTTTCGAGAGGATTCTCCCCGTTGTCTCCCCTCTTCTTCTTATTCTTCTTCTTGTTCAATTTCGCCCTCTTTCGTGCCGGGCTGTCCTCATCCAGGTTGGGGAAGTCCACTGATTTTTTGGTGGAACCCATTTGGAAGGTTTTCTCCGCTTTTGGCTTTCTAAGGGACAGCATGTAACATTCCCAAGCCTCTCGCACGTTGCACAACACTTCTCCCACGCCCTCGGGAGTAGGGAATTTAATCTTCTGATGGTAGGTGGAGATGATGGCTTTGAAATCCACGAGGGCAGGGCGCCCAATTATGATGTTATATGGAATGTCAATCTCCACCACCGCGTACGTCACCAAGAGTGTTTTGCGTTGAGGGGCTCGGCCGAACGAAGTAGCTAAGCGTATTTGCCCTCGTGGGACAACTTCCGAGCCTCCAAAGCCAATGAGGGCTGTTTTGAGAGGCTCGAGCGGGAGATCAACCTTCATCTTTAAGAATGTAGAGTAAGGCAAAACATTAACGGAGCTTCCACTATCTACCAATACCCTTTTTACAACATGATTATGAACATCTAAACTAACCACCATGGGACAATCTGAGGTTATACCCTCCCCATGGGGTGTTACAATATGTTCTAGATCCCTATCATCAAAGCCTATTACATCATTTTCTCGTGATCTTGGAGCGCTTGATCTCTGGATGGCGTAGATAGGTTTGGGCATTGCTGGGCGTTGGTTGTAGCTCCGGACGAACCTCCGTCGGGAGGCGTTTGAATCCCCTCCTGAGGAGCCTCCTGCAATCATATTTATGACTGGGAAGGGCTCGTTTTCTTGCTCAGGGGCTTTGCCTTTATTGCCTCGGCGGCTGCTGCTTTCAGGGGGTCCCCTGCCCCTTGTGCTCTTTGACCGGGAAGGACTCCTCCTTCTTCTTCCGGAGCGCTCATTGCATTGTTCATCGTAGCGCTCGAGCACCCGGACAAACTCCTTTAAGTGGCCCCCTGCAACGAGCCTTTGGATTTCAGCCTCCAACTGCCGGCACTCGTCCGTGTCGTGCCCTCTCTGCTTGTGGAAGGCGCAATATTTGTTCGAGCGCCTGAGTGAGTCTGTTTCTCTCATTTTGATGGGTCTTTTGAAGAGCTCCTTATCAGAGAGATTATAGACTTCTGAGTTTGGCCTGGTGAGCGGAATTCGCTCGAATCGACGAGGGGGTGGTGGCGACCTCCTGCGCTCTTGAGGGCGCTCTTTCTTGACAGCCACATCCCGTCCCCGCTCGTGATGAGGTCGCTCGTTCCTGGCCGGGCTGTGATGCCTGGGACCATTCGTCCCGTACATATCCTCGAGCGCAAAGAACGGCTCGGCTATTTCTCTTAGGCCCATGAGGGTCCCAGGCCTCCTCTCCACAATGGCATCAGCAAATTTTTTGCTAACATATTGCTTGTGATCCACAGCCTGGAAGAGCACTGGGATCAAGAAGTCCTGTAACACCCCGACTCACAGTCGGTACAGGTAAATTATGTGATTTATCAATATTTGCGTTTTGGATTAATTATTTACGACTCATATGAATTATTCGAACTTATATGAATTTATGTGAATTTATTTGAATGGATGTTGCATGCGTTTTGTTCGTTTTAATTGAGTTGGCCTTATTTGAACCTGTATGTGTTGAACCGAACCAACTTGAACCGGAAACCTTGAACCGAACCCGTGAACCGAACCGGTCCAGCCTTAAAGGCTGAACCATTCTTCTTTCTCCTTCATTTACGTTCAAAGCAGCAACTCCAAGCCAAGCAAGAAGCTTAAACCCCAAGTTTGATCATCCAACTTCCCAAGCCAATATCTCTCCCGTTTCTTCGTCTTTTTTCGAACTTAGGTAGGTTTCGGAATCCCCTCGTCGTGCTCGTCGTTTATATGGTTTAATTTCTGAGTTTGGAGTGAGTTTTGCATGTCTTGGCTTCCCTACGTGAATAGTAAGGGTTTGATGAAAAATGTGATTACTTGCTCTTTGCTTGCTATTCTTGATTCCTAGCTTCTTATATGAGTTGTATACGCTATATGTGTTGTATTTATTGCATTTAAACTTTGGTTGGTGGAGTATTTACTGATGTTCATGTTTTTAGTTTGAATTTTGCAATCCCTTGATCATGCTTTTAAATTCCGTTTTCTTGCGTTATTTGAGTGTTTATATGTCAAGCATGATTTATATGTATTGTGTGTGCATTTTGAGAAATTGTGGCAAAGTTTAGGATTGGTTTTTGGCCATTTTTGGCACCAAAACGAGCTCCCCTGTTTCTGTAAAAATTTGTTCTGCTCCAGCTTTCGAACCAGGCCGGAACGGCCGTTCCCGCCCAGCTTCAAACTGGGAACGACCGTTCCCAGGCCATACTGTTCATCGCCGAGAGTGGGAACGACCGTTCCCAGTTGTACTGGGAACGGGAACGGCCGTTCCCATGTCCGGAACCCCTCCTACTGGGTCAAATCCGCGAGGGTGGATTTTTCCCTTTGGAAAAATCCGCGAGGGTGGATTTGAGGCAGTAGCTCAAGAAAAATCCATGGGGGTGGATTTTCCCCTTTGGAAAAATCCGTGGGGGTGGATTTTGCCACTTTTTCTCTTTGCCTTGTTTATGCATTTGTATGATTTTAAATGCTTTTCTTTTGCATTTTAATTGTTATAATTGATTGTTTTGCATATTGGATTGTATATAAATATGTTATGTATATGAATTGTGAATTATATGACTTAATTGCGACATTTTATCTATGAACATGAATCATGCATTTTGCCGAGCGTCTTCTTTGGTTCATATAGAGTCTAAGTCTTGGGCTTTCGTGTTTTCTTTTCAGAGGAGGTTCAAGTTGACGAGCCCGAGGCGTAGGTTGTTCACGTCGGCTCATATTTTTGTCAAGCACAAGGTGAGGTTTAGGAATTTTATTAGCTAAGCGACCTAAAGCCTTATGTGATGTTTTCAAGCCGTGCATGTGACTATATATTATATATATAGATATGTACGTGTTGATTAGAATATGTTTATGATCTTGTGAACAACTTTGTTTTGGAAAAAGGTATTAAATAAGCTTATGTAAGCTATGATTTGGAAAAGGCTTTACAATTCTGTTAGCGAGATCGCCATGAAAGATTTGGCATATGTTATGATATGATTTGTATGTGTGGATCCAAGGAGCTACGGGTAAGGAACCCTCGGGACGGTTCGGGCCGTCGAGGTTCGGCCTGTGCGTAGTCTCCATCCGATATATCACACGCGACCCCTGGGAGTTTGGGAAGGTGTGATATTTCGATGCCTTCGGTGTAAAACCCGGGGAGGGCACGATGTGGGTTCGCTACCCCTCGTGAGTCTGTATATGTCTGGATGGTTAGGGCCGCCGGTGGCTCTTCCATCATTGGAGTAGAGGTTGATGTGTATGATTTCTGTTTTGTTTGTTCTGAGGAGTAAAGGTTGGAAGCTCGTTCTCGCCGAGCATTATGTTTTGTTATGTATGTTTGGGAAGTATGAATCGGGATAGTGTTTATGAAAGGTTTTAAAGTATATGTATTTGATTTGTAAAGTTTTAGTTTGTAAAACCTATTCCGGTTCATAATTTCGCCCTTTGCTTTGTGCTCTGCTCTATATATATGTAGGGTGTGGGTGTGCGTTAGCCCCCTCACTCAGTCAGTTGACTGACTCCTCGTTTACTCTTTTAGCTGCAGGTTTTGGGGAGCGTGAGCTAGGCGGAGAAGTGTGTCTGCTTTATACACTTGTTGGTCTAGGTCTCGTTAGGTGCATTTACATACCTGCACTTTATTATTTTGTAGTTGTATAGTTATGATTTGTATATACTTGCACTATTTTTGTTCTAGCCGGGATGGCTTCTGTACAGAACGTGTTGGTATTTATATGTAAATACTATATGGATAGGTGTGTGTTGGTACCTATATATATATCTGTGATGTTTTGCTTATCGTTTTTATTTATTCGCTTCCGCGCACTCTGTTTCCGTTTGGTCTAGCTCCGCCTAGCCTAGAGTGTGTGTTTGGTCTCCCGTTCGCCATGATTCGGATTCGGGTGCGGACATTCCATTTCGTATTCGGGTTTGGATTATGGTGCGGGGGATGTGGCCCTACGTGTGGGTGCTACAAGTCCATTGAGGGCCTTTCCACCTGCAAGATCTCCTTGTTGAAGCGGGCGAAGAACGAGCGCAGTGATTCGCTCTTGCCTTGCACCACGTTATACAGGGCCGTGGGTGCGGTGACTGGCGCCTTCAAAGAATTGAAGTGGTTGAGGAAGGCATTGGCCAGTTCTTCATACGAGTGGATCGAGCGCGGCGGCAGTCGCTTGTACCACTCTTGAGCCATTCCTACCAAGGAAGTGACAAACACTTTTGCCCAGTAATGGCTGGAATGCTCGTAAAGGTGCATGAGATGCACAAAATGATCCAAGTGCTCCGCTAGATCAGTTGTCCCGTCGTAACGGTTGATGGATGTGGGGACTTTGGCCATGCCTGCTTGGGCCATTAGAACATCTTCTACGAGGGGTGAACCCCTCGCCAGTGGGTGGTACTCATACGTGCCGAAGTTTTCCTCCGGCTCCTTGCGACGGGGGACCCTTGGTGGGGGGTCCTTGGTGCGGGTGGTCCTGGCGTCAACCCGTTCATCCCGACTAGGGGAGATCTGAGTTGAGCGCCCTCGTGAGAGCTGTCCCACGATATCCTTGAGACCCTGCAGCTGGTCTTGCACAGCCGCGAGGATGTCAGGATTTACGTCTACTTGCTTGTCCTTGTGGGCTCGTGAGCCCCTCCGGGAGACATGAGAGTCCCCTTCATTCTCGTTTACTCTCTCCGTGGGCTCTTTGTTCCTGCCCAGGGAGGGACGCTCGTTGCCCTCTTGTGGGGGCACTTCTCTTGCTGGTGGTGGTGGTGGTTGTGCCCTCAGGACAGCCTGGGCTTCTCTGAGGGGAAAGTTCTGTTGTCCGCCTAAAGGGGCCGCAACCTGAGTGGCCTGCCCAGAGGGAAAGTACATGGAGTGGAACCTTTCCCATGCCCCCTGAGCCGCCTGAACCTCACATTGAGCGTAGAGGGCCCTCAATTGTTGGGTGGTCAGTGGAGGCAACTCCACTCCTTCAATCTCCCTGGGGACCACCACTGGGAGTTGGAGTTGTCCGGCATGATATGGCTGGACCGGCGGCATCATCATAGCCGGAGTAAGGGTGTATCCTGGCGGAGGCATCATATAACCTTGCACCCCAAGATTCATCTGGGGATGGACCCAGGAATTCGGTGCAAGCGGCGGTGGAGCTGGGAGAGAAACTCCTCCCGCGGTGGTGGGAATGGGCAGCGTCGGCGGTGCAGGTGGTGGTGCAGAAGATTCAGCTTGTGGAGTCACTCCTGCGGCGGGAGGTGCTCCACCAGCAGCGACGGAAAGAGGTGGTGCTCCACCAGTAGCGGTGGAGGGAAGAATGATATTTGCATCCTGGGAGGTGTTTTCTCCTCCTCCCACAGCTCCAGATCTTGTGGCAACCATGACTGTTAAAGGTGAGGAGGTGCTTGCTTTTCAACCAACAAAAGAAAGGAAGAATATGAAAGACTGGTTTCCCACAGACGGCGCCAAAAATGATGGGTCCGAGAATGGGTGGATCCGGATCCGATCACTTTACGATTTGTATTTTGTGGAGGAAACCACCGGAGCTTCGCCGGAAAAAGAGAGAGGGATTCAACCTGTTGGGACAAGCACAAGAAAAGTCAGAAGGCCAAGCTGGGGGAACTGGGGGTGATACCCAGTTTGGCTCTCCGACGCCCAAGTCAGTTTTGTGTATGGAGAAATGTAAGTTCAGTCACAGTTGCAGAAGTGAAGAAAGCTTACCTGTGTAGAAGATGACTTTAGCTATTTATAGTTGAGGGTCAAGGGCCCTTTGGTCATTTGCCTCAAGTGGTCCTGGCCGAATGTTGCCCTAACACGTGGCGCTGTGAGAAAGAAACCTAGGAGGAATCTTCTGCAAAAGCGGCCAAAAGTTAGTGCTGGCAACAGTGGCAGGTGCGCGGGCATGTACGTTGTGTCAGAGAGCCATTTGGGCGGTTGGTGACGAGGGCTTGAGAGCGCGCTCGTGACAACCTGGAGTACTGGAAACCAAGGTATCCGCTGAGGGGAATGTAGGCTTCAGTTCAAGTGACGAGCCAAAGGAGAGGCCGCTCTGAGGGAGTGTGACGCTCGAAGAGGGCTCCCTTGGCGCGTGGGCGTACCAATCGTTGGGTATGTAGGACGCTCGTGGGAGTGATAGCGCTCGTTGGGCTTAACTCCTGAAGAAGGGTGGCGTTCGTTGGCTTAGCGCTCGTGCGCTGATGGGTGCAGCCTTGTGGAGACAGATGTCATCATCTCGGTGATGCCACGTGTCTTGATGTGAGACGATCGTATTTTGACCCCATCAGTAGATATGGTTGAAGGAAATACAGGCCACGAAGTAGAAGAGGAAGGTCTACAATCATCAACTATGTCAGAGGAGATCAACACATGGGTGTCCGATGAGTTAGCAGTAGCTACAGAATGAGCTTCGGACAATCAAGTAACGTCCGAGGTGTTGAAGAAAGTTATGTCAGCTCTGAGTAAGAAAGTAATCCAGCATGTCACACCTCGCGGGGAAGAAGTCATGACGATGCCTCAGGATAAAGGTAAAGGCGCAGCACATTCCCTGGTTAGAAAACGCCAATCTATTCCAGGATCCTTCCTCTGGGATCCCTTATGATGCGATGCATGAAGACGAGCAGGTGTTGGCATTGGAAGAGCAAATCCGGTTACTGAAGCAGAAGAAGAGCAGTATCGAAAGAAGAGTGGTGGACCCTTTGGTTCTGAGAAGCGGGTCGACGTTCCACCATTCTATCTTGGAGGAGACCTTACCTCCAGGGTTCAAGATACCGGACCTGCCTAAGTACGATGGGATGACAGATCCAAAAGAGCATGTTACTTCGTTCATTAACATCAAGCAGCTGCATGGGATGTCTGAGGCCATTAACAGTCGCATCTTCATAACCACCTTGACGGGCAGGGCACAAGAGTGGTTCACGAACCTATCGGCAAGAACAATTGTGTCTTTTGCCGGAAGTTCACCTTTCAGTATGCCAGCAAATCGAAGTCGCAGAGGTCAGCAACATACTTGTTCCGGATAAAGTAGGGGGAGGAAGAAAGTCTTCGGGACTTCATTACGCGCTTCAATGACGAAGCCCAAGAAGTTCCCGATATACACATTGACATACTTAGCAGCATCCTTATTCAAGGTTTGAAAATAGGCTTGTTGAGTAGGGCTTTAGTGCGTAAAACTCCTAAGTCTAAGTCACAGCTCATGGAAATCACAGAAGAATATATTGCGGAGGAAGAAGTAGATGCCATGAAACGAAGCTGGGATACTAATGATCGTCGTAGGAATAGGCTGTTAGGTTATATATTCTCCTAATTATAAAGTGTGAATTGTCATATTTTTGCCTCAGTATTTGATTTGTTTGTGGATACATGATTGGATTTTATGTTTTCTGTAGGAAAGTGTGACCGGAAGGAATTAAAAGAAAATTAGCATAATTGAGGAGGAGATTCAGAGTCCAATTCGGCTAAATTACAATTCTTAAATTTTGGACACATAATTCCAAAGAGTGGGAGCAACAACCCACTAATCCTAATCCTGTTTGAAGTGGGCCTACTATTTTTCCAATTTAAAGGGGCCACCAAGTGCTGCATTCTGATCACATGAAGATTGGCCCATTTAATTCCAATTGTTTTTGGAATTCATGTGGAGTCAGCCACTAATTCGGATGTGAGGAGTCTTCGTACTCACAACTCTTTTTTGGATGCAATAATGACTATTTTTAGAGAGGCAATTAATTGAAGCAAGGAAAAGGCAACGACGTGGGTGCACGTTTCGGGAGTTAGTGGCTTTTATGTGAGGAGACGGGGCTTTTATTGGAGAGAAGATGGAGGAGGAGAGAAGGAATTAAAAGCTGAATCAGGACCGCACACTTTACACGTTCCTTTCACAAAAAATACACAAGAGCAACGGGACTTGGGAGCGAGAATTGATGATGGAACGTGGAGATCGTGGGAGGAAAACCAAGAGCTCCTCCACACTACAAAAGAGAAGAAACGCAGCAGCACTAGGGGAGGAGAATTCAAGCACCAAAACTAGTTTATTTCCTCTTTTCCTTATTCCGTTGAATACTATGTTTTCTTATTCGTATTTGTCTTTTAATTTCGTTATGAATTTCTAATTCGTTTTTAGTTGGGATTTTCCAAGCATGTTTTAGATGTTGTGAGAAAATTTCTTTGGGTTGATTAATCAAAGTTATCCGTTTTATTTCCGATTTCATGTCATTGAGTGTTTTCAATTCTTTGATTAGTGCACGAATCCTAGAGTTATCAACACACATACAGCTAGTTAATTTATTTGGTGGAGTCTAACCGGGTAATTAACGAAGTGGCAATCAACACTAGGTTGTTAAGTTCGGCTGATTTTGTGTTGTGGAATATTACGGTCTAATTAGGCGAAGTAGGAGTTTCTACTAAGTCGGTTAGGGTTAGTGTTTCTTTAGCTCATAAAGCAACTAGCTAATTGAATCTTTGAAGGAGTTTCTGATAGGATTATTAGCTAGTTAGGGAATAGTCTTTAGGAGTTTCTTTAGATTATTCTAAAAATACGAAGAAACGAGGGAGCCTAAGGTAATTGGTAACTACAGCTAGCCTAACGAGGAATTAATCACCCTGTCCGTGATCATAGTCTGATGCATGCGTAGGAAAATCCCGGCTATTTGATATATACTGAATTTATCCTAGTTAATTCTTAGTCTCAATTTTAGTTTAGCTAATCCGTAGTTTGTTGACTTAATTTATTTTTAGTTTAAGCATAAATCTCAAAAACCCCCCATTTTAATTATTTGTTTCCGTTCCTTGGCATATTAAGAGTCACGATATCGTCCAATCCCCATGAAAAATTGATGGAAAACCACCAATAATAAAGTTCCGAATCTTGCACACAAATGAATTGTAAAACAGCGGTAACGGGTGTCGAACCACGAGGATTGGATGAATTTATAACTTTTTATATACCAAGGAAACAATTAAAATAGGGGGGTTGAGATATATGACTAACTACTAATGCAATGAACAAAACGAGACTAAATAAACAAATAATTAACAACTAAACTCAGCTGATACTTAAATTAATTCAGTAAATAACAAGTAGCTGGCATTTTCCTACGCATGCGTCAGGCTATGATCACAGATAGGGTGATTAATTCCTCATTAGGCTAGCTATAGTTACCAGTTACCTTAGGCTCCCTCGTTTCTTCTTACTTTTTATAACGACTAAAAGAAACTCCTAATAATCGTTTTCTAATTAACCAATAACCTTAGCAGAAACTCCTTTTAAGATTCAATTGGGCAATTGCATTACACCCTAAAGAAACACTAACCCTAACCGACTAGGTAGAAAGTCCTACTTCACCTAGTTAGACCGTCTATCCCACAACACGAAATCAGTCGAACTTAACGGCCTAGTGATTGTTTGCCACTTCGTTAATTGTCCAGCTAGACTCCACCAAACGAATTAACTAGCTGTATGTGAATTGCCTATTCTAAGATTTGAGCTCTTAATATAACCAAAGAATAAGAACAAACACAATGTCGTAAAAATAGAGATAAAACGGATAACTTGATAAAATCACCAATAAATTCGTCTCACACAACCCTAATGCATACTAGGAAATTCTCTACTAAAACGAAACTAGAAATTCACCAACAAAGGAAATTAACAAAGTCTAAAATGAAATTAAAAGAATAAAACTAAAGAAAAGGGATGGACTCCTCTCCTCCTGTGTGAAGTGCTGCACCTCTTTTATAGTGTAGAGACTCTATGAATGCTTTTCCCCACGTCTCCATGTTCATACCATGACTGTCAATCATCACTTCCACTAACTCCATCATTTGCTTCAACATTTGTAACCCCCACAACGTGCTGCCCCCTTTCTCTAAAATAAAGGTAAAATAATGGCCACATTCTTCATCTTTTAATGTATGTAACTCCCCTGCGTGAGTGGTCTTGATAAATTAATGCCTCTTAGCCCATATCTTATCTTTACACATCACGTGCTTCTTAAAAAACGTGGAGCAGTCACACGTTTGTTGCCAATTTCTCTTTCAAATCCTTCCAATCACGTTCCCCTACGGAAAATATAAAATCCAATCACTGATCCAAAATTAAATCCAAATAGTGGGGTAAAATATATCGATCTAAGCTCAATAGATAAACAAATAAGCGACGTATCATAGGCCTAGGGACAGACCTGAGGAATCAAGAAACGACTCAAGAAGGGAGAATGAGGTGTATGATGCCAGTCGAAAGGGAAAATATACCAATTACTCCCCATTGAAGATGTCCCGAGCACAGGCATCAATGTCCATCGATGCCAACGTGCTGCTGTGGCCTAAGCGTATAAGGCCATCCCCAAGCCAACTGAATTCAGGCAAATACTGTCATTTTCACAGGGTGTGTGGTCATGATACAGAGGACTATTGGAATTTAAGAGATGAGATTGAGCGCCTCACACGCCAAGGTTACTTGCATAATCTGGTTAAGGACGAAGGTCGTGAACGAAGTCCCTGGCGCGCTTACGATCAAGGCAGGAATTATCGTGAAGGAGGATACAGGATGGGGCGTCAACAAGAGGTAAGGCGTCGTTCGAGGTCCATTGAAAGGCGCTTGGGAAGACGTGTGGAGCCACGTATAGTATAAGAACCGCAAAACCATGAAAGGCAAGAAGTAGAGCCTGAGCAGCCTGACGAACCAAATGAACGAAGAGTGATACACACTATCGCAGGAGGCCCTACCACAGGGGATAGCCGTAATGCAAGGAAGAGATATGTTAGGGTGTCGGGGATGACCCGGTATGTAGACGGGAAGGATGTCATGTTGACTTCCCCAAGCCCCAGAATATACTTTGACGATGCTGATTTGGAACACGTGCAGTTTCCCCATGATGATCCCTTGGTAATTACCATGGATATTGGTTCTTGCATTGTAGAACGGGTATTGGTAGATAGCGGAGCTTCGTCGGATATTATTACCGCTAATTGTTTGAGAGTTATGGAGTTAGATTTAACCCTTCTAACGCCCTTATCTACACCGTTGAGGGGTTTCGTTGGTTCAGAGGTGACCCCCTTGGGAATGATAAATCTTACAACAACGTTGGGGAAGGAGCCGCTTCGCAAGCAGGTGATGATCAAGTATGTTGTAGTCGATTCACCGTTAGCATATAATGTAATACTGGGATGACCTGGTTTGAATGCTTTTCAAGCAGTGGTTTCAACTTTGCATTTGAAGATTAAGTTCCCTACGAAGCAGGTGTTGGTGAAGCACGAGGTGACCAAAAAGCTACCAGAGAGTGTTACACAGTACAGATTGATGCCCGCAAATCGAAGCCTATGTCGAAGCAAGGTGAGAAGCTAGTGTCAAATAGCAAGATGAAACCAGAGGATCCTTCCCAGAAATTTGAGGGGAGGATATAACCGTCTGAATATAAGAAAATATAATTAAGAGATGGTGATCCTGAGAAAGTGACCAGAATCGGGACAGACATGAGTAAAGATGTGGAGATCAATTTGATAAATTTATTAACTGAGTATGCGGATCTGTTTGCATGGTCAGCGTCAGATTTTGAGGGCATCGAACCATCAGTAGTAGTACATCGTTTGAACATCGATCCTAAAGTGAGGCCCGTTAGGCAGAAGAAGCGAACGCATTGCACTGAAAAGGAGCGGATCATAGAGCAAGAGGTTGCAAACCTGCTCGAAGCTGGGTACATAGTCGAAGTACAATATACTGACTAGCTTTCTAATGTTGTCATCGTACCGAAAGCTGCGGGGAAGTGGAGGATGTGTACTGATTACACAAGCCTAAACAGAGCGTGTCCCAAGGACTCATACCCGCTACCTCGTATCTCGTATTGATACTTTGGTTGATTCCACTGCTGGTTGTGCACTCCTCAGTATGATGGATGCTTATCAGGGATACCATCAGGTATTTATGGCTAAAGAGGACAACATTCACACTTCGTTCGTAGTGACAGGTGGCGTATACTGTTACAAGGTAATGTCGTTTGGGTTGAAGAACGCTGGGGTCACATACCAACGACTCGTTAATACGATGTTCAAGAGCCAGATCGGTAACACCATGGAGGTATATGTGGATGATATGCTAGTTAAAAGTGTGGCAGAGGTAGATCACGTGACGCATTTGAAAGAAGCATTCGACATTATGAGGCGCTTTAGAATGAAGCTAAATCCAACGAAGTGTGCTTTTGGCGTTCGAGGTGGAAAGTTCTTATGCTATATGGTCACTGAGAGAGGCATAAAATACAATCCGGAGAAAATTAAAGCCAACCTTGACATGGAGTCGCCAAAGACGCCACATGACGTGCAGGTGTTAGCAGGGTAAATGGCGTCATTGTGACGTTTCATTTCGATGTCTTCAGATAAGGCTTTGCCGTTCTTCAAGGTATTAAAAAACATTAAAAATTTTATATGGAGTGAAGATTGTGAGTTGGCTTTCAAGGGTCTCAAGTCGTATCTGTCCAACCCCCCATTATTAGTAAATCTTATCGAAGGGGAAGTGTTATGCGTGTATTTGGCGGTATCGGAGTGTGCTGTTAGTGCGGTCCTAACGAAAATAATCGAAAATGAGCATCGTCCCGTTTATTATGTTAGTAAAATGCTACAAGGTGCGGAGAGGCGATATTTGCACATCGAGAAGGTAGCGTTGGCGTTAGTTACAGCGGCCAGAAAACTGAAGCCATACTTTCAAGCGCATCCAATCGTGGTATTGACTTCGAATCCATTAAGGCAAATCTTCTAGAAATCAGAGGCTTCGGGGAGAATGGTGAAGTGGGTTGTTGAGCTAGGGGAATTCGACATTGAATATCAGAGCAGAACTGCAATTAAAGTGCAAGTCGTGGCTGACTTTGTGGTTGATATGACCAAAGATGTGGAGGAAGAGGCTAGGATGTGGACGCTACATGTAGATGGGTCGTCCGTTACATCGGGTAGAGATACCGGTATCACCATTGGTGGACCCAGAGATGTAGAAATCGATGTGGCAGTAAAGCTGAGTTTTCCTGTTACTAATAACGAAGCTGAATATGAAGCTTTGTTACATGGTTTGGATATGGCTTATGAGGCTGGAGCCAGGAACTTAGTTGCGTATACTGATTCTCAATTGGTTGCTAACCAATTCGAGGGGTTGTACGAGGCTAAGGAGGAAGCAATGAGCAGATACTTGGAGTTATTGAGAGATCAGAGTAGGCAGTTCACCAGCTTTGAGTTAAAACAAATTCCACGAGACGAAAACTGCAGAGCTGACACTTTGTCAAAATTCACAAGTTCGATGGTGGGCGTTAAAACGCGGAAAGTTACTTTCCTAGAAGCAGCGAAGTCGAAGATTGACATTTGTGACACCCTTCGAGCAGAAGCATTGTGGATCATGGATATTGTTGAAGCGGAGCCCAGCTGGAAAAACGAGATCATTAAGTATATGACCTCTAACGAAGTTCCAGAAGATGCTGAAGATGCTAGGCGTTTAAGATTACGGGCTGCAAGATATGTAATTGTGGATGGAGAATTGTATAAGAGGTCGTATTATGGGCCGCTCTTACGGTGTTTATCTCCTAATCAGGCTTTGTATGTATTAAAAGAGGTACATCAAGGTAGTTGCGGAAACCATTCTGCGGGAAGATCGCTGGCACAAAAGGTGGTACGGCAGGGGTATTTCTGGCCCACTTTAGTTAAGGATGCCATCGAATTTTCCAAGAAGTGCAAAGAATGTCAGTTGTTCTCAAACACAATACACATACCAGCTGTGGAGCAAACGCCTCTGGGAGCATCGTATCCATTTGATCGTTGGGGTATAGACATCGTGGGACCCCTGCCGCAAACTTCACATCAAAAGAAGTTTATATTGGTGGCGGTAGAATATTTCTCTAAATGGGTTGAAGCAGAAACTGTGGGAAAATTTTCGGAGCAGACGGTGATGGATTTCGTGTGGAAGAACATCGTTTGTCGATTTGGTGTGCAAGATGCCTGGTGTCTGATAACGGGACTCAGTTCTCGGGAAAGAAGGTGACACAATGGTGTAAGGAGCTCAAGATACAACAGAATTTCACCTCCATGGGACATCCCCAATCAAACGGACAGACAGAAGTAACTAACCGAACTCTGTTTAATCACTTGAAGACGCGTTTGGCATACCTAAAAAACGCCTTGATCAGTTCAGGGACAGATTAGGTCGACGAACTCCCTGGTGTGCTTTGGGCATATCGTTCGACGCTGCATACAGCTACTGGAGAATCTCCTTTCAGTCTTGTGTATGGTTTCGAAGTCGTGATTCCAGCAGAAATTGGCATGTCTAGTTTCAGAGTCAAGCATTATGATCCCTTCAAAAATGAGGAGCTTCGGAGGTTAGAGCTGGACATGGCCATGGAAGTAAGAGATAAAGCTCATGCAAGTATACTGCAGCACCAGAATTCTAAGGTCACGAAGCTTTCAGGTAGGAGATCTGGTCCTCAAGAAGGTGGAGGTGTCGAAGCATGTTGAAAAGTTAGATGCAAACTGGGAAGACCCGTTTAAAGTGGCACGAATAACCAAAAACGGGGTATACAAGCTTCAAAGCATAGAAGGTAAGGATCTGCCCCTAACTTGGAATGTGCAGAATCTGAGGAGGTTCTACGCTTGAAAGTTACATCATAGATGAAGATGTTTTTGTTGATTCAATCAAGGCCGACAGGTCAAGTTATCTTTTGTCGTTATATTTCTTTAATTGTAAGTTTGGGAAAGACGAAGCTCGCGATTGATGTATTGCTGCTACGATGTTAAGAGCGAGTATGTTAAGAAATGAGATATGCGTGTTCTAGTGGGGTTAGGTTTTCTATTTCCTATTCTCGTCAAGAAATATGTTAGTGAATGTGAACGAATGGTTTGAAGCCTCCAATCACAGCTTTTTAGCAATTAAGATCATGTCATTAAGCCGCCTCGCCAAACGCATAAATAACCTCAATGTGTGGAGTTGTATGACTAAGGTTAAATAACTAAGGTCACAACGCCATCATAACTAAGGTTAAATATTAACATTATATATAAAGTAGATGCTGTCATCGATGCATAACGATCAGGTTATCATAACTAAGGTTGGACACGTCTATAACCTGGTTTCGTTGAGAATATTTGAATTATTGGAGAAATGCGAGCACAAATCATATATGGGAGTTAACTTCATTAAAGTGTTTTCAGCAGTGTGACGGGAGAGATCATACAAGGTTGATTAATTGTAAAAGCGATTAAGAATTAGCGTTCACATGTGAAGCAAAAGTAAGAACATACCAAAAATTTGCATTCGAAGTGGAAGAACGACGTAACGAGTTTGTGCAAAATGGTGAGTTAACAACATAATAGGTTTATATAATTAAAGATGGTTGGAAGTGTGGAGGATTAGCTATCCGAGAGAATTGTAACACCTGAAATGGTGGACCTTCAGGGAGAGGGTCTCTTTTTCTTGATTTGGATGTCTGTCGTCATTGAGAAGACATCGTCACCAACTTCTTCTTCTATTTCTTCAAAGGTATTGGCTTCGGCTATGTCGACTTGCTCACGATTGAAGCGGCTTTGCAACTTAAATCCAGGCAAAGAGTGAAGACTAGATGAAAGATGTTAAGAACTTATGACTAAGGTCATATGACTAAGGTCTCTGCGCACGCAATGGGTTAATTCGTAACCATAATCTGCTAGGCTGTATGGCTAAGGTTAGGTAACTGAAGCCTTTGATTCTTTACAGTCCCGAATTAATATTGGAATATAAACTCCGATTCAAGAATTTCGTAAAGTAAATAAATAAATAATCAGCATAGAAGAAAAGCATGTATATCAACAACGATGACATCATACCAAAAAGACAAACCAGGTTTTTATAACCTAATGCTCATTTTAGTGAGAAATATTAACACATTCCACGAAGCAAAAGTATGAGCTACACGCTCAAGATAAAGCAGGAGCAAAAGACTTGGTTCAAAATATCACAGCAAGAGAAAATAACAAAGGGGACCCGTTGCGTTATGAGGTGCGTTGGCTCAACTTAAGAGGTGTCTGATGCAGCACGAATGTTAGGAGAGCGGATGATTTCAGAAACGATATGGGATCCCTGCGACGCTTCAACCTGAGGGTTCTCGCCTGATAGATCCCCATCACCCTCTTGGGTTACGCCAGGAGCATCGCGAAGGAGGTTTTGAACCACTTCATCGAACTCATCAACCACCTCCTCCACCTCATCTTCTTCTATATCCTCCAAGGAATCTGTCTTCGCCACGTTGACACGAGTGCGATCGAAGTTGGTGGGAATAACCTTTATATGAGTAAGCTGGTTCAAACAGCGTGTGAAGTAACGGAGGCATACATCTTAAAACTGCCCGATGCACAGAAGTCTTCAGCTACTTCTTTACGCAGTTGGGACATCTTCTCTTCAAGTTGTTGTTGAGCATACTGCTTGCCGTTTTCATATGCCTCGTCCACGCGACCCTGAACATCGGTGTTAAGCTTCTCATACTTGGCCATTAACTCGTTGTGCTGCCGTTCAAGGGTAAGGTATCGTTCCTCCTAGACCTTAATGAGATCCGCGTGTTTCTTCGACATTTCACCAAATTCCTTTAAGATTACTTTTAGGTTATCACCCAAGGTGTCATATAAGGAACTGGAATTCGTATGCTACGGGCGAAGATGGTCAGAGGCTATGGGTTGTTTCTTCAGTCACCGGAGAGCACATTTTGCTGTTTCATCTGCCACAGCTCGTTGATTACGCCAATACAAATTTTGCAACATGGCCGTGCGATACGCAACAGCAATCTGGACACAATAATGAGTGGCAGGGGTAAATCAAAGTATGATCATCCTCGACATTAGCTAAATAATGTAGAAGAAGTATAACAAACCAACCATGACGACATAGTGCGCATTAGACGAAGTGCAGTAACAAAGGGAATGTATCAATTAAGAGTATACCTGTGTGAAAGTCATGGCAAAAGTGTCGTCTAGGGCGTAAGGATCCCTTTCGACGTATCGTACCAAGTCTTTATCTAAGACACTATTCTTGAAAATGGATAAGGCAACGTTGGGAGTCGTCATTGAACTGTCATACATGACTTCCCACGATGGGTTCAGCTTCTTGGATTCGTCAAAAGGGGGAACTGGTTTTCTGGAGACGACGGGATAGCTTTCACGATGGTCCATTTCTACTGCAAGCATGTGGTTAAGCGTGTCGCTAGTAATAGTGCCACTAAGAGTACGTTGATAAGCCTCATCCGTAGATACCCATGTAGTACGAGGCGAAGAGCTTCCAAACTGCTATAGGGCCTGTGGCCCGGGGAGTAGAAGAACCACTGCGAGGTTTAGAAGGAGTGGAATTTGGCTTATCCATCGGAGCAGTACCCTTTTCTGTAAAAGCTGGGGGAATCGGTGGGACGATGGTCAATGGTTGAGGATTGAGTGGGGCATCTCCAAGGGTCCCAATGTCTTGAGCAGCGTCTGACGAAGCGGTGCCATGTGATGTACTCTCAGAGGTTGAACGGGATTTCTTCTGCTGAGTTTGCTGGTTTTTTATGAGAGTAGTAACGGAGGCCCTTTTCCTAGTACGGACGGGAGCAGGTTTCTCAGGAGCTTCTTTTTGTTGCTTAGCAGCAGTGCGAACCTGGTCTTTATCCAAAGTGGATTGGTGCACGATATCCGCTGAAGGAGTTACAAGCTCGTTAGACGAGATGCATAAATACGAAGGCTAGCGGGAACAAAGTAATATTTAAGAAATATAAACAAAAAGCAGCGAAGCATTTACCAAGAGTTAGCTGTCCCAAATTAAACTTGGAAGAACATAGACCCACCAGTTGAATGCTGCTAGGGGTAACTAGGAATTCACTGTTATAGTATTTAGTGAAGAATTGTTCTAGGAATCCTGTCGGCCAGGTAGGCTCAAGATCAGAAGGGTTGATAACTTCTAGATTCCATTCGGAAGGAATATCCCAAACTTGATTAGCTGGAGGACGAACGAAGTAATAATCGGGTTTCCAACTTCCAAAGGAGTTTTTAACCTTATGAAGATACTTGTGATGAGGCTTTGGACGAAAATAGTAGAAACCCGTTTCGTATTTACAAGAGGGTTCTAAGTCATACAAGGTAAAGAAGTTTTCAAACGAAACAGGTTGATTGAAATGACGCATGAGTATTATAAAGCCAATGAGATGGCGATGACAGTTAGGACTAAGTTGAGTTAAGCAAAGATTAAGAGTGCACAGGATATCTTTTATGAATGGATGAAGCGGCAGTCTGAGACCTGCTCTAAAAGCAGCAGAATGAATCGTTTGGTGATCGGGAGGCGGTAGGTGCATACGGTCAGCTTTCTTGGGAGCGACGAAGGTAAAGGATGAGGGGATAAAGTATGTCTCGTGGAGAACGTCCACTTTGGCGAAGGTGGCTTTGCTTCGTATGGATTTGTAATCGATGGGGTGGGAGAAGGCATTGGATTCATTAGGGTTTAGATCAGTGGACATAGAATCGATCTCAGCGGCGAAAGCCTCCACGATGTTGACAGGGGCGCCTGAAGCACCAAGCAAATTAACAATCAGGGGCATAAGGAGGATATCACGAGTGATATAAGAAGTAAAAGATGAAAGGCACATGCGGAATTTAGGAGACCAAATGTGCGAAGAAAATCGCAGTTGAAGTAACCCAGAATATGTAACATTTAACAGATATTCAGCGAGATTAACTGGAAAATAAAGAAAATAGAGGGAGAACTTACCGTCGTCAGAGGCGGAGGCAGTAGCAGCTGCGCGGTCACCCATGGCCGAAGGAAAATCTTTGCAGTGAGGGTAAGCCAACTGAAGAAGAAATTGATTGAGAAAAGATGGAGAGGAAATTAGCAAAAGGAAGGAATAAATGTCAAGGGTTTGCGGTATGAAGAGAAGCAAATGACTTTTCGAATTTTGAATTTTGAAAAACGAAACAAGTGTAAGTGTGTGGAAGCAGAAAAGTTAGCCGCCTTTTCATTTTTGCAGACATCAAATCAAGAAAAGCAATCATTATGCTGAGCCTTGGAAAGAGAATAATTATCATTAGGATAAGGCGCACTTTAACCCAATAATAATTGGGGGACTCATTGATAGGGGCTTTAATTATGGGCTTTGATAAGGGCTTCAGTTGTGGGCTTTAGAATGGATCAATGGAAATTTAATAGGAATGTACATGACTGGGCTCGCTATGAGGAAGACAGAACAGGCCCAGAGGAAAAGCCCATATGGAACAGAGAAGTAGAGATTAATACACGTGTACAGTGGAGATCAAGTACTGTTCATTATATATAGCAGCTCCTCAAATGAGGAAAGGTAACTCATATACACTTTCTATTCTTGATTCCTTGCCAGATAATTTTTCTTGGAATCTGACTTAATTCAGTGGAGGGTCTACGCCGAGGCATCCTCGACTAGTCCTCCTAACGAAGCATTTCCATATCTGTTGTGTAGCTTGGAGATCGCATATCACTACTGGTGGAGTTACAAGTGGTATAAGAAGGTACGATTTAGTCGTATCAATAGGGTATCATAATCTTGAAAACTTTATTTTAGATTTTAGATCCCTTTCATATCTATATTTAGGAAGTAAAATTAGAGAGCAAATACTGGAAATCATCATTTAAAAAAAAATTATTTTAAATTTTATAATCGTTTCAATTCAACTATAAAAAAGTAAAATTGTCCATACCTTTTAAAGTGGTAATATTTGCATAAATGCCCTTGTACACGATAATTAAGAAATGCAGCGAACTATCTTTGTGATACGATTAATAGAGGTGTTGAACTCCTTACTTTACCGTGATCACGAAATATTGCGGCAAAGTGCAAACTGTTATTTTTGATAGGCCAATTAAATGTTGAGAGAAAGATTGTTTGTCTTTATTTGGAGCCTCTTTCCTTCAATAGTTCAATGGTTTGCTATCCAACGTGGATGGACTATTTGGAATGATAATTATGAGTTATGACTATTTTATATTGAGATCCTTTTACTTTAATTATTTGAGAACCCCGTTTAAATAGTTCAAATTGCACAAGTCTTTACTTAAATAGATCGTTACCCATTGATTTGATGGACAAATTCTTATTATACCCTTTGTCAAATAAAGTATATAAAGGGTGGAAATAATCTTTGGAAATGACATATGCTGTGAATAAAAAAAAAAAAAAAAAAGGATAAATGGCACACATGTAAAATCAACTATTCCAATTCCATTAGACTAATTAGCAATAGACTTTTTGGGTGACTAAAATCTTACTCATTTTCCATCCAATTCCCGGGCCTACAGGAAATTGGCATATTTGTTGTCAATCAAAGTAAAGACAAGAAAATGACGAACTATATTACCAACCATCCATTTTCTTTCAAAGTGAATCGACCCTTAGTTTAGTGGTTAATCTCTTATAACAAACGAAATTAAAAAGCTTGTGAAAGTAATTTAATAACTTATGCAACATTAGTGAGATACATAAGTTAATCATATTATTTAGCCAAGAGTGGTAATCCTAAATGGTTGGGTATTACTCAAGCATCAAAGTATTTCTTAAGCAAACGTCAGTGAGGTACTTAGTCAATTTCATTTACTTAATAGACACCAAACATGGCTAATTAGTAATTATCAATCGCTATTTCCCTTAATCATGCGTATCGACTAAGAACTTCTTCACAGTAATAATACCCTTTGAGACAAGAGTTTGATTAAAAAAGAAACAAGAAAGCTTCATCCAAAAGTCGTTAAGCCAAAAGCTGAAGGCACCATGGCATCGCTTGGAGTGGAATAAAAGCAAGTTACTTCTAAAGCCATAATGTTAACATCAACCTCCACTTTTTGAGGTACATTGCATTGTAAAAACATACACAGCAACTTCAGAAAATTAAAGAACTTAAGCAAAAGCTCAAGAATCAGCTTGAGTGGCTTTTCCCCACAACTCCATCTTACCAAACACTGACAAAAGCTCCCCACCTAAGTGTGAGGAACAATGAATTCCATCCTTCAATATGCAAACAAAACTAAAACCCAACACACAATCAAAGCATATTCTTCTTCATTTCCCCCAATTTCTTCCCTTCTTTCCAACTTTCAACTTCTGCTTCTCGATTCGCACCGTTCATCAGAGAGAGAGAGAGAGAGGGTACTCCTGAAATTACCTGGAAATAAGCCAGATGGGAACAAAATCGGATTTTGCGCAGAAGCTGCTGCAAGATCTTCGAACTCGGAAGGAAAAGATGGGTGTTACTCAAAGTTCAAGCCAAACATATAGAGGTAAAATTCTGGAAAAGCTCATTTCCCATGCATGAATGTAGTAATATGAAAGAACAGCTTTTACAATTTCATGCATCATTGCACAAACAGGTGGGCAAAGCAATACGGGGAGAACTTCGAGAAGCTCCAGGCAAATGAACACACTAGAATCAGTAAGTTCTAAAATCTGCTGCTGATTCGAAATCGCTTTTTTCTTTCCAACTTCGCTTATCTTGAACAAAATGGCAACTTTTGCATGGCAGTCTGGCTCTACGATTGGGAACACAAGCAGAAGGTCCAACACAGGCAGCAGCAGATCAATCCAGAATAAAGAGTCTTCAAATCAGATAGTCCTCTATGAAAGCACACAAACTGTTAAACAAGTCAGAGATCTATCGATGGCCATAGCTTTCGCCTTCGAAAACAGTGGAAATCTGACCAAAATCACAACCTCCAGCTCTAATCCACTTGTGAACTTTTTCAACAGGATTAGCCGGAGATCAACAGAGAGTCATGGTCGGACTTTCACAAATCCTCAGTTTCCCAACATCTCTCACGTTCACATCAATGAAATCTCGAAAGGGGTTCAGAAGCTGAACCAAATCTTAAAAGCTTGCTCCAACGGCCTCAACTTCGACAGAAATTCTGTAGAAGTCGGAAGAGAATTGCTGAAAGGTGCAATGAACTTGGAAGAGTCGTTAAAAATGCTTGTAAGCTTACAAGAGAGTTCGAATATGAGTAGAAATCAGAAAAAGGGACGAATAAAGTTGCTTGAAGAGGGTGAGGATGATCAAGATGATAGTGAGGACATAGCCCAGCAGTGGAAATTGGATCGCCCTAGATTCTCCTTTGATAAACCTTCGAAAAGCTCGAATATTGGAAACAGAAGGCAACAACAATTGGCTTTGACATATTCAGAGGAATGTTCGAAAATGGTTACTCATACAAGGTCTTCTAGCTCTGTCCAAGATTTGAGCTTCTCCACAAAAGAAAAGGGAAGAATTTCAAATGTCATAGCTCAGCTTATGGGCCTTGAGGAGCTTCCAGCGCAAGAATATTCCGTTTCCATGCAAAACGGTTCGAAAGGGAAGGAAGCGAAAGTTTCTAGAAGAAACACTAAGGTGGCTGAACCTATGGGAAGAGAGAGTAGGAATGGATCTTCATTCATCACCGATAAAAAGACGGTCTTACCCCCACCGGTTAAAGACTCGAAAGTCCAGCTCAGCACGAAACAGGGGATTGCAACGAAGAACCGACAGCAAAGTGTTGCCGTTGCACCTAATCAAGTTGCTGGGCCCCAGAGGGTTGAAGATAGTGTAAGGAAACAAAATCTAACAGGGACTAAAGAAAGCAAAATGCTTGTTTTGAGTACTGAGCTGCAGCAAAAAGCACAGAACAGCAAAAATATGAAAGATGAAGGCAAAATGCATTACGGGAATGATTACAAGGTGAAAGAAAATTCAACGGACAAAAGGAAAGCAGATAGAGACCTCACCAACTATCAACGTGCACTCCTTCAAGACAAGGTGCGCCGGGCAGAGCTTAAAAATCAGCACTTCCAGAAGCAGAATTTGATGGACAAAAACCATGAGGGAGATCGATTGGAATCCGTAGTAGATCCAAAATCCAAGAAAAGTACAGCCACAATGCAGAAAAAGCCATCACAAGATAAATCTGCACCTGGTAATGGGAGATCAACAAAATCCACTGAAAAAGTTCCCATGAAAGTACCCATTGATAGCTCTCAGAAAACTGAACCCAGTCAGGAAATTTTCAAGAAAGAAGATTCAAATCATGATTCATCTCTAACAAAACCACAATTTGATGTGGAAAAGGGAAGTGGCGATATGGTGATCGAGAACGGGAAGCAGACTGAGGCCTTCACAATGCAGAAGAAGGCTATTCCTCGGAAAATCCAGAAAAGTGAAACTCCTCAGAAGATAGAAGTACTGATGAATAGACGAAAAGTGACAGAGGATCGGTTGGCGAGATCAATGAAACTGATGCATAAAAAGAACACCAGCTTGAGAAGAAAAGAAGAAAAGAGTAATAGCAAGATCAAGGAAAACAAAACAGGTTTAAGTATGTCTGATGCAACAGAAATGAGCACGGAACCAGAGAAGAAACAAGACAAGCTACAAAATGAAGCAGATGAAAGCCAAATAGAAGACATACAGAGCATGCCGATTCTAGATGACAGTGTAAGTTCAAAAGGTGATTTTGTAATTAAGATACATTTTGATGATTACAGGAATAATTATGGCTTGATTTCTTGGTTTTTTGCAGTGTGACAATATAGCATTAGATTCTGCCAAAGTTTGTAATGATTTCCAGATGGTGGAACAGCCCGATGCTCTCAACCATGAAGCTAAACAATGTGATCAAAGCATAGGTAAATATTTCTTATTCAACAATGCAAGAGTCATAAGAATATGTTTTTCTTCACTTTCTAAACCTTCCAAATGACTCACATGCTCCCTGCATACCCTTTATTCAAGAATTCAAAAACCAATATTTGAATTCTGAAAGCCTAATTTCGTAATGCAGGAGAAAATGAAGAAAAAACAGACCCCTACAATCTTTCTCAAAACAAGTACAAGCAACCACCTGCATTCCATAAACAAGAGCAGTTGACAGAACCTGAAAAGAACCTCAAAGAAGTATTAATAAAAAGCCAGCAGTTCCTGAGTACAGCAGAGGCCCTTTTCAAGCTCAACATACCTGTCAGCTTCCTTCATTACGGTGATGAAGTTACAGAGAAGAAGCTCGTTTTGGACTCTGCATATGAAGTAATGAAAAGAAAAGCAAGGAGACACGAAGTAACACATCATCCCTTCACAAAAACCGCAATAAACTCTATAAAGTTGAGGTCTTTAGATGATTTGGTCAGGCAAATATGCAAAGACTTGGAAATGCTGAAGGTATATGGCGGGAATAGGGTTGATGTGGCAGCAGGTTTGCATGAAATGCTCAACAAAGACATTTACGACAAGGAACCGGATGTGAACAGCATGTGGGATTTTGAATGGAGCAAAATGAGGGACATAGTTCCCGAAAAGGAAGATCTTGTGAGAGATGTTGAGAGACACATGATCAATGGGCTTCTTGATGAGATCACCAATGATCTCTTACTTATAACTGTTTCGGTTTGAGGGAAATTGGTTCTGTTTTGTAGGTTATGCAAAGTCAGGGTTAATACCAAATCAAGAAAACAAGGTTTTGCATATATATTCACAGTTATAGTACCTTTCATTTGGTCATGGATTTCTTACGTAGAATATAACTGTTTCAGTTTGAGCCAAATGGGCTTTTGTTTTGTAGCTTATTAAGATTCAAAGTTAATATCAGGTTTTGCAAATAAATTCTGAGGTTTATAACATCTTTCATTTCCCTCTTTTTTTGGGAATCATGCAGCAAGTACATAAGGACTGAGGGATTACCTAAATACAGCAATAACGTGGAACTAACATAAATTCAAGAATTCGTTATATCATAACATATTCAGTGTAATGGGAGACATTTAATCCATCAAATACATGAAAGATGCTAACTGCATTTAAAAGATTCAGATTTACCAATTAAATAAAGGGTTAACTACATATGGATCCAATGGAGTATAAAAAACTACAACTTGGACCCTCTTAGTCAAATAATTACATTTACACCGTCTCATGAATTTAATAATTACATTACACACCATTTAGAGCATTTCATGCAAACCTACTGAGAAATAATATTTTTCGTCGAATACATGAAAGTTAATTGCTTCATTTATTATTCTCTCTTATTACAGGCCAGACAGATTTCTCAAGCGTTTGGCCAACAGTTTGTCCGGCCGTCAACTCCCTGCTGAGGTTGGCGCTATTTGGGTTGGATACTGGTCTAAGGTCTGTCTCCCTTGGCCTTAATGCAAGCATTTCTTAGGAAAAATTCTTGTATGAATTGAGCGTTGGACCCTACATAGGAACAGAACGACCAATATTCATGCAGCATTTGATTTAGTTGACAGAAAACATTTTTACACGCAAAATATTTTTGTTATTATATACAATCTCAACATCTACTTGTGTTTTTCGCCTCGATGTTGCTACAGGCTGACAACTCTCTTGGTCAGAAGCTCGCCTCTCGTCTCAACATGAAGCCAATGATGTGAAGTTGAGCAACCTGAGGAGATGCAGTGTATATCTGTTGGGTGCTTTGGGGAAAACAATACTTTGTGGTGTTGTACTCAGTTCGACTACTCTGTTTCGTCATGTTTTTAATGTTCCCTTGTTAGGATTTTTGTAAGCGACTTTCACAAATTACCCCTAAAGGTTCTGCAATTATCCCTAAACATAAAGTTTTTCAGAACAAAAGATGAAAACAAAGAGAGCCGGTGAAGCACTCACACAATATGACACGATAGACAAAAAATATACAACGAAGAAATTATTGATAAATTAACGAAAACGTTGTCACTCTTGCAAACTACTTCAGATTATTTTCCACGTAAATATATAGGTTGAATGATAACCTCGACATTACCGGAAATAGCATGTTTTCCCAACATCTCAATCTCTTTGAGTTTCTCTTTTGTCAATGAAACTTGTCCTTTCTTTATCCACTTATTTCATCCGAGGTACTGTGAGAAACAATAGCTGATTATCATCTTTTCCAGGAACACTGCACTTCTCATGAAGTACTCAACAACTTCCATCTCGCTCTTCATTCCCGAAAACCCTGTAAATATCACCTTTTTCAATTGGTCATGAAATTCCAAACTCCCTCCCATCGCTCGAGGTTCACCTCTCACCCATGATGATTTTTCCACCTGTATGGAAAAACCAACGAATTAAATCATCAACACGTTAGAATAAATACGTACATATGTGCGTGGGAAACAAGAGTCGAGAAATGGAATGCATTGAGTGTGCCGGTTTGCCAGCATTTATATGGTCACACAAACATTGTCAATCGAAGTGAAACAAGACACACTCCATCTTTTTGGTTGGTGATCGATTCTTGATATATTGAAGAAGGGACAGGAACGTACTTCAAAAACTACGCCTCAAAAATGCTTCCGATAATATATAAAAACATCGAAAATTTAATTCAACAGCACTCACCTGCAAGTGGAGTTCACATAGAACAGGGCACATCTGTAGAACTGAAGCAATATCAATTTGATCAGGTTTATACATGGGAAATCCCAAAAGCAAATGCCTAATATTTCTCAGCATATTAAACATCTGAAAATATTATACAATAAACAGTAAGTCCATATCATAGCTTATATTGAAACAAATAAATGGAAAGAATTAGAATAGTATTTCTCAAACCTCATTATATTGCCCAGAAATCTGGACCTGGAGACTCAAGATCGGAACGGGAGGCATTCCGAGAGGGATTTCGCAATCTCGCCCCAAGTAAAACTTTCCGGTTCCTCTCCATTTGATCCATGTGGAAGGGAGAGAACAAATTGTTCAAGCTTTGGAATGTGTTCGAAAGAAAATTTTATCAAACGGTAACCAAAGTACTCCAAATACTCGAGATTGTCGGCCCAAAGCTCTACCCCTTCAATGCTAGAGCATACTTTAACGACAAGACACTTCAACCGGAGATTAGAGCCACGAATGCATAACGTACATTTAGGTGTATCACAGTTGTCCATGAACAAACCTTCGAGGTTCAAACAATTGGACAAAAAGCAAGAAATTGCTTCAGGAGTAAACCTTACTCTATCAAGGTCAAGAACTTTGAGGAACTTGGGTCGGATGATTTCAGAAGTCAGTACTAAAAAGCACCCACTTAGACGGAAATATACCAACGACAGAATGTGAGAAAAAAAATTACAACTTATACGAATCGGAGCTCCATAGTCTACGGAAGCAATAATATTATGAATGTCACAACACGTGAAATCTAGATGAAGGACCTTGATATTCAATCTTCCAAGGGAACGAACCCATTCCCGAAGTTTAATACGGAAGGAGGCCATTAAACAACACGATAACCTGCACGAAGAGATACTAGAAACAGAATGTAGCCTCAAAAACGTGTCCACTCCGTTGATAAACTTCTCCTCAAGGCCACATCTACTATTCTTCTTATAACCAAACAGGCCGGATCTGCGATTAATTGGAAAACAACTCAATTGATCAGAGGGGAATGTTTTAAGACACGAAAACTCCATGATACACACATAGGCATAAAGGTTTCTCCAACGCTGCGAAAGAATGCTCGTCCTAACAGAATCTCTTGTCGGGAGGTGAAAAAGAATTTCCAGCAAAAGCTCATCAGGCAATTGACTGATGAAATCCTTGCCCTGCTCTATTCCATTAATACCAAAGACAGCCTGATTTCAACGACAAGAAATTTTGTTTGTTCTCTACTTAAAAGGAAGTATGCAAAGCACTACAAAGATAATGCACCTTAAATTAGATTTCTGAATCTAGCACAAACTCTGAGGGGAAAGAAGGGTAATACCTTGAGCCAACGAAGGGCAATTGCCGATAGGGATAGAGCCATGATCGATAAAGCTACTTGAGTAGAGGATACCATTGCCACTAAGAAGAGCAGAGATGAAAAACTTCCAGTCCTATGATATGTCAAAACAAGAGATAACAAGTATATGTGTTTTCAAATCTTTTACACTTTACAGGATACTTTCAGAAAGACATTATCATCTTCGTGATAGGATTTAAGGTATATTTTGTTCCTAATCTTTTAGAAGCAAACCTTTTTACCTTACTCTGTCTTTGGAATTTCAACACCCAACATTCGCAGGACTCTTGTGGAAAAACTCATTAGTTAATTCGGCTAACAACGCAATCAGTCCTTAGTTAATTGCACAAAAGTCAACATTTTACGATTAAGAAGCCATCTAAACAAGCTATAATAATATCACGACAACCAAATGCACACATTAAATAACAAAGATTTCCCCTAATTTTTGGCAAAAGATGCAATTTTCACACTCCAAAATGCTCAAAATGATGTTTTGCAGGGATTAAACAACAGAACTTTACCCAAAAATTTTCAAATTAGACAAACGCAAAGGCAACTGAGGAAGAAAGGTTTTACCTTATTATTGAAAAGAGTCTGTAAAAGATAATGTTTTGTATTGTATAATGTGTTCTCTAACACGATGAACAATATAGTATAAGAAGTATCAGATCCTAAAAAGTAAGAAAGGAAACAAAATAAAAATGCAAGACGATCCATCGTCCCACAAGATCAGCCTCGAATCAAGAAAGTTTACCTTCCATATATACATAGTATCTTCCAATAGTTCAATTGAATCTCAGTAATCGAATAGATTAGAGCAGATTAACAAACTGAATAGATTAGAGCAGAGGAACAAAGGTTTACCTTGCTGTCCAAGACAAGGATCTTGTCCAAATGGGTATAAGATAATCTGCCAAAGGAAACGAGAGGAAAGATACTCCTTCCATACCTATTGTTGGGCTGGGTTAAACAATCTGAAGTACAAACTTCTCAACCTATCTTCGTTGGTTAGGGTTTTTTTCGATTTTCCCATTCCTAGGTTCTTATCTATCTTAGCTGCAGAAGTTTTTCAGTCTTGATCACCCTCAAAACCCAATTTCCAAATTTCCAGGTAATGTAATGCCTGAAAAACTTCTCAATCACACGTTACCAGCGGCTTGGTGCTAGGGTTCTTGCCATATTCATAATCGTCATTCCTAAATTCCCGCCCTCTCTGCATCTTTCAACCATCAAAACTCAAAATCCAGAGGAAGCATGATTTTGGGGTTCCGTGCACTATGATTGCATATTATCTGAATTAATTTTGCTGTAATTTGTGGTTTTACCTTTGATGCATACTTGAGATTTTTTTTTTTTTTTTTTTTGAAACTGTTACGGAAGAATTAGACAACACATTTATTATATTCCTTATATAATCATAATCACAAAAACACATTTATATGGTTTAAAGGTATGTTTTTTTTCAAATCTTTTAAATGCAAAATGTACACTATCTTTTGAAATATAACTGATGAATTTTACACTCAAATCGTCCAACAGACTCTTTCTAATGGAGGCCATAAGCATCTCTGGATTGCAGAATTTGTGGGTTGATTCCGGCTTGGATGGCGAAGATCGTCGTCCGCCTTCTATTGTATGTAAGTCGAACGTAAATTAAATGAAGAGTATCAACTGTGAACTCAATCCATAATTAATTCAATTTGCAAAGTTCTTTTGAAAACAGATTTATGGAGAGTTAATGATCGAAGATTCTTATACTATCTCAGCCCATCGGAACATGCGAGTTATGAGGATGAGTATCGGCTTCGGAGACTGTGCATGAATAATCCCCATCTCTTTTACTATGTACCCCGCCAGGGCCAGGCCGTTCCCCGTTTATATGACCTAGCTCGGGTGGGGGTTCGGGTTAGTTCTTGGATTGGTTATTGGATTAGTTCTTGGTATTTTTCATACAAAAATACTAGTTTGGTTCAGGTGATAGGTAGTGAGATCACTTTGGTAGCAGTAGTCTACCAAGCATGCCAGTTTTTGAAGGCAGCAACTACCGTTACCAAGCATATCAAACTACTATGGAGTGTGTCGGAGACTCGTCTCTTATAATAGGATTCATCTCTAATAATATTACTTTGTCTGTTGGACATTTCTTAGGCTTTTTGAAGGCAGCAGCTACCGTTACCAAGCATATCAAACTACTATGGAGTGTGCCAGAGACTCGTCTCTTAGAATAAGATTCATCTCTAATAATATTACTTTGTCTGTTGGACATTTCTTAGGCGTGAATTTTAAAAAAGTCTATATATATATATATAATTTAGAACCCTCAAGGCTATCCACGTTGTTGTGGATAGTCTTAAAATTTTTTATTATATTATGAAAATAAATAATAGTTTTAAAATATTTAATGTTTATTCAATTTTTTTTTAATTGAGTTATTTAAAATTTAAAATTCTTTAAATTAAAACTATACGTAGAAATTTCAAAATTTGTTGTTATATAAATCTCAAAATCTGTTAGAAAGAAATCTCATAAAATTTATTATATTAGGCGGACACATGGCACTTCCACTTAATATTTTTAAATATTTTATATTTATCTAAAATTTTAAGATTGTTTAAATTAAATTATTATAAAAATCTCAAAATCGTCTATCATAAAAATCTCAAGATCCGTTAGTAAGAAAAGTTTGAATTTAAAATCAAATTCTCAACCATAAATCTAATTCAATCTAATGTAGTAAAAATAATTTAAAATTTAAATTTAAATTAGTAGGTTGATATTTTATAAAGTATTCAAATTTAAAATTTTTTGACATCTAGAATCTTTATCCATTTGGTAGTTCCTAAAAAAAGAAAAATAGTTATCAAGTTTGATACAACTCACACTTTAAATACGTCTTTCAAAAATTTTACATTTCATTTTTTTACTCATTCCAAATTATTTTTCATCTGTTACATTGTATTTTTCTATGCAATTTTTTTTTTTTTTTTGTGCAGCAGAAAGGGCAACAAAGCCACTACAAGCCCAACTCAAACATCAAGCTCCCTAGGGTACTGGTCCCATAACTTCTTCTCCTCATGCATAAACTGTCACAGTTTAGCCATTTTATCAGCAAGAGTGTTCCTTTCCCGCATCACATGAGCAATCTTACTGCGCCAAGGACCCCGTATAAGCTTCCTACAGTCCTCAATAATCAACCCCAGCGGGTGTTCGTCCACCTTCGCATTCGCTAGAAGGTCTAGGACCATTCTTGAGTCGCATTCCACCTCAATCTTCTCGAAGCGCCTCTCCCATGCTATTTTTAAACCTTCCCGAAGCCCCCACAATTCAGTTGTGAGAATGTCTTGAGCTCTAACTTTACTAGCAAAACCACATATCCAGCTGCCCTTATCGTTCCGAACCACCCCGCCAATGGCAGCCTTGTGAGTAGATTCGACATAACTCGCGTCCGTGTTAAGCTTCACCTAACCCGGAGGTGGCTCTTGCCAACTGGCCAATTTTTCTATGCAATTATGTCTCTATATTTTTTCTACCCTTCTTCCTCTATGTGTAAGTTCTTTATTCCATTAACTAACTTATGTATTCCATTTTTCTTTTCATTAAAATTTTTCTTTATCTATGTGTTTGTTTGTACTTTAAGTATTTCGATTATTATATTTGCCTCTTATTTATTATGTTTTTCATATTTAATATTTGATGATACTTTTAATGTTTTTTTAATATTTTTTTTCTGTATATTATTTTTGTTTACATTAAGTTTATTTCATCACTTTTATATATATATATATATATATACACCTTGCGCTGTTATGGTTTTATATGTATTTTTGAGTTTTGAGTTTTTAGATCATATATATATATATTAAAGTAATTTAATTTTTTTATTTATATAAATTTTCATATTTATAATTCAATACCTTTTGAGATGATTACGTATGAATATTTAATGCATGTGATTTTTTAATTTTTTATTTAATTTTTGCAAATGAATTTTCTAATCATGATATATGTGTGTTTTTAAATATAATTTAATTTTTTAATTGAATGTATCCCATGCCTTGGGCACGGGTTTAGAACTAGTAATAATAATAATTTGTGTCATCATATTCATGTCGTATTTGTGTTGCCTTGTCCATATTTGTACATTATCGGGATCCATTTACATTTTTGGGCAGGTTCGGGTTTATTAAATTTCCGTAAATTTACTTTGTTTAGTTTTTTGAAAGTACATGAGTTCATTTTAATTAAATTGCAGTTAGTAACTATTTTCTAAAATCAATCAAATGATGAATAATATAATTAAACTTACAATAAATATCTCATATATCTATAAGAAATATCTCAATTATATATACCGGCACAAAACCATTTTATTTTTTGTTTTGTTAAAAACTTTAAAATAAAGAGTATTTGAAAATTTAATTTCAAATAAAATGAAGAAGTGAACAAGTATTTTAATGGATTATTATTATATAATGTTTTTAGATGTATGAATTTATAACTTAAATTTTATGCCAACGGAAAAAATGGCTAAAATATTATTCAACAAAAGAGGTGGTACTTGCAATTTGAATAGAGAGTCCCACATCAAAACTTATGCATCTTTTTATTAACTAGGAAAGTGCACGTGCATTGCACGTGTATGCCGGTTTGTACTTGTTTTTGTTGTTGTGGGGTTTTTGTTTTTTTGTTTTTTTTAATTTATGATATGTTGTGGATTTTTTCAATTTGTAATATAATTACCCTTTTTCTTCATTTGCTTTTATTCTTGAAAGATGTGTGTTTTGTCTGCATCGAATTGCTTCTATGTGGAACTGTTAATAGTATTGTTCTTTTTTTTTTTTTTTCCAAAAGTAAGTGCTCAATACATTCATATGAATATTGGAAACTCATGCGCGTATTTCTTATTTCTCTTTTCTATGGTTTAAGAAATCCCTTATTCCTTTTTCTTCTTTATTGTTTTCGACAACTTCGTTTTTCATGCCCCTCCTTGTTTTTATTTGAGTACTTCCTCTTGAAAAATGTTGCCAGATTTTCATAGGCTTTCTCCCTGCCTTCGTCGACTTTCTAAAATTTGTATCTCCTCATTGTTTATCTTACCCTTTTCTCCTCTTGCAAATTTTATTTTCTTGTTTGTTTCCTTCTTTTCTTTGCCTCTAGCTGTGTTTGGTTTTGTTTCCCTGTGCCTCTTGCCTCACTTTGCTTTTCTATGTCCTCTTTATTTGTTCTCTTTGCCTTGTTTTTGGTACTTATTTTTTCCGCCTTTGTGTTCTTCCACTTTCTTTATAATATTGGCCTCTCGGTTTTTTGTATCTTCGAAAGATTCTTGAACGACGAATAAAATCCCATTTCTTATTTTTCCATTTTTGTCGAGCTTGAAAAGGTAGTTGTACTGTTTCTCTACTGTTGTCACCAAAATCTTGTAGTGAAGTGATAAATTCTTAATCTGCTTTATTAAGTTTTTATTGATTTTTTCATTTTCAATTTGCTTGTTTCTCTTACCCCGCTCATTGTTTCAATATATTGAGTCACCGGATATCCAATGTACGCCTCGTCAACCTCTTCAAATAGTGTGATTGTGGCCCGTTCACTCCCACCTACTATGTTTAAGTTAACCCTATACCTATATTTTTTGAAATTTGTACTTTAGTTATTTATATATCATGTTTTTAAATTTTATGCATTTTTAGATCTCATACTTTGGTGATACTTCCACTTTGTCATCCGATTTCCACATGGATCATGCATTATATGTTTCACCACCAAATCATACAGTCAAGGATGCTTTTCTTTATCAGGCAACTCATAATAGTTAAATTGTTCAGTAGTGTTGATCTAGTACTCAGATTGAAATATTATCAGTATGTGAACATGTGGCAAACCTCTCTTTTAAAATTCAACGACAAAATGCATAAACCACTTTTTTGAATATTTCTTTCTTCGCTATTTGAACTTTCAGATCAAGTAATTTGGCACGAAAAAAGGTTTGTTTTTAATTATTTTTTTTCCAATCTGGATTATATGTCATTGTAATAAAAAGGTGCCTTTTTTTAACATTTTCTAACCAAATCGATAGCATCAAGATACCTACGTTGCATATATCTTGGGCCTCCAATAAAAGATGCAAAGATAAACAATTCTTTGTCCAACTTGACTGCCTTTACTTTCTCTATTGATGACACTACATATTGTTGAAGTAACTTTCCTGCTAATAAAAGTATAGATTGATCTCCAATTTGTAACTTATAGCAATAACATTCACGACAAGATATCATTTTGTTGTTTTCTCTATTAACATCTATAATAGTAGATGATTTAAGATGAAAATAATTAATTTTGTATTGAAAAAAAATAAAGAGTTCAGGTAACATGTCTAATACATAACAAAAAAAAGTTAAAAACACCTTGAAATCGGGGTCTGGCTTGTAATTGGGCTTATCATTACACTAATGACATCTACAGCTAGGGATGCAAACGAGCAGAGCCTTGATATTTTTGCCTGGCTCGGCATTGGGCTCGGGCTCTAAAAACATGGTTCGGGCTTGGTTCGCGAGCTAACGAGCCATGAATTTTTGGGTTCGGGCTTGGCTCGTGCAAAGCTTGAGATGGTTCGGCTCGGCTCGCGAGCCTCCTTTCTCCATCCTTTAATTTTTTTTTTTTGAAACCCCCTTGATTTTGTGTGTCTAACCAGCATCAAGGCAGAATTCACTCTAATGTACTTGGACATGAAAAAGAACCAAAAACCACCAGAAAAACAATTTTAAGAAATTCGTTTCACAACAATCACGTCCAAAAAAATAATTCAGATAAACTTTCATGCCCATCTTTCAAAATCCATATTACAAAATCCAGATTCAAAACAACCTTGAAAACCAAAAATTCAAAACAAATTCTATGCCCTTCTCCCATCTAAAATCAGATCTGAGTTCGTTTTCATAAAGAAAAAATTTTCAGATCTGATATCTTTTAAAAAAAAAAAAAAAAAAGAAGAAAGAAAACAATGGTGGTGGTGGTGGTGGTGGTGGTGGTGGTGGTGGTGGTGTCGTTTCCTCTCGTTCCACGTCCGTGTGGTGGCCGGAGTTGGAGAGGTGGTCCGACTCAAGCGTGCTGTGACTTTGCGAAGGTGGTGACGGCTGAACTATAGTAATCTCTGTTGCTGTTGCGGCTAAATTCTAGAAGATATAGGTCGCGGTGGCTGGGAGTGTGAGGTAATGGGTGGTAGCTCCGGCGTGAGGTGTGGTGGCCGGAGTTGGAGAGGCAGAGAGTGGGGATCTTCAGGGGCTGGAAATTTTCTCGGTAGACGGCTGAAATGGAAATTAGAAATGAGGTGGGGATTGAGGGCTAGGGTTATATATATATATATATATATATATATATATATATTTTTTTTAATTATAGTGTGGCTCGCGAACCACGAGCTGAGGAATATGGGGTTCGGGCTTGGGTTCGAAAGCCCACGAACCGAGCTTAGGCTCGGCTCGGCTCGGCTCGCCCTCTCCGAACCCAAGCGCGAGCTTTTTACGAGCGGGTTTGTTAGGCTTGCGAGCCGGCTTGTCTCGTTTGCATCCCTATCTATAGCCGAAGTAACTCCATCTATTTATATCTTCTTCGGATAGAACATGATAAGAGAATGATGCATGGTGAGAGAATGATGCAATTCTTTCAGAAGGATAACATCTCTCATAAGATACTCGGTGAGAGACTAACCAAAATACATGAGATGTGTATAGGGAGAGTGCTTTATGAATCTCCTCTCCAGAAAGAAAAAGAATTGGATATGGAGAAATTGGAGAAAGAGAATAGAGAGAGAGTGGTAGTCCTAATACTTGAGAAGCTCTTTGACATCCTATCAGAGGAAATTACCGGCTACACATCTCCATCAAACGTCGCCACGACTTCTACAACTCTTCAAGATTTGCCTTCAAGTCTTCAAACCCGTCTTCGAATTTTCTTCAAGTTCGTCTTCGGTCGCCACGACTTCTTCAAATCCGTCTTCAAGCCCGTTTCAAGTTCGTCTTTGGTCATCGGTCTTCAAGTTTTCCACTTCAAATCTTCTCGCCGTTCTTCAAGTCTTCGACATCAAATCTTCTCACTGTTCTTCAAGTCTCCGACTTCAAATCTTCACATCGGTCAAGTCTTCAAAATCCGTCTTCAAGTATTCTTCAAGTTTATTTTCAAATCCGATCTTTAAATCCGGCTACACCCTTTGAATATTCTTCAATTTCGTCAAAGCGACAAGAGATTGAGATCTTCACCTCCAAAGTTTGATTTCCACATCTGCTTTGATCAAGTAGTTTCTATCTATCAAATTCGGAAAAGATCATATTCACGTATCCGAGAATAAGCATCACGCCCTCGGATGCAAAGTTGAAGAAGAATCAGAGGAATAGCCTTCAATAGTATTTATTCCTTCAAATTTGTTAATTCCCTTAAATTTTTAGATTCCTTGTTCATATTATTTTCTGTATTGTAATTTTATTTTGCAGACAATAAAATTTTATGTGAACAATAACAAATCTACATAACTGGATAAATATTTGTAAGAAAAAAGTTGCCGAAAGATTATACGTAAGTTGAATATTGTCGCGTCCAGTATAATTTCGATCGCCCTTTTATGTACATAAAACACTTGAGAATGCAAACAAGAGAAAAAACAAGAGTTGAGTATCCAAATTCGGAACAAAATGATACATGCACCACTTGACAATGTAAACAAGAGACAAAAGATATCCAAAGTCCGAAACCCTGATTGGAAAATCCCTGCAAGATTGCAGCTTCCGTTTGTAAACCAATATATGATATGGACACTTCATTGGTCGAAACCGATAAAGTTCTTCCTCTACGTTCGTCCGATCAGACATGTTTTCTTTGTTAAAGTTCATATGAGTACCGCTGATCTTCCGAAGATCTGCTTTTGCTACATGTGTGTTATACAACAGATCATACCCACTCTTGATGTGAATATTTTTCCAGGCATCTTCGATTATGTGCCTTGCCATAGCACCCTTGGGATGCCAAAAGACCTACCCTCCACCAGCCTCGTCCTGCAAGTATTTATCTAAGGTATATTGATCAATCATCTAAGAGAAAAGAGCTGGAATCTTACATTGATTCCAGCTACTTTAACTTGGTCCATTGGACCAAGAACATCGAAACTTTGATTTTTCAATAGAAGTTAAAAAAATAAAGAGAGAGATTAAGCATCAACTTTTTTTTTTTTTTGGTCCCAAGCGAACTCAAAGGACCCACGCAGGGGTCGAGGACCAAAACCAACTAACCAACACCATCCGGCGGAAGCTCCCAAACCCAATGATCACCATCAATCTCGTGCCCCATACGGGCAAGCCTGTCTGCACTCGTGTTACGTGTTCTCGAAAAGTGTCCGAACTTCACCTCACAAGGCTTCCTAAGAAGCTCCCTACAATCCAAAATCAGATTTCTTAGAGGGTGATCCTCTACATTCTCCTTGTTGATGAGATTAACCACGGCTTCCGAATCAATCTCAACTTCAATCCGGGGATACCTTCTCTCCCACGCTAACCGAAGCCCCTCACGTAGGCCTAGAAGTTCCGCCACCGTTGTGTTGGAAAACACGAATCAGAAAGCAGCGGAATTTAAAAAATTTTCCCAACAAAAGGATCTTGGACTCGCAATCGTGTATCCAAATTCGTAGAGATAGAAAACTTACTTTTCTTTTATTCTTTCTTGAAGCGTTTCAAGCCACCCAAGAACGCTCTTCTCGCGGCTTGATCCCCTCTCCTTGGTAAAGCTCGAATCTTCAAACTTCTAACTTGAAGCTCTCTAGAGATAGTCCACCAACTTGATCACAATCTAACTAGTAAGGATGCTAGTTCTCTAGTTAGTGTTTAGGCTTAACCTAGGGTTTATTTGATCTTGGAGAAAGGAAGATGTTCAACATATGAACCAAAAGAATTGCCTATTCGCTCCTAGAGGAGCTCGAGCTCCCCTATTTATAAGAGGGGGAGTGCCGAAATTCCTAGTCCTTAATGAGCTAGGATTTTGGTCTCTCTCTCTCCTATTACTTGATCAAGTAATTTTGACTTTGACTTTGAATTCTAATTCAAATCAACTTTCAAGAGAGCTAAAAATATCCAAACTATTTTTGGATAATTTTATACTTTATTTATTTAAGATAAATAACTTATTTTATCTAATTAATTAACTAGATTATTTTTTTCTCCAAAATTAGACTTTCTTTTTAATTCAAAAATTAAACCAAAGTCTATTAAATAATTAACAATATATATATATCATATATATACATATATACGTGTGAGGCACGTGTCCCAAGGACACGTGCTCCTCACGTGACCCACACGTGT
Organism: Lantana camara; assembly: GCA_037501455.1. Taxonomy (NCBI): domain Eukaryota; kingdom Viridiplantae; phylum Streptophyta; class Magnoliopsida; order Lamiales; family Verbenaceae; genus Lantana; species Lantana camara. Next base: position 9,367,484 of record CM074865.1, read on the forward strand.
GATTTCACACGTGTGGAACCCTCTAGGTCCGATTAACTCGTTTAATCATTTTCCAGCCTCAACTCATGTAACCAAGTTGTTGTGTGTGACCCTCTAGGTTCTCAATTCAATTAGCAGTGACCCTAATTAATTAATTCACTAATTAATTAATCAGTCCACAGATTAAACGACCATAGTCTAGCAACAGGTGTTTAACCCCTAGCTGAATTGGAATGTTCGGATTCGACAGAACCTTTAAGTCATTGATTTATGTGAGATACAATCCTCCTACTTACTATCTCTCAATCAAGATCTAGGGCAAGAGAATAATCAGAACCCTAATAATCCGGTCTTAAAGCTAAATGCATTTCATATCCATTTGATCTCAATCCAAGAAACCCTTTTCTTGATGTCTTGATCTACTGCCTTGGCCAAGGACTCCATATGGCATATGAATGACTTACACAATAAGAGATCACCTTGCAAATGCAAGTGTAGGTCCTTTCTTGATTCTCATTCACTTTCATGAATCACTTGTGCAACCCCAGCATAAGCCTTGAATCGGTTGTCTAAGGCGACACCCTTTAAAGCTTATACCTAAGACTACAGAGTTAACTCATAAAGTGACAAGGAACCTCAAGTCTAAGGATCAATTAATCACATCAATGACTCGTGAGATATTTCCTAATCTGGAAGTTTCCATTTCTTGAAATAGAAACTTCCTTTCCCATTTAGGAATCTTCTCACACGGGGCACCTCAGTGAACTTACTTATTAAAGTAAGCACCCTCATGTATCACGCACGTATCAACTATACACTTTGCACCTCCATGGAACAAGGTGGTCCTTCTTAAGGGCGTGATCCCACAAGCAAGCCTTAGAGGAGTCAGGTTGACACTCCCACTGTCTGTAGGACTCATCGGTTTGGAATATTTTATTAATCATGACTTATGTGATATAGGGCTCGTTTCATGAACCATTTCACCTAAATGGTAGAGTCCTAAAGTCATCAGGATTAGGGGAGTTCTCATACATGCACAGCTAAAGTAAACGCATACCAAACAAGAGCATATAAAGAAGTGTTGCCTCAATTCGTTATTTCATTCAAAGATTGTCTGCGATTACAATAAGGAAAAGCACAAAGCGGATATACAATCGGCTTTCTAGGGCACTATTCCTAACACGTTATCGAAACCTCGCCCAGCTTCAGAGCATAACCAAACAACCATTGGCTCGAACTATCCCGAACAAGGCCTCCCGTTGCCGCCGACTTGGTGTGATTATAGTAACTTCCATCCGAGTTAAGTTTAACCCACCACGGCGATGAGTTAAGCCACGGTAACTCCGGCTTAGTCTTACTCTGGTTTAGCACTGTTTTCTTCATTGATGACCTCAACAGCCCCATGAATTCCTTAAGATTCTGCAGCACCTGCCAACTAGGCTCTCCAATTGCTTGATAATGCCACTTGTTCCTCCCTTTCCACAAGGTCCAGCACACCGCTGCTAGAACTAATTCCTAGCAACAGTTAGGCTCCAGAATATTCCCCAGATTGTGTAGCACCCCTATACGTAGAGATGCCACACCCCCTCACTATAGGCCGATTCACATACGAAACAGGTAACCCGTACATGAACCAACCTATAGCGAACGGGTGACAATAAAAATAAACATACTAGCTAGGCGGGACTAACTCGCAAATCAATTACCACAATGCATAATAAACAGGCGGAAGCATGATATACTATCGATCATTTATCAAGTAATCCATATTCTGATTTTACATATCAATACATTATCATCTCTTAAAATAAATAACAACTAACATTAACAATAATTCCCTTGAAACAATAAATGGAATGCACCGTGCCTGACTCGAATGCAAAGACTAGACCCCGACTCGATTCCCGCCTAGCGTGCACCTGCAAAAACCTGAAAGGTGGAGACGTCAATTTATGAAGACCGAGTGAGGGGTTTAAATAAATATTAGCGCAACTAACATGCAAGTTATAACCTCGGGTAAGGTTTTATAACTAAAGATAATATAAGTTCAAAAATAACATAGAACTCGTCCGAGATTACAACTATCACTATCAAACACTTTATTAACTAATATGCAATCATGCAATTCAATTACACTGCACACGTATCAGTTTCATGAACTCAATTCTATAAACTCCTTCACTCCATGAACTCCTTTACTCCAATAACGGGAAGGTTGTGAGCCTTCACCATTCACGGTAACACGGTAATCACGGTCTAATCACGATGCATGCATTGCTTTGCATGATCATGACATTAATCAAGCTACACGCATTGCTTTGCATGAGCCTGGCTTACTTGCAATCATTTAAACGATTCAATCACGGTACGCGTATTGCTTTGCACGACCATGACTTGCTTGCTAAACACTTGAAAGTTTCGAAATGAGTATAGATAAATATATATACCTTTTGGCCCAAAATTACACATAAGGGTTATACGGGTTCTAGATAACTAGCAATTAAACCTCACCTGACAGGCGACACGACGACTCATGGATGCATGAACGTGCTCATAGATCACTAATCTTCGCCTAGAGAAGAACTGGACAAGAAACGGGACATTGTGTACTCGTGAGACAATAACTCATAATATTACCAAATTGGGCGCACGGCATGATCAAGTAACAAGATGACATGCATTCACTAATGTAGCATAATATATTCACATTATTGCATGATATTGACCATATAATAGCATGTGTGATCAAATAAAGGTAAAGGAAAGGAATTGGGAATCTTGATTTTATGCAGAAACTCACTGCCTCTCCAGGGACCTAGGAACGGCCGTTCCGGCCCTTAGTTCAAAATGGTAAGGGCCGTTCCCAGCTCCCCGAAGTTGCTCCCCAAAGATGGGAATGGCGGTTCCGGCTCGTAAGCCAAAACATGCAATCCTATTCAAACAAGGGAACGACCGTTCCCAATAACAAAGGGAACGGGAAGGGTCGTTCCCGTTACGCAGAAGGTACAGAAGCAGGGGAAGAAACAGGGGAAGCTCGAACACATCTCCAAAGCATCAAAATCACTTATTATTTAATCCCATATGTTATAATTCATGAAGAGAAACATACATACATGCTTATCATGCAATAAAACTCAATATAAACACTCATATCATCCACGATCCTCAAGAATCATCACTTCAAGTTCATATATGAATTCATTATATAACTTCATAATTTCTTAATATATGCAAGGAATTCAAGTTCAAAGCTCCTAATCATGCTTTTAGCATCATATAAGCAATTATTCCATAAGAACCATAACCCTAACTTCACACATAATTTCAAGAATTCATATATTAGCTCATGTGTACCTTGAAATGAAAAGAGAAGATGAAAGGTGAAGTTATGGAGATGATGATGCTTCAAAGCTCCTAAGTTCTTGATGATTTAATTTGCATAAGATGGAAACCATCTCTTCTTCTTGTGTGAGTTGATCGAGAGAGAGAAAAAAGGATTGTATGACTTTGAAATGAAAAATGAAGAAGGAAGAAGAATGAAGAAGCATATATCGTGATTCACCATCCTTGATTTTAGTGAAATAATTAAATTGCAATTAGGTCCCTCCAAAGTTCAAGTCATGCAATCAAGTTCCATTCCTAACTAATTAATCACTTTGGCCCAAAATTATATCATGCAATTTGGTCCTTAGATTAAAGTGAATGAGCATTTAAGGACAATTAAGCATTTAAAACACATTCGGCAATTAATTCATGTAGAAAATGAATCCAATTTATGCAATAATTCTCAAATTGACACATTTTTCACATAATCATATTGAAATACAATTTATATAATTTATCATAAAATGTAGGAATTTAATAAATTAAAGAATTAAAATTAAATCCTGACCCTCAAAATCACGCGTGTCGTGTGTACCTGAATAGCCGTAAATTGGGGCGTTACAGATTGAGTTTGAAATCCTTCTCAATCCAATCTGGTCCAGTCACGGGAAGAAATTTTTGCCAACTTTCCTCGGACAAAACTCTTCTCCAAACGGCACTCGCAACGGTGTATCCTCTAAGAAAATGTTCCGTGTCTTCTCTAGACGCACAACCTCGCCCACAACGATCCGTAATGCCAAAGTGCCGATCAAAATGCAGGGCATTAGTAAGTAGACTGTCATGTGAACAAATCCAGAAAAAACATTTCAATTTGGGTGGCAGCGCCAACCGCCAGATCCACATCCAAGTTTTCTCCCCTACCTCTGCTCTTGGCAAAAGGCTATCATACGCCGATTTGCACGAGAATTTCCCATTCTGAGTCCCCCTCCATATCCGCCTGTCACCATTGTTGCTGTAAGGTAACGGCGTGCTGTAAATCTCTACTTTAATCGCATTTGGAAGCGGGTTTTTCAGAGCTTGGAAATTCCAGCTCTTATCTTCACCGATGATATCACAAACTCATAATCCCACATCATCCTCATGAATCTCGCTCGGGAGGTGTTGTTGGATAACCCCCTGATCGAGCCAATTATCCGTCCAAAGAGCCACACTTCGGCCATTACCCACTCTCTATTTTATCTTTGACTCCATCGCATGAATACTTTTCACGATACCTTTCCACGTACATGAGCTAGACTGCTTCGGTTCGTGGCTCATGAGGTCATCACCCTTCAGGTACTTGTTGCGAAAAATTCGGTTCCAAATGGTGTCTTCCTCTTGAAGAACTCTCCGGCCCGTCTTCGCAAGCAGAGCAATATTACTTCTCCGTACTTCACGAAGCCCCAAACCCCCATCCACCTTCTTGCATATCACTTTCCCCCAACTTACCAAGTGTATTCATCTCTGTGTAGCATCTGTTGCCCAAAGAAAACTACGGTTGAGGCGGTCCAGTGTTTTGCAAACGGAGTTCGGGAACCAGGCCGTATGGATGTGGTAAGTAGGGATCGCCGACGTCACGGATTGGATAAGAGTCATCCGGGCCGCCAGACTCACCTTTTGTGCTTTCCAACCTGTCAAACGTTTCTCTACACGTTCGATAACCGTAGAGTAAATATCTCTAGTGTTACGCCCGAAGCCAAACTTAACCCCAAGGTACCGCCCTAGATCACTGCGTTCTTGAATTTCCAGAGTATTACATAGTTCCTGTTTGGCGTTGTGAGGGATATATCTTGCAAACAGAACCAAGGATTTGTTCAAATTAATCTGAAGGCCCGAAGCTATACTAAATCTCTCTATTACCTGCTTAATACATTGAGCCCCACGCACCGTTGCTCGTGCACTCAAGATAATATCATCGGCAAACAATAGATGTGAGATGGTGGGACCACCCCGAGTGGCTGGGATCGATTTTCATCCCCCCTTGTTAATAGCTTCTTCAATTAAGTACGTCAACCGTTCCATACACACTACAAAAAGTTAGGGTGAGATCGGGGTCTCCCTGTCATATCCCACAAGACGGTACAATTGGTTCGGTCGGCTCCCCATTCCAAAGCACTGCCGGTTGTATGCAGCACACCGTACTCATGATAAGCTTAATAATACCCTCCGAAAAACTGAAGAACTCGAGTGTCTCCCTCAAAAAGTCCCATCGAACCCTATCATAAGCCTTCTCGAGATCAAGTTTAAGAATCATGCCACACCGCTTATCCTTGGAGCGGTGAAGTGTATGCAAGACCTCTTGGAGAATCAATATATTGTCATGCGTGCTCCGGCCAGGGATAAAGCTATTTTGATTCCGAATGACAATATCACGGATAAACGGTTTCAACCGGAGAACAAGAGTTATGGTGATAACCTTCAAAATGACATTGCATAAAGTAATCGGAAGAAACTCTTTCACTGTTTCACCGCTTCCCGACTTCGGTATAAGACAAATAAAAGATTTTCCCACCTCCATCGGTACCTTCTCATTAACTAAACAGTCATTGACAAAGTTCAAGACAGAATCGCCAATAATGTCCCAATACTTTTGGAAAAAGAATGGTAGACATCCATCGGGACCCGGGGCTTTGTAAAGGCTCATGCTATTGACGACCCCTAGAATCTCTTCCTTGCTTGCCAACATACCGAGCCTATCCCGCCAAGTATCTGTGATGGTTCTTTGATACCAGTTGTGACCGAACGCTTCCCCAGGCCCATCCTCATCGCACTTGAACAAATTCGAGTAATACTCCCACATATGGGTTCGAAGTTCTGTTGCGTTCGTGCTCCAACGGTCGCCAATACACAAAGAACAAATTTTATTTCTCCGGCATCTAGTGATCGTGGAGAGGTTGAAGAAATAGGTATTTTGATCACCATACCGCAGCCAGTCAACTCTAGACTTTTGGAACCAAATTTGTTCTTCCTGTTGCAACGAGTGGTTATATTCATCCTTAAGTTCCCCCAGCATCCTAAGCAGCTTCGGATGCAGTCGATTTTCCTCAAACTTTTGTATTCCAAGGATTCTGGCTTTTATCTTACGCTTCTTAATAAAGACTTTACCGAAATATGTTCTATTCCACGTCCCCAACGCCTCTGGTAACTTCTCCATCGCCCCCAAAACATTCAGCTCCGTCTGCCATAGTTGTTCGATAAGTGCCCGACACCCCGGATCCGTGTCCCAAGCAATTTCGAATCTAAACGGTCTTTTACTTGGTGGCGGTTCCAGTCCCATGCAATAGGTAAGTATGGGATGGTGATCGGAGTGAGTCCTTGGCAGGACGAGTTTCACTCATTCTGGGAAGAGTATCCTCCAATCTGTATTAACCAGAACGCGATCTAACTTCTCCAACACCTTCATTCCCCCACTGACTGTGCCTTCCCAAGTGTACCGTGGCCCTTGCATTGTTAATCGCATCAGACCACACGCCTCGAAATGATCTTTGAAAGCCAGACACCGAGTCCAATTAATATCTCTTCCTCCCCATTTCTCACCCGGTCCTAAGATCTCATTGAAGTCCTCGATTAAAAGCCACGGTAGAGTCTGAGTTTGGCTGAGTTGTTCCAGAGAGGACCACATCTCCTCCCGACGCCCCAGATTAGGGCTTGCATAAACCCCTGAACAGAGCCACGCCATCTCAGAACGCGCCCCAATCACGATATGTATTATTTGGTGTGAAGCGTGCAGTATCTCCACTTGTACCCTTTGACTATCCCACAACAACCAAATCCCACCTTTCCTTCCGTCCGTTGGAGCTCGAAACACGTCCGGGAATCCCAGTTAGTTGCTATGTGTGCTGCTCGAGTCTCGCTGACCTTGGTCTCTAGAAGGAACACCAAATCAGACCAGTATTCTCGAATCATCTCGCGGAAATTCCGTCGAAAGTTCTCATTCCCCGTACCTTTGCAATTCCACGATAACACTTTCATCATAAAGAAATAAGTGGAATGTGACCGATTGCTCAGCAATCACCTGGCCTGGCAGCGTCCGCCGCCTCTGCTGACATGTCGGTCTCCGCCGCATCATCCCTCCTTCCTGATCCCCCTCTCTCCCGGCCCATCTCATCTAGTTCCATTGATGGGTCGGGTTCCCATGTAAAGCTGTCATTTCCCACGTTCTCGAAATCCCAGCCATTAGGTTGAGAGAAGTTCTGATCAAACATAGGGTTCTTAACTTGTTTCCATCGTTCCGTGACCAAAACATCGAAACTAGTTACTTCTCTGACGGTCGTATCCAACTCCTTTTCATGCACGACACCCTTTTCCCTGCTGGTAGTGATCTCCCCTGGACCGATGTTGGGCCCCCCCTCAGTTGTCTGTTGTGTGTTGGTTAGAACAACTCCAGGCTTTGGGAATGGGCTGGAGTTAACCTTTTGGGTTGTAAAAGTAAAGTTTTCGGTTGTGGGTTGTGTGTTAGCCGCAGTGTTTTTTCCTTTCCTCTGAATTTCTATCCGGGTACGCTGTTTAGGCTTACCTTGTAGCGTGATTTTCTCCTTTGATTTGTACATACCCCGACTTGGGTTTAGGGAATTTCCCCTTGCGGGGGGTGCAGATTTGGATGAGCCTTCCCCAAACTTGGGATCTTCCTGAACTTCCGCAAAGATGCCAAAAGGGTTGCCCGTATTAGGGTTAGAGACCTTCCCGGGTTCTCGGGCGCCGCCCCCACCCCCGGGTCGGGCTGGTCGCCCCTTTCGTGCCATCATTAAAGGAGGATATGAATAGTTGGAGGAGCTTAAATATAGTTAAGTTAAATTAATTAAGTAGAATTATTAATTTTAGATCTATATAAACTATAATTTAAATAGTTAAATTAAAAAGTAAGAAATAAGCAAATTTGCAGCCGAGCACAACGAAGACCACGTATATACATTGTATTAATAGCCAATAAAGTTAATTTACATTAGAATCAATATTGAGTATGAGGGAATTAAATAACAACATTTAGTGTACATTAAAGGAGAATAGGAAGAGGAAGAGAATGGTAATAGTTGACCTTTAAATAAAATTAAGTTAATAGAATTGAGTAAAATTATTAATTTTTGACCAATATAAATTATAATTTAAATAGTTAAATTAAATTGTATAAGGACAGTTTGGTCAATTCACAATCGCAAACCATCCTATCCACACTTTTATATAAGTATCGATAATTTTACATATAGAATCACTATTATAAAAATTATTACTCCAATCCTTCAAGAAAATTGTTATGAGTATATCAATGACAAAAATATGACTATTAATTTCTTTGTCATATCCAACACTTCTTATATGAAAAACTTAAGAAAAAATTTATATTGTTATATCTATATCGTGTCGCCATATTTATAGTCATATATCATACATCACTTGCTTATCGTACATTAAGCGAAAAATAGTATTCCAGCTTTAATTATTAAGAGCTTCAAATATGTAGTATTAGCAGTAGACTCAATAATGAGGGAATTCGATTCGCAACTGGATTAAACCTCTGGAGTTATTTGTGATTATCCCTCATTTCTATCCCCTTCAGTTTCCATATATTCAAGTCGATAGCTGAATCCATTACATATATCTTATGATGTATGAATATTTCTAAAAATATTATTTTACCATACCGCGTCGTGACGTTTGAACACTGTATACATGTAACACTCTTTACATGAATTTATTTTTTTTTTAAAAACTGTCGTTTCCTTATCGCCGTGTTCGTATTCGTGCATCAAATATATACGTGTTCCATATTCAAATCCCACGAGAGAGGAGATGATTCTTAGGATTCTCTGTTTGATCATAATTCATAAAGATGAACGTAGCTTCCCAATACTTTGGATTATTCACAAAAAGAAGATAGAATCTAAATACACCTGAACTTCAGATGCATAAAATGGAACACAAAACTTAAATAAAATAAGTGCAAATCAGCAATATTTATTTCATATGAGCAGCCATCTTTGGCTCCAGCACTTAATCTTGACCCCTGAAGCATCACAAAATGCAACGAATTAACTTTGCAACTTTCAAGACAAAGTTTCAGATGGCTTCAAGAAATTACAATAACTTCCCCTGTCAAAAGAATTTACATTGCATCTGGATCCATGACTTTTGATGATATTGTCACTAGATTTTTTATGAATACCCTATTTTTCCACTGTAACTACTGACTATATTAAGATGCTTTGTATGCCAAGGCAAGTTTCTGAACAACGCAAGAAACAAAACAATCACCAACCTTTCGTATCCTGGGTCGGGCATTTTCTCTAAAGCTTCCACATTCGGAGAAGCTTCAACACCTCACCCTAGAGAATAGTTCGATATATTAGAGCCGACGACATGTTTGCTCATGTAAATAAAAACATTTTAAAGTAGTAACAATTTAAACAAAGGAGAATGTTACAGCAGAACAATAGTGCATCCTTCCAGGTATCCCATCTGAGAGAAGTTCAATATACTGTTCAATAGTTCATCGTCGTGGTTCATGCTTCCCAGCTTTTGCAAAGCATTCATGGCACAATAGAAATAGTTGCCCCCATCACGAATCCTGTTATTGTGTAATTACCAATCGAACTACACCATGACACCTTTACCTATGGTTCTTTCATACTATATCTATCATTTTAACAATGTTCTTCATTTCCTAAAATGTTTCAATTGCTTCGTACCCTTTAGTGTTCATTGCCATCCCTTTAAGTCCAATGAATTCTTGTTTCAATATAAACAGGAAAAAGGAAAATCAACATGCTCAAGAATGTAGAAAGCAACATCAAATACCATTGTGCACGAGCCAACAGCTTGAGTGCCATAGGATGAGGCTCGTCGCAAGGTCCTTGAGTACAGCAGAGGCCCTTTTCAAGCTCAAAATACCTGTCAGCTTCCTTCATTACGGTGATGAAGTTACAGAGAAGAAGCTCGTTTTGGACTCTGCATATGAAGTAATGAAAAGAAAAGCAAGGAGACATGAAGTAACACATCATACCTTCACAAAGACCACAATAAACTCTACAAAGCTGAGCTGCTGAGGTCATTAGATGATTTAGTCAGGCAAATATGCCAAGACATTTACGACAAGGAATCGGATGTGAACAGCATGTGGGATTTTGAACGGGGCAAAATGAGGGACATAGTTCCCGAAAAGGAAGATCTTTGTGGGAGATGTTGAGAGACACATGATCAATGGGCTTCTTGATGAGATCACCAATGATCTCTTACTTATAACTGTTTCGGTTTGAGGGAAATTGGTTTTGTTTTGTAGGTTATGCAAAGTCAGAGTTAATACCAAATCAAGAAGACAAGGTTTTGCATATATATTCACAGTTATAGTACCTTTCATTTGGTCATGGATTTCTTACATAGATAGAATATGACTGTTTCAGTTTGAGCCAAATGGGCTTTTGTTTTGTAGCTTATTTAGAATCAAAGTTAATATCAAATCAAGAAAACGAGGTTTTGCAAATAAATTCTGAGTTTATAACATCTTACATTTCCCTCTTTTTTTGGGAATCATGCAGCAAGTACATAGGGAGTGAGGGATCATCTAAATGCTGCAATAACGTGGAACTGAAATAAACTCGAGAATTCGTTATGTCATATTACATTCAACGAGGACACTAGTCACTGTAGTCGATGGTAGATGCTCTAGTCTAAACAAAAAAAAAAGTTACATTCATTGTAACGGGAGACACATAAAAGATGGTAACTGCATTTAAAAGATGCAGGTGTAGCAATTAGATAAATATGAAAACTCTTCAAGTTATAGGGAACATGGACTTACTCATCTAGCTGGCTGTTGAGAGTTGAGACCATTCAATATACTAATCCACGTATAAAGAAAACCAATAAGCTCTCACCAAGTCTCTTGCTCCTATTAAGCTCAGCCTTAGTAACTTTTATAAAGAAATCATTAAAATGGTTTAATCAAAATTAACAACAAGCCGTCTTAGCTCAGCCGGTAGAGCGCATGGCTTTTAACCATGTGGTCGTGGGTTCGATTCCCACAGACGGCGTATTTAATTTAATTTTTAAATTTTTTTTATTTAGGTAATTTGTTCTAAAACTTAATTTGATTGCGTATTTAATTTAATTTTTTGCTTTTTTCTTATTTAGATAATTTGTTCTAGAATTTTTTAATTTCAATATTCTTTATTTAGGTAATTTGTTCTAAAACTTAATTTGATTTTTTAATTTTTTATTTAGGCAATTTGTTTTAGAACAATTTAATTTCAAGAAACCATTTAGGTAATTTAACTTTTTTTTTTAATTCAAATTTTCAATATTTTTATTTAGGTAATTTGTTCTAGAACTTAATCTTTTTATTTAGATACTTTGTTCTAGAACAATTTAATTTCAAGAAATCATTTAAGTAATTTGTTTTCTAGCAAAAAAAAAATTTTTAAGTAATTTGTTCTAGAACAATTTAATTTCAAGAAATCATAGAAAAACTATGTGAATTTCAAAGAAACCATAGTAAAACTATGTGAATCAAAAAGCAAGTATCACCAATATTTTTCAACCATAGCAAAAATATTGCCCATACTTTGCACTACAAATGCAAAGAATGTAAAGGAGCTAATGTATAGCTTAGCTAAATATATGTCTCTAATCTATACTACAAATTAGTTTTTTACTCAAAAAATTTCAACCATCCATTGTCGTCCAGCGGTTAGGATATCTGGCTTTCACCCAGGAGACCCGGGTTCGATTCCCGGCAATGGAATTTTTTATTTTTATTGCCATCGATTCCCGACAATGGAATTTTTTTATTTTTCGATTTATTTTTATTGCCATATTAATTACCATTACAACAACAAGCTTCTTGCACTTGCAGATTTATTTTAGCTTTGACAACTTTTTATTTTTCCATTTATTTTTCTTGCCATATAGTTTATAACACAGGAATTATTAGCCAATATAATTATAGCACTTGGATTATTTTTTTATTTTTCCTCATAGCTTTAATTATGTTATATTTAAACTTTAGTAATTAAATCACCATTCCAACAACAAGCTTCTTGCACTTAAAAGATTTATTTTAGCTTCCACACATTAGGCGGGGGGGAAATATGGCAACACTATAGAGAGGCACAATCTCTTACAAGTAGCAAAAGATGCACACAATGTGTTCGACAAAATGACTGAAAGAGAAGTAGAATTACATCACTAAAACCTGTCTCAAATAATCACTTGCCGGTTGATCCAAATCCGCCGGAGCCCCTCACAGTCGAATCAAGATCATCAACCTCGGTGATCTCAGGCGTCATAATTTTCTGAATAATCCTATCTCCAGCCTTCACTTCGAAATCCACATCCGAATTCGGTTGAACAGAATCACCCCAACTGGCCCCCTGTAATCCGCATCAATAAACCCTGCACCCACGTCGATCGAGTGTTTCCAAATTATAAAATTAATTTATTCCGAGAATTTTTTTAAAATTAATTATATTTTACTACTAATTAATTTTTCACAGTAATCCAAATATCCTTTTCAAATGACAGACAAATAATTTATGAAATTATTTTTATGATCAACATATGATTTGTTTGCAAATTGATATTTATGATGACTTTTTTTACCTTGTTGAAAAGCTAATTAGTGGTGAATTATAATTAATTCAAAAATAATTTTATAAAAAAAAGAAAAATCGGAATGTATTCATTTGTAATTTTTTAAACTTAGAAAGATAAATTACGTAATATTTTTATTTAATAAAATACGAGTTATAATTGCTTTTACCCATACAGAGGATGCCTAAGTAAACAACCCTTTTCTGAAAGAATATACTTAAAATTGTTTGAAAGATTTGAGTGAATTGGGACGTGGATTATAGCCCCGAATTCAAATGGGTAAATCGTATTTGGGTATTGAGGCCATAAATTAGAACAAGTTTGAGCATAACTATGTGTACGTCTTATGTGGGGTACAAAACTTGAATATTTGAATGTACATTTTCTTTTTAAGAATATTATTTATGGTGTCCAACTCCCAGACATACTTGAATTTACGACTAATATTTGAGTTAGGGCTTGTAAATTTCGAAAAACTTTGGAGTATACGCGTCGGTCATTGCGTATTACCCTACTCTCCTTCATAAATAACGATATTGATCTAATTTAAATAATTCGTGTTTAATGCAAATTCTACATATCATTTGAATTGGATCCGAATCTCTACTCTAAATAATTCTGTTGTTCTGTTGAATAAACGAGAAAATAACAGACTTAAAATATTGTTCGATCCATCTTTATTTTATTTTTTTTTATGACTCGTTTAAGTTTGACCCAAATAGGATCACATAGGTATAAATCTCTCCTTAATAATAATAGTCTCGTTCTCATTAACTCAGACATAATATATTTGATTTTTTTTTTTCCAAAACCGATTAAAGAGACCGTAGGGTTGTTACCGAGGTCCCCACCTCATATATAATCAACCAAACCAAACCGAAATAAATACAATTGTTCATGATCCAAGCATCGAAAATGCTAAACATGCTAGAGTGCCCGCGAAAAGAAATGACAACAAATACAATGCTTACGGGCTAAATTAAAATTTCTCAAATTCCCACTGTCCAAGAAAATGGAATTCTTATTGTGGCTACTCCATAAGTTCAGGCCCCTCATGCTAGGCGAAGCTATCGGATCACCCGTTGGCCTCAAAAGGAGGCGCCTAGACTTCCAGGCAAGATTGATGCGTGTCAACGAGACTAACATCGGGCAACGGAAAATCGCATACGTGTCGCTAGCGTCCTCAGGACCATACATCAATATGTTTGGTTGATGTCGGACAATATGTACATAGTGGATACCATCAATTCCCAAGTTGCAAACTGGCCCCTTGTGGTGACCATCTCTCTTCCAACAATGGTTATCCCCGTTGTTTCCCTGCGTAAGATGAACATATACTCTCTCGACAGAGCCTTGATCAAATCCATTATAAGCTACAATCTTCTTACTCTTAATTAAGACACAATCAACTGAGATTGTACTCACCTTAGTCTTACACGTGTCATGATTATTGTACTTATTACACCGTCTGAAACTTTCCATAATTTTTCTCTCCCAATATTGATGGCCTGGAGCAATTGCCTGTTCAAAAGCCTTAAGGCTACACATTGGGTGCTTATGGTTATTTGTCATAGGGGTCTTAAGCAAATACGACATATCAAGATACCTGTCTCAAAAGACCAAATGTGGTAACTGTTATGCATGTGGAAATTAATAAAAATTTCATATGATCTATCAGCATCATACCTTGATCAGCTAGTTTTTTCCTTTGCATCTTACATTTGCAAGCTCCCATTTGTCGAGTATTACTCGCCCTTTTAATTCTTTAGGCATCTCATTTTCTGGAAAACCCCATCTACGTTGTGTTTGAGATCCCTGTTTAGCCAACCAATCTGCTACTCCATTGCCCTCTCTGTAAATGTGAGTGAGCCTGACATTCATATCCTTGGTATAATGTCGGAACATATTGATCAGCTGTTGATTGTCCTTTCCCCCTGATCTTCTTTTCCTGATAATGGAAATCACGGCCTCCGAACGAACATAAAATATTTGATTAAGTTAACATAACCTTAAACATCTAAAGTATACCACTTTCTGATTTTTTATAATCGTACTAATAATATTACAAAATAGGATGACATAACACCCTAAATAGTAAATACCCTAAAAATTGAGAAGACAATCGTTACTTTCACACTCCATACTTCATAGCACTCGAAAAACGCCCATTTTACTTAAATATATCCATCGATCTTTTCACGAGTACTTATGTTTAGTATAAAAATAAAATTATAGAACATGTCGAAATTCATAATTCCAAAAAAAAAAAAAAAAAGTTACATACAATTTTTTTTATGGGGGAGTTATTTAAAATGACCAAATATCCTCAAAAGTTATCTTAAACCCCTAGTTTGGAAAATGTATGTTTTAGGTTACCAATACAGAAGTTATTTTTTCTAAACCCCGCATGACCCTGAAAAGTCTGTTTTGCCCCCACTTTTTCATGTTTTTTCCCCTCACCGAAAAAATGGATTCCCATTTGGCCATTTTAGGAAAGATTCATCTCATAATCTACAAACCACATTTCCACTTCGTCGGCAGCGAGATCTAACCGCGACGACAGCAGGATAAAGGTAGGCGGCGGCAACGGCAATGAAGACAGCAGGATCTTGATAAGCGGCGGCAACGGGAGTCGATTTAGTTATCGTGCCCTATTTCATGTATTGCTATAAGGTATTCTCAGCATGTGAATGTTAATTGAATGTATTCCTGGAGTTAATTGAATGTATTCCTGGCGTTAATTGAATGTTAATTATGTGAAATAGACAGTATAATTAACTGATAATTTGTATCGAATTGAATTGTTGATACTTTGTATCGACTCGAATTGTTGATCCTCTGGAAACTGATACTTCAAATTGGTATTCTAAAGATGGCGTTGGCCGGTGACGAAGCTCAAGACAAGCAAATCCTAGGAAGTTGTTGGTTTAATGACGAAATTACGGTATTTCCAATTCCGCGGAGTGCGTCAGTGGAAGAGATTCACGCGCAAATTGGTGAAGAGTGGTCAGACTTCAACTCCGATGCTTACGTAGTACAATACCTCGCACCCCATAAAAAATGTTTGTGGGTTAGTTTGCGACGCGACGGGCAGATTCCAACTATGATCCAACTGCATGAACTTGCCAAACTTAACATTGTTGAGATGAGGGCGATTCGGCCTCCTGCCTATTTAGGTGGGAAGCAAGCATCGAAGAGAAGGTATGGGACATCTAATTTATTCGTTTTTGTATTAACACTATATTTATTAATTTCTGGTCAGTAATCTCATTCTGTGTCAGGAAGAAAAGATATAACCCCTACGCTGATGGTTCATGCTTGGCCACTGTTCGTTCTGAGGTTGAGGATTGATCAGATCCACTGCGTGTTCTGGAGTTGAGGATTGATTTTATTCACTCTTTGTTAAGGAACCTTATTTGTTGTTGTAATCGTATACACCCTTTTATGATTGTTTCTATTTGTTTGAAACTACGTCCATAGATTGCTTGATGCTGTTTTCCCAATTTGATCTAATGGAAACGTTAGAAATGCTTAATTAACAGAAGACTTTGTCCAGTGAAACGTTAAAAATGCGTGATTAAAAGAAGACTTTGTCCAGTTAAAACGTTAGAAATGCGTGATTAAAATAAGACTTTGTCCAGTGAAATGTTATAAATGCGTAATTGAAGGTTGGGTTTGTCCAGTGAAAGTTTAAGAATGCGTGATTAAATGAAGAGTTTGTCCAGTGAAACGTTAGAAATGCGTGATTAAAAGAAGACTTTGTCCAGTGAAATGTTAGAAATTTGTGATTAAAAGAAGACTTTGTCCAGTGAAATGTTATAAATGCGTAATTGAAGGTTGGGTTTGTCCAGTGAAAGTTTAAAAATGCGTGATTACATGAAGAGTTTGTCCAATGAAACGTTAGAAATGCGTGATTAAAAGAAGACTTTGTCCAGTGAAACGTTAGAAATGCGTGATTAAATGAAGACTTTGTCTAGTGAAATGTTAGAAATGTGTGATTAAAAGAAGACTTTGTCCAGTGAAATGTTATAAATGCGTAATTGAAGGTTGGGTTTGTCCAGTGAAAGTTTAAGAATGCGTGATTACATGAAGAGTTTGTCCAGTGAAACGTTAGAAATGCGTGATTAAAAGAAGACTTTGTCCAGTTAAAACGTTAGAATTGCGTAATTAATGGTGGTCATGATTCAATAAATCTTGATTCTCTCTATTGTAATGATGTGGTCATGATTCAATAAATCTTAACGTTTAACTCTATTGTAATGTTGTGGTCATGATTCAATAATGTTGTGTTCATGATGCAATAAATCTTGATTCACTCTATTGTAATGTTGTGTTCATGATTCAATAATGTTGTGTTCATGATTCAATAAATCTTGATTCACTTTATTGTAATGTTGTGTTCATGATTCAATAAATCTTGATTCACTCTATTGTAATGTTGTGTTCATGATTCACTAAATCTTGACTCTATTGTAATGTTGTGTTCATGATTCACTAAATCTTGATTCACTCTATTGTAATGTTGTGTTCATGATTCAATAAATCTTGATTCACTCTATTCTAACGTTTCACTGGACAAAGCATTGTTTTAATTATGCATTTCTAATGTTTCACTGGACAAAGTCTTATTTGAATAACGCATTTTTAACGTTTCACTGGACAAAGTCTTATTTTAATCACGCATTTCTAACGTTTCACTGGACAAATTTTTCATTTAATCACGCATTCTTAACGTTTCACTTGACAAAGTCTTCTTTTAATTACGCATTTCTAACGTTTCAATGGACAAAGTCTTCTTTTAATCACGCATTTCTAATGTTTCACTGGACAAAGTCTTCTTTGAATAACGCATTCTTAACGTTTCACTGGACAAAGCATTATTTTAATTACGCATTTCTAATGTTTCACTGGACAAAGTCTTCTTTTAATTACGCATTCTTAACGTTTCACTGGACAAAGCATTCTTTTAATTACGCATTTTTAATGTTTCACTGGACAAAGTCTTCTTTTAATTACTCTATTCTAACGTTTCACTGGACAAAGCATTGTTTTAATTATGCATTTCTAATGTTTCACTAGACAAAGTCTTATTTGAATAACGCATTCTTAACGTTTCACTGGACAAAACATTGTTTTAATTACGCATTTCTAACGTTTCACTGGACAAAGTCTTCTTTTAATTACGCATTCTTAACGTTTCACTGGACAAAGCATTATTTTAATTACGCATTTTTAATGTTTCACTGGACAAAGTCTTCTTTTAATTACTCTATTCTAACGTTTCACTGGACAAAAAATTGTTTTAATCACGCATTTCTAACGTTTCACTGGACAAAGTCTTATTTTAATCACGCATTTCTAACGTTCCACTGGACAAATTCTTCATTTAATCACGCATTCTTAACGTTTCACTGGACAAAGTCTTCTTTTAATTACGCGTTTCTAATGTTTCACTGGACAAAGTCTTCTTTTAATTACGCGTTTCTAATGTTTCACTGGGCAAAGTCTTTTTTTAATTACAGATGACCACACCAATACTCAACAATCTGCACTTTTGGTTCTATTTATTTCATCAGTTTATCTGTCTTCATATATATAACTGTCATATATTTCATATGGTTCATCAGTTTCTCTGTTTTCATATATAACTGTCATATAGTTAATCAGTTTATCAAACTAACTCTTATTCTTCCAACTAAAACAAACTTCATTGCATGATATATACTAGAATCAAACAACAATAAACAACCAACTCTAAACATTTCATTAGAGAACCAAAAATATACGCTACAATCAACTAACAGTAACATTTAAACTACTATAAACAATCCACAAACAACAAGTTTTGGAGAAGCGCTGTATATATCATGGGGGAGGAAACTGATTAACCTCATCCTCATCTTCCTGAGGGATGTTAGAATTAACACTCTCCTCAGAGTGTTCATAGCCTGGGTAATCCGCGCTGCGAAAGGACTCGGGGTCCGAGTCCCTATCGTCAATGTAGTATGCGTGGAGGTGCTCCTCTTCGCCCTCCAAAAGGTGTGCCCGCCGCACTTTGAAGATATACCTAAGGTCGTCGTAATAACGGCATCCAAATGCCCTGGCGTTGGAATCCCGACGAATAACCTACGTAAAATTAAACATTGAATAATGAACAATTCCAAAAAAAAAAGGGGACACGGATGAATTCGACTTACCTCAATGGTATTCACTTCAAAATATACTAGGGTCTCAATTTCGGCGTGAATACGATTAGCACCCATTTTAACTCCAGGACACGCCAAAAATCTACGGAATTCGTAAAATTTTATCCGCAGTTCTTTCACCGCTGCTACAACATCTCGGGCCCAGAATCTTGTTTTGAATCGCTGAGTCAAATCACGCGCCACATTAAACAGCACTGTGTCGAAGACTTCTAGCCGATCAATTTCGTTGTCTCCGGCATATATCCGGAGACGTTCAACCATGTATGCTTCCACCCATGCCAGAATAGGTCTTGGAGGGGGATTCATGACTTTGTTTGTCAGGGATTGAGATCTGGGAGAGAAAGAGAAGCAGGGCTTCTTGCAGGTGAATGTTTGGGGATGAAAATTTTGCAGATGTATGCTTACAGGGCAAGATTGAAGATACTAATAAAGGTAATTGGACCGTAAACCAACCGTCGCACCCTTCGTCGCATTGTAAAGTTGATTGGCCAGTCCAAATTCTGGGAAAGCGTGCAGGCAGCCTTTCATTTAATTCAAGCGTCTCATCGGGAATGCATAATAATCTATTAAGTTTGTAGTGTAAATATTCATTTTATTAGTTATTGAAAGATCTGTTTGTCTAGTTAAAGAAAAATAATTCCAGAAATTATAAAATAGCGTTTCGAAACAGAGTTGCCGGAAACCCGTTTCGAAAAACAGTCGCCGAAAAGGGCATTCGGAAAGACTCGCCGGAAATTGATTGCCGGAATAGAGTAGTCGGAAAGATCAGACGCGGGAAGAAGAAGCAAAGATCAGGCGCGGGAAGAAGACAATGGACATCTATGTTCTTCTTCAATTTATTAAGGGTATTATGGTACTTTTACAAGATTTGGGGGGTTTACAAAAAATGGAAAGGATAATAGGGATGAAATATATCTATTTATTGAATTGAGGGGTTTAGCAAAAGTCTTCAACCATACTAGGGAGTGTTCATTAATTTGCTGTTTTTTAATTTGAAAAAAAGTTACACCTTTGGAGGTGGGCAAAACTGGAATTTCATCGTAATTTTAGCACAACGCCTGTTCTCACGCGCCTACTACTTGTAACAACAACTTCTGCGTATTTTGTACACAGAGAAATAGTTTACCTGGGCCTTATAGGGTGGATTGGATTTGGTATCTGGCTGGTAAAGGCGTTTACTTCATTGTGGTTGAAGCCCGCATGTGGCCCGCAGGCCTTAGGGTGGGCTAGCGTGTTAGACTTGTAATTAGCAACTCCAAAATGTGCTTGTAATATAACCCAATGTCAATGGGCAAAGCCAAATTATTCAATGGCCCTTATTTTTTGGTTAGGTGACCGAGGAAAAAACAATGGCCACGGTTTTATTGGCATTTCATATGATAAAGTG
The DNA here is from genome assembly GCA_037501455.1 of Lantana camara. NCBI lineage: Eukaryota > Viridiplantae > Streptophyta > Magnoliopsida > Lamiales > Verbenaceae > Lantana > Lantana camara. Next base: position 9,388,001 of record CM074865.1, read on the forward strand.
TGGGTTGTGCAGATTCACGTAAACACCCCACATAAATCATACTAATAATCTATGTCATTAAACAACCCAGGTAAACACTGGGCTGTTTATATACATTGTTATCATTCCATTGATAACCAAATCTGGTTGGATTAGTTTCTAGTGAGTTAAACTATTTCAGAGAGATAATAGGAAAAAAAAAAAAAAGAAAAAAAAGGGGTAACACTAACGTGCGCGGTGGGTGACACGTTCTTAAACTACGCCCAGTTGCATTCTCTCTTCCCTGATTTATATTGCCCCGTTGCCCTAAATTCCGCCTTTGCCACTTTCTGTGCACCTTAAGCAGTCAATCACAAGTTCTGTCTCTCTAGCTTACTTTCGCTCTGAAAATCTCTCACCGATCATCAATGGCGGATAAGACTGTGTTAGATTCTCGCCCCAATCTGACCCCGAAAGGTTCTTTCTCCTCGCATTTGCATCGATAGCGTGTTTTCTTGGGTTTTCTAATGAATGCCGCCTTTTCATGGTTTTGTTTCTTTTTAATTGTTAATCATTTTAATCAAGCCCCTTCTTTTACAGATTTTTTTCTGTTGTTTTTGTAAAACCCTAATTGAAGCTCCTTGTGGGTGGTGCCCATTTTGTGGCGTTACTGTGGGTTTAGGGTTTTCCATCAGATTAACCCTTTTTTTTTTTTACTTTTGTTTTGTCTTGATACGTGCTCAATTTATGATAAAGTTGATTTCTTTATCAGTTTTGTTGCACTGGATTGAAGTTCTCTGCCTCTTGATTTTTGCTGGGTAATTTCAATTTTTTGTACCGATGAATGCGCTTAATTTCTTGTAAGATTGTCACCTTATGGATTTATACATTTCTGACGAGCTAATTGAGCAAATGGATTGTCTGAAAAACCAAAGAGTGTTTATGGGTTTAAAGTTATTCTATGGTGGATATGTTCGAATGAAAGAATTGGTTTTAACGCGTGAAACCCTTTCCTCTTTCTTTCATTCACCGCTCTTTAAGTGCAAATGTAGAAATAGATAGTTTTGGATTGAATTCAACACAGTGAAGCAGGAAGTGGTTTGGTTCTCAACTTGCTTAGCCATATGTACTAAAGTATAATTGTCAACTATTAAATGGAAAGAGGAAGAGTTTCTCAGCTTGTCATGCACTGATGCACATATATAAATATGGAGTCGGTAACCAGATGAGAGATATGCATGCTCAAAACTGTTGCCTAGTTGTAGAGGAGTAATTGATGGTTTTCAGCAGTAAATTGGTGTCCGCTCTCTTCTAGATTGTAAACTAAGTTGTTACATCATTAATATTGGGCGCCTCTGGTTATTTGATAACATGAAGTGGGGGGATGATAGTTTATGCACCTTTATTTCCTGAACTTTTGAATTTGTCAATGAAATATTTTGTTTGCCTTTTCTAGGTGTCCACACCACCAAAATTTAATCCTCAGCTGAGTGTAATAAAATAGGCTATTTATGGAATTAATGTTTGTTTTAAGTAATCCCGGAATAATGATAGGCTTACTCTATTTTTCAAGGATTAAACTTTTTTGTTTAATTTTTAGTTACTCAAGGTGCAAGTCGGTTGATATTTTCCGTCTCTTATTTTTGCAGATGTGCCAGGATCTGATGATTCCATTCCACTTTCACCTCAGTGGCTTCTGCCAAAAACTGGGGAGAATAGGACTGGACTTGCTACAGGGGTTTGTCATCATCTACTTTGTCTTTTTGTCTCCAATTCTTTTTCTCTTACAATCTTTATAATCATGTCATGGAATATGAAGGGATCTTTATATTCATATGGTACTATGAAATCCTGCTGTAGGAGAACCATTTTGGTCAGCTTCCAGTTCACGCCAATATGAAACTACCTGGAGCAGAAGGCTATTCAACTGATAACCAGAACAAGAAAGATGTTTTCCGTCCATCCATACGAGATGTGGATTCTGTTCGTCGTGATCGCTGGCGCGATGAAGAGAGGGATGCAAATTCCTCTGTTCGCAAAGACAGATGGAAGGATGGGGAAAGAGAGCAGAATAATAACCGCCGTGTGGATAGGTGGGGCCCAGGAGAGCGATGGGCTGACTCAGCAAATAGAGATAGTCATGACCAACGTAAGGAGAACAAATGGAATACTCGGTGGGGCCCTGATGAAAAAGAAGCTGATGTGGGCCGTGAGAAGTGGGGGGATTTCAAAAGAGACTCTGACATACATCTTGATAAGGGGTCCTCCCAATCTCCTTATCATGCGAAAGACGGGAAGGATGGGGATCATTATCGGCCATGGAGATCAAACTCATCGTATGGTCGAGGTAGATCAGATCCTCATTACCAAGCTTCAACCCCTAACAAACAGGTTCCTACATTTTCAATTGGCAGAGAACGTGGAGAAAATACCGTGCCTCCATTTTCTCATGGAAGAGGCAGGGTTAGCTTTGAAAAAAGTGAAAGTGGTGATCGGGAGCCTTATATTCTAAAATATAGCAGGACAAAATTGATCGATATCTACAAGAAAACTGACCTGATATCCTACACTAAGTCTTTGGAAGGAATTATTCAAGTACCCTCGCTCACACTAGAAGAATCTGGAGAGCCTCTGGCTTTTTGTGCACTTAGTCCTGAAGAATTGGTAAAAAGCTTATTACCTGCCTGTATGGGCATTTTCTTCTTATGGATCTTGAAATTAACTGTGTATCTATGTTTCTTTACAGGTTATCTTACAGGGGATTGACAAAGGAGAAATCCTGAGTAGTGGTGCTCCACAGATCAGCAAAGATGCATCTTCTGGCCGAACAACTACTGACTTTATGCAGGCTAGACGAAACAGGCTTGGTAATGTTTTGTATTTGATAAGTACATTATTTATTCGTGTTGTTTTTATATATGATTTGCTCAGTTTAGCTTTTGATGTTTTGATGGGTGACCAGGCAGTAGAGATGATTTGCCAGCTTCGCTTGATGATTCTAAACGTGAAGTAGACAATGGCAAAGGTGGTTATTCAAATTATTCTGATTCTTGGCCTAATGCGAAAGTTGAGACAGCAAAGGACTATCAGGCATTTTCTGATCACAAGTCAGTTGCTGAAGGTAACTACAGACGGTTCAGTCTGATAATCTGATAAAATAGTAGGGAACCTAACGAGCGTACCCAGGCCTTTTGGCCTTCTTTTTTCACTCAAGCTCAAATCAAAGGAACCCAACTTAAGCTCAACGAGTAGAGATAACTGGTTTTCGAGCTTGGCTTGGGCTCATCTGGTCAGAGTTTTGGATCTTATTATGCATGCAATATCTGGTTGAAATGGAAATTTTTGTTGATGTGACAATGTATTTTCAATATCCATTGGACTTTGGTTCATCTGCTTCTTCGTTGATTGAAAGCTTCACATATTCTCTGTTTTTTTTTCTATCTTCATTTATATGAAGTAATCTCTTTCTTTCGTTGAGTCCAGCTGCGAAAGAAGATGGCAGCACCCATAGGAAGATGGATGATGGTTCCTCTAGTGCACAAGGACATGCTGGTCCATGGAGACCTTCATCACTTGTAGAAAGATCCCATTCTATTTCTCATGATTGGAGAGAGTTATCTGCTGCTGATTTCCCGAAGGATTTGAACAGTGTCTGGGAAAGTGGGTTGATGGACTCACCTAACACCACTAAGGAAGGTCCTAAATGGCAGATGGGTGATCATCCTATTATGAGAAGGCAACCATCCGCAGTGTCTGACAGAGAGATTGAACAACATAAGATTTCTCAGCCGTCCCCTGAAGACTTAGTTCTATGTTATAAAGACCCACAGGGTGAAATTCAAGGTCCTTTTTCTGGAAGTGAGATCATTTCGTGGTTTGAGTCTGGATACTTTGGGATAGAGTTGCAAGTTCGCTTGGCCAATGCACCTCCTGATTATCCATTCTCTTTGCTTGGAGACGTGATGCCACACTTGCGTGCCAAAGCTCGTGCACCACCTGGTTTTATGGCAACCAAGCCAAATGAAACCCAAGAACCTTCTGCTAGGTTGAGCTACGGAAGTTTTGGGAAGATTAATGCACTCCCAAATGATGCTGATTTGCTCAAAGTTGATTTAAGAGGTAAACATGGTTCAACAGAGGCGGAAAACAGGTTTCTGGAGTCATTAATGGGTGGCAGTTTGAAAGCTGCACCACTTGAGAAGTTTGGTCTTTCAGAAGGTTTGTCTCGTTCTGTGTTAAACAAAGAGAAAAAAACTTATCAATTTCTATATAACGATTCAGTTGGAAATATAGTACTCGTCCTAATTTCTTTATTTACAGGTTTACAGGGATATGGTGGAAATAATTCTGGTCCACATCCTCCTTTGGGATCCAACAGTGGAGATGACCCGTATCTAGTGGCTCAAAAGATGATGCTGGAGAGGCAGAGATCTATGTCAAATCCGTATTCATTTCGGCCTGGGAGAGATCCATCGTCCATGGCTCCAAAGACAGACTTAGTGAATGAGTCCTCGGTTGCTCCATCAAAGCTTTTATCATCTATTGCAGATGGTGCTCGTGCACAGAATCATTCCCAGAATGTGGACTTGATGTCAATTCTTCAAGGCGTACCTGAAAGAGCTACACCTGGTGTCAACAATGGAATTGGTGGTTGGTTGAATTTTCCTGTTCAAGGGGGATTAAACCCACTTCAGGATAAATTGGACATTCACCAGTCACATAGTTTTCCCCCACAATCTGCAATGGGTACACAACAGCAACGGCTACAACAGCAGAATCCATCGTTAACTCATCTATTAACCCAATCTGTGGATAATCAATCTAAAATGTTAACTCCAGAAAACCTACTTGCATCTGGTCTTCCCCAGGATCCACAAATGCTTAGTCTCTTGCAACAGCAGTATATGTTGCAGCTGCAAAACCAGGGTGTTGCATCACAACAGCTGTCATTTCTAGATAAACTGTTGCTGCTAAAGCAGCAACAGCAGCAAGAAGAACAGCAGCAGTTGATGCGTCAACAGCAGCAATTGTTGCTTTCGCAAATGCTCTCTGAAAATCATCCAAACCAGCGATTAGTTGAGCAATCATTTATGCAATTGCAAGCTGGCGGTTTTTCAGCGCCAATTGCTAATGTGGACCATGCCCATCTGCAACAATCAGTTGACTCGTTTCAGATGGGGGCCACACAGCTACAAGCACCAAATATACAAGGTCAAACTGCTAATGCTTCTAAAGACATTTTGCCTATTTCTACCCCTGAGGTTGCCCAGAATATTAGTTCAAATGTTGGTTCGGAAAGTTCTCTGAATATGGAACATCAAACACTTGGCAATGATGTTGTGCAAAGGAACTGGGAAATTTCTCTGCCTGAGCACAAAGATGATGAAACTCCAAACAAGCATCACTTGGAGCAGATTTCATGTGATGATGGAACTATTGGAGTTGCAGCCTCTGATGTTGCTTCAAGTTTGCCTCCCGGCGATTGTATAGCAGATTCAGTATCTCAGCAATTGACAACTGCTTATGAGAGTGAGGCATCGAATCAAGAAAATGTAAATACATTAGTTGAGGCTTCAGTTGGAACTTCTGAAGAACCAAAAGATGTAGCAGAACTCATTGACGAGTCTTCTTCCCAGAAGGAAATAAAACTTCCCGAAGCAAGGGAATTTAAAAAACCATCTGAGAAGAGATCAAAGAAGCAGAAGGCTTCAAAGACTTCAAAATCGGAATTGGAAGGGAAGGATTCCACTAATGTAAAACCAGAGAAATTAACTGTACATGAAAATGCAGTTGAATCATTGGTGCCCAAGAAGGAAAAGAAGCAGACTAATAAAGTTACTGTCAGTGATGTGGATTTTCCAGCAGGCAACAAATCATTGCCTGTGACCAAGTCCGCAAATGATGGCATGAGTGAGAACAAAAGTCAACCAGTACAAGCCCCCCTTTCTTCAGAACAAAGTCATGGACAACGAGTGTGGAAACCTGCTCCTGGTTTCAAGCCAAAATCATTATTAGAAATACAACAGGAGGAGCAGAAGAGAGCACAAGAAGAGATCTCAGTTCTGGAGGTACCAACACCTCTGACCTCTACAAGCCTCTCCACTCCTTGGGCTGGCTTAGTTTCAAATTCTGGCAACAAAGCACATGATGACACTCATCAGGATACCAGCACTGAGTTGAGTGTTGGAAAATCAGAGAGTTCCTCAAATCAGAAGAGCAAGAAGAGCCAAGTAGAAGATCTGTTTTGGGATAATGTTGACGACGTGGTGCCTCCTAAATCAATTACGAGTTCTCAAACAGATTCTGCAGCTGATGATGACTTCATCAAGGCCAAAGATTCAAAGAAGAGTCGTAAAAAGTCTTCTAAAACTAAAAGTGCTATAGCTAAGGTTACACCAGTACCTTCAGTTGATGTGGCTGTTGGATCAAGTCCCATGGACAAAGGCAGAAACACTCGCCAAATCCAACTGGAAAAGGAAGTGTTGGCTGCAGTGCCAGCTGGCCCTTCCCTCGGAGATTTTGTTGTATGGAAGGGGGCAGAGCCCACAAGCCCTTCTCCTGCCCCTGCTTGGTCCTCTGATAATGGAAAAACTCAAAAGGCAGCATCTTTGAGGGATATTCTTAAGGAACAGCAAAAGAAGGTCTCTTCTTCACAGCCAGTTCAGGTGCCAACTCAGAAAACGACAACTAACCAACCTGCCCGAGCAAGTGTTCCTTCATGGTCATCTCCCGCAAAAGCAGCAGCCCCTATACAGAATGCGCATGCTTCTTCTCACGTGAAACATAAAGTTGAGGATGATCTGTTCTGGGGACCACTCGAGCATGCGAAGACAGAACCAAAGCAGTATTACCCTGTCCTTTCCATTACTATTCGTTTACATGAGATATATTATCATTCTTGCATTGACCATGTGGATTCCTGTTTTATCCTGTGAAAATTTGGAAATTTCCTTGTTTTTGTTGTGTATTTGAGATGTCAGGCTTCCTGCGGTTTTTAGGCTTGTTACTTTCTCTAATTGGTGGTTTTTTCAATTGTTGATATGGCTTCGGCTTTGAGCAAAAGTTCTCAACTTTCTTTGACATGGCCAGTAATATATTGGTAGGAAGTGGGAAAAGAAGTTGATAGGGAGCTGAGGGTTTAAGGAGCTTAATAGTAAGACATCATTAGCAATACAAGACGAAACCATTGTTGTTTTATTACTAGTTTCAAGACAATTTATTTTGTCAAGCTGCTTAAAGGATTTAGAAGCTGCTATTACTAGTTGGGCTGGTCTTGAAGTTTTTCCTATGTTTTCTTGACATAGTAACGTTTTATTGTCCAATTTTGTTTTCATTACTGATTTATGAAAAATATCTGGCTGATCATTCTCTGTATTGTCTACAGGTCTGATTATCCTCAACTCAAAGTGCAGGGTGGCAAAAACTCCCCTCTTAAAGAAACTCTTGGGGGTGCAATGAACCGTCAGAATTCTACTGGTACCTCTTCATCTGCTCAGTCCACGAAAGGGAAGAAGAACGTCTTGACTAAGCATTCAGGTGGCTACTTCAGGGACTTGTTAAAATCTTCTTTTTATCTTTCTAACAAGAAGAGAAAATCAGCTCACCTTTTTTGTTGTAATGTTACAGAGGCCATGGACTTCAAGGAATGGTGTGAAAACGAGTGCACGAGACTTGTAGGATCAAAAGGTATTATTTAACTACCTTATTCTATTTCTTTTTCCTTCCCTGACTATTTTTGGTACTGATCACTTCGTGCACTTTCACTTTGACTAGATACAAGCTTCTTGGAATTTTGTTTAAAACAATCGAGGGCGGAGGCTGAAACGCTTCTCATTGAGAATCTTGGTTCCTTTGATCCTGACCATGAGTTCATTGACAAGTTTCTAAATTATAAGGATTTTTTGCCTTCGGATGTTATTGAAATTGCATTCAGGCAACGGAATGATCTAAAAATCACTGGATGGGGAGTGGAAGATAGGACGCCCGACTTTGCTGATGCTTTGGTGTCTGAGAATGTGGCTGCTGCAACTGATGGGGCTGCAAAAACAGTAGGAAAGAAAAAGGGTAAGAAAGGAAAGAAAATAAATCCGTCAGTCCTGGGATTTAACGTGGTTAGCAACCGAATCATGATGGGAGAGATCCAGAATGTTGAAGATTAAATAGGTGACTGGTAAATTGTAGATATTCTTTGTGTTGAGATGAAATGTAGCTCCTCTATATAGAGTAAATGCTGCAGCTAATTTTATGCATCTGCTCAAGCAATTTTGTGAAGCCATCTTCATCTGTAGACTGTAGTTCTGTGAAGCTATCTTCAACTGTAGTTTTGTTGCACTAATTTAATCGAAGTATAGCCAGTTTTATTCATTTGCTCTTTTTGTAGTTTTGTGGGCTGATTTGAACATAAGCTTCAGCTTATGAACAGTCTTGTTCTGTCAATATTTTGTTGCCTCTTGTGGGCAGTACATTTTTTTTATTTTTGTTTTTTTGTTTGGCGCTTAAACCCTTGGTGCAAAATACGTTCTGATCTAGTACATAAATACTAATGAGAACTATAGTCATTGGATTTTTCCTTATCTTTTTTCCACTCAATCTTTTTCCGAATCTGGTTACGGTAGAGGCTTAAACGATGATTTTTGGAGTTCAGTTGTTCCATTCACAAAGGTTTAAAAAATGATTTTTCGAATCCAATTGTTCCATTTACAAGAATACAGATAAGAGTTGTGGACCTGAAAACTATAATTGTGATATGGAAGGTTGAAAGATTGAATTGATTTTTGACTTTTAACTTTTTTTAGTTCAAGGGATTAATCAAGGAGCATTATGGCCAACTATGGCCAAATTCTTTGAAGTCATTTTTGATAAACAACCAACATTGCTTTAAAATATAGCTAAAAGATCATATAGTGCGAACATTACGGAAATCATAATGATCTAGGACTAAATGTAGATCACATTTTTGGTTACCATCTATATAATCAATTTAGTCCAACTTGTATATATCAATATTACATATAGCCCCCTTGTTGGTCATGGGAAAAAATGTCATGTATCTTGTCCTCTACAAACACTAGCAAAAAAAGTCAAGAAATACATGTTTTTAGATAGTTACGAGTTTTTCAACTTTTCAATTTGTTATTTTCCGGATGATACCATCGAGCCGAGACGGATCACTTAGGGTGTAAAGCTCTCCCTACCAATAATAGCTGCGTTCCCAGGGACTCGAACTCGAAATTTCTGGTTAAACTAGCATAGGGCCGGACCAGTAAGCTACACCACTTGGTGGTGTTTCTTCATGCATTCTCAACAGGTAGCTTAGGAAAGCAAGCACAACAGAAGATGGTAACTTAGGAAACCAGAGAAAAATGTCGCATCAAATGTGTCCTAAATTTCTAAAATAAGACCTTTCTATATATCCATTATCATTGCAAATACAGGTATATTATGAGGGGCACATGAAAAGAAGCCATCTTATTACAAGATTTTGGTCATTCATTTCAACAATACTTCCACATTTGGCTTTCCAAACACCAATATAGAACACAAATTCTGCATCTCATTACTTTGCTATGAAGCTGCAAAAAACAGTATCGTAAAGTGTAAACTTCTTTTTCTGTGGCAGATATTCCTATCAGTGGAGCAAGAAGAAGAAGATGATGATAAAGTACGGTACGAGCCATAAATTATAATCACTTCAACTTTCTCGTCTTCCCTAGTTTTCCTCGCCTCGCTTCCTCAGATTCCCTAAATATAGAATTAGTATAAACTTTGTTAGAGTTCATCATGTAACTATAAACAAGAACGCTGAACCCAAATGTGTGACGAACATAGCGAGAAGAAAATGAAAGAAATGAATCAACAAGTGTCAACTTTTCGATACAAGAATAAGTCCTCAAGCGAACACAGAAGCATTAATAAGTTTGCCTGCTCCCCTCAATTTCGTTGCATCCCTTTAAATTTTATTTTATTTTATTTTAGATTAAATTCACATTTTCTAAATAAGATTCATACAAAGTTGAACAAGCAAACAAATCTCCTCCTTAAATCCTTCCCCTCTTTTAAGAAAAAGTCCTGGTTCCATCATCGAGTTCAACATGTTTTCGCTTCGTCTGGGAGGAAAAACACCGTAGCACATTTTACATCCTACGCATGAATTATTAGAGACTAAAATTTGCACGAAAGACAGTCAAGATTTCTTAACACATATGAATTCAGACAGATGAAATATAAAACATTTCCAGTTTCAACATTCAAACAAAAGGCCAGAACCTTTGTCCTTTTCAAGATCTGGTAAATTTTCCAGTTCCAAAATTGATGTTGATTGACATACCTAGAAGCAGAGTGAAGACCATTTGCCTCGTACACATCCCTGGACTGTAATGACATTTTAGCTATCTCTCGAAGAGCAGCATTTCTCACATCGGCAACTTCACTGCTTAAGTCTTGAAAGGCGGCCCCAAAGGCATCGCGCCAGAATTTCGGTAACCTAACAGCGCTATTGTGTTTGTAAACATTCCACATTTGCTTCACCATCTTTTCCCTCTCATCTACATCCTACAAATCAGCAAATCACAAGATTCAAATAAACCCCATTCACACCTAAGTCCCAGGAATAAACAAGAGAATACCGCACTAAAACTAAAAATTAGTTAGTATGGCAAAGATCAAGTCTTGGATCAATGTACTTCTTTCTGTTGGAAAAAGGATTAGCCCATTTAGACATTTCAACTTAAAAGGCTTCAACTTTAGTGAAACAGATCAAGATCATGATTTCCAGCATCCCTTTTAAAATCATAATCTTTTTACCAAAGATATTCACCAAAAATAAAAACCCAGAAAAGATACACTCTATCTAACCGATTAAAAGGCAAAGACAAGCACTAAGAAGAAAATTTAAAACTAGATCTTTGTTTCGTTTAATGTACCAGAATGTCAAGATCAGCATGGATCAGGCCATTTGAGGTGTGCTTCAGATTAGCAACAGAGGATTTCAGAGTGAGAGTGCCAGTGAACATGGTCCAAAGTGCCAGTAACAAAATTGCAGCCAAAGCCCAAATCTTGTATCTGCCTCTGCCAAACAATCCCTCTAAGCCATGCCCATATTTCTTGATACTGAAACTTGGTGATGAAATATTACCATTGCTGCCAGTAGGAGTTATTTGGGGAATCTGGGATTCTTCATCTTCCTTCATTTCTGCTTTTGTATGGATAAACCTCTCTGAAATTTCAGCAGCTTTTTCAGTTCAGTTTCTTTGCTCGGGATAGCAGAAAAATAAGGGAAGATTGTAAAGAGAGAATCTTTTTCTTTTTCTTTTTCCCTTTTTCCACTTTTCTTGGTTGGTCGTTGAATTCTTTAATTCTGTTTGCACTTTGCAGTGTGTGCATGTGTCTCTGGTCTTTGTAGAGTTCTCAGAGTTACTGACTTTGAGAGGACAATCATGAAATACAGGCGCGGTGATTTTACTTTTCAGATTCACCTCGTTACCCTCCACCGACGTTGTCAGTCTGAGATTTGCTTTCAATTAAGGTTTGTCTGCTTCTAACAGTTGCATGTGGAATTGATCATATTTATTTCTTTATTATTATTATTTTTGCAGGTATAACAAACTGAAAATCTGGAATATTATAGTATTTATGGTTAGCATCTCAAATGAGTTTGATGACAGTACCAATAATTTATTACTTCTAGACATTTATTTGTGATTTTTAAGAAACTTTATGGTTCCAAAATTGTAACTTCTAAGGTATTTTGATCATGTGGGATCAATTTAATTAATATTAGATATATAAAAAATGTTCTACCAAAGGCCAACTTAGCGTAACAAGGCACGAGATCGATTAACCAAAATTTACACCTGCGAATGAATAAGTCACAGGTTCAAATTTTAGTTCGAGAACCAGCAATGATTTTTTCTTTTTAAATATTTGATTGAGATGATTGTCTCCTATAAGAGACTCTGCAGGAGATCATCTCTAGCAATTAACAATTTATTCAAGGATGCCACAAAAGATAATACCCTAGTTGAAAATTCTCAAATATAAAAAAAATATGTACAAAATGTCAAGACCTTTCAATACAAATTTCCAGAAGTCCCACAAAAGATTCAAATATATTACACAGAACCCTCGAAGGATTACATCAATTAACTGTATTCTCTCTTCAGACAATATTCCATCCATTCAGAAGTATTTTGTTGGCAAATTTGACGATTGTAAGAGGTTTAATGAAACCATTGATCAGATAATTGTAGTCTGAGAGCATTTTCTGGGTCGTCTTATGAATATCTGAACACACAATCATCACCTCAATGGTTTTACATTAGAAACCAAGAAAAGCCTAAAATCAACTAAAAAAGACGAGCTAAACATAACACAAATGTTAATAAAAACTTGAAGATTTGAGATACAATTGGTTTTTGAGTGTCAGAGGCTCAGAAGGATCCATTGGTCTATATAATCAGAGAGGAAAGTCCCCCTCATAAAATAGGTAGTTTTCAAACATCATAGCCATCCCACCACTCAAGCTTCAAGGAGAATTCATATAGAAGATAATGAAATACTGTTAAATCAAGACTGAAGTGCTGCTCAGAACTCGGATAAACAATCACGAACAAGTTTCATATGTCCAGACATAATTTGGAAGGTTCATCACAGCAGAATCAACCAGACATCACCACCACAGATAATGCAAAACAAATTATAAGAAAGGAGAGCAAAATCAGACACAACAGGAAGGTTTCAAGAAATTTATGAAGTTGTTAATAACTCAACATCTCAGAGCACATTCCAAAAGAGGAATTATGCAGACACTCAACACAGCATCAGATTCTGTCCGCCCCTCTGCAATTTCTTATCATTGACAAACCATTCTAAGGATTATGAACACAGAATCTAATCAAGAATTCCAGATGCTGCATGTTTTTGCATAATTATTCCCATAAAATCTTTTCAAAAATTCAATCTTTATGCTTCGGATATAGTGCAAATCACTCAAGACTTGATGCATTTATAAACATATGAACACCTGAAAAACTATTTACACAAAACCCCATAACACATACCCCATCAGATAATAAGCGGAGTTTCTGGTCAGCACAGACAATCAGAGTGTAGGATAAGATTCAAGATTCATCATTAGCCACCTCAATTCAAGAAAAATCAATTAAAACAATCCCTTTTCTTAAAAAAAAAAAAATGTAGAAAAAAGAATGTTGGAAGGTCCATTTGACACCACGGCAATACAAACAGAGTGTGTGCAGTGGGCTGGTAAGCCATCCTAATTAGGTTTATGCATCAGTTATATCTCCAAGCAAACGTCCATCGACATACAAGGAGACGATAAAGATGCAATCTTTAAGAAATAAAAAGAAGCCCTTTATTCACAAAATTTATGGGGAAAAACTTGAACCCGATTCCAGAGAGATACAAATTTTAAATGAATTGGTTAGGGTTTAATCTTTGCTCACAAATATGAATGCAGGGACTTCGCAAAAGAACGAAAGAGAACAAGAAAACACACACAGTTGTTGTCGAATTGGGAGGCGGCTAGTGGGTTTGATTAAATAGGGATTAGGGATTTAAGAAGCTAAGGTTTTTCTCTACAGGCTGCTATTGTAGAAGACATATTAAGACCTTTTTGTTTGTAATAATGTACTGCTTAAGAAACTTCTTGTAATTTCTCTAATCATAATTTTTTTTTTAATAATTGAGTTAGGTGGTATTCGTGAATATCCTAGGATTAACAAATGCTTGTGAAATTATGAGAAATTTTACTCTGAGCCTGGCCAGTCAAACTAATGTAACGAAAAAACGAATCTATAATGAGAAGACAAGTATTTTATACTTACCGTGTAGTTCATTGAAAATTTAGAAAAAATAATAAATCATATGACAAGTATAAAATATGTGTCATTTTAATTAATTGGGTCCGATTAAACTAGATTTGGAATAAAAATTTTCAGAAATTATATGGTGTTTACTGTTTATACTCTTTTAGGCTAAATAAGATCGGGTAATATCTTGTCTATAGTTTTTTCTTTTCTTGTTTTTCGGATTTCTTGTTTTTAGTAGCGCTCAATCGGTCGCCTATTGTACTCTTTCCCTTTGAGAAGTTTTGTCCCATTTGGGTTTTCCCCTTGAAGGGTTTTAATGAGGCAATTAGATCCGTGTCGAGTGCACTAGGTACTTCTTTTTGCTTCGGTTGCATTTCGTTGGTTGTTTCTTTTCCGCTTGTTCTTGTTCAGTTGTTTTCTTTCACATTGATATAAAATTCTTTTTACCCTCCAAAAAAAAAAAAAAAAAAAAAAAATATCGGATAAATCCCCACTTGGGTGATTATTTTACTTAACTTCCTAATTGGGCATCAAAATTTTATTTTACTCCCCACATATAGTATGAATATGATATAATACAATATTTATATCCTATTATGTTGTATAAATTTTCACCACTCTCAAAACATGTTGTATAAATTTCACATAATGTAGTATTAAAATGTTCTAATAGAGTATCTATATCGTATTACGTAGTATAAATTTTCAGGGAGTAAAGTAAAAATCTCCAAACTGATGGGGAGTTATTTGGAATTGTCCCTAAAATATGTTTATGATGTAAATATTGGCTCAACACTAGAGACATAAGAAACCATGTTTATTTTGAGACGGGGAGGGAAGGTATAAAGCAGTATTTACCTATTAGATGCCGAACACTCTCCACTAATGAGGCGTAGCTTACAAATTCGACATTATCCTAACATAATTAAAGTTTTCGACTTCAAATTCTTGAAAACTTAATATTTAAAGATCTATACGTTAATGATCCAACTCAATCCAACCCAATTTACACCGACATTAAAACTTCGTTTGAACCCGACATTATTGAAAAAATATTTGAGAAATAGACACAATTGTATCCATGTTGTTATATATAATCCATACTCCGATAAGTGAAAGACCAGGTCACAACTCTACTTGTCCCGAATGGTTACACCTTCTGCAGAAGTTCCAAATTGAGTATTTGTCATATTGTGCAGCTGAAGTTGACAGAATTGAGACAAAGAGGTGCTGTAGATGGAGTGTGCATTCCAGTGAGCCAAAATGTGGTTAGTCTTTTCTTGTTAGCATCATCTGAAGAACAATTCAAACCACGACTACTGCAAATGTTTTCATTAACAATTGATGATGCCAGAAGCATATTCCAACCAAATCCTCTGTTTCTATTTGGTTTTTGTTGCACCACTAGGCCCGCCAAGCTTGGTAAACATTTCTATTGATTACTCTTTTCATTTACCCGTAATAACCCAAAATACCATGCAGTCGTAGAATAATTCTAATCGTTTCCTGGTTTGACTGAGTCCAGTAAGCAAAGATGAGTGTTTATATTTACTCATAGGATTACATGCATACAGACGAGTCGGGTCTAAGGTAAAATTACTATCGCCAACAGTGTAGTTCGCCAATTTATTGGGTGAAAAAGGCTCTAGACATCAATTTCGAAAGCCTTTTTAGCAAGTTCCATTATAAACGAGGCTATGCTAAGAAAGGAACTTAAAATATAAAGATTGTTATCATCTCAGGGCTGTGAGGGGTGGTAAGACCATTTCATACAAAAATGACCTCAAAAAGAATTCTGCAGTGTACCTTTCATGTACAGACCTTGTGTCTTCACTCAGATATGGTTACCTGCAAACAGCCATATTATAAATATATGCATTTTTATATATCTGAACCTCGTAAACTAGCCCCAGCCGGCCTCTCATTTTCTATATATACACAAGCATGCAAACATGACTTAGTGTAACAAATTAGTCTCAGACTCTCAGTTTCTCTAATTTAGAATCAGTTCATTCAAAAACATGGGCAAAGGTCCCAAACTTCAGCTCTCCATTCTCAATTCCATCCAAATATGCCGTCCGAAAGATCCGTCTTTGTTGGTTCAAAATCCTTCGACCAAAGTTACACACGTTTTCTCATCCATCAACTCAAAATCGTTCCACATTTCAATCCCCAGTTTCCCAGATCCTCCATCCTCACCAAACAACTCTTTGACCAAACACATCTTGGATTCATCAAAACCATATGGATATTCAAAAACAAGAGGAGACTCTAATGAGAGAGCTTGGCCTGATTCACCGTCAAAAATTCAAAAGAAAAAGGAGAAACAAAAAGTCAAAGTCAGCACTTCTCCTTCAACCGATGAGGAGGAGCCGCTAAATGGAAGCATGAAACCGGTGAAGCAAAGAAGTGTTAGAACAGGGAGATTCAAACGATACGGTTCAAAAGATTGGAACGATGCAAGCATGACACTATTAGAAAATGAGTCCCGTGAATGGAAACCGGTTTCTAAAAGGGTGGCACAACACAACGTGGATAAAAAGGCAAACAAAAGCTTTGTTGTGGTGAAGAGGTCTGTGGATCCCTTTGAGGATTTCAAGAAGTCGATGTTGGAAATGATTCTGGAGAAACAGATAAGTGAACCCAGAGAGATGGAACAGCTCTTGATGAGCTTCCTATCACTCAATTCCAAACTGCATCATAAAGTCATCTTAGAGGCTTTCACAGAGATTTGGAAGGAAGTGTTCAGTAGATCACCTAATTAGTCAACAGATTCAGAATATCCAGAATATGTAATTTCGTATTCATAAAATGTTTAGTGGGACCAGGATATGGTTAGTAAGTTTGTATCTGTTTGTGTGAGCTATAGTGACTTCGTAAAGATGAACCTGTGAGCTACTAGAAAACCTACATGATTATACTTAGTAATATTAGATATTTGACTGGAAAACATAAAGTTATTAGGCTCAATGATCAATAAAAGAAATGCCAACAGATGTTGCTTGTAAAGTTTAAGTTATTGGCGAGTGGATTTTCTAATGACAATTTGTTGAGAAATTCCCGGTCACTCCAGAGTTCAAAAAAATACTTAATTATAGTTTTGCAATATTTTATGTCCTCAGCCATTCTCTGTAACCAAAAGTTATGAAGTTACTAAAGTCTCATATATCATTTCCTGTTGTAAATTGACCAAAGTTAACTTCAGGCTCGCAACAAGGAGAGAAAGTACAGTAGGGTGAACACCTACATTTCAGACTATAAGGTGATAGAAATTTTGCAGTTAATTCAATTATATAACATGGAATGGATACATGGGAAAATATACATAATAAATAGAATAGGAATTAGCAGGATATATTCAGTAGCTAGGTAAGCATAGGTAAGCATCGGATAGGCATGCATAATTGATTTGAATGCCTTACTGTTATACTCCATCAGACAGCAGAAGTCGCGACATCTTCAAAAAATCTAAAATCACATAGTTTTCCACCAGCTTCGTCAGCAAACATAATATTTCTCCTCTCCCTTGGGACAACATTTTTGGGTGCAGTGACATCATTTGGAGTCAATTTCTACATAAAATAGATGAGGCAACATAAATAAAATCAGGAGATGCATGAAATCAAAGAACCAAATATACTCAATGATTAGGCGTCCCTTTCACTTTTATGGGGGCATATATAACTAAAGTTTCTCCATCGTAAAAAAGTTAATACCTTTCCAAAAGAAATTCAATATTTCGATTGGTGTAACAAGTTATCTTATAGAGTAAATTCATAGACTGCCATCGTATGAAACTAACACCTTCTAGGAAGAACATCTGATAATTCAGAATTTCCAACTATTACCTCCAATTCATTGTCATGAAAAGAGAAAACTTCCAATTGTGAACTGGAGTAAATAAATCAGAAGAACAGAGAAGCTACTGACCATTAGTTTACAAAAACGGTTACAATCCCTGGCCATCTTGGATAGCCATTTTTGGGCTGTGCCCTCCATTTTCTTAGCGCTTTCAACCGCTGATTTTACCTGTAAAGTAGAAAGTATTATAATTATCCCAGAACAAGAGCACTAGTCTATGGCTGCTTACGTGCAGTTATCGCTTTATGCACTTTCTGAAGTCAAAAACTAATGAAAACAAGAAGCAACACACACTTGAGAACAGAACCAAATTTCCTTATACAAAATTCACAAATAGGCAACCCATGGAAAACTTGTATATAACAATATGAAACCTGTTTATTTATGTTGTCCTTTAATGTTTTATTATATAAATTGGACAACGCAGGCCTTTATAATAAATATACAAGTCAATTGAATGTAGAAGTGGATCCTCTAGGAGGATGAGGTGACAACAGTACTTTTGATCTCAAACCCCAGCTAGACGTGCTTTTCTAGAGGAAATCATTCGTCGAAAACTGAACTCCTGACCATTGCTCGTACTTTGATGAGCATAATTCAGGTATAAGTTCATTACCATTCCTCCAAGAAATGATAAGCGATGAAAAATTGGAGATGGAAGGTAGATCTTATGGTGTCGTCAAGAGTGTTCTCTTGGTACTAGAATCATTCTCTTTTAGCTACCATAGAATATGGCACCACAATAACAGCTTAATGCAGAAACGCAACACAATTTAACCTTTAAGGTTACACACATGGAGTAGGCATACCTCATCTGCATCACTTCTCAACGGAACATTGTGATATGCTTCAGAAAGCAATTTTTGTTCTATAATGTCCTTCATGGATTTCAACTCTTTCATCATCTTGACTGTAAGGGACTCGATGTCTTGCATCTGTCTCTGTGAAAATGCAGCAGCACTTTCAGGAAGACCTTGAATGGACATACTCCTAGTACTGAGGTTAGGTAGGGTACGAGTAAAATGTGGTTTCCCAATATTGACTCTGACGCTTCGAGGTTTCTTTACGATACTATGGGAACTTATGAAGACTATTCTCTGGCTGACCTTCCCATTCCCTGCATTAGTAACAGTATTTTAGCATGCAGGATATCGACCATACAAATGATGCCTTTCTTCCAAAGTTGTTTTGCAAAGAGCTTAAAGAGATGAATACTGAAAGACTTGGAAGAGGAAAAGAACACATGGTTAAGGATGTGTTATACAACAGCCTCAATAACTCCTTGAATTCGAGTGAAAGCAATTTTACAAGGAAAAAGAAAATTTTATCCTGGAGGCATAATAAGAGATAATTGCTAAATTCAGAGACATTTACTTACTACATTTGTTGACATCATGGGATAGTTCCACCGAATTTAGTGCTGCGAAGCACATTTGCTCCTGAGAAGATGGAGAGATGACCTGCAGTTAAACAATCAACTAAATGGTTCCAGGAAATATATTCCAAACTATAACATCATGTAAACTATTTCTAACCTTTTGAGTTGAAGGGAGCCTTTCTGGAGGCTGATGTGACTCTGACGTTGTATCGGTGTCAACACTACCAAACATTTGGTACTTGAGAGAGGATCGACTCTCTGCATCAGTGATTAGAGACATTGAACCGTCAGTCTCCAATAATTTATCCTCCAAAATTGCATCAGCAATATTAGAAGTTTGATTCTTTAAAGAGGACTGACATTTTGTATCAGTAACCAGATAATCCGAAGACTGCTTCAACCCAGTCGTTAAAAATCCATTCTTCCTATTACTCCCACAGTTTAAGCCACTTCTTGCTATGTCATCCACAGTGCATGTTAGAGGTTCCTCCTCACCAGTTTTAGTATCTTCAATTGAAATTGCATAATCTTCGGTTTTTAAGTTAGTTGTGAAATTCTGGGAAGAACTATGGTTCTTGCCAGGGATACCCAGAGAATGACCTTGTTCACGTGGAAAATCATCCTTGGATTTCTCCTCAAAAACATCTTCAGGGTGAAGTTCCATACACCCGGTGGTACTCTCAGTTGCCATATCAGGAACTTTGGCTTGGGCAACAGAACTACTGTATTGCTCAGATGCTTTTTTCATGCTGGAAATTTTTCTGGAAAGCATACATGTATCTGGATTTTGATCATCAGCAGGTGAACTTCCGCAAGAGTGGTCCTCCCTAATCTCTTTTCCTCTATGAGTTTCCAAAGGAGGCAAATCGAGAGACTCATCGCAACGCAATTCGAAAGTTTCTAACTTCACACTGGTGGTGTTAGATGAAACAGGGGCATAAGTGGGCTCATAATCCTCCAAATGATCATAGGAAGTCTCATTGGTAACACAGTTCAGGCAATCTTCCGCAGATAATAGTGATTCTTTAGGTTCAAGCTGAACTGTCATCTTTTGGGACCCATTTGAAGCTTCACCACCAGGATGTGGTACCTTATTACGGCTAATGGATGAATCATCAGCAAAAGTGGGCCTTCTTTGGCTTAGCAATGCCTCACCATCCCAAGCCTCAACTTTGACCTGAATGACTGGAGCTAAGTCACCACCCTCCTCCGGAGACCATTCAGAAACAAGATCTGGTTCAGGTTTGATGTCTGATGCAGTGGTTGGAGAGGAAACAGCACTCCTCTTTGTGCATTTCCTTCTGGCCATAGATTTCCTTGAATTCATCAATTTCCAATTGGTAGCAAACTCTTTAAGTTGGGATTCATCTTCGCTTGGGTTTTTATTTGAGCATCCCATGTTAGAATTCTCAATACTGCAACCCAAATTCCTTTTCTTTCCTAGGAACTTTTTTTTAAGATGCCCCAATGTGGTCTCATCATCCAAATCACTGTCTAAGGCAGTGTCAGAATGCTGAACGAATTCATCTGATTCAGGTTTTACTTCACCAATTATACTGTCAGCCACTGGCAAAAATGGAACTTCCGGATTCTCATAGCTGTGACTAAGTTTCCTTCTCTTAGCAAGGAATCTTTTCTTAAGCTTTCTCGATGTGGTGTCATCATCTAGAACATTGTCTGAAACATTTACAGAATGACGAACAATGTCATCTGCCTTAGGTTTTAGTTCCCATCGTGTGCCATGCCCAACTGGCAAGCATGAAACCTCACAGTTCTCATCATTGCGATTAAGTTTCCTTTTCTTAAGTTGTTTCAATGTGGTTTCATCATCCAAAACATTGTCAGAGCCGCTGTCAAAGTACTGAATAAATTCATCCGTTTCAGTTTTAATTTGCCTTAAAGTTCCGTCCACCACAGGCAGACATGGAACTTCACATTTCACATGTTCAGGATCAAATACTGAACCTAGCTGCACATTGCAAGATCTAACCTTTGGAGGTTTCTGTAGTATTTTGGCATCGTTACTGACATACACATCCTTTAAACGGTTCGATGAGAGAGCAGGTCTTCCATTAGAATCTCTATTTCGAACTTTAACCATGGAGCTACCTCTTATAGCATGAACGAAATGTGTATTACTGCAATTCCTTAGCTCCATAATTAAACAAAACCTAGATGTGCCCTTCCTCTTGCTAACTCATGCACATCCAGCCTGCACAAAATTGTAGTACAGCGACTGTGGAAATGAGTTCGACTCAATTCCAACTATAGGGAATACGCTGCCATATTAACTACAAAGCAAAATTTAAGTCAGCCATGCTTTTGTTTACATGAAAAAACCACAGAAACTTCCTTTCACGTTTCTAAAAATTACAGAAGCTGGAATAGGACACCAAACTACAGAAGCAAGCAGACCATACTTTAACATTTGAGCTGAAACAGATTTCCAAACATAGTAATCATGAAAACATCAAACCGAGTCCCAAATTCATTAATAGGCAAGCCCCAGAAAGAAACACAATAAAAAAGAAAATAGCGTTAGCCTCAGAAGCTCCAGATCACCCCGCATAAACTTGGATTAAAACCAATAATAATACCAATTTATAGTCAGATGATAGTTTTTCGGCGCATTATCCAATATTAAACAGTTGAATCCTATAAAAACCCAACTTTCTTTGGCTTAATCTATGGAAATGGAAGTGCGATACATCATACAAGTAAAATGCACAGAAAGAACAAACATCGGCAGCAACCTATGGATTCAAGCATTCGCATAAATCTTAAATAAACCCAAATTGAATGAATAGTATTGAAACGAAATGCAAAATGCGAGTAAGCTTTTCCAAAGAGTGTACCTCATACGAGCCTCGCTGAACTGCTGAACTCAAGAGAGGGAGAGAAGGGTTAATGCCGACAATTAGAGGGATTTAGTGTCGGGGTAAATATGTTGGCGGGAAGTTTTAGCCAATTTTTGGGAAATTACTTTCTTAATTGAGCAAATTATATTTTTAGTCCATAAGACCTTTACAACTTTAGTCTCATGTTTTTTAAATTATACATATTTAGTCTTGTTATTTTCAAAAAGTTATAATTATGGTCTCATCTATCAAATAATCAACGAAAAATATAAATTTTTTTCATTAAGTGCAATTTGGGAAAAAAAATTATTGTTCATTAGGTTGTTTTTTTTTTAGAAGTTTGTTTATTAATATCTCATTTTAGCACCATATTACCTTAATGAGAGTGATTCAGAGTAAAGCACTGGCGGAGCCATGTTGACATGAGGGGGTGCAATTGACCCCCTCAACTTCCTTTTTTTTTTTATATTATTATATATATATAAATATATAGATATATGTATATGATTTTATGGGATTTTTCGTTATTGACCCACCTCATCAAAGTTAAAATTAATACTAGTTAGGGTCAATATAGTAAATTGTTAATAATTGAGACCACACAAATAATATATGAGTTATATGTACTCAACTCCCTTGTGTTATTCGAAATGGGCATAAAAAACCTCATGTTATACAAAATCTCATAGAAAACCTTGTATTTTTCTTAATTTTGTAAAGAAAACCTTATGACTGGATACTCGGGTTCAGCGAATTTTCTTTACAAAAATGTTGTTTTTGTACTTATATATGCATGATCTCTTAATTTTTATAATTTCAATTTTGCCTCAATATTCACAAAAATTTTCAAATAGATCCTAAAATAATTTATTTTTATATGTAGCTTTTTACCCATTAATTTCTCTTTAATGTATGTTTTCTACCCACTTTTGATTTATGTCTTTCCTTTCATGTTTTACTTCCCGTTAAGAATTTTTGTGGTATTTATATTCTTCATTTATTTCTTGTATACACCGCTTCCAATATTTTCTTTAATATTTTATTATATTTCTTTGCAATTTTCTATTTGCAAATTTTTTTTTTTCTAATTTTTGCTTTTATTTTCGTGAATAAGGGCAACACGTATGACTCAAACAACGTGTGAGGATTTTTTATATTTATTTTTATAAAACACAGTATTTTTTATGCTAATTCTTGAAACATAGGGTTTATCTTACATTTTCGGTATTTGACAAGGTTATATATATATATATATATATATGCGGAAAAGCCTAATATGACCCCCCTGAATCAAATTTCTGGCTCCGCCACTGGAGTAAAGCTTCAAAGTTGATTCATGGTGCTAAAATAAGGTATTAATAAGCAAATTCCTGCAAAAAATAAACTAATGAACAATAAATTTTCCCTCTCAAATTGCATTTAACGGCAAAAATACGTTTTTCGTTCATTATTTGATGGATGAGACCAAAAATATAATTTTTTGAAAATAATGGGACTAAATGTATCTAATTTTAAAGATATAGGACTAAAATTACTAAAGGTCTAATTCATGGGACAAAATGTAATTTGCTCTTCTTGATTTATCAACCATTTACGACGGACTCCATTTATTTGCTTTAAGGTCCTTTTATTTTTTTTATTTTTTTATTTTTATGAATGCAAAGCAATTTCTTAACTAATTATTTTGTCTTGTCGTATTATATCGTTTTGAACATTTTTCTTGAAGAAAATTTTTAAAAAAGTGTCCCGTCGTATTCGTATTACAGTATCTATCTGTCTATCTATCTATCTATATACACTGGCGGAGCCACGTTCAGAAGAGGGGGTGCAATTGACCCCCCTCAACTTCAATTTTTTTTTTTATTTTATATATATTATTATTATATATATATATAAATATATAGATATATGTATGTAATTTTATGCGATTTTTCATTATTGACCCCCCTCATCAAAGCTAAGATTAATACTAGTTAGGGTCAATATAGTAAAATATTGATAATTGAGACCACACAAATAATATATGAGTTATATGCACAAAACTTTAGAAATGGACATAAAAAAACCTCATGTTATACAAAATATCATAGAAAACCTTGTGTTTTTCTTAATTTTGTACATAAAACCTTATGACTCGGATTCAACGAATTTTCTTTACAAAAATATTGTTTTTGTACCAATTTTGCATCAATATTTAAAAATTTTCTAAAATAGATTGTAAAATAATTTATTTTAATGTGTAAATGTTTACCCATTAATTTTTCTTTAATGTATGTTTTCTACCAACTTTTGATTTATGTCTTTCCTTTCATGTTTTACTTCCCGATAAAAAATTTTGTGGTATTTATATTCTTCATTTATTTCCTGTATATACCGTTTTCAATATTTTCTATTATATTCTATTATATTTCTTTGTAATTTTCTATTTACAAATATTTTTTGTCTAATTTTTGCTTTTATTTTCGTGGGCAACACGTATGACTCAAACAACGTGTAAGAACTTTTGATGTTTCTTTTTATAAAACATATAATTTTTTATGCTAATTTTTGAAACATAGGGTTTATCTTGCATTTTCGATATTTGACAAGGTTTTCTATATATTTATATATGTGTGTGTGTGGAAAAACCTAATATGACCCCCCTGAATTAAATTTCTGGCTCCGCCACTGTCTATATACATATATCATATACGAAAATACTTAAATAAGGTTTGTATTAGTATAGCCATTTTCTTTTTGGGTGCAAATGTATTAGTATTCAAGTAAAATACATTTTTTGTCTTATAGGATTAGATATTTTGTAATTTTAATCATATTTCTTTAAAATTAGATATATTTAGTTCAATTATTTTAAAAAAGTTACAATTTTGGTATCATCCGTCAAATAATCGATGAAAAATGTATTTTCGCTAAGGGCAATTCGAAGAAAAAATTATTATTCATTAAATTATTTTTTGTGAAAGTTTGTTTATTAATACCTCAATTTTTGTATCACTTTATCTTAATAAAAGTATTTCAAAGTTAATTCAAAATGTTAAAATAGAGTATTACTAAGCAATCCCCGCACAAAAAACAATCTAACCAACAACTTTTTTTTCAAAATTGCACTTAACGAAAAAATACGTTTTCCGTCAATTATTTGACGGACGAGACGAAAATTATAACTTTTTAAAAATAATTAAACTAAATATATTTATTTTTAAAAATAATAAAATTAGATATGTCTGATTTTAAAAATATAAAATTAAAATCCTAAGAGGTCTAATTTTAGGAGACGAACAAGCAATTTGCTCTTAGTATTTGTATCCGTGCTGAAAAATAAGTTAAAAGGAAGTCACATTTCTCACTTCTCAGTAGCCTTGTCTGCATCTCTTGCATCCCGTCATTCACAGTATCAAGAACGAATTTCCAGAATTCATCCAGAGATGAACTGGGTTCAGCGCAAGATTTATCTCTACAACGTCACGTTCGGCCTCTACATGCTGGATTGGTGGGAGCGTTACCTTTTCAGTATCCTTCTCTCGTCGTTGTAATTGATTTCAGTTTACTCTTGTCAATTTCATTTTCTGGGTTTTGATTTGATTGATTATTTCGTGGATTGATGGGATGGATAATTGGGTCTTCTTGAAATTTGGTGGGCATGCTTGAGGGTTCTGTCAATTACTTCGATCTAATCTTTGTAGCCCTTAATTTTGTGAAGATACACTGGTGGTTGTTTTGATGTGGTTTATTTTCTACAACACTTCGCGATACGTTGCTGATTTCTGCCAAAAGTAAGCTAAGATTCATCCTTTTATAATACTGATGGTAGTTTAGTTCAATTCTTGATGCTTGATATAGTTGATTCTGTGGTCCTTGTTTTATTTCTCATTTGATCGCTTTGTTAATTGGGGTTTTTGGATTGAAGTTTTGATTCCCGGATGTGATTAGATACTGAGGATTGGAAGAAGGCTAATCTTTGAAAATCTTACTATCCATTGATAACAGTACTACTTGATCATTATTGAATCGAGAGAGACGGAGCTGGAATGACTTGGGCTAAGCAGGGATTTGAGGGTTGGAAATTTATGTTTTAGTGGACATATGACTTCATATAGACTTGGGAGTTCCCTTTTTGGATCTGAGAAACTAATCTACAAAAAGAAAAGATGGATTATGAACTTATTTTGAAGCGAGACTGTTCGTATCTCCTCCAAAGATTGACTGAGAAGTTTGTATGATCTGTTTATTGTCAATCCTAAAGTTAGTTCAAGATGCTAGAATGCTTTATGTGGTTGAAGTTCCATGTGAACAATTTCATAATGAAGCAATGAAAGATGTCTTCTTGTTAGGTAATGAATACTATGCAGAATTGTTCATATTGCAAGTTCGGTTGGTTATTGTTAAAAGTGTCATTTCTAGAATAGGAATATATATAACAACTAGGATAATTACATTGGCATTCCTTGAGGTTTGGCTTCATTACGAAAACTTCCCATGAGGTTTGAGAAATGACAACAATTTTCCCTATCAAAGAACTTACGTACAGTTCGATTATTGAATTTTGATGCTGTCATTTCGATACATTTAAGATAGCTTGTTTAACTGTGGTCAATATTTAACTTAAGTCGAGCATTAGGCCAAACCTTAGGGTATGCCGGGGGAAGTTTTTGTAATTTTTCAAACATCAGAGAAATTTGTATTAGTAGGCCAAAGCTTAGCGTAGGCCAATGCAATTATCTCTAATAACCATCGTAACATCATCAAATTTGGTGGCAAATTCCTACCATCTTCTTTGCCCTGCTGAGTAATTGAAATTCTATGCGCAAAGTAGTTCCAATATCTTTACATATGTTTCATGATAGTGAATATAATTCTCGGTGAAAAGTATTGCATCCTAACTGGATTTCTGATTTCATCTTCTTTATATGCTTTCGTTCAGACATTTACATTAAGTATGCTTGTGGTGCTGACTACTTGCACGGCATCATCTGATGACGGGCTAGCTGAGGAACAACCAAGTCTGCTTCATGGTTTAAGAGCTCTTTGCTAATTTTTGTTTTCACTTGTATTTAGAGCAACAGTTTGCAGATTCTCAACTTAGGAACGATTGAATCGGTTTGTTCATGTCGGTTAACCATGTAACTTTGATTCTGTGTGTCTAATGCATGTACGAGTCAGATGTAATCTGATGTTTTATTGTTTGGTTGAATTCAAAGCTTAGAAGGTGCCTTGGAAAGTTTGTATTGCATCTGATAAATTGCTGGAACAATGCAAATCATCCATAACCATCCGAGTTGTTCTGTCGCAGTATGTAGAGATTCAATATGGAAACGATTCTTCTAGAGTTTTTTTTCCCGTGTACACAGTTACACCTCAAAAAAATGTAGAAAATTCCAATTTGATACCATTTAGTCAAATAATTACGTTTACATCCCCTCATGAATTTAATATTACATTATATATGGAAAAGAAGTCAATTTATTGGACATTATTAAACTCATTATCGGGTGTAAATGTAATCATTAAATTCATGAGGGGGTGTACATGTAATTATATAATTAAGAGGAACCAAATTTTAATATTTTATATTTCGTTGGAGTTGATATATAATTATAGTCTTCACATCGTAAACAACCCAATACAAGGGCGATCCTGTCAAGACTCAAGCCAGTTGCTTCGTTCGCGTTACAAAAATTCGAATCTTGAATCTTACCCAACAAAAACCAAATTAAAACATTTAATAAAAGAATTATTTATTTTTTCAATACACGCACAGTAAGTGAGACTCAAACTCGGAATTTTGTCCTAAAAAATAAACCGATTAATAAAAGAACCTAAAACAAAAAAAACCCATATTTATTAATTATTATTTCAAGGAAATTGTATCATTCTCTTTATTCTAACTATTTTGATGATCAATTCTTTTTTTTTTTTTTATTTTATTTTATAATAAAGAAAAGAACCCTAAAAACAGTAGAATGACGTAATTTCCAATTTTGGTCATTTACGAACCACGAAATTTACTTAATTAGGACTACCAACTGCATTCGTCAGCTGCCAGCGAGAGTATCACCACTTTCCTCCAGCTCTTCCACAGACTATGCAGCTCTTACAGTTCCTGAATATTAACGTCAAAATCGCCTCTACGAAGGAGTTATACCAAAATTAACGAAGGAGATTTCCTAATTCCGTGATTACTGTTGTTCAGGAATCAATGGAGAACACCGGTTAGTGATATGTTGAGTATATTTGCAGAATTTATTGAGTTAATTTGTGAGCGTGAGGAGTATTGCTTCTATCTTTTCATCTAAGAGGTTATTAACTGTTTTTTGTTGTTTATTGTAAGGCATGGTTGCTTTTGGTGATTGTATTTGTTGTGTGATGATCTGTTCTGCGCATTTTTTGAGTTTATTAGTGCTGGAGTATCTGCTTTTATAGGGAAAGGATTTTAGTTGTTTTATATATTTACTTTTAGGCTCTCAATGTTATTGTCTTAATCGATTGTGTGTGTGGAGATTGTTTTAGCTTTGATGATCAGGCAAATGGAATATTGGTCCCTGCTTGCAGTTGGTTTTTATCGTCGATTCTTTTATTTTATTGAACATCGGAATCTACTTTGTGTGTGCTGATGTATATGCAAGTGATGTATGGGTTGTTATATGCAGGAAATCATCAGGAGATGACTGTGCCGCCTGTTGAAGGTGTTGAAGGAGGTGGAACAGCTTATGGATGGAGTGAAACTGGTACGCGTGATCCAAATTTATTGAGGGGTTCGATTGATCCTCTGAAAGTTCATTCTTCAGAGTTAGTTCACGTGTGGTGCATGCCGAACTCAGCAAATGTTGGGCCGCAGGACATGCCCCGGCAGTTGGAGCCTGTAAGTTTAGAACAACTGTGTTGTTTTTTTTTTTTTTTTTTTTTCCGTTGTGTGTTGCTCAATTTTTGGATATTCTAGAATCAACAAACTATGTATTGTCCACCAGAACTTATCTTACATTAGAAATGTTGGCATGCTTTCTAAATCATGTTTACCTGCCTTTATATAATGCCTTCTGACATGGTTTACCTTGAAGATATCTCTTTTGGCAGCAAGAAATGAGAGGGAAAGCGTCCAAGTAGCTATACGGCCAAAAGTTTCTTGGGCTGGATCTTGTATTGCTGGAACGGTGCAGGTTCAGTGTAGTGATCTGTGTTCCACTTCTGGTGATAGGTTCATCTCTTAACTACTCAAATTTAGTTTTCCTGTCGGTTGTGCAGTGAAAGATTAATTCTGCCAATCTTTTTGCTGTTCACAGATTGGTAGCTGGTGAGTCGTTAACATTGAGGCGAGTAGTGCCCGTTTTGGGTGTTCCAGATGCTCTCGTGCCTCTTGAAGTACCACTCTGCCAACTGAGCCTTCTTCCTGGGTATTGAATTATTTAATCTTTAAATTTGGATTGCTCAACTTATTCAGCTTTAAAATTTTAATTATGTCTAACAATGGTTATTGATACTCTTTTTTCAGAGAAACATCTGTAATTTGGGTTTCAGTTGATGTCCCAATTGGGCAGCCCCCAGGTCAATATGATGGAGAACTCGTAATTACAGCAACCGGAGTTGACAAAGGGTGAAAGTCCTTACAATTGATTGGTTGAATAGTTGATTTTGTTGCAATGAAATTTCCTTTGGTTCTTCATTAATTTCTTACATGAACAAAATATTAGTGTAAAATGACTCTATTTAGTTATCTGCGTCTTCTGATTTTGTGTTATTACAGATCTCTAGCACACGGCCTTAGTAAAGCTGAGAGGCATCAACTATACGAAGAATTAAGGAATTGTCTTGATATTATGGAGCCTGTTGATGGAAAAGAATTGGATGAATTGGTAGGGTTCTTTAGTCACTTTGACATGATCCACTGGCTTTTGCTCTAAGCTAGCGATTGCTCACTGCTCCTGTGAACTCCTAATTTCTTTTTCTTTTCCATTTTCAGGTAAAGGGGGTGAAATCTGCATCATCATCGTTGAGAAGAGTACTTTTATCAGAATCCTTTTCCGAACTTCATTTAGATAATGATCCAGTGGACATGATGGACGAGGATGCTGTTTCAAGCCTTTCAGTCCGAGTTAAATTAAGTTTGACTGTCTGGGATTTCATTCTTCCGGAAACGCCTTCTCTTCCGGCTGTTATTGGTGTATCCTGCAATTATGTTGTTCCATTGTTAAATATATAGAAATGAAATTTATATGGGTGCTATTGTTTTGTGGTTGTTTCAGGACAATTAAGTCTGTGAGAGTCTTATCTTTTTTTAACTATCTTTATTACTTCCCTTAGAGCCACTACCATGAATTATAAATTGAAGCTACTAGTTTCAATCGAAGAAGTTCGTTTTGCAGAAATTCATCTTGATTAGGGCACTGCATCACAGATAATTTCTCACTTGTTTTTTTTTGTTTTTTTGTTTTTTTTCTTGTAGTCTTGTCCCTTATGTAATGTAGAAAGTTTAGATGTAGACGAGATTGAACTTCCTTAGTTATAAGTAGATATCTGATACAGTGATTGAAGACCGTTTTGGTGTTGAACATGGAACTAGCAAGTGGTATGAAGTGCTGGATCAGCATTTTAAGTGGCTGCTCCAATATAAAATCAGTCCATACTTCTGCAGGTGGCGTGAAAGTATGCAAGTTTTGACATACACCTGTCCATGGCCAGGTAATAAATTAACCTTGCTTGGGTCGTGATACAATGCACCCGTCTTCTATAATTTAGTTGTACTATATCCAAGTAAATTTCCAGTGAATATCTGTTTGGACAGAGACATATGCCTTTTGTTAGTTGAAATAGTATTCCAGCTCAGGATATTTTAATATTTAGTATGCATCATTGTACATTGATATTCTGTTTTGTTTTAAAAAGTATAACTTATCCAACTTCCTATGCTGCTGCAGCTGATCACCCAAAATCAGATGAGTATTTGTCTGATCCCAGGCTTGCTGCATATGCTGTACCATATAGTCCAGTAGGCCCCGGGTATGTCTCCTTGGCTAGCTAATTGTGCCTAGTATTTTCTGCCACCTGTTTGATTATTTTAAGATTGCCTCTTAATGGATTTCAGTGGTGATACACCAAAGGACTTTATGCAAAGGCAGGTCGAGATATTAAGAACAAAAGACCATTGGAGGAAAGCCTACTTCTATTTGTGGGATGAGGTGAGAAAGGAGATTGCACGTTAGCGGCTCTGTGATATATTCGTGTTCTATAATGGCTTGTTTCCTTTTCCTTTCCTTATGTTTTTCCCATGATTCTTTAGTTTTTATAGGGTTGTGTCTAGATTTCATCGAAATATATTTTTGTTTGGAAGTATTTGGAAAATAACTGGACAGAAGGGAAGGGAAGGAGATGAAATAGAAAGA
Source organism: Lantana camara (assembly GCA_037501455.1). Lineage (NCBI taxonomy): Eukaryota > Viridiplantae > Streptophyta > Magnoliopsida > Lamiales > Verbenaceae > Lantana > Lantana camara. Next base: position 9,419,259 of record CM074865.1, read on the forward strand.
AAGAAAAGAAAGAACTTGAGGGTATTAAAATCCCATGATCTTATTGAAGTTAGTTCACTGCCTGGAGTGAAAAGAAATTGATTCCTGGAGAATGTATAATATAAACCAGCACTTACGATGAATAAAAAATTGACATCAAAAGACATGGGTTTTTATACGCACCGTGGATATCTTTAGAATATAGTCCAATTCAGTAACTACCTAAATATATTGAATGCAAAAACCTACTTATCTCTCTATCCTTTCTGGTGTTTGTGGTCTCTACATATCAACTCTTGGACATATACATGTTTTCTCAGTCATGACACTCTGGGTAATATTTTCTTACTTGTTCTTGTTTCATGTTTGTAATTCCATCAAATTCATTCCAGCCTCTGAACCTTGAACATTATGAAGCTATTCGTAGCATGGCAAGTGGGATTCATGCTTATGCACCTGATGCCCGTGTTATGACCACTTACTACTGTGGTGAGCATTTCTTTTCCTTTGCAATTCCTAAAATTTGCAAACTCCCTCCATGTGTTTCAATTTTATTAGAAATTAGAAGCATGCCACAAAGGAATGTAATATTGACTTAATCTCAACCACTCTGCAATGCCTATGGTCATTATCTATCCTGCTACTTTATAACTCTACAAATACAAATTGAAGAAGAAAGTGAGCTGGAATCGAATAGAATCAAAAGTGGGTTAGAGAATCCAAACAAAATAATATTGTATTTCTGACTTGTATTAAGGCAATAGGTAACAGAGGAGATCCCCAAGCGTAGATTTCCGTCTGACCAAAAACGTCTGAAATTGAGTTCTATATCCGAATTATTCTATCTGATGCATGAATGATATTGTTCTGTGATGCATCGCGTGTAATTTTTATGCGTATTTGGTCAAACATGGAGTTGCTGTTGATCGGTGAGCTTTACCTAGGCACTAACTGGAGCAAGAAGGCGTCAGATTAACCTTATAGGAGTCATTGACCATGCAAATATTAGTCATCTACATCTCAACAGTAACAATGAGGCCTGAAGGTGAGAATTAATTTGAGAATTTGAGGTGAAATGAATGCATAAGTGGTGCTTCGTGAATCATAGATCAGCTGTCTAGCAATTCTTCTTGATTTGTGTAGTGCTAGGGTGATATTATTCTTTCGTTTAGCTCGAAAGATGTATTTCATGTGTAGTAGAACATACTTTGTACGTCTGTGCGCTCTTAAATACACAATGCAGAGATACAAATATTTAAAGTTTGCGTCATACAGACCCAGTTATGCAGTGAATTCTTTACCAGAATTTACAGTCTAATTGATGCTATTCAGAAACTGTTATAGTACTTTATGTAAATTGGCAACAATTGAATTTCTTTTTTTAAGGTGAAATTTGGAGTCTCTTTTGGCTGTAATTTCTATAATATCTTTCCATTCTAGCTTTTGTCTCACACTAGCTTTGGCATTGCATGAAGGATATCCTCACGATGGGTTTTAAATATTATTCAGGTCCAAGTGATGCACCCCTGGCTCCTGACAACTTTGAAGCTTTTCTCAAAGTTCCAGAATTTCTTCGCCCTCACAACCAAATATATTGCACTAGGTATTGGTCTTTGCTTATTCCTCTATGTTTGTCATGAATTTAATTAGCCTCCATTTATATATATATGTCAACTACTGGCCGAGTGAATAAATTGCTGGAGCTGGAACTTCTTCTTTTGAAACTCCAAAGTGAAATTTAGACAGTCAAGAATTTTCATATTTATCCCCCTCTTGATATTTTCTTTTAGAGTTAGTGATCATCATAGTTTTGTTGACCTATAAAACCTTATAAAACACCATTATCCTCCTTGCAGTGAATTGGTGATTGGAAACCGTGAAGATTTGGCAAAGGATATTATTGCAGGGATAAAGCCTGAAAGTGGCGAGGTAATACCTACTTACACGTAATCATATTCATGCACTAATTGCAAATGTGTGGTGCTTTGTGGTAATTATGACCTGAGTTACATATCTGACCTGACTCCGCCGGTTCTAATTGAATTTCTTGGTTCTGATTTTTCAAATTTTATGCAGGAGTGGTGGACATATGTGTGCTTGGGACCAACGGATCCTCATCCTAACTGGCACTTGGGAATGCGAGGCACACAACACCGTGCAGTAATGTGGCGCGTATGGAAAGAAGGTGGAACAGGCTTTTTGTATTGGGGTGCTAATTGCTACGAGAAAGCTACAGTTCCTAGTGCTGAGGTGGTTGGATTGACCTACCTATCATTAAGTTAATTGATAATTTGATAATTATTTATAACTATTCATTGAATCTTTGGGGCATCCCATTTATCTTTTTCAGATTAGGTTTAGGCGTGGCCTCCCTCCGGGTGACGGGGTATTGTATTATCCTGGTCAAGTGTTCTCATCTTCACAGGAACCCATTGCTTCTTTACGGCTAGAGCGGCTTTTAAGTGGATTGCAGGTACTATATGATGTTTTATTATCTGAGAACGTCTTCTCGTTATCTGTTGTAATTTCCTGGAAAATGAATATTTTATAATTTTCTTTACACTCCTTTGGTCCTAAGATTTTAGGGAGGAAAATTGTTTTTGGTGTTTGGTTACTAGAGAAATAGGAAATTGGAGGATTAATACTCTGTTAGGAAGGAAAATTCATTTAACTCACAAAATGGTGATGAAAACATGAAAATGACACTTGATTGCTTACTCCTATTTTTACAATTATCATGTTTACAAACCACATGTTCATTTTCACTCCTTAACAATATCACCATTTCCCTCAACAACTGAAGAAATTGAGAATATCGAGTTCCTCTTACCTTTTTCTTTAGCAAGCAAAATCATAGAAACAAACATAGTGTTTGCGTATCGTATTCATTGTGGATTTGCGAAGTTAGTGTGTGCACTTTGCTGTTATCATTAACTTCTCATCCTTCATCCTTTCATTGTAAACCTGTACTGCTGATATGATCTTGCAAAACTTTGTTAAACCTGTACTTCAATATTTTGAAATATTGTTTTTGACATTGGAGAATTGTTTAACCATTTCCGTCGTTTACGGCAATCATCTTTCCATTGGTTGTCTCGTAGGATATCGAGTACCTCAAACTCTACTCTTCAAGATTCGGGCGGGAAGAAGGTCTTCGTCTCCTGGAAAAGACAGGCATGTATTTAGGTCCCGAGAGGTATACTCATGAACACATGCCGATAGACGTTATGCGGGGTGAAGTGTTCAGGACATGCCGATCTGAATAGGATTTGTCTATTTCTTAGCATTTCCGAGTCGTAGAACCATGTTGTATTTTAGTATGTGTTCTATATGAACAAATTCTGAAATCTTTACTCATGGTGTTTTGGTTGGAGGGATTCCCAAACATGATAATTAGGCTTTTGAATCATTTGATTTCGTTCAGTTTCAAAAGTTGAAAGTTGCCAAAAAGAAGCTTATAATCTATATCATCGAGTGGCTAAAATATGCTTCTTTTGTAGGTAGTCACTGTCCATTTAAAGCTGGGAAAACTTGGCCCACTACCTTAATGGTGCATTTTGATTTGTAAATCTTGACAAAAAGAGAGAGAAAACAAAATGTATAACTGGAAAAGAGATATTTTCATTAAGATTTGAAGTTACAGTTACCACACCACTGCCGCTCTTCTATCAAGTGATAAGATTTCATATAAATTTGTAAATACCCCTAGGGCAGTCTGATTGTGGACCGGTGGGACTTCCTTACTTATCCTCGGAAAGCGAAAAAGTACTTATACGTGGCATGAAGGAAATATGTGCATGGATTATCTTGCATAGATTGGTTAGTCTTGCTGTGGGCTTATGATTTGGGAGTTGGGACAAACCAGATGACGATCAACCCTTTTGTACACCTCACTTTGATTTCAGACAGAGCTATATGTTGATGAGGAAGAAGATAATTCTATAATCAGCTCTACTATCTTCTGATCGGGACTAAAAAGAAAGAAGAGAAAGATCCCTACCGTTCGTTTCTAGAGGTAGCCTGGGGGGATGAGAAAGAAGAGAGATCGTCTAATAAGGCAGGTTTCAAGCCCCTTTCAACAGAGATGGAGCACTCCTTACTCGACAGCTCAAAGCTGACCAATACAAAACCATGTGATTTGTCCTTGTTTACGTACCCTACTGATACTATTTAGTTCTGCCTAAACATCTTTCACTGGCTTCTACTTGTCTTTTTTTATTGGCGAATTTGTACCAAAGTACATCACGAACTCCCCTAGGCCAATGCTCAATTGACAGCAGCTCCGTCCTAACGAAGTCAAGCCTCTGCCCCTATCGCTTGATTGATCAGACACTTGTTCTTCCATACTTTTGATAGAAAAATAAGAGCACAATATTGCACAAGTTATCCCTAGTAGTATATTACAATCTCTCTTACAAAATACAAATGAGTTGCTTCTTGAGAAGGATTGCCTTCTTTATTGACCCGAGGTTTCCTTTTTTGTAAAAAAAAAATATATATCGCTTGTAAATGAAAATATGGATGATGAAAGTTGTCATTATTTTCCCGTACTATTACCTATTAATATGAAACAAACACAGTATATAACACTCTTAAACATGTAAAAGCCGTAGAGATTAGAAATTTTGATTTTTTTAAATACACGCACATTCAAACGGAATTCAATTCCAAGACATTTTCCTGATAAATAAATTCATTATCCATTTAAATCAATCCCAGTTTGCGATTAGAAATCTTGATGGACATACTATATATACTTTTTTTTTTATAAAAAAAGGAAATTTTCAGAGTAAAGAACACCTTTTTTTTAAGCAAGTAGAGCAGCACATGGTATTAAGTAGAAAATGAGTGGTGGCATTGACCATAGTGTAATGCAATATATATTATATGTATCACATGTGCCCCCACAATCTCAATTTTCATCACATCACACAGTCTGCCCATTCCCCTTTTTATGATCAAACTTTAGAAAGTAGAAAATATTGCCTTAAAGATTCAATGCAGACATTTGGCATCTGAAAAAAAAAAGGCAAAAATAGAATAAAGCAGCCCAAAAAGATAATCAAAATGGTGATGATTGCACACCCACACAATTTCTTGAACCCTATTATCATCTCTTTATCTTTATTTGTTGAGATCTACTTAGCTTCAATGTCTTATACTTTGCCCCCTACGCATCTTATCCTTTATCACTACAAATTTATAGCATAAAAATGACCACCAATCATTGAACCTTCTTTCTTTTTATTGGTATTAGCTGCGTTTTTTTACCACTACAAGAAATTCAACAAAATCCGACGAAAAATTCCGAGGAAACTTTGCCGTCGGAATTCTAAGGGAATTCCTACGGATGTACCTTTAAAAAAATAAATATTTCCGACGGGATTCCCCTCGGAACACCGTTGGATTATTTAAAATATAAAGTTTAATAATAATATTAAATAATTCCGACGGTATTCCTAGGGGTATCCCTTTGGGTTTTTTAAAACATAAAATATTAAATTTAAATTTAAATATTTCCGACGGGATTCCCCTCAAATTCCGTCAGTTTATAAATCATAAAATTTTAAAATAATATTAAATAATTCTGATGATTTTTCGAGGAATATCCCGTCGGTTATTTAATATATAAAATTTGAAAATACAAATTAAAATAAATTTTGAATAATATAATTTTTTGTAATGTACAAATTTGAATATATAGATTTAAAATTTTCTAACTAAATTAGTGATATGTTATATCAAATGGAACAATTAAATTATGTGACCGGTATTTACACCTTTCTTGTGGTTGAGGACAACAAGCTAGGATGGCTGCGGAGAACATTAAAATTTAAATACAATAAGTGGAACCCAAACGCCAACAGGGGTTGACCAATTGGTTTGAGGGTTGATTTTCGAAGGTAAAGACCCGAGTTCAAATACCTCTGGCTATTTGGGGTGTGTGTTAAAAAATAAAATAAAATAAAAAATTGGAACTCAAATGAGGATTGAGGACTAATCATTGGGCACTAATGCACTTAAGCACATCAGTCGGACTATATTCTATAAACAAAAATTAATGTTCTATTTCTTAGAGTTAGGATAGTAATTTCAACAGAATAAGTTTACTTTTTTTAACAAAAAGATGAGTATTTGCATAAATCATTCTTGCAATCTGAATGTTTGCTATGAACTTGAAGCAAGTTTTACTTATGAGAACCCCTTAAAGGGCATAATAGGCCACAAGATATCAGCTGGACGAAACTTTCCTAAGGGATGGGTTAAACTTTCCTAAGGGATCCATTAACATGACTGAATTATTGGGGATAAGACAGGGTCTTAGATTGGCTTGGGAAGAAACATATGAAAAGATTTGGGTAGAAAGTGATTCGTCGATCATTGTCACGTTTATACACAAATTTAATCTCCACCTTGATCAACATCCACTAGAAAATTTAATCGTGGGATTGTAAGACTCTTTTAAATTTGCATTGGGAAGCAAAGATCACAAACTTCTGCCACAAAAGTAATAAATATGCATATTTACTTGCAAGAAAATATCACTTGTGCTGATCTTAGTACTCCTCTTATAGAAGACTGCATCATTACTTGAGACTCTCTAATCTCCTTTTTATAAAAAAAAAAATCTGTCAATCTAATAATTTGATACTATATTAATTTAATAAAAAATATCTTATAAAATTTACTGGATACACAATATTAAAAAAACAAACTTGACACTTTGAATAATAAATCTCCAATCGAACCCACTATAATCCAGATATGTGGGCCAAAAAATTATAATATCTCCCAACAATTTATAATAATAATTGTAGGAAATAAAGGAGGCTCAATGAATTGATGCATTTTAGTCAGAAGTTGTAAGAGGAGCACAGAAGAGAGCAGAACCAACGTTGGTAAATTACAGAGTACAGTGTTTGGTTTGGTACCAATTTTGAATTTTGTGACACCCAAATATTACCTGATTTTGGATCCCACCAACTCTTTTAATTTCATTTTGACCTTTTGACTCTCTTTTCTTCAAACCCCGACACCTTTTTCACGCATAATCACGCAACTGCCACTGCCTAGCCGACACACGTACCACTTACAATTACATACACCAATGGCATTTCCGTCATTCCACCTCAAATATTATATTTTTCACTTCTAAATTTTATTTTTTGCCAAATTTAACTATTAAAATATAAATTTTATTTTTAATTCAAGACGTCAATCAAAGTGATTGTGCATTAGGACAATCACTATATTGAGCATTAGGACACTTAATTAAAAGATTTAATCGAACTTTTGAATTTTCTTCCTTTTTTTTTTTTTTGCTTTCCCATGGAATCAAACTATTAAATTATAAATTCCATTCTAAACTCGAGGTATTTTTGGTAAAACACAACAATTGATTTCTCGTTAAATTGTTTTTCTCTTTGTTTTTGAGGAATCGAATTGAGTATTGAGATAGTTAATTAAAGAATATAAATTATTGCTTGTCTTAAATAAGGATCGAAACTCCTATTATTTAATTAAGGACGGATGAATCCTTCCTACCAAATTGAACTCCCTAATTCTACTAGTAATATCTAAATATTAAAAAATTTGATCACAAAACTCTAATCAAATTTACATAATCTTGGAACGAATAAAATATATCACGTATGCAACTGAAAAAATAAGATTGTGGTTTGTGGCCTTCGGGAGGAGCTACGTACAGTGTGAGACTTCTGTATTCCTAAGATGAAGGTTAAGATCGACTCGACAATTATGATTACTCTCATTGAGCAGGCTAAAATTTTGAATCACACAATAAGTAACATTATTATCGATATTCGAGACCTTTTAAAAATATCATGGGAAATACACCTCAAATATATCAATAAAAAGTTAATTATTGTATAGATTATCTTGCCAAGAAAGAACATTTGGAGTTGAACCCCTTTTTAATATGAGAGATTTGATGGAATTAATCATCGAGATTATTGTTTCTATTTTTTAAAAAATAAAAACTAAAAGATCGCATACATAATATTTTATTTGATTAAATCTCATCTACTTAGCGGAGGGTATAAATGTCTTTTGGAGACAAATAGACATATATATATTTCAGGTTCAAATACCAAAGAGGTGGTCATTACACGACAAGCCCAATTTGACAGAATAGTAGTGAGTTCCTCCGACAAGTGTCCAGGCATGCAGATGCCGCCACGTGGACGGTCGGATTCCCCCTACCGATGTCTTCGGACCGAAGAATAAGCTGTAACTGAAGGCTCTCAGTTCTCAACCAGGGTTAGAATCTCAACCATGGTTAACCCCCGCCGCTTCACAAACAACACTAAGCTCTCATTAATCACAGATTATTATAACATTATTACTACAATAATATTAATAAAATACTTCACTCCAAATCTCTCTTTTTGTTCCTTTCTCTCTCTAAATACAGACAAAGCACGCACACACACACACGCACGCATATATATATATATATATATGTAATTATTTCAAGAATTTATATATATAGAAGGAAGAATGACAGCGCCGTCGTGTATGAACATGGGGTGGGGTTTTTGTGTGGTGGCGGGCGGCCAAGTTGAAACGGCGTTCCCATTTTGATTTGTTTCGTTCGAGAGGCCAAGAAGTACTTTTCGTCGAGATTTTCAAGGGATTTTTTCCTGGGTTTGCTGAATTTCTGCCTAAATCGACATTCTTTTTTGTTTTCTTTTTATATATAGAGAGAGGAACAGTTTAGAAAGAGCAGTAAATTTTTTTGTTTTCTTGAAGCTTTTTGAGCTTCTGGATTGCTTTCTGTGTGTGTTGAGGGTCGCTGCTTTTCTATCTGAAAAGTGCTTTCAGCTTTTTGAGCTGTATTAAACTTTGGAAAACAAAGGTTAGAAATTAGCAATGGAGAAATCATCGCCTGCAACAGTTTCTGAAGAACCCACTGATAATCACGATCACGATCAACAGCCTGCAGCAGCAGAACCAACTCCGGCGGCCAAGAAGAAGCGCAGCCTTCCCGGAATGCCTGGTAAATAGTTTATCTACTGTTGGATAATCTGTATATATAGAAATAATGTATTTTTGTTGCTAATTTTTGTTCATTTTTATAGATCCGGATGCGGAAGTGATTGCGTTATCGCCGAAAGCTCTCCTCGCGACGAACAGATTTGTATGCGAGATCTGCAAGAAAGGTTTCCAACGCGACCAGAATTTGCAGCTCCACCGCCGCGGCCACAACCTGCCGTGGAAGCTCCGGCAGAGGACCACCAAGGAAGTGAGGAAGCGCGTCTACGTCTGCCCCGAACCGACGTGCATCCACCACCATCCGTCGCGAGCCCTCGGCGACCTCACCGGAATCAAGAAACACTTCTGCCGGAAACACGGCGAGAAGAAGCACAAATGCGAACGGTGTTCCAAGAAGTACGCCGTTCAGTCGGATTGGAAAGCCCACATGAAAACTTGCGGGACTCGCGAGTATCACTGCGATTGCGGCACTTTGTTTAATAGGTACTGAATTTTTTTTTTTCAAATTTGAATTTTGGTGGGGTTTTTCTTGATTGTCATTATTTTTCGTTGAAGATTAATGTATTTTGTACTGGGATTCTCAGGAGGGATAGTTTCATCACGCATAGAGCGTTTTGCGATGCATTGGCGCAGGAGAGCGCCCGGCCTCAGGCGGCGGAGGTTGCGAGTCCAGTTGTAGATTTGAAGGTTCAGGTGGCGGATGCGCCGCCGCCTTCCGCTTCAAGTCCTCCCACGCCGCCGCTTACGCCGTCCACCGGCGTGGTGTCACCGGTGCTGTCAATACAAAGTTCCGGTAAAGTTTTGGTTTTAGTGCTGTTAGTGTTGCTTAAAGTGTGACATGGTGGCGAAACGAGGATTTCATGCGTAGCTTATTACTATTATTATTTCCCATTTCCTTTCTTTATTAGTTTCGAACGGATTTCATGGAATAACGCCGTTGCTTTTTGAAGTTTTCTACTGCTTTTCTTGTTTTTACGTGGTTAGACAATGTGAAAAATGAAGGTGGATCAAGATTTGGACTCCATTGTCATGAAAACAATAATGCAGCTCAAAGATCGAAGTGATTTAAAAAAGGAGGGAAGATTTCGTGAAGTAAAATATTTGATTGCATTTCCTTTTACTAAAAAAGCCTGCTTTTCCAGGCCAACTGGTTGCATTTTGGGATTTCACATTTTAAAAGCCTTTTTCTTTGACAAAAGCTCCTTTTTTGAGTCTGTAATCTTTTCTTTCCGACAGCAGCTGAGTGGCCGGAGAATCAAGCCGCCACCGTACCCCTGCCACCACCACCACCACCAACATCGGCAGCACCTTCATGCACCACCACCACCACCACCACCGTCGCAGCTACCGGCATCTCCTCCGCTTCCAAACCCCACAGTATCATCCCCAACAGCAGAATCTTGACGAGTATATTCAATCCATCAACCTCCACCCCCCAACAACAAGAAGCACCGCCCTACTCCGGCCTGTTACGCGCAATGGCGGCCCCCGATCGCCACGTTATCGACCCCATATCCCTCTCTCTCTCCTCATCCCTATACGGAGCATCCTCCCTCCTACACAACCCTCAGCTCCCCCTCCCCTCAGCCCCACAGCCGCCGGTGCTCTCCGCCACTGCACTACTCCAGAAAGCCGCCCAAATGGGCGCCACATCGTCGAGCACCTCATTCCTCCAAGGGTTGGGATTGGCGGGCCCCGCACAACCCGACCCGCATGAGGACACCGTCCCCGCATCATCGAACCCGAACCAATGGAGCAACATGGTCAATGTGAAGATCGAGAGCAATGTGTTTGGGCTCGGGCTCGGGCTTCCGACTAGTGGGCCTTCGGGCTTTAACGAATTGATGATGAGCGGCCCGATATTTGCTGATAAGCCCCCTACTCTCGATTTTCTCGGGCTTGGAATGGGGGCTGGGGAGAGCCCGGGGGGCGGGTTTTCGGCGTTTTTGAGCTCGATGGCGGGTGAGGTTGATATGGGGGCGACGGGCCCGTTTGGGAGAGTAAATTCGGGCCGGGATGCGAGGGATGATGCATCGGAGAGGAAACCTTCCTTGCTATAGCTTTGAGCCTTGAGGTGTTTTAAGTGCTTTTGTTAGTTTGTACATATAATTTATGCTCTCTGTTTTAATCAACTTGTAAAAACAATGTGCATGGCACATTTATACTATAGTTTTGTCTAAATATTTTAATTATTAATTTTTTTGATATTAAATTGTTTAAGTATTCGGGTTTTTCACTTCCTTTTTAGAGCAATAACGAGACCTCGACGGAGACTTAAGATGATTAAAATTAGGATAATTATGAGCAGATTTCCTGATATTTTTATTACTATAATTTCCATTATACGAACAAAATCTTGCTAAGTATCCATTTAAAAAAATTAAGATGTAGAAATTTTTTTAATTAACGTTAGCACACAAGAGTTAGCTTCGTTATTTTCTGTTTTCTCTCTTTTATTTAACCTTTTTTCCCTCTATTTCCAATTCTTCTCTTTCTTTTCTTTTTTTTTTTTTAATTATTCTCTCAACTTTCAATTTTCTATTTACAAATATTCACTATAGCTATGTTATTTAGACTAAAAGTATAGACATGGAAACTATTTTGGTTAAATAACATTTATGAGTTGATGGTCTTTTTAATAATATAATTTTGAAAAGTATATTCTTTTTCAAGAATAATTTATCTAAGCATTCCATGTAAGTAGATTGTACAACAATAAATTTCATATCTTCAGAATTTATGTGTACGGAGAATAATTTTATAGTTGAATTGAAGAGAACAAATGTATTGTTGAATCTTGTAGAATTTCTATAATATTTTTTTTTTTTTCAATTTCTTATGTTTTTTCCGCTTTGATCTTGTAGTTTTTTTTTTTTTAAATATTTTTTTTATATCCTTTTATTTTTTAACAATTCAAAATTCAAGAGTTTTTTTCCTACCGTAAATTCTGTTGAAAGAAGTTCATGTCGTGAATTATGTTATAAAGAAAAAAGTTTTTTTCTATTGTAGATCGTGTTAGAAAAAGAAGATGAAAGAAGGAAATAAAATATCTGAGAAAGAAAAAGATTATCTATGTCCTGAAAAGTGTAGCCATGATAAAGAAAAGAAATCTGTCATATTGAAGAAGAGTTATATATCCTCTAAAGAGAATACGTAAAAGGTTTAAGAGTTTGTAAAATTTTGTAGCATGAAATTTAAATGGTAAGAGTTGAGGAAGCAGAGAAAGAAAGATGACTTGAAAAATAAGAAAAGGAACTACTATTTTTTTGACGAGAAAAGAGATTTGATTTGGGATTTTGCCAAAAATAATTAAAGAAACAGAGAAAACAATTGATATATTATTTGGAGAGAGAACATAGTGTTACTAAAAGTCAAAAAATAGAAGAATTTTGTGCACCTTAATTTTTTTTTAATTTATGATTTAATTGGACACATGACAAAAAATTTAATGATAATGAGAAAGTAAAGTAGAAAAAATAGTAGAAAATCTACTTCGGAGTAATTAAAATAATGAGGAAATCATGAGGTAGTTTTTCATTAATTATTACCGGAAATGATTGTAGTTTACTACTACTTATGGAATATTTAATTTTTGCTTGAATCCATGTAAAAAGAAGTATATATATATATATATATATTGATGAGACAAAAAACACGCTTGTATCAGGGCCGTCCACGTTTTACCATCTGCTGACATGAAGACTATACCCTCGCATTGATGGGCTCGCGGGCCGACCTAGCCCACTCACTTGCCAGCTAGTACAGGCCCTTGAGCCTTGGCCAACTATTCAGGTAAAGGGCCCGAACCGGCAGGCTCGGCGCTCCCATCCCGGCCTTCAGGGTTACCTTTCCCGGGGAATCACTCGCACGAGGGTCATATTCTTGTCGCTCGGAACTTCGGCGCTCAAAGGTCATATGCCGTGGGGAACCAGTCTGAGCACTCTTCGAGCGTCACCTATGCGCTCGTGTGTGATCCCCCACCGCCGTGTTGGATCCGAACCCTCGTAAAACGGGTCTGGAACCTTCCTCTCACGCGACCCTCGCCAACAACCTCTGACACAAAGGTGGTGCGTACCTTGCATCTGACACGCCGCCCTTTTTTCAGAAATGTCATTCTCATGCCCTCACGGGCTGCCACGTGTTAGGGCAACACAGGTTTGGGACCACACGGTCAATTTACCTAATTACCCTCATCCCTAACATATAAATAAGGGAGAACACTTGCTTCTTCGCCCAAGTCATCCTCTTCCACAAGAAATCTAGCATTTTCCTCTGAACGATACTACTGCATTTTTCTGGGATCTTCATCTTCCCCAAGCTCCCCACATTTTATCATTTTCTTGTTGCATTCCCCTTGCATAAACTGGTGTTATCCTAGCTGGAAGAACCCACGCTCACTGGAAACCCAGACCCTGAGGCTCAAACGCCTGTGATGGTCTTCCCCTCATAAACAAAATATCAAAGTGTTGGTTGCATCTTGGAAATCCTTATTCTGCACCATCATTTTTGGCGCCGTCTGTGGGAAACCCTCGCTACCATCCTTGACATCATCAGTTTCTTCCTCGGAAAGCTAGTTGAGATATAACACCTCCCATTGCAGAAATGGTGACAGCAACGAGATCTGGAGCCGTAGGAGACAAGGGCGCTCTTCCCCCAGTCAACGAAGAGAACGCAGAGAGCAACATCCCCGCCGGAGGTACGAACCCACCAGCTGCGGGAAATGGGGTCGAAAATGCAGAAACGGTGGCTGCAACTCTCCCACCTGGTGGAAACGCTGTAGGAGGACCCAGTTCCGTTCTTCCACCTACGGGTCCCATCACCAACGTTCCCGTCCCGCATCCAGGCATGTACTCCATGGCCATGCCGCCTCCTGGGTACCCTTACATGCAACCCGGAATGATGCCCGGAATGGTACCCATGGTCCAGCCTTACCAAGTGGGGGAATTAAATCTTCCTCTGTCGCTGCCTAGGGAGATACAAGGAGTAGAAATGCCTCAGGTCACTACTCAGCAACTTCAGGCGTTGTACGCACAATGCGAAGGCCAAGCTGTGCAGAATGCTTGGGAACATTTCACTGCGGCCTACTTCCCCTCACTGGCGGGTGCACGAGTGGCCCCTCCCCTTGGAGGACTCCCTGCTCACCCGTTGACGATGGCTCAAAACGCGTTGAGGGCCCAGCAACCTCCCCCTCCACCGCTTCAAGAAAACAAGACCCCCTCGAGGGTCCACCAAGGGCAGCAACCTGTGGGAAATGAGAAGGCCCCTCAAGATAAGAGAGCCCCTCAAAAGGAGGGGGCCGGAGATAATGAAGAGGTCCAATCAAGGGCTACAAAGAGGGCAAACCGCGGAAACGTTGGAGACCCTCAGCTTGCCGCCGTGCAGGACCAGCTTAAGGGGCTCCAGAATGTGGTTGAGCAGCTCTCTCGAGCAAGGTCTCAAATCCCCCGCGATGGGGACGAGAGGTCCAGGGCCAGAGATGCTCGCCGGCCACGCAGCCCAATTTCTCGGCGCAGAAGGGAAGCCAGCTACGAGGATCCCGACGACAGGGATTACAGAATCATGACCGGCGACTCGCCCCCCATTGAGGAGGTATTGATGACTCGCGCGGGGAAGGGCAAAATCCCTTCATCTGTCAATAGATACGATGGAACCACCGATCCAACCGAGCATCTGGATCACTTTGTGCATCTGATGCACTTATATGATCACCCTAACAACTATTGGGCCAAAGTGTTCGCCACTTCCCTCACTGGAATGGCTCAAGATTGGTACAAAAAACTTCCCCCGCGCTCAATCCGAGGGTATTATGACTTGACCGATGCCTTTGTAAGCCATTTCAACTCCTTAAAAGCACCGGCCCCAGCCGCAACTGCCCTTTACAGCTTGGTCCAGGGGCCGAATGAGACCCTCCGGTCTTTCATGGGAAGGTTCAACAAGGAGATCTTGTTGGTGGAGAAACCCTCGATGGATTTCTTGAGGCACGTTCTCTTTGGAGCCATCAACATGAAGCACTATGTCAGCAAAGAATTCGTGGAGGAGGTGGCCAAGAAAAAGCCACGCTCGTTGATGGAGATTAGGGACATAGCTGACTCGTTTTTCACCCTCGAGGATATGTACATCGCGAGGGATCAGAAAATGGCAAACGCCCCTCGCCCCAGCAGAGCCCCCGAGGACAGAGGAGAAACCAACAGAGGTCGCCGTCGCAGCCCTATTCCCGCTCGTCGGAATTCCTCTCCCCCACGAAAGTTTGAGCGCATTCCCCTTAATCGCCCAATGGCAGAGGTATATTCCATGGCGGATAAGAGACTCTTCAAGAGGCCGCCAAAACTAAGAGAAACTGAGGCCCAAAAGCGCTCGGGAAAGTACTGTGCCTTCCATAAACAGAAGGGGCACGACACGAACGAATGTCGCCAGCTTGAGGGTGAGATTCAGAGGCTAATCGTTGGGGGGCACCTCAAGGAGTTCGTGAAGGTGTTGGAGAGGTATGATGACCATTGCGCTGAGCGAGCGCGTACCCAACGAAGAAGCCGTTCACGATCGCGAAGTCCGCGCCACCACCACCCCGAGCCAAGCGACCGTGGCAAAGGGAAAGCCTCAGACATGGAAAACTAGCCCTTCGCGATCATCCACATGATTGCTGGAGGACCCTCGGGGGGTGATTCTAACGCTTCTCGGTGTCGCTACGTTCGGAGTTACGATCAAAGATCTTCTCAGTCCAGGCCAGTGCTTTCCATCGATAGCTCATCACGCTCGGAAAAGGATGAGAGCGTAGGTTTCACAGAGAAAGATTTAGAGCATATTGTAACACCCCATGGGGTCGGTAAAACCTCTGACTTCCCCATGGTGGTTAGCCTAGACGTTCATAACCACATTGTAAAGAGGGTCCTAATTGATAGTGGAAGCTCCGTGAATGTTTTGCCTTACTCCACTTTCCAGAAAATGAACATCACAAATATCCCACTTGAACCTCTCAGAACGGCCCTCGTCGGCTTTGGAGGTTCTGAGATCGTCCCTCGCGGACAAATTCGCTTGGCCACCTCTTTCGGTCGCGCCCCACAGCGAAAAACTTTAAATGTTCTCTATGTGGTGGTCGAAGTGGACCTCCCATACAACATCATCATTGGGCGCCCAGGCCTCGTCGACTTCAAAGCTATAATTTCCACGTATCACCAGAAAGTCAAGTTTCCCACCCCCGAGGGTACCGGAGAAGTACTGTGTAATGTTAATGAGGCTTGGGAATGCTACATACTGTCCCTTAGAAGCCACAACCCCAAGCAACCTACCCAAGCAGGCTCCACTAAAAAGTCTGTTGACTTTCCCAAATTAGATGAAGATGGCCCCGAGCACAAGAGGGCCAAACTCTACAAGAAGAAGAATAAAAAGAAGACCGCAGACAAACCCGTAGATGCAGGAAATTCACTCCTCGGAGCGGTGGGGGGTTCCTCCTCGGAAGACGAGGATCATACACCCTCGGGAGATACCAGCGAGAAAATTACAGGCAAGAAACGAGCGCTCGAACAGCCGAGGCCTGAAGTACGGGTAGAACCTACGGAGAACTTTCTGACCATCGAGTTGGAGCCTGGGAATCCTAATAAGACTACGCAAATAGGTTCCGGCCTCGACGGTCCTTCTCAGATTATGATGGTTGAATTCTTGCGAGAAAATATTGATGTCTTTGCTTGGAAAGCTTCCGACCTCACTGGCATAGATCCGAGCGTTATTATCCACAGGCTGAATGTGGATCCGGCCTTCAAACCTATAAAATAGAAGAAGAGAGATGTTCATGGGTTCCGGAAGCAGGTCATAGAGGAGGAAGTCAATAAACTTCTTGACGCTCAGTACATAGAAGAAATTCTATATCCCGAATGGCTTTGCAATGTGGTGCTCGTTCCGAAGAGCGCCAACAAGTGGTGTATGTGCAATGACTTCACGGACCTCAACAAAGCATGTCCTAAGGATCCGTACCCGCTGCCTAGAATTGATCAATTGGTGGATTCGACCGCTGGGTGTGAACTTATGAGCATGATGGATGCTTTCCAGGGATATTATCAAATATTTATGGCTTTTGAGGATCGTCCCAAAACTGCGTTCGTAGTCCATATAGGTGTTTATTGCTTCAAGGTTATGCCCTTTGGGCTAAAAAATGCAGGAGCGACATACCAACGCCTTGTCAACAAAATGTTCGAGTGTGAAATTGGAAAATCCATGGAAGTGTATGTGGACGACATGATCGTCAAGAGTGAACGCCAGTATTCTCATCTAGAAGACCTCAAACGAGCGTTCAACATCCTGCGTCGTTACGGCATGAAACTGAACCCTTCCAAGTGTACATTTGGCGTGCGGGGGGGCAAATTCTTGGGGTACATGGTCAGCCAACGGGGCATAGAGGCAAACCCAGAGAAGATTAAAACAATCTTGGACATACCCTCCCCTCGCAATCTGAGAGAGGTCCAGGTGCTAGTGGGTAAGATCATTTCACTAAACAGGTTCATCTCCCGCTCAGCAGATAGGAATCTGCCCTTCTTTAAGATTTTGCGTAACGCTCGCAATTTTACCTGGGGCGAGGACTGTGAGCAAGCCTTGCAGGACATGAAGCGGTACCTTTCGAGCGCACCTTTGTTGACCAAACCTAATCCGGGGGAGAACTTGTTTGTCTATCTGTCAATTTCTTCAGAAGCAACCAGCGCTGTCCTCGTAGCAATTCGCGAACGTAAGCATATGCCTGTGTACTATTTAAGCAAGACTCTACAGGGAGCGGAGAAAAGATACATGGAAATAGAGAAGTTTGCTTTTGCGCTCGTTAATGCCTCTCGGAGGCTAAGGCCCTATTTTCAAGCGCATTCTATAGTGGTGCTTACAGATCAGCCCCTCAAACAGGTGCTTGCAAAGCCGGACGTCTCAGGAAGATTAATTAAATGGTCAATTGAACTTAGTCAATTTGACATCACCTTCGAGCCTCGCACGGCGATACAGGCTCAGGCCGTGGCCGACTTTTTGGTAGAACGTTTCAACTTAGACACCGTGCCCTCGGCAGAAGATGGTTTATGGCTTTTGCACACAGATGGCTCCTCGACCTCACAAGGGGGAGGAGCCGGGGTAACCCTCAGGGACCCTCTCGGAGCTGAAGTTGACTACGCAATCAAGCTGGCGTTCCAAGTCACCAACAACGAAGCTGAGTATGAGGCCCTCATCCAGGGGCTCAGGATTGCGCTCCAAAATGGAGCCACTCGGGTCACTGCATATGTTGATTCGCAGTTGATCGCGAGTCAAATTGACGGTTCTTATGAGGCTCGAGAAGCCACCATGGTGCAGTATCTGGCGAGCGCTAAGGAGGTGATAGCCAAGTTCAGGGAATTCCACCTTTGGCAGGTCCCAAGGGCAGAAAACGAACGTGCTGACGCTCTTTCAAAGTTCGCATCCGCCCTGGATGGTTTTAGCAAGCGCGCTGTTACATTTCTTAGAACAGAGGAGCCGCTGATAAGTAGAGGCGAACCTTCGAAGGAGGTGAGTATGATTGACCCCTCCGAGCCTTGTTGGCTCGACGAAATTATCAGGTTCCTCCAGGATGGAACCAGCCCAAGTGACAAAGTTGAGGCTCGCAAAATCAGAAACAAGGCCCCTCGCTTTTCATTGGACGCCGAAGGACGATTATTCAAGCGGTCCTTCCAGGGCCCACCGTTGAGATGCTTGAGACCCTCGCAGGCCAAGGAAGTTTTAGAACATGTGCACAGTGAAAGTTGTGGGAATCACTCGGGCGGTCGAATCTTGGCAAAGAAAGTCTTAAGGAGTGGGTTCTACTGGCCCTCGGTGTTGCAGGATGCCATTAGCTACTCCAAGAAATGCCCTAAGTGCCAGTTTCATTCTAACACCCCTCAGTTGCCGGCGGCTCAAATGATTCCTGTTGATGTTTCATGGCCTTTCGACCAGTGGGGCATAGATATTGTGGGACCCCTCCCAATGGCGGTCGGACAAAAGAAATTCGTAATACTCGCTGTGGATTACTTCACTAAGTGGGCCGAAGCTGAAGCAGTTGCGAAAATAACGTTCAAGGTTGTGAGGGACTTCATTTGGAAGAACATCATCTGCAGATACGGCATCCCGAGGGTAATCATCTCAGATAATGGATCCCAATTCATTGCCGCTGACACGCGGGATTGGTGCTATGAACTTGGGATTGAGCAACGTTTCACTTCCGTGGGCCACCCTCAGGCCAACGGTCAAGCGGAGGTAACCAATAGAACCATACTCCAGCATCTGAAGACGATGCTCGAAAGTAAGAAGGGCGAATGGGCTGAAGAACTTCAAGGAGCCCTGTGGGCGTACCGAACTACCCCGCGAGTGACGACAGGAGAAACCCCCTATTCCCTAGTTTATGGCTCCGAGGCTATGATACCTGCGGAGATTTCGCAAGAATCTGCCCGCGTTGCCTTTTTCGAGCATGCTACCAACGAAGCCAACCGAGCGTTCGAATTGGATTTGTTAGACGAAAGGAGGGATGCTGCTTGGGCTCGAATCCATAAGTACAAAGCGATCGTAGCCCACCAGTACAACAAACGAGTCAGAGAAAGGACTTTCCAACTGGGGGACTTGGTCCTCAAAAAAGTTGAGGTTTCTAAACACGTGGGCAAGTTGGATCCCAATTGGGAAGGCCCCTTCAAAGTTGTCCAAGTACGAGCAAACAACACCTACTTGCTAGAGACTTTGCAAGGCGAGCGTCTCCCGAGACCGTGGAACGCGTGCAACCTCAGAAGGTTCTATGTGTAAACGTCAGTCTTTGTAATTGCCCATTGGCGGCATGGAGTACTTTCTTTTGACAGAAAGCGTGTTGTAATCATTTTGAAAATTGCAAGTATAACAGTAAGTATTTAGTTCTTTGTTTTGTCATTTATTTGCTTTCCTATTTGATCAAATGATTCCGACAACAGAAGGCCTACTCCGTGTCGAGCATCCTCCACGTCGAACGGCCTACGTAATACCTCAATCATCTCAAAGCAACGTTATCCGGATGTTGAGAACCCTCCCCACGAAATAGTCTGACAATTCCTAAGAGTATAAAGTTCTAATAATGAGCGTGTCGAACAACGGGGAGCAAAATGCTTAATTTACGCCAGCTGAGTGCTCGCCACTCCAGCTCGCGCTCGTTAAAACCCCGTGACCCTCAGCTTCCTGAGTAAGAGCACACTCGTAAAATAATGGATCCAAAATTATTCCTTTCATGGGTCCCTCGAAATGACGCTAACCCCACGGTTACGCTCGCTTTGATCCCATACTTAGCAAATCCTACTGTTGATTTCTAAAGTACATACAACTCACTGGAGCGTTCGAGATGAAGGTGCACATTATTGGGCCAATACTTAGGCAAATCTTCAGAGGCTTCCTAAGTTCAAATTCGAGCCTCATTACGAATACGGCCAGGGAACCCCCTGGAAAACACCCTCGCGCCCGTACTTGCATCCCTCAAATCACTAGACGCTACCAAATCCTAAATTGATGGCACATTGTGATGAACGCCAGGGCACCCTCAAAGAAAACGCCCTCGTGCACGCGCACGCCCATCGCAAACGCTCAAGCAAGAGAGACCAATATAAAAATGTCGAGCGCAATGAAAAAACAACAATCACCATTTAAAAATAAAAGAGAAAGCGCGCAAACATTCAAACAGTAAGAGAAGAGTTCAAATATATAGGAAGAAGCATAAAGGAGTCCAAAACATTCAGGAAAATAGCTGGAGGATTAAGTACAGACATGAATTGTTCATAAATGGGAAGAGAAAATTAAACTGACAAAGGTAGGGGATCAACAACCAGGAGATCATCACTGGGCTTGAGAGTCAGGCTCTGGAGGGGCAGTCGCAAGAGGAACTGGGGCCAACACGTTAGCGTCAGAAGTTTGAGCCTCGCCTGGTTCCTCGACATCCGCGTTATCCATGACGGTGCCCTCGTCCTCTATTTGGATGGGCTCGGGACCCCGAGTATTGGCAGCTATGAACTCCCGGTGAAGCGTTTGCACCAACTCCTGGTACTCCGGCTCCGCCAAACTCTCAGTGGGATCCTCGTCTTAGACCATAGGCTCGCAGTTTTCATCCAGGTCCATGCGCAAGCACTCGTCGGTTCGAGCGCTGTCAGGAGCCAAGCCAAGTTTCACCATTTGCCCGATAGCTTTATGGAAGAAGCACCGAGCGTTGTCAAAGCACTGGATGTTGGCTGCAAATACGAAAGCTTTGGAACGCACGAACTTCATTACTGCGTCCCAAGAGACCTTCGCCACCGGTCCTTCCACCTTCCCCTGCAGATCAGCGAGAGCCTTCTTAGTATCTTCATTTTGACGAGTGCTCTCAGCCAGTTGTGTGCTCAAATCCCTATTCTGGACCCTCAGTTGGTCGCACTCCACCTTCAACTCCTTAAGACGCTCGTCAAGAGTAAGGTAGGCCGCGTCCGCCTTCTGCAGATTCTCCCTCAGCTGGTCCTTCTCAAGGTTGGCGGCAGTCAGTTGGGCGTGGACATTGTTGTAATCCTCTTGCAGTTAGCCGGGGTCAGAGGTTCGCAGCAGCTTCTTGTACTTGGCCTTATGCGCGGAGTAGGCCTGCGCTCGCCCCTGCAGATTCTTCAACCTAGGGATTACCTCCTGGAGAGTCAGAAGCAAGGATTAGCGTCAAAATTGGAATAGGGAAAGCGGGAATTCTCCAGAAAGTATTAAGGACTCACCGTTAGAAGGGCGTGGCAAGCGTCATCAGCAACACGAGCAGCGTCATGCTCGTTCAGTTTATCGTGATCGCCGGAAAATTAGAGTTTTCCGACGATATCCGAAACGAGGTTTACAGAGTAGGCACTCTTCTTCAGGAGCACTGGACCCTCAATCCGCTGGCGCTTGTAGCGAGCGTCGCCCTTGCAGCCTATTTTCCAGAAATCCTCATCCTCTGATGAGGAAGTGTCGCTGCCCTCGCCCCTGTGCCCCACTACCACTTCTTTTCCCTTGCCAGAAATGGGAATGGAATCTGGCAGCCTCTTCCTCTTCCTTTGACGGTCGGCCCGGAGGGTTTCGTGGATACGGACCAGTTCCCCTGAGCGATTGCGGGAGCCGCTCGAACTCAGTGAAATTGGACCCTCGGGGGCCACCGGCGGAGGAGTAGTCCCGCGGGCACCATCCACCGTCAAATCCTCGATGGGGCCCCTAGGGGGAGCTTCGTTCCCCGCACCTCCACGAGCGCCGTTATGTCCTCGGCCGGCTCCTCGCCTAGTTTCCCTCCCCCTCGGAGCGTTGGGAGGGCGGATTTGCTGTTGTTGCGGGGGCTGAGGGTTGGCGGCGGGTCCCTGGGCGCCCAGCATGCGGGAAAGAGCCTCAGCATTCATACCTTGTGATAATATTTGGACACCTGCAAGTAAGAAGATACGAGCATCAAAAGTTGGTTGTTTGGATCACTGGTACAGAGGTATAATAATCACACCAAGTTAGGAGACTATTCTAAAAGTTAGAGCAGTTAGTTCCTAGAATCTAACCGTCGAGGGTCATGATGTCGGCTGGAGGGTTGAGTATCATATCTGGAGGGCAAGACAAGCCGTAACGGAACAACACTCCCTCGTTCTTCATCAAGGTCTCAGCCTTAACCCACTTTCTCTCACTTCTCATCTCGAGGGCTAATCCCTTTGCCCAATCCTCAAAGGCTTTATCCTCGTCCTTTCCCTAGTCAAAGGCCCCTCGCCATGTATTAACCACTGTCGGTGAACCCCAAAAATGTTCGAAAACACAAATCAGAAAGCAGCGGAATTTAAAAAATTTTTCCAACAAAAGGACCTTGGACTCGCAATCGTGTAACCAAATTCGTAAAGATAGAAAACTTACTTTTCTTTTGTTCTTTCTTGAAGCGTTTCAAGCCACCCAAGAACGCTCTTCTCGCGACTTGATCCCCTCTCCTTTGGTAAAGCTCGAATCTTCAAACTTCTAACTTGAAGTCTCTAGAGAAAGTCCACCAACTTGATCACAATCTAACTAGTAAGGATGCTAGTTCTCTAGTTAGTGTTTAGGCTTAACCTAGGGTTTAATTTAATCTTGGAGAAAGGAAGGTGTTCAACACATGAACCAAAAGAATTGCCAATTAGCTCTAAAGGGGAGCTCGAGCTCCCCTATATATAAGAGGGGAGTGCCGATCCAAATCCTTGTTGGGCAAGGATTTGGTTCCTCTCTCTCCTATTACTTGATCATCAAGTATTTTCCAACTTTGACTTTGAATTCTAATTCAAGTCAACTTTTAAGAGAGCTAAAAATATCCAAACTATTTTTGGATAATTTTATACTTTATTTATTATAAAATAAATAACTTATTTTTATCTAATTAATTAATTCATAATTAATTAACTAGATTATTTTCTCCAAAATTAGACTTCCTTTTTAATTCAAAATTAAACCAAAGTCTATTAAATAATTAACTAATTAATTATTTAATATATATATAATATATATATATACACACGTGTGATTTCACACGTGTGGAACCCTCTTGGTCCGATTAACTCGTTTAATCATTTTAAAGCCTCAACTCATGTAACCAAGTTGTTGTGTGTGACCCTCTAGGTTCTCAATTCAATTAGCAGTGACCCTAATTAATTAATTCACTAATTAATTAATCAGTCCACAGATTAAACGACCATAGTCTAGCAACAGGTGTTTAACCCCTAGCTGAATTGGAATGTTCAGATTCGACAGAACCTTTAAGTCATTGATTCATGTGAGATACAATCCTCCTACTTACTATCTCTCAACCAAGATCTAGGGCAAGGGAATAATCAGAACCCTAATAATCTGGTCTTAAAGCTAAGTGCATTTCATATCCATTTGATCTCAATCCAAGAAACCCTTTTCTTGATGTCTTGATCTACTGCCTTGGCCAAGGACTCCATATGGCATATGAATGACTTACACAATAAGAGATCACCTTGCAAATGCAAGTGTAGGTCCTTTCTTGATTCTCATTCACTTTCATGAATCACCTGTGCAGCCCCAGCATAAGCTTTGAATCAGTTGTCTAAGGCGACACCCTTTAAAGCTTATACCTAAGACTACAGAGTTAACTCATAAAGTGACAAGGAACCTCAAGTCTAAGGATCAATTAATCACATCAATGACTCGTGAGATATTTCCTAATCTGGAAGTTTCCATTTCCTGAAATAGAAACTTCATTTCCCATTTAGGAATGCTCTCACACGGGGCACCTCAGTGAACTTACTTATTAAAGTAAGCACCCTCATGTATCACGCACGTATCAACTATACACTTTGCACCTCCATGAAACAAGGTGGTCCTTCTTAAGGGCGTGATCCCACAAGCAAGCCTTAGAGGAGTCAGGTTGACACTCCCACTGTCTGTAGGACTCATCGGCTTGGAGTATTTTACTAATCATGACTTATGTGATATAGGGCTCGTTTCATGAACCATTTCACCCAAATGGTAGAGTCCTAAAGTCATCAGGATTAGGGGAGTTCTCATACATGCACAGCTAAAGTAAACTCATACCAAACAAGAGCATATAAAGAAGTGTTGCCTCAATTCGTTATTTTATTCAAAGATTGTCTGTGATTACAATAAGGAAAAGTACAAAGCGGATATACAATCGGCTTTTAGGGCACTATTCCTTACAATCTCCCACTTGCCCGTCAAAGCCATTCTAAAGCTACTCTAAGTCCCATCTTCTGAAGATGACCTTGGAAAGCTTCTCGACTAAGGGGTTTAGTAAGTGGATCTGCCACGTTCTCTGCTGATGTGACCCTCTCAATTAGCACATCTCCTCTTTTGATAATATCACGGATTAGGTGATACTTCCTCATAATGTGCTTGGTCCGTTGGTGAGATCTTGGTTCTCTTGCTTGAGCAACCGCCCCAGTGTTGTCACAAAACACAGTAATGGGGTCTTTCATGCTAGGAACAACATTCAACTCATGAATGCTTAAGCTTCTAATCCAAACACCTTCCTTAGCTGCATCATTTGCAGCTAAGTACTCGGCCTCAGTGGTCGAATCTGCAGTGGTTGTTTGCTTGGAACTCTTCCAACTCACTGCTCCGCCGTTTAGGCAGAAAATGTATCCTGACATTGACTTAAAATCATCTAAGTCTGATGCAAAGCTTGCATCGCAGTATCCTTCGACAGTAAGATCTTTCTGACCTCCGTAAACTAAGAATAAATCTTTAGTACTTTTCAAGTACTTAAGAATATTCTTCACGGCAGCCCAGTGACCATCTCCAGGGTCCGATTGGAAACGACTTGTCACACTAAGTGCATAAGCCACATCCGGTCGAGTACATAACATTGCATACATTATGCTACCTATTGCTGACGCATAAGGTGTATGAGTCATTCTCTCCTTCTCAAGGTTAGTCTTAGGACACATCTTCTTTGAAAGACATGTTCCTACACTCATAGGAAGGTTCTTAACCTTTGCTGACTCCATATTGAATCTCTTCAATACTTTGTCAATGTACATCGACTGTGATAGTCCTATCAACCTTCTAGATCTATCTCTATAGATTTTAATTCCAAGGATATAGGACGCATCACCAAGATCTTTCATCTCGAATTGGTTCGATAACCATAACTTAGTCACTTTCATGTCATCCGTCGAATTCCCAATGAGAAGGATGTCATCAACATAAAGTACTAAGAATTGCACTGAGGTCTCCAATTCCTTTCTATACACACATGATTCATTCGAAATTTGGATGAAGCCAAACGCTTTGACCGATTCATCAAATCGAATGTTCCAATTCCTAGAAGCCTGTTTCAATCCATAGATTGATCTTTGGAGTTTGCAAACTTTTTGCTCACTCCCACTGAATGTGAAACCTATGGGTTGCTCCATATAAATGTCTTTGTCAATGTCACCATTGAGAAAGGCAGTTTTCACATCCATTTGCCATATCTCATAGTCATAATATGCAGCAATGGCAAGCATGATTCGAATGGACTTTTGCATTGCAACTGGTGAAAAGGTTTCGTCAAAGTCCACACCGGGTCTTTGAGTGAATCCTTTTGCAACCAGTCTTGCTTTGTAGGCTGCAATGCTTCCATCAACTCCAAGCTTTCTCTTAAAGATCCATTTGCAACCTATGGGTTTGACCCCATCAGGCAAATCTACCAAGGTCCAAACTTGGTTGGAGTTCATGGAGTCCATTTCGGATTTCATGGCTTCTATCCACTATTCAGAGTCAGAATCTGAAAGTGCCTCCTCATATGTTGAAGGATCATTATCCTTTTGAGAGATTTCATGGAAGAATCCATACCATCTCTCTGGCTGTCTAGGAGTGCGTTCAGAACGCCTTAGAGGAGGGTTTTCGTGTGTATCGAAATTCGTGATTGGTTGTAGTTGATCAGTAGGGGATGATAAACAAATCTTAAACCCAAGTGTAAGTTCTAATTCGATTGCAACACTTAAGGTATCGTATCCACAGGGAAGGGAATTCAACAACCACTTTTATGATTATTTCTAATCTAGAGACCGGAAAAGATTGATCAGGTTATATTATACTACTATGACAAAATTAAACTTAACTAATAATAAATCAATCACACGAGCTAACAAATAAACACGAGAATTAACCACTTAATTAAAACAGGTCGGGGGATAAATCATATGCTCTTTTATGATCAAATCAATACTTAAGTACGGATGTATGATTCTTCAACCTAATCACGATGTTATATCTAGCTTCTTTCGAAGGCTAGATGCCTAATTAATTAAGCCAAGTGTTGTTCTCACAATCACTTAGTAACCAAATTAATCGAATAAAGCAAGATTAGTGTATTTAAAACCTAGCGGCTTGGCATGGAATTCTAAATACGGGTTGTAGAAATTAGGATTAAATTTCTTTAAGCCCAAAAGATCTAAGTTTCAGAAAACACTCTCAATTATCCTCAATCTCTCGATTATCGGATAATTTAAAACATGTTCATGGATGGCCAATCCATTCCCAGCTTATTCAATACCGTTTTCCTAACAAAGAATCACACAAATTCACTCAAGCATTAATTCAAACACCTTAGATGCATAATCCTTACCCCCTAACCCTAGGAGATTAGTTCCTCATAATTGGATCAAAACTCATTAAGATCAAAGGAATTGCATTCAAAATAATCATGTCTAACATAAACGTCAAAAAGGAATTAACAATGCTGAATTCTAACCTAGTTATCCAAAAACGAATCTAAAACAAGAATTTAATTCTACTAGAATGGAAAACCAAAACTTGAGGAATTAGTTTGATCGGAAAGCAGTAAATAAAACCAAATTGATAAAGTCTTGTGATTGGAATGAATCTTCAACTCTCTATCTTCGTGTTTCTCCTATCTCCAAGTGTTCTTGAACTTCTGGGAAAAGAGTAGTCCAAAAGCTCCCTTATTCCGCCTCAAATCCGCGTATATATAGAACTCCGAATTCTGAAACCGCCCCGTGACACGGGCGTGCAAGGGTTATGCCTTCAAATGTGACACGCCCGTGTCACGTAATAAAATCGTGTTTGCGCTTTTCCACTTGACACGGGGGTGTCACAACTTGTTCTGCTGGATGACACGGGGGTGTCAACATCTCCCGGCCTCTCTGTACCATGTAACGGGCGTGCAGAAAACTACTCTTCATAGGTGACACGGGCGTGTCACCTCCTTGAATCCGAGGTCTTTCTCTGTACTGAGACACGGGCGTGTCTCAGTTTGCTCTTCCACGGGGACACGGCCGTGTCCCCTAAAAATCTCTGGTTTTTCGCCCTTTATTGCATGGTTTTGCTTTTATCCGTCTTTTCAACTCCAAGGTAAAAGGTACCTAATAAGGAGCATAAATCGCGTTATAAGTTCTTAAAACTGCTTGAATTTAGCTAAATTTGCCCTACAAATCCATGCAATAAACTGATACATCAAACTCCCCCAAACTTAGATATTGTTCGTCCTCGAGCAATCAAGAAAATTACGTCAAACCAACCTCAAAATCAATCTCTCAATGGAGCAATTCTCAGAATTTCACTAAAACAAGTCTAGCTCATCAAACACATTTCAATCAAGCACAAGTATCAACACAATGGTATAAGTCAAATATCCTCGTGTAGTGTGTGAATTCGAACAAGAAAATGTACAATGGTCAGAACACCAAACTAATGATTCCTTCCTAAGTACCAATGATAGACTTCGGAAAACATTCTTCGCACCTATCTCCACTAATGGAGTTGACCTAGAATTAAGGATCGGAAGGTCTTTCGAAGCTTGTAATGTGGGCTCGGGGTTAAGGTTATGGAATTTTTAGTATAATAGTGACTCAACACACCTAGCTCACCTATTCAAATTTCCATGGTTGCCATCTTCGTCTTCCCCATCAAACTCCCCCAAACTTGGACCTTGTCCAAGTTTGTCACATACAGACAGTCTGAAAATTTCTTCTGTTTCACATTTTCTCAATACTCTTCTCAAAAGTATAAATATTTTTTTCTTCTTCTCTCTTTTTTTTCTTCTGTCTACTTATTGCTTACACCACTCGTTCTTTTACTACTTCCTTTTTAATTCTTCTTTTCTTTCAGCATCTAAGAGTATCTCTTATTTCTTCTCTTGGTTTCTCATCAGGAATTTAGCAGCATCTTCAATTGATTCAAACGAGTGAGCAAAGTGTGACTCAAGGGTAAGTTTATGGTGCTGTGCCTGTGGCTTATAATGCGGCTACAAAAATTTAATGGCACAACACTTAGGCTCAGCGGGGTCAATAGGATTTCGTTCTTTAGTACAAATGGCTCAATAGCGAGGCTACCTCCGACATGAATGCCTAAGTCATCTCCCTAACTCCTCGTCAATTCAAAATTTCGCTTCAATAGGACTAAAATGCCTCCTAATCCACTTCTTAGTATTATTCAAGAATTACTAATTCAGTATCCTAACCTAAGTACATGACCTTGTTCCAATGTGCACAAAAATAAGGATATTCCACCGTTCCAAAGTATCAATACTCACACCTAAGTTCATGCATTCAACTAGCCTAACTCACTTTGGCAAACTTCCAACAATCAAACCTCATCGAAAAATCGAAAATTTTTGGCCTATTTTCAGCAATCATCTTTTCACGCTCAAAGATATCACAATTTCAAGTAAGTTAAGCCCCCAACGCATCTTCCTATGCAATACAATCCAAAAACTTTTTGCCCCTCTCCCCCAAACTTAAATCATGCAATGTCCCCATGCAAAAAAAAAGAAAAAGGAAAGAAGGCAAAAAGAAAACTCCCTCAACACTGCGAAGAACCCGGCAACAAGCTATTCATCACCCCTAACCTGCACTTAAACGACTAAAACACGGATCATAAGCTAAGCAAAGCAAATGATAATCAACATGCAATCAACATGAAAGCCCTGTCGTCAAGTATCGCAAATAACCATAAGAATAATCAGCGCAGTGCAATTAGTTAGGTTAGTGTGGTGAATTATATCATCATACAGACCAAGGCAGAGAAAATGAAAGACTAGAAAAGAAATCACTCAAGGAAAAGATGGCGGGTAATGTGGCGGTTGGCTTGAGCTACTCGCTCCGGCGCCTCCAAATTGTTTGGCGAGGTAAGCGTGGAGGTTCTCGAACTGGCCGTCAATGTGGAGCTGCAAGGCATCAAGCCGGGAGTCCACATGCTCTACGAAGCTGTCCATCCTCGCATTCTGGGACGCCATATAATCCCGCATGTAAGCGGGGATCTCCTCATCATCTTCTTGGACCACTGGCATCTGTGCTCCTCGTCCGCCTTCCTCCCTATCCGGTATCTGAGCAAGCCTTCTCTGCTGATCAAGGGTGAGGTCATCATATTTGGCCACACCCCACCTGTACATTCGCTCAAACCTGTTCCTTTCCCTTTCTGGATACCAGGGTAAAACCCTGTCCTTTAGGCTCCCGGCAGACCATCGGATAAATAAGTCCATTTTGATGAACGTCTGCTCCTCCACATAGGGAAAGTTGGATAAGGGCTCCATATCCTCTTCAAGCCATCCCACCTCTTTGGCGAGCTTCGTCACATAGGCCCCATGACCTATAGTTCCCGACGCCCTGCCTGCCACCTCCTTTAACTTGTACATGAATTCCGTTGTGGCATCAAACTGCATCCCCTCCTTCATGAAATACATGATGGCCAACTCAAATCCATTTATATTGCCATCACTCTCATGCCTCGCACAAATGCCCATAGCTAGTAGCCGATGCACCATTCGCCAGACTAAGCTATCAAGCCATGTGGCCTTAGTGTTTCGGGGGTTGTAGGCCGGGGCACCAGCTTTGAGAGGGAAAGACCGCCACACCGCCTCTCTATCTGCCGTGGACCAATTTGGCAACGTTGTCATCTCGCACATAGGGAACCCTAAGGCATCCCGAATCTCATCAAGAGTTAACGATTCGGTATCCTCACCATCCAATGTGAAAGTGAGCTTGGTGTCGACTTGGTCCCAAGTCATGGTGGTGAAAAATGCGGTTGTCAACTCCGGGTATGTATTGGCCGGAACCATCATAAATCTCCTCCACCCGATATTGTTGAACAACACCTCAACCTCTTCCCAAACTCCCAATCGCCGAAGTGTGGCGAGATGCGGGAATTTTGTGGGCATGATATTCCGCGTTGTATTTCGGTTGTAAGGGTTCCCAAGCCCTTCTAAGGTGACATTCACGGAGTCCCTTGGTTGGCGACCGGTTGGCCCGGAAGATGAGGTGAGTTGCAGAGGTGCGGGTCTCTTATTGCGTCCCATATTTCCTGCACAAAAATCAACAAGAAAATCAATTCAAGTTCAATGAGGCATTTTATCGAACACCTTGTAAGCACAAGTAAGGGGCCTAGTATTTCATCAAATCATGCATACATTTCAACTCCCAATACCTAGACTCAGCCCCCAATGCCACCATAATCGTTTAAAGCTCAGAGGGACTCAATTTCTTCACCAACGTGTACATAACCACCCCCAACAATTCTCCAAAATTTGCAAAATTCATGACAATGTGTAAGAGCAAAGGCCAAAGTTTCCAATACATTTCAAACGCCTAACTCTAGCATGCACGAAACTCGACTACGGAGCAAGAATTCAGAAAAATTACACCCAACATGCTTAAATAAGAGATTAGGGTTCTCCCACTTAATGCCCAAAAATTGCAAAATTATGACAATTTCTAGTTCTAATCATGCTAAAACTCAGAATAGAAGCAAGAATTCCAAAGAATTCACAACACAAGCATGGTTCAAGAACCAGGGTCTAACCTTTCTCAATTGAAATACAAGAATTTAAAGTACCCAAGAGAAGAGAAGACTTACCCGATGGATTTAAAGTGTGAGGTGCAATGTGGGAGTGCCTTGCCGGATTATGAACCACAAAATTGGTGGAAGTGTGTAAATCGTGTGTGAGTGGGGAAGAAGAGATGGAGAAGAGAAAATAAGGGTATGCTTGTGTTAAATGTGTATGAGAGAGAGAGGACTCCCGTTTTATTTCGGCCGAACAGACACGACACGCCCGTGTCGTTTATTATGCTGTATGGATGGCACGGGCGTGTCATCCCTTACCTGACGATTTCTGTACCCTGACACGGGGGTGTCGATTTTTCCTTAGGGAACTTGACACGCCCGTGTCGTCTTCTCGGCTGGCTTTTCTGTACCTAGACACGGGGGTGTCACAAAATGCTTAAGATTAGTGACACGCCCGTGTCACCTTCGATTCATCCAAAACTCTTCTGTACCGAGACACGGGGGTGTCTCGGCTTATGCTTTGTGGGAGTCACGCCCGTGTCTCCCCCAAACTTGGACTTTTGCTCAGAATGTCGCACTTATTAGCTCAAAATCATCCCTTCTCTTCATAATCCATCCTCTCTAATCGAACCAAAATACCTGAACACGAGACAAAAGAGATCATCAATCACAAGCTTAACTACCTAACGCGAAAGAAAGAAAAAAAAAAAAAAAACGACAAAGGGAAGAAAAATAGTTCTAAGTTATAGTCGTTAGCTTGACTTCATGACTCCGGCTAAGGTGCTGGAACTGTCAACACGCATGAGACGTGTTCGCCAATTCGGTCTCCGGCGAGATATGGCTTAAGTCTTTGTCCATTCACCACAAAGGATGGTGAGCCTTCATTGCCTATCTCCACCGCTCCATTCACTAAAACTTTTGTCACTCTGAACGGACCTGACCACCTCGATTTAAGTTTCCCGGGGAAAAGCTTCAATCTAGAATTGTACAATAACACCAGTTGACCCTCGACAAACTCCTTGACCCTAATATGCTTGTCGTGCCACTTCTTCGTTCTCTCCTTATAAATCCGGGCATTTTCGTACGCTTCTAACCTTAATTCCTCCAACTCTTGCAGGTCAAGTATCCTTTTCTCTCCGGCTCTTGTGAGATCAAAATTTATAGCCTTAATGGCCCAATACGACTTATACTCGATCTCGACTGGGAGGTGACATGCTTTACCATAAACCAACT
The DNA here is from genome assembly GCA_037501455.1 of Lantana camara. Lineage (NCBI taxonomy): Eukaryota > Viridiplantae > Streptophyta > Magnoliopsida > Lamiales > Verbenaceae > Lantana > Lantana camara. The sequence goes on from CM074865.1 coordinate 9,451,701, forward strand.
GATACGGAGAAGTTCCTATAGGTGTCTTGAACGCGGTCCTGTAAGCCCATAATGCGTCATCCAACTTCGAGGACCAATCTTTCCTAGAGGGGCTCACCACCTTCTCCAAAATCCACTTCAACTCCCTATTCGTGACCTCCGCTTGCCCACTTGTTTGGGGATGATACGCAGTAGTTACTCGATGTTGGACCCCATATTTCTTCAACAAAGCTGCCAAGGGCTTGTTGCAAAAGTGCGTACCTCTATCACTGATCAATGCCCGTGGAACTCCGAACCTATTGAATATGTTCTTTTGCAAAAACCTAATCACCACCTTTGAATCATTGGTCGGAGTTGCCACTGCTTCGGCCCACTTGGATACATAATCCACCGCCACCAAGATATACTGATTTCCATTCGACGGTGGGAAGGGTCCCATGAAATCGATCCCCCAAACATCAAACAACTCAACTTCCAAGATATACTTCATGGGCATCTCATCTCTTTTACTAATGTTCCCGGATCGCTGACAAGTATCACATTCCTTGGCAAATTTGTAAGCATCCTTAAACAGCGTTGGCCACCAAAACCCAGACTGCAATACCTTAGCTGCTGTCTTCCGACCACTAGAATGCCCTCCATACAAGCTTGCATGACATCTCTCTAGCACTTCATCAGCTTCAACCTCCGGGACACATCTCCGCACTAGACCATCTGAACAGTGCTTATAAACATAGGGCTCCTCCCAATAATAACGTTTCACTTCGGATAAGAATCTCTGTTTCTGATGGAAATTCATGCCCGGTGGTAGAGCTTTGCAGACCATATGATTCACGATATCTGCGTACCAAGGGACGATTGCATCGGCTGCAAACAACTCCTCATCTGGGAAATTCTCAGTAATCTCCTCCTCATACTCATCCTCCTTGTCCCCAACCTCTAATCTTGACAAATGATCTGCAACTAAGTTCTCTGTCCCCTTCTTGTCACGAATTTCGAGATCGAACTCCTGAAGCAATAGAATCCATCTAATCAAACGGGGCTTTGAATCTTTTTTCGAAAGGAGATACTTGATTGCTGCGTGGTCCGTGTAGACGATTGTCTTCGAACCTATCAAATAAGACCGAAACTTGTCAAAAGCATGCACAATAGCTAATAATTCTTTTTCAGTAGTAGCATAATTTAATTGTGCATCATTTAAAGTTTTGCTAGAATATGCGATAACGTGTAAACGTTTCTCCCTTCGTTGGCCAAGAACTGCTCCAATAGCCAAATCGCTCGCATCGCACATTAGCTCGAACGGTATAGTCCAATCCGGTGCAACCATGATTGGTGCCGAGGTAAGCTCCTTCTTCAACCTATCAAATGCAAGTAAGCAATCATCATTAAACACGAATTCAGTATCTTTTTGCAGTAACTTGCATAAAGGTAAGGTAATTTTCGAAAAGTCCTTGATGAACCGGCGATAAAACCCGGCATGACCAAGGAAACTTCTCACTCCCTTGATATTGGTGGGTGGAGGCAATTTTGCAATCACATCAATCTTGGCCTTGTCCACCTCAATGCCTTTCTCCGAAACTTTGTGACCCAACACTATCCCTTCCTTTACCATGAAATGGCACTTCTCCCAATTTAGCACAAGGTTAGTTTCTTCACATCTCTGCAAAACTTGAGCAAGATTATGCAAGCAAGAATCGAAAGAAGAACCAAACACAGAAAAGTCATCCATAAAAATTTCCATTGTGCGTTCTATAAAATCAGAGAAAATGGCCATCATGCATCGCTGAAAAGTAGCCGGGGCATTACACAACCCAAAAGGCATACGCCTATACGCAAAAGTACCATAAGGGCAGGTAAACGTACATTTTTCCTGATCTTCTGGAGCTATAGCAATTTGGTTATACCCTGAATACCCATCCAGAAAACAGTAATAAGAATGTCCGGCCAATCGTTCTAACATCTGATCAATAAAGGGAAGTGGAAAGTGATCTTTACGAGTGGCATTGTTCAACTTCCTATAGTCTATACAAACTCTCCAACCCGTGACTGTCCTAGTTGGTATTAACTCATTCTTTTCATTTTTGATTACAGTCATCCCCCCTTTCTTAGGTACTACCTGTACAGGGCTAACCCACTTGCTATCCGAGATAGGGTAAATTATCCCGGCATCTAACAATTTCAGTACCTCAGCCCTAACTACCTCTTTCATGTTTGGGTTCAATCTGCGCTGATGCTCTACAGAGGGTTTATGGTTATCTTCCATAAGAATTTTGTGCATGCAAATAGATGGGCTAATCCCTTTGATGTCAGAAATAGTCCAACCTATCGCTCGTTTATGTTCTCGCAAAACTCTCAACAAGGCATCATGATGTGCATCAGTTAGATCAGAGGCAACAATAACAGGCAGTGTTTCAGATTCACCCAAATAAGCATATCTCAAATGAGCGGGGAGGGGTTTCAGTTCTAATTTGGGAGCTGATTCAACAGAAGGACGAAGAGTGGGCTTACCTGTACCCAACTCTTCATATACAAACCTCTTTCGGAACGGTACGTACGGGGTGGCTTCGAGTGCCCTTGCGTAGGCGGCCAGTTCTTCTAATATGTCTTCCCCGTCAATGTGGTCAGTGAGTCCTCTTAAACAGAGTTCGAGAGGGTCTTCATTGCTCACGGACATCGGTGTCTGTGCTCTGATTTCCACCATATTGCATTGTTCTTCGATCACCGGTCCTTTCATTGCTTTGAACAGATTAAACTCCACCTGTTCATCTCCCACACGAAGAGTTAGAATGCCACTCTTCACATCAATTAAAGCTCCTGCTGTGGCTAAGAAAGGCCTCCCTAAAATGAGCGGCATGTTTTGATCTTCTTCCATGTCCAACACTATGAAGTCTACGGGGAGGTAGAACTTCCCAACCCTGACTAGAACGTTTTCCAGGACTCCCGTGGGGTACTTGACTGATCGATCCGCTAGCTGTAGGGAAACGGTTGTTGGCTTTAATGAATTCAGCCCAAGTTTCCTGCAAACAGATAATGGCATTAGACTCACACTAGCACCAAGATCACATAAAGCTTTATTAAAGGACATATGACCAATTGTGCAAGGAATTGAGAAACTCCCTGGATCCTTAAGCTTTGGTGGAAGCTTATGTTGTAGAATGGCGCTGCACTCTTCAGTAAGTGCTATAGTGGCATAGTCCTCCAATTTCCTCTTGTTGGAGAGGATCTCCTTCAAGAATTTGACGTAAGTGGGCATCTGAGCTACGGCCTCGGCAAAGGGGATGTTGATATGTAGCTCCTTGAAGATATTCAAGAACTTCTCAAATTGTTTCTCCAATCTTTGCTTTTGAAATCTCTGCGGAAAAGGAAGTGGTGGCACATACGGCTTGGGTGCCACTGGTGTCTTTGGCTTTGAAGGGGGCTCACTTGTCAGTATTTCTTCCTCCTCCTTTGATGCCTCGACTACTTTCTCAGGTTCCACTACGGAGTCCTTTTTCTTTCTCACTTCGGTTTCCACCGGTATTGCAGGCTCCTTATAAGTCGTGCCACTTCGTAGTGTAATGGCCTTACACTGCTCTTTCGGATTCTCTACAGGTTTGCTCGGAAACATTCCTTGGGCTCTAACATTGATTGAATTAGCCAACTGGCCCACCTGCACTTCCAAATTTTTATTTTGAACCAGCACCTGTTCTACCTGAGATTCGAGTTTCTGATACCTATCATTCGAGACATTTATGAACTTCTCGAGGGCCGCCTCCCATCCCGGTTTCTGTTCTTGCGGTGGTTGTGGAGGGGGTGCGAATCTCTGTTGATTTTGATGTGGTGGATGTTGTCCCTGTTGTCTTGGTTGGAACTGTGGTCTTGGATTTGGATTTGGATTTTGAACATTCTGATTGTTTGACCACGAGAAGTGCGGATGATTCTTCCAACCTGGGTTGTAGGTGTTTGAGTATGGGTCATTTGCTGGTCTTTGATTCTGCACGTAATTGACTTGTTCTTGACCAACAACAACCTGTGCACCTGCATTGGTAGAAGGACAAATATCAAATGAATGGGGACCACCACAAATTTCACATAATACCTGTAGGGCGTTTGACTGTGCCACAGTGTTTCGTGTTGTAGCAATTGCAAGTCGGTCTAGCTTTTGGTTTAGTGCTTCGAACTTGGCATTGAAAGCTGTCACAGTGTCAGTGGCGAGTATGCCTGCCTCAGGTTTTGGAGGAGGATTGCTCCTCTCCTTTGTCCAACTGCTATTTGCTGCCATCTTGTTAAGAAGTTGCATTCCTACTTCCTCGGACAGTGCCATAAATGCCCCTCCCGCTGCTGCATCGACCATGATTTTCATGTTCTCTGTCATTCCGTTGTAAAAGATTTGTACCAATTGCCATCCTGGAACACGGTGATGCGGGCACTTCCTTTGCAGTTCCTTATATCTTTCCCATCCTTCGTACAATGTTTCCCCATCAAAGAGCCTGAAGCTCGTTATTTCGTCTCTGTACCTCATGGTCTTACTAGGAGGGTAGAACTTGGCTAGAAAGGCCTTAGAGAGATCTGCCCATGTCTGAAGTGTCTCGTTTGACAAGGTCGAAATCCATGTCCGGGCTTTGTCCCTTAGGGAGAAGGGAAAGAGCCTAACTCGGATCGCATCATCAGAGGCGTTGTGGATCTTAAAGGTCGAGCAGACATCCAAAAAGTAGGACAAGTGTGATGCGGGGTCTTCATGTGGTAGACCTCCGAACGGGTTCTGTTGTAAAAGGTTGATGAACCCGGTTTTGATTTCAAAGTTGTTCGCCTCCACGGCGGGGCGAGTCAGGTTGTTCTGGATTAAGCCAATGTTAGGAATGGCATAATCCTGGAGTGTGGTTGGTTGCTCGTTTACGGGTTGTGCCATTGGGATTGGGTTTACTTTCTGCTTCTTTTCCTTTTTTCGCTTCGTTCGATTCGCCCTACAAGTCTTCTCAATTTCAGGATCGTAAGGCAAGGGTTCCAAGCCTTTCGATCGTAGCATAAACTAGGTACCTGCAATGGGGAAAACCTGTGGTCAAATTCAACGCACTTCAAAAAGAAATCAAACAGAAAGGGTGGTCTAAAGCACCAGAAAAATCACTAAAGTAATATTGAATTAAACGCCTTCCCCGGCAACGGCGCCAAAAACTTGATAAACAAATCTTAAACCCAAGTGTAAGTTCTAATTCGATTGCAACACTTAAGGTATCGTATCCACAGGGAAGGGAATTCAACAACCACTTTTATGATTATTTCTAATCTAGAGACCGGAAAAGATTGATCAGGTTATATTATACTACTATGACAAAATTAAACTTAACTAATAATAAATCAATCACACGAGCTAACAAATAAACACGAGAATTAACCACTTAATTAAAACAGGTCGGGGGATAAATCATATGCTCTTTTATGATCAAATCAATACTTAAGTACGGATGTATGATTCTTCAACCTAATCACGATGTTATATCTAGCTTCTTTCGAAGGCTAGATGCCTAATTAATTAAGCCAAGTGTTGTTCTCACAATCACTTAGTAACCAAATTAATCGAATAAAGCAAGATTAGTGTATTTAAAACCTAGCGGCTTGGCATGGAATTCTAAATACGGGTTGTAGAAATTAGGATTAAATTTCTTTAAGCCCAAAAGATCTAAGTTTCAGAAAACACTCTCAATTATCCTCAATCTCTCGATTATCGGATAATTTAAAACATGTTCATGGATGGCCAATCCATTCCCAGCTTATTCAATACCGTTTTCCTAACAAAGAATCACACAAATTCACTCAAGCATTAATTCAAACACCTTAGATGCATAATCCTTACCCCCTAACCCTAGGAGATTAGTTCCTCATAATTGGATCAAAACTCATTAAGATCAAAGGAATTGCATTCAAAATAATCATGTCTAACATAAACGTCAAAAAGGAATTAACAATGCTGAATTCTAACCTAGTTATCCAAAAACGAATCTAAAACAAGAATTTAATTCTACTAGAATGGAAAACCAAAACTTGAGGAATTAGTTTGATCGGAAAGCAGTAAATAAAACCAAATTGATAAAGTCTTGTGATTGGAATGAATCTTCAACTCTCTATCTTCGTGTTTCTCCTATCTCCAAGTGTTCTTGAACTTCTGGGAAAAGAGTAGTCCAAAAGCTCCCTTATTCCGCCTCAAATCCGCGTATATATAGAACTCCGAATTCTGAAACCGCCCCGTGACACGGGCGTGCAAGGGTTATGCCTTCAAATGTGACACGCCCGTGTCACGTAATAAAATCGTGTTTGCGCTTTTCCACTTGACACGGGGGTGTCACAACTTGTTCTGCTGGATGACACGGGGGTGTCAACATCTCCCGGCCTCTCTGTACCATGTAACGGGCGTGCAGAAAACTACTCTTCATAGGTGACACGGGCGTGTCACCTCCTTGAATCCGAGGTCTTTCTCTGTACTGAGACACGGGCGTGTCTCAGTTTGCTCTTCCACGGGGACACGGCCGTGTCCCCTAAAAATCTCTGGTTTTTCGCCCTTTATTGCATGGTTTTGCTTTTATCCGTCTTTTCAACTCCAAGGTAAAAGGTACCTAATAAGGAGCATAAATCGCGTTATAAGTTCTTAAAACTGCTTGAATTTAGCTAAATTTGCCCTACAAATCCATGCAATAAACTGATACATCAAACTCCCCCAAACTTAGATATTGTTCGTCCTCGAGCAATCAAGAAAATTACGTCAAACCAACCTCAAAATCAATCTCTCAATGGAGCAATTCTCAGAATTTCACTAAAACAAGTCTAGCTCATCAAACACATTTCAATCAAGCACAAGTATCAACACAATGGTATAAGTCAAATATCCTCGTGTAGTGTGTGAATTCGAACAAGAAAATGTACAATGGTCAGAACACCAAACTAATGATTCCTTCCTAAGTACCAATGATAGACTTCGGAAAACATTCTTCGCACCTATCTCCACTAATGGAGTTGACCTAGAATTAAGGATCGGAAGGTCTTTCGAAGCTTGTAATGTGGGCTCGGGGTTAAGGTTATGGAATTTTTAGTATAATAGTGACTCAACACACCTAGCTCACCTATTCAAATTTCCATGGTTGCCATCTTCGTCTTCCCCATCAAACTCCCCCAAACTTGGACCTTGTCCAAGTTTGTCACATACAGACAGTCTGAAAATTTCTTCTGTTTCACATTTTCTCAATACTCTTCTCAAAAGTATAAATATTTTTTTCTTCTTCTCTCTTTTTTTTCTTCTGTCTACTTATTGCTTACACCACTCGTTCTTTTACTACTTCCTTTCTACTAAGGGGTTTCTTCTTCTTCTTTTGGGCTTTCTTGCCCTTACCTTTAGAAGGCCCAGAAGAGGAAGATGGAGCATTCACCATCAAAACCTTATTGTCCTTCTTGATCGTGCTTTCAGCAGTAACAAGCTGACTAATCAGCTCAGCTACAGTAGCATCAGCATGATTCATGTTGAAGTTAAGGACAAATGGGTTGAATGATGGTGGGAGCGAAGCTAGCAACAAATCCACTGAAAGCTCATTTTTCAGAGGCATGTCCATGGAAGCAAGTTTCTCAGTAAGGGCGAGAAACTTAAGTCCATATTCATGGACACTTGAACCTTCCCTCATTCTCAAGTGGAACAATTCCTTTGATGTGTTATACCTTGTAACACGTTCATGAGGGCGGTAAAGTTGCTCTAAGTGGTCGTAAATCTCCCAAGCAAATTCCATGGCCTCATGTTGCCTTTGCAAGTCCGGAGACATGTTAGCTAACATAAGGCAACGGACTTGGAGATTATCATCCTTCCACTTCTGAATCGCGTCCCGCTCAGCCCGAGTGGGAGCCTCCCCTTCGGGACTGGGCTCCCCTTCGAAGAGAACATAAGTTCTCTTCTCAGAATCTAAAATGATTTTTAGATTCCTCAGCCAATCAGAATAGTTGGGACCAGTCAACTTGTTTGACTCGAGGATCGATACAAGAGGGTTTTTGGTTGCCATTTCAAAACACGTAGAGAATCACAGAATCTACGACCTAAATGGTAAAACAGAAGACTAGTGAGCATGCTGAATTATAACGATATACAAAAGATAAGGTCTTTAATCTAATGTAGCTCCCACTGTTTTTCAAAGATCTAGAATTCCCAAAGATCTAAGAGGAACACGTTTCCCAATGGGTACTAAGATCCTAGGCATTTTACCTCGAACCCACGACTCGCGGACATTCTAAGTAAGAACCCTAGGTAGGTACTACTTACCAATTCTAACACCTTTAGAACTCTTAGTAATTGTTTTTGCATCACCTATCTTTCAATATGGACCCACGACTCGTGCGACATCCATATTTACTTAGGCGTTAAGCCAGACCCATCAATCATAAGATCATGACCAAAACTTAGTTCGAACGACCCACGACTCGCGGACATCGCCCTTGCTAAAATTGACCATGAAATATTGATCATTTAAAATGATCAATTAGGTAACTAAGAACTAATAAGCTCCACTAGCTATCCCACAACTCGCGGACAATAACTAGCTTTACTTACTAAACTTAAAACCTATTGATGGAATGCTAGGAATTTAATTCAAAATTTGCATCTCGAATTAAACACCTATTTGTTCGAAATTAGCTTAATATTTAATGGGAATTTTCGAATCAAACGGAGAGTTGTCCGGTTCGACCTCACCAACATATATGTTATCCAATTTTATTAGTCTTGATTAATGCAGGTACACTTAAATGCATTTCAAACAAGCACATAAACAGATAACATGTCCTAGCATGATACTAACATGTAATGATCATGGGTTCTACCTATCTTATGCGTGATATGTGGGAGCCACTCCACAATCACTAGTTCTAACATACATGCCACATAAACAGTTCAAATCACATAAGGGAAAACGGTAACAAAATACGAGCCCTATCTCTATTACATTTAACAATTGAGATTCCCCTCCCTAACATTTTGAGGGGTCTTCACTTATGGCCTCCTTGTTACTTGAATGTGGTCCATCTTACTCCATGGGTGCATTGTCTCCAAAATGAAAATAAAACCTCACCACCTATTTCTACTCTCAAATTACAATAAAAGGAAAAAGACATAAAGTAATAAGGCTCAATCTTCATATTGGCCTTAGACAATTACACGGGGCATACCCCGGCCTCAAAAACAGTAATATGGAAAGCCACATAATAAATCACATAACAGTACGCACATAAGTGAGGCTCCAACCTCAATTGAAAAACGCAACAATAGGGCTCCAACCCCAATTTAAACCATCCATGTGCATAAATTAAAACCATACATAGATCTAAACCCATGATCACCTAACATGCTTTTGCAAGAATTTAAATTTAGCTAATAAATTAAAATTCTCGTTTCAAGTCCTAATGACTTAAAACACGACTTAGATGCAATTCTTGTTCAAGAGCCTTTTCAATAAAACCCGAAAAACAATAAACCAATAAAATTCCAATTAATTTCCAAAATTAATAATTTTATTCTTTCATTATTTTCAGAAAATAAAATTCATAATTTTCCCAAAATCCAAATCGCTTTAATTTCTCAAAAATCCCAATTTAATCAAAATTTTAAAATAATTTTATTTTAACAAAACTGATTTTAAAAGATAAAATTAAAATAAAATTAAATCGGGATTTTTCGGACCGAAAAACACGAAACACGAAACCACGGGCCCGGGACGACGCGGGATCGCCCGCCCGCCGCGCAGGAACGCTCTCTAGGCGCGCGCCAGCGCTGCGCACAGCCGGCAGCGATTGCCGCCAGCGTGCGCGAGCCAGGCGCGCCCTTGCGCGCAGACGTGCAGCGCGGGCAGGCAGTCCCGCCCATCCCTGGGCGGGCGCTCCCGCGCGGTTGCGGGAGGAGCAGGCGGCTGTCCCGCACGGTTGCGGGACAGGCGAGCAAGGCGCCTAGGCGGGCGAGAGGCCTCCCGCGCGGATGCGGGAGGGCTGGGCGGCGGTGATGGGGCTTGGGCGTGCGACGTGCTAGCACGCCCAGGCCCGTTCTTTTCGTGTCCCGTTTCGTATTTTTGGGTTTCTCCAAAACCCGGTTCAATCCGAAATTAAAAAATTCGATTTTGATAAATTTCAACTAAAACGATTTTCAAAAACAGTTTTAGAAATTCAGGAAAAATTACAGTTTCGTATTTCAGGCTTTCTAAAAGAACTCATGAATACCTAATTCGCATCTAAGCCTAAGAATTTCTACCAAATTCAGAATAATTGAGACGAATCAGAAACACGATTAACGAGGTGGCTCTGATACCACTTGTTGGAAAACACGAATCAGAAAGCAGCAGAATTTAAAAAGTTTTTCCAACAAAAGGACCTTGGACTCGCAATCGTGTAACCAAATTCGTAAAGATAGAAAACTTACTTTTCTTTTGTTCTTTCTTGAAGCGTTTCAAGCCACCCAAGAATGCTCTTCTCGCGACTTGATCCCCTCTCCTTTGGTAAAGCTCGAATCTTCAAACTTCTAACTTGAAGTCTCTAGAGAAAGTCCACCAACTTGATCACAATCTAACTAGTAAGGATGCTAGTTCTCTAGTTAGTGTTTAGGCTTAACCTAGGGTTTAATTTAATCTTGGAGAAAGGAAGGTGTTCAACACATGAACCAAAAGAATTGTCAATTAGCTCTAAAGGGGAGCTCGAGCTCCCCTATATATAAGAGGGGAGTGCCGATCCAAATCCTTGTTGGGCAAGGATTTGGTTCCTCTCTCTCCTATTACTTGATCATCAAGTATTTTCCAACTTTGACTTTGAATTCTAATTCAAGTCAACTTTTAAGAGAGCTAAAAATATCCAAACTATTTTTGGATAATTTTATACTTTATTTATTATAAAATAAATAACTTATTTTTATCTAATTAATTAATTCATAATTAATTAACTAGATTATTTTCTCCAAAATTAGACTTCCTTTTTAATTCAAAATTAAACCAAAGTCTATTAAATAATTAACTAATTAATTATTTAATATATATATAATATATATATATACACACGTGTGTGACACGTGTCACAGTGACACGTGTCACTCACGTGAGCCACACGTGTGGAACCCTCTTGGCCCGTTTAACTCGTTTAATCATTTTAAAGCCTCAACTCATGTAACCAAGTTGTTGTGTGTGACCCTCTAGGTTCTCAATTCAATTAGCAGTGACCCTAATTAATTAATTCACTAATTAATTAATCAGTCCACAGATTAAACGACCATAGTCTAGCAACAAGTGTTTAACCCCTAGCTGAATTGGAATGTTCAGATTCGACAGAACCTTTAAGTCATTGATTCATGTGAGATACAATCCTCCTACTTACTATCTCTCAACCAAGATCTAGGGCAAGGGAATAATCAGAACCCTAATAATCTGGTCTTAAAGCTAAGTGCATTTCATATCCATTTGATCTCAATCCAAGAAACCTTTTTCTTGATGTCTTGTTCTACTGCCTTGGCCAAGGACTCCATATGGCATATGAATGACTTACACAATAAGAGATCACCTTGCAAATACAAGTGTAGGTCCTTTCTTGATTCTCATTCACTTTCATGAATCACTTGTGCAGCCCCAGCATAAGCCTTGAATCAGTTGTCTAAGGCGACACCCTTTAAAGCTTATACCTAAGACTACAGAGTTAACTCATAAAGTGACAAGGAACCTCAAGTCTAAGGATCAATTAATCACATCAATGACTCGTGAGATATTTCCTAATCTGGAAGTTTCCATTTCCTGAAATAGAAACTTCCTTTCCCCTTTAGGAATGCTCTCACACGGGGCACCTCAGTGAACTTACTTATTAAAGTAAGCACCCTCATGTATCACGCACGTATCAACTATACACTTTGCATCTCCATGAAAAAAAGGTGGTCCTTCTTAAGGGCGTGATCCCACAAGCAAGCCTTAGAGGAGTCAGGTTGACACTCCCACTGTCTGTAGGACTCATCGGCTTGGAGTATTTTACTAATCATGACTTATGTGATATAGGGCTCTTTTCATGAACCATTTCACCCAAATGGTAGAGTCCTAAAGTCATCAGGATTAGGGGAGTTCTCATACATGCACAGCTAAAGTAAACGCATACCAAACAAGAGCATATAAAGAAGTGTTGCCTCAATTCGTTATTTTATTCAAAGATTGTCTGTGATTACAATAAGGAAAAGTACAAAGCGGATATACAATCGGCTTTTAGGGCACTATTCCTAACAAAAAATTCCTCCGGGGCCCCCACGAAGAAGTACTTTTCCTTCCAATGCTCGCCGTAGGAGGTGGATGGGGAGTCTATCATCTTAAAGCCCGACTTGGCCTGGGCGTAATAAAACCCGTCCGTAGGGGACGAGCGTGGTGAGCGGGCTACCTGTATCAAACTATCAAAATTGGCAATCGAGGATGCGTGACCTAAGGCCCTCATCATTATTACGAAGGTGTTGATTAAGGCTATGCTGTTTGACAGAATTTGTGAAGGGCAAAGCCTTAGGTGATGGTAGATGACGGCAACGACGTGAGCAATTGGAAACCTCAGGCCCCCGGCTAGGACAGCATCCCAGTAAACCGTTATCATCCCAGGTGGCGGTCGGTTGGCCCTCTCTCTTTCCTCAGGAAGTCGCATAGGGAATACCGTTTCATCCCAGTACACCTTTGCCCTCAACTCTTCCAAATCATCGGGCGTCAGGATGCTCTCAATCTCGTCCGGAGATCTATCGGTTTGATGACGATTATCTTGCCTCACTCGAGTGGCAGGCTCCTTTCCCTTCCTTTGACGCCTTCTGGAAGGTTCGGCCTCAAATTGACAACCGGATGGCCCTGCACCACCCTCGGGGGCCATGACGGCCACTGTGATCCTATGATCTTGAGGTCTCACAGCGCTGTTAAGCACAGGGAATACTCTCTCTCCTTGCCTCTGCATTTCCATCACATTGTTCATCTCCTCAAAAAGGTCATTTACCCCTCCAGGTACACGCTCGTTCATCCCTTGAACGACGGCGTCAACCTCTTCATCCCTGGCATCAACCGGAGCCTGGGCCACTGGAATCGCCATGGGAATCCCCTCACCTGGGGACGCTCTAGCCATGGGAACAGCTGTAGGTACATTACCATGAGGGGAAGAGCTCCCCACTGACATCTCACCAATCTCCCTCACATAATCGTCTGCGGGGAGTCCGGCCATACCTGCTCTGTGATTCTTTGAAGACATAGCTTATCGTAGAAAATGGAGAAGGAAGTCTCAAAATTCCACAACAGAAGGGGATTTCTTCACTCAAGAGTTTCGCTCTCTCAACCTAAATCTAAAAGTTAGTACCAGAAGTAAGAACTCGCAGGATTTTTACCTAAAGATTGAAGAAGAGCTTGCTGAAAATCGCAGAAAATGGTAGAGAATCCTTGCTGCTTGATTTGCTTGAAGAAAGTGAATGCGTGAAAAGAGCAAAAGGGCCTTCCGGAACCCTATTTATAGGGGAGAAATTTATATTAATTAGGGTTGGGGATTTGAAAACGCAATCATTTCCCGCCTTGGGAGACTCCCACTTTTGGTAACCGTCTCACGCCTCCCGGGGTACACGCGCCCACGTTCCCACTCTGTATTAAATGTGGACATGACACCATTTAATGCAATGTCAGACTGTACCCGTTACGGAAGCCAAACGGTCACCTCCCTTGCTGAGGCTTGACCCTCGGATAATTCAAAATTCAAGGCCCCCTTCTTATTAAATTCTACAGTACGCTCGAGCGATACTACAGAATTTGGGGGGCAAAATGATGAGACACAAAACACGCTTGTATCAGGGTCGTCCACGTGTCACCATCTGCTGACGTGAAGACTAAACCCTCGCATTGATGGGCTCGCGGGCCGACCCAGCCCACTCACTTGCCAGCTAGTACAGGCCCTTGAGCCTCGGCCAACTATTCAGGTAAAGGGCCCGAACCGACAGGCTCGGCGCTCCCATCCCGGCCTTCAGGGTTACCTTTCCCGGGGAATCACTCGCACGAGGGTCATATTCTTGTCGCTCGGAACTTCGGCGCTCAAAGGTCATATGCCGTGGGGAACTAGTCTGAGCACTCTTCGAGCGTCACCTATGCGCTCGTGTGTGATCCCCCACCGCCGTGTTGGATCCGAACCCTCGTAAAATGGGTCTGGAACCTTCCTCTCACGGGACCCTCGCCAACAACCTCTGACACAAAGGTGGTGCGCACCTTGCATCTGACACGCCACCCCTTTTTCAGAAATGTCATTCTCATGCCCTCACGGGCTGCCACGTGTTAGGGCAACATAGGTTTGAGACCACACGGTCAATTTACCTAATTACCCTCATCCCTAACATATAAATAAGGGAGAACACTTGCTTCTTCGCCCAAGTCATCCTCTTCCACAAGAAATCTAGCATTTTCCTCTGAACGATACTGCTGCATTTTTCTGGGATCTTCATCTTCCCCAAGCTCCCCACATTTTATCATTTTCTTGTTGCATTCCCCTTGCATAAACTGGTGTTATCCTAGCTGGAAGAACCCACGCTCACTGGAAACCCAGACCCTGAGGCTCAAACGCCTGTGATGGTCTTCCCCTCATAAACAAAATATCAGAGTGTTGGTTGCATCTTGGAAATCCTTATTCTGCACCATCATATATATTATACGTTACATATTTTTATAACATATATATCACTAAAATGATCGATGAGAAATAATAGAAACATGTATATAAAAAGAATTTTGTATTTAATGTACAGTGACTAATATATTACATACTTTTTTATTTTTTATTTTTATATATAATCGGGACCGGAGTCCCTTTTTCGTGGCAACCCCACGATATATTGCAATACGAAACTAAAGAGTTTATAAAGGATTTTTTAAAACATAAGTAAACAACATAAACCCGAGCCCCAAACATATTGGGCCGGGTTTATATTAAATACTTTGTGGAGTGTAAGTGCGAATAAATTATTTTATAAAGAATCAATTGTAGCTATTCGCTAATAATCGGAACCAATGGAACCACATTTGCTAAAAAGACATGGAACTGAAGTTGAGGAATCAATAATGACTGTGACGAAGATTAAAGGTAGTGTTGCGAAATAGGATCACGATAACGCGAATCAACAAGAAAATATAAATGAATGAACTATATTGAAGGAAACAATGTAAGAATTGTTTGATCTCCAAACTTATATATCAAATGAAGGCAAGGGGGTGCCCTATTTATAGGAAGTATATTACGCGTGTTACTGTGCATATTTCGGCTCCTCAACGCGGTATTACAGCTAGCAATTTGCTGTGTCTTACAAATGCATACTATGTTCAACAATTGTGGCAGGCAAATGGCAGTGGAAGTAGCTTCATGCAGCTTCTAGTGTAATGGGATTATGATGAGAATAGCCAATCACATTTAGCAGCCCACAAATTTTGACATTTCAACACTCCCCCTTGGGATGCTCATGTGATTATCTTATTGTACGCGCTTTAGATGCTGCCTCGTTAAAAACCTTATCAGGAAAAACCCAGTGGGACAAAAACCCGAAAAGAAAAAGAGTACAGCTGCGCTGGCTCCCCCTGATGTTGACATCGGTGAGATCTTCTCATAGATCTCGGAGATGACACATTCCAATGTCATGGACATGTTTCTTGAAAGTTGTAGTGGGGAGCGCCTTTGTAAAGAGATCTGCTGAGTTGTCACATGATTGAACATACTGGACACTGATTTCTCCTTCTTTCTCAAGATCTTGCGTAAACTGGAAGAACTTTGGGTGGATATGTTTAGTTCTGTCGCTTTTGATGTATCCTTCCTTCATTTGAGCAATGCATGCGGTATTGTCTTCATATATCGTCGTTGGACTTTTATCATTTGATACGCCGCAGGAGGTCAAGATGTGTTGTGTTACTGATCTTAACCAAACGCATTCTCGACTTGCCTCATGAAGTGCAATTGTCTCAGCATGGTTGGAGGAAGTAGCAACGAGAGTTTGCTTCTGCGATCGCCATGAGATTGCAGTGCCTCCAATTGTGAAGACAAAACCTGTTTGGGATCTAGCTTTGTGTGGATCTGATAAGTATCCTGCATCTGCATAGCCAACCAAAACTTGTTTTGCATTTTTAGCATAAAATAATCCCAAATCAATTGTACCTCGAAGATATCGGAATAGATGTTTAATCCCATTCCAATGCCTTTTCGTCGGGGATGAGCTGAATCTTGCTAATAAATTAACTGCAAAACATATGTCAGGTCTATTACAATTAGCAAGATACATAAGTGCTCCAATAGCACTGAGGTATGGTGTCTCAGATCCGAGAACTTCCTCGTTCTCTTTGCGAGGGCGAAAAGGATCTGTTTCTATACCAAGCGATCTCCCAATCATTGGGGTGCTCAAAGGGGTTGCTTTATCCATGTTAAAGCGTTTCAACACCCTTTCAGTATAAGTTGATTGATGAACGAAAATTCCATTTTGTTTATGCTCAATCTGCAAACCAAGACAGTATTTGGTTTGTCCAAGATCTTTCATTTCAAACTCATTTTTCAAGTAAACTGCTGTTTCTTGGATTTCATTAGCAGTTCCAATGATGTTCAAGTCATCGACATAGACTGCGATAATCACATATCCAGATGTTGTTTTCTTAATATATACGCATGGACAAATAGGGTTATTCACATACCCTTTCTTTGACAGAAATTCGCTCAAGCGATTGTACCACATGCGCCCAGATTGTTTCAACCCATAAAGAGACCTTTGTAATCTGATCGAATACTTCTCTTTAGGTTTTGATTCAAATGCAGCAGGCATCTTGAATCCTTCCGGGATTTTCATATAAATATCACTATCAAGTGATCCATATAAATAGGCTGTAACAACATCCATGAGACGCATTTCCAGTTCCTGAGAAACTGTTAGGCTGATTAAGTATCGAAACGTACTTGCATCCATGACAGGAGAATACGTTTCTTCATAATCAATTCCAGGTCTTTGAGAAAAACCCTGAGCAACAAGTCTTGCCTTATACCTTGTTACCTCATTTTTCTCATTTCGTTTTCGTACGAAGACCCATCTATATCCGACAGGTTTCACACCTTCGGGAGTAAGGACAATAGGTCCAAACACATTTCGTTTATTCAGGGAATTCAATTCAGCCTGAATAGCGTCTTTCCATTTTATCCAGTCATGTCTATTTCGACATTCAGTGATAGATCTTGGCTCAGGATCTTCACTTTCATGAGTGATATCATGCGCTACGGCATAAGAGAATATATCATCAATTTTGATATCACTTTGGTTCCACAGCTTTCTTGAATGAAAGTAATTTATTGAGATTTCCTCATTAATCTCATTTTGTGTCTCTTCTGGGACACATTCCTCATTCTGTACCTCTTCTGGGGCACATTCCTCGTTTTGTGTCTCTTCTGGGACACTTTGCTCATTATTGGGGTCATTATTCACATTTGCTCCTTTTCTTTTACGAGGATTTTTATCTTTAGAGCCAATTGGTCTACCACGCTTCAGGCGTGCTGTAGACTCGTGAGTGACATTCTTCTCGGATTGTCCTTTCGGAACCTCAATCCGAGCAGGAGCATTAACAGCTGGTATATATGATTTAGTCACTCTTTTTGTATCTGTGAATGCATCTGGCAATTGATTTGCAATGCCTTGCAAATGTACAATCTTTTGTACTTCCATCTCGCACTGCTTTGTGCGTGGATCAAGATGCAATAATGATGGTGTATACCATGTAATATCTCTTTCCAGCTGTTTATTTTCTCCCCCTAATGTTGGGAAATCATTCTCATTGAAATGACAATCAGCAAAGCGTGCTGTAAAGACATCACCCGTTCGGGGTTCAAGATATCTTATGATAGATGGGCTCTCATAGCCAACATAAATTCCCAACTTTCTCTGAGGTCCCATTTTACTGCGTTGTGGTGGTGCTAGAGGCACGTACATTGCACAACCAAAAATTCTCAAATGGGATATATTCGGTTCTTGCCCAAATGCAAGTTGATAAGGGGAGTATTTATGATAAGCACTTGGTCTTATGCGAATTAAAGATTCAGCATGTAAGACTGCATGACCCCAAACTGAAATTGGTAGCTTTGTTCTCATTATTAATGGTCTAGCAATAAGCTGAAGGCGTTTAATCAATGATTCAGCTAAACCATTTTGTGTATGTACATGAGCAACTGGATGTTCGACAACAATCCCAGTTGACATACAATAATCATTGAAAGTCTGAGACGTGAATTCACCAGCATTATCGAGCCAAACTTTCTTGATCGTATGATCAGGAAATTGCGCTTGTAATTTAATGATCTGAGCTAGCAACCTCGCAAATGCCACATTACGAGTTGATAGCAAGCAAACATGTGACCACCTACTTGAGGCATCTATCAATACCATAAAGTATCTAAATGGTCCACATGGTGGATGAATCGGTCCACATATATCACCTTGAATACGCTCAAGAAAAGCAGGTGATTCATTCTGTATCTTAGCTGGTGATGGTCTCAGGATTAACTTTCCAAGAGAACAAGCTGTACACGGATCCTTTTTCATTTGAGGAAGCTTCTGGTCCCTCAATGGATGCCCACGTGTACTTTCAATGATCTTTCGCATCATTGTTGAACCAGGATGACCCAACCGGTCATGCCAAATATCTAGCATCGAAGTATCGTGCTTATCTTTAACTACCATATGTGATTCAATCACATTTATGTGTGTATAATGCAATCCAGAAGGGAGCATTGGTAGTTTTTCCAATATGTATCTCTTCCCTAATTTACAGGCCGTAAGATACATATATTTCTCGATACCTTCAGTCCCAGACTGAGTATCATATTCATGAGAATATATATCATTGAAACTCAACAAGTTTCTTTTGGATTTTGGCGCATATAAGGCATTTTCTATTGAGAACTTTGTACCATTTGGTAACACAAAGTTTGCCTTGCCAATTCCTTCAATCAGATCAGAAGGACCTGATATTGTATTCACAGTGGTTCTTGTTGGGTTTAACCGTGAAAAGAACCTTCTGTCTTTAAGAATAGTGTGAGTTGTGCCACTATCAGGTATGCACAAATTCTCTTCATTAACTATTCTTTCGATTCCTTTCTTAGGGTGATCCATATCAAGACTTCACATAAGCATATAATTTTGATATGAAAATTAGTCATGAATTCAATTCAGAAAAGATACTTCATATTGCAATATATGAAAATTACATAATAGTTCCTAAAGATCTAGTACAACAAAACATGCTAATAATGATAAAATGCAAGCTAGGAAAAACAATAGCACACCAAAAACATAGCAAAACATTACTAACTGCCACCAACATTGCCATTTTCATTGTTATCAAAATCATCGGTAAAGTCCGAAGCATCTAGGTGAGTTGCATCACCAAATGGATTGTGATGTTCAGTGAAATTCACTTCTTTTCCCTTTCCCTTCAAAGATGCTTTGTATAAACGGGCAAGATGTTCTGGCGTTCGACAAATTCGAGCCCAGTGCCCTTTTGTGCCACATCTATGGCAAGTATCTTCAGGATTCACCGAAGGCCCAGCCTCGTGAATATCCTTTTTGTGGTGTGTCTTATTCTGGTGGTACGGGTTTCTTTGAGGAGAGGAGTATGGGTAACTCCCTCTGCCTCTTCCACGACCACGACCGCGAGTATTACCCCGGCCTCGACCACGACCACGACCATGACCTTGACTAGGTCCATGGTGATTTCTATGTTCATACTTTGAGGGAATTACAGCATTTGCTTCAGGAAATGCTGCCGCGCCAGTAGGGCGGGATTGATGATTTTTCATCAGTAATTCATTGTTCTTCTCAGCCACGAGAAGACACGCTATAAGGTTCGACATGGTGGCAGCTAGTGCAAGATAAACGATAACAATCAACACATTTATTCAAACAAACAATTCATACAATAGTTTACATGCCAAGCTCAAACATTAAGCCAATAAGCAACATGGGAATAACGGGGAACATAATGAAAACGGTATACAAATCCCTATCTCTTTTCGAGAGATCTCCAACATAGACAAGTATGATAAGAGCAATTACTAAAACTATTACGTAAATTGCCGGGGCTGATAGCATCTTGATATGCGAAAATTTAGTAACAAGATCTTCTAGAGTTTTTGAGAGTAGGATATGGAAGTGAATGAATTGTGTTTACCAAAATCATCTATTTATAGGGAGAAACCCAGCTAGCCGTTACGAAACTAGCCGTTACATATATATATAAATTTTTTTTTTCATTTTATTTTGAAATATAGCCGTTGCAAAAAGTGTATATATATGTATTTATTTTAATTTTATTTAGAACACAAAAATTCATAATGATAGTTTATGCATACTTAATATTGATAAAAATATATGCAGGGTAATAATCATATAAGCACAAATATGGACAACTAATACAGAATTAAGTGTACATAGTTATATGCTGCATAAATAAATAAATCGGCGACACAAAATTTCCGATGCATAAATAGGTATTAAAACGAGGCATAGATATTCATAATAATATTATGCATAAGAACGCAAATAGATCGGCAGCATAAGTATGTGAATAAATAAATACGAAACTTACGACAATTTAGTCTTTCGTGAGATGTTCGATCGCCAATATCGAACAACCTTCAAGCGGCGTGAAACCTCTCCGAAGAAATAAAGACGATCGTTGATTCGCCGAAGGAATAAGAACGATCGTGCTGATAACGTGTTGTGAAATAGAATCACGATAACGCGAATCAACAAAAAAATATAAATGAATGAACTATATTGAAGGAAACAATGTAAGAATTGTTTGATCTCCAAACTTATATATCAAATGAAGGCAAGGGGGTGCCCTATTTATAGGAAGTATATTACGCGTGTTACTGTGCATATTTCGGCTCCTCAACGCGATATTACAGCTAGCAATTTGCTGTGTCTTACAAATGCATACTATGTTCAACAATTGCGGCAGGCAAATGGCAGTGGAAGTAGCTTCATGCAGCTTCTAGTGTAATGGGATTATGATGAGAATAGCCAATCACATTTAGCAGCCCACAAATTTTGACATTTCAACAGGTAGAGCATTTTATGGAAATTAGAATAACAATTCCCTCTTAAAATTATCTTCAAAACTAAAATATATTCATAATATTTGAACTAAAATATATCCGTACAATTTATGCAAACTAGTAATTGTGGCACACTCGTTGCATGTGCAAATTAATTTTTTTTATGATTTAAATATATTAAAAATAATTTTTATATTAATATATATTTTATAATTATTTTTAATATATTTATTAAATTATAATAAATAAATAGCATGAAAAGATAATATACCAAACAACATTATCTTTAAAAAAAGATAAAAATTATATATAAAAGAAAAAAAATTAAAATGAGATAAGAGAAAAGATAAGTTAGAAATATATTTTTGAAGTGATAAAATAAACAAATAGAGAAAATAAAGAGAAAAGAATGTGAGAGAAGAAAACGGATAAACATAAATAAAGAAAAAAAAAAATAAGAAAAGAGGACACCAAGAGACCACAATTGGGTCTCCCGCTTAATAATAGAATATAGATTACACGAACATACATGTCAGAACATTCTAATTTTTCGTTACACTAATTTGACCGAACAAATTTAAATTAGCGTTACTCACGGCCATTTCCTTTCTTCTTTCTCTTTGTATTTTTGTAACTTTTGGTGGAATTTGTCACAAGTATTAAATTTCGAGTAAATACTAAATACTCGAGTTGATCGATGTAGTTCGTTGAAATTGAAAATTAGCAAAGGTGTGACAAGTGGAATAAATTGAGCCAGAGCCAAACCTATGATTGCAAATGATCATGAACCCTACCGTATGTAAATCTACATTCAATTCTGGGGAATTGATTCGAAGAGAATGAAAGATATAACGATGAATCGTGCAGAAACAGAGGTAAGAGGACCATTGCTAGATGATACACTAATCGAAACTCTGATCCTTCTTCCCGTTAAATCCCTGATTCGATTCAAGTGCGTTTCAACATACTGGTGCAAGTTGATCACGAGTCAAGATTTCGTGATCAAACATTTGAGACGTGATTGCAAGCATGAGATCCTGTTGGTGAAACGTTTGCTGCTTGAGCGTCATTGCAAAGAACAACCTCACCCCGATGATCCGGGTTTTTATGAAAGCTCCTCTGACGATCCTGAGCCCGATTTTGGAGAGGATATCTTGTCGTTCCACGATCCGGACTTCCCCGAGCGGTTGGTATCGCCAAGTCTTCCCGTTTCATGTTTCGATGACGTAGACTGCTGCGATGATCTTGTCGATCTTTACGGACCCTGCAACGGGATAGTCTGCTTGGTCACCGACTCTGTCGTCGCCCTCTGCAATCCTACATTGCGCGAATTCAAGTTGTTGGACCCGTGCCCGTTAGCCTGTCCGGAGGAATATCGAGCCGAGGAAATGGGGACGGGTTTCGGATTTGATGTCGAAAGCAATGCCTACAAGGTTATCCAGATCTGGGGGATAAAACACATCGTGTTCGGCGATGAGTACTGGATGAAGATCGGTTTGTATGATTCGAGTACCGATTCCTGGAGAGCAATCGAAGACCCCGACATACCACGAGTTTTCGGCGACGCCGGATTTCATCTCCTATTTAACGGCGCATACCACTGGGTTGCCGATTTGTTATTTAGTAGTCCACCTAGATCGGACTCCGTCATCGTTTCTTTTGATGTAAGCAATGAGGTTTTCCGGATGCTCGAATATCCTCGGTTTGGTTATGGCCTCATCGTCTACGACGAGTGCCTTGCCATTGTCGGGTGCGACGGAGCGGAAGGCGGACTGATGCAGGTTCGGTTCGGCATGGGGAGCCTGGGGCACTTTGAGATTTGGATAATGAAGGAATACGGCGTGAAGGAATCATGGACCAAAGTGCTGGTAATTGCAGGGCCGTACTTCTTTGTAAATCACTTGACATGTTGGAGGGATGAGTGGCTCTTTGTAGAAACTGTTGGAGATCAATTGGCATGCTGTGCGCTCCATGCCAATGAAATGAAAGATCTTGGAGAATTTAGAGGGCGTTTTAGGGCATTCCGAGCTCTCATTTTCACTGAGAGCTTGGTTAGTTTAGATCGATTATAATCTAGGATACACCAACACATCTTGTTGTATCGTATCGAATATTGTGTCCGACACTCCTCGTGTGAGAAGTTTAAGAAAAAAATTAGCATTATCTATACATTGGCCAAGTCCTGTTCATTTATCCTGAAGCGGACAAGATTTCCGAACAGATTTAAGGTTTTCAAGTTATCAAGTGTGACCCCAACATCATGTATGATATTTATATTATAAATTGGATTAGAAATTTCATGTAGATTTATTATTATAAAGTATGATAAAAATTTATAGTATATGTTTATATTTTAGTTTTATTTATACTTTGAAAAAATCTATTTAGACGTCGTTGGTTTGAAATAATAAATTTGTCATTCGAAATAGAAACTCATAACGAGTACACATATATCAATCAATCCTTTAGTAAATTTACATAATATTCTTCAGAGTTATTAAAACAAATGGGGCTAATACCAGACACCCCTGTCCTTTGGGGCTTAGTGTGCTTTGCCCATAACCTTTCAATCGGTGTTATTACCCCATAATATTTGAAAAATATCACATTTAACTCCTTTAGCAAAATATATTTCAAATGTGTTGATATTATATATCAAATTGAAGCTCTCGACATAAGGAACACAAAAATGGTCTCGAAACCAAATTCCAATATCCGACGAAGCAGAAATCACTGGTCAAAGACGATGGATAAAACATTATATTAGCTTTCGGCAGTTAATAGGATCAACTGGGGTATGAGTTTTGTTCGCCTTGGAGAGACGAACACGATGATCGTGGTCTTCAAGCTTGGGTCGTCGTGACGGAAGAGAGATTGACGGCCAAAGTTTATTAAAGGAGGTTAAGTATAATATTTTTCAAAGGTTAGGGGAGGAAGTTGCACTGATTCTAAGGTCAGGGGCAAAATGCATTAAACCTCAAAGGATAGGGGTATCTGGAATTAGCTCAAACAAATATTCTCAACGTCTGTAATCCCTAGTGTATCTCAACGGTCAAATATTTTTTTTTAACACAAAATAATTAGAGGGATTCGAACCCAAATTATTGCATTCGAGAAACAACCTTCAAACAATTTGTCCAACCCTTATAGGCATATATTTTGTTAAATTTGACTAGAGAAATAATAAGGGAGAAAAAGATTCTTAATTTCTCAAACTCAGGAGGAAACTCGTATTCTCCTCATATCTCACACAGACGCCGTAATTATCCTTTAATTTATTTTAGAGAAATTTAAAAGACAAAGGATTCGATCCATGAAAGAAATATTCTAAATTAATGGGGCAAAAGTGAAATTAAAATACTCAATTGTCCGTTGTCGCGTGTCTCTATCACTTTTTGAGTCCTTTGCACTTTGCCCCCCACAAAGTCAGCAAAGTTCATTATTAGTCCATCTTCCACCTTAGTTCTTACCGGCGTCGCCATCATCACCTGCAGGCTGCAACTCTCTCTCTGTCACAGCTGCAAATGTATCTCTGGCTTTCCTTCCTACTGTTCCCAACACTCCTCTACCTCTCATACTATTACCTTCACAAACTCCTATGGTACCCGCTGAAAATCCAAAAGCACTTCGAGAAACAAGGCGTGATTGGGCCGGAGTACCGCCCGATCTTCGGGAACACGGCGGAGATCCGGCGGCGGTTGATGGCGGAAGCTGAGTCGAAGCCGATCTCCGGTGTTACTCACGATATTGTACAACGGGTTATGCCGCATTATCACAGATGGTCGAGGCTGTACGGGATGAATTTCCTCTTCTGGTTTGGGCCTCAACCCAGATTGGCGGTGGCGGACCCGGATATGATCAGAGATATTTTGGTGAACAGTAATGGGAAGTTTGGGAAAATTAAGTTCAATCCTGGTTCTAAGATTTTGTTCGGCAATGGGCTTGTTTTTCTGGAAGGTGAGAGATGGAATGTTCATAGGAGGATCGCCAATCAGGCCTTTAACATGGAGCGAGTCAAGGTGATCTTCCTAAACTGCAATTGGCACTTGGTTTTGTTTAATGAAAACATTAGATAGTATTGGCTTAATCTATTTAGACTTGAATTTGGAATTTCAATCAAAAACCCTGTTTTTTCCCTCTTTTTCTAAGTTACGTGTTGTAGAGACTAGATTACTTGAGAGATGTTTATTGAGCTTATGGATTTTGAGTGCATTTTTTCCTCACAAAAAGATTTTCCATGAAAGGCAAGATTCTAGGACTCGGAGCTTGTAACTTTTGCACGGATATTCTGCAATCTTGTGCGACTATGATTGTACTTTGATAAAGAAGTTATTGGGTAGTTTAAGACCATATCCATGAAAAATCTTGGATATTTAAAATTTTATGAAGGTTGGTTGTGAAATATCATAGAAACTTATACTTAAACCAGTGTAATACCAAATGTTTTGGTGATTTTAACAGAGTTGGATTCCTGAAATAGTAGCTAGCACAGAGAAGTTGCTAAGCAAATGGGATGAAAAAGGGGCAGATAAAAGTGACTTTGAGATGGATGTGGACAAAGAACTTCATGAACTTGCAGCAGACATCATATCACGAACTGCATTTGGTAGCAGTTTTGAGGAAGGGAAATGCATTTTCGAACTGCAAGAACAGCAAATTAGCCTTGTTTTGCAAGCAATACGAAGTGTGTATATACCTGGTTTCAGGTATCTCGTGTGTTCTCGTATTATTTTGTGAATTTATGTTGAAAGATCAAATGTAGTTATTATTACATGGTTCTAGCTCTTTATTAATAGCATAGTTATGCACAAAGCTTTTGCTATTTCGAACTTCTTTCTTGATATCTAATGCGTGAAGTGTGTGCAGGTTTCTGCCTACGAAGAAAAATAGAATGAGGTGGAAACTAGACCGAGAAACTCGAGAATCAATCAAAGCATTGATTGAGAGAAGTAGGAAAAGCAGAGAAAACGAGAATGCGCTCCTCACGTTCTTAATGTCTCCGTATAAGAATGATGATGGTGTTGAGGAGAGACTGGATATAGAGGAAATCATAGATGAGTGCAAGACATTTTACTTTGCCGGAAAGGACACAACTGCCACACTTTTAACTTGGGCACTTCTCCTGTTAGCATCTCATCAGGAGTGGCAGACTAAGGCACGGGATGAAGTTCTCGTAACATGCAGGGACAATGCAAATCCCACAGCAGAGAGTTTATCCGGTTTCAAACTTGTAAGTCGAAGTATTTGCTTAGTTTCAATATTTTTCTCCCTTCCGTTATCAGATAAGTTTCTCCTCATTGTTTGTGGTTTCCGTGGTACAATGAATAAAACTACTATTAAATTTTACAGCTTCAGCTTCTACTCTAACTTGTTCAAAAGCAAAAGTTTCCGCAGGGTTCGTGGAGTGTTGGGGGGTGGCGGCCCCCACCGGCTCCCTCCCAGATTGTGGCCTCATCCCTCTATGCATTCCTTACCTCTACTTTGGTAAAATGATGAACTAATATTATGTTTATGACAGATTGCGATGATATTGAACGAGACTCTTCGACTCTATCCTCCATCAGTGGCACTAACGAGGCAAGCATCACAGAATGTTAAATTAGGAAGCCTGGACATTCCTGCTGGTACACAGTTCCTCTGTGCCCAGACTGCTGTTCACCACGACACTCAGATATGGGGAGACGATGCTCATGATTTCAATCCTCTTAGGTTTGCTGAGCCTAGGAAGCATCTTGCCTCATTTTTCCCATTTGGCTTAGGCCCAAGAATATGTGTTGGCCAGAACTTCGCTCTCGTTGAGGCCAAGATTGTCCTAGCCATGATCCTCCGAACATACTCTTTCGTGATCTCCCCGTCTTATGTGCACGCTCCAATGCAGTCTATGACCTTGCGACCCCAATACGGCTGCCAGCTTCTCTTCAGCAGGATTTCACATTAGAGTCGTATGGGATATCATCCGTATGTTGTACATTCTGATCACTGAATTCTTCTGTAAACTCTGTATAAGTGATCTTTAGGGTTTGCTAAAGGTAATTTAAGGAGGGAAATGCACTAACAAGGATTCTAGGCTGCAATGCTAATTGACCTTGTACTTTTTCTTCGCAGAATCTTGGAAAGATCCAAGATATTGATGGTTTTTCTTACATTTAACTTTTAAGAGATACACACCAGGTATATTAGAATGAAATATTGCGTGCGTTTGAGGATCCAACAAGTTCTACGTATGGCCGATAACCTATGATGTGTATATTACAGGCACAATACATATACGGTGATAATGATTTTTTCTTAAATTTATCACGTGAGAGGTGTCTGACATAAATATTAGATTCAACACGGTAAATGCAAGATAGTATTTTCAAAAGTGTTCTTGTATGATGATTATATGGATCTAAAATTTCATCCAAATCGATGTTTAACATTGCCAAACAATACATACACACTACCTGCTTTTTTGTTAGCTTTTCACTTTCCTAACATAAGTGTGTTTAGGAGAAAATGTACCCTCCACCAAACTTCTCCATTCTCATTTTTGGCATGCACCCAATAGTCGGTCTGCCAAACATTTTACTTACTAATGATAGAAGTCGCATTTCTGCATGACAATTAATTCCTCTATATTTGTAGGTGCTCCCCACAGGCAACAGCCTATCATCTTGCACCAAAAGCGTTGTTTCACCAAACACGTTTTTGTTCATAATAACAAGGCAATGTTAAGTAGGCGCATTAATTGCTCTGAACATGAGAGATTATCTAAACTCTTCATTAATCCCGGAACTTTGGAGAAAACGTGGTATTTTCCTAACCACCTTATGCAAAGACAAAAATACCCCCAAGGAATTTTTCAATGACATTTCGACTTGAGTAAACATTTTTTTATTTTTTTCTTTAAACTCAAACAGACCTGAGTGGAATTTAAACTTAAAATATTACATTGGAAAATGAACCCATTAACCATTTGAACCAACTCCTATTGACTATTTGGATTTGAGTCACTTCACAATAGAGAAGTCTTAAAGTTCACTATTTATACTTATCCATTAAATTAACCTTATTTTTTTGTGGGGTTTTAAATTTTTTGATTTAAGTCTGTGTTTTATCTATTATTTTAATCATATATGTTATTTATATAAATAGACGGCCTATATTGATAGATCTTCTAATTTGAACTGTCTATTTATATACATAGTGTTTGTACGCGAGTCAAATAAGAGTCCGTCTCAATATAGTTTTCTTGAGAAAAATACATAAAATTTAATTGCTAGAAGGGTAATTTGGTAATAAAACGAAGCTGCACACACCATACTCCTTTTGAAGATTTATTTATTTCCATCGTGCAAATAAATCAGAGATTCTTAGTTGTCAAAACCCTAAGATTAGTCAAAGCTAATTAGGTTTTGGGGGCAGGATTAAGCCCATTATTGCTACCCACACTTCCCTAAATTACTCTGTTTCTCGGAAGCTTCTGGGTATTGCCGCTTCAGCAGTCCCAACAGCCACCACCATAAACCCCCCATAAAATTCAGTGAATCAAATTTAACGATTAATCGAAGCCACGACCCCTGAAATTATTCTTGTTTTTAAGCTCAAAGTTGTCTGCTTTCTGGGCGAATCGCAGGGGAATCCTACTGGGTCGTTCTCTGCTTCCTCGGTAATAGAAGAGGTAACGTTTTGTATTGCCCTTTTGTAAATTTGTGATTGAGGCAAGACCCGATTTTTATCTGTATCTGTCGTGTTTCTGAGTGTCTCTGATTGGTGGGTTGTCTTCTTTTTTGTGTAATTCGTTTGCCCCATGTGGTGACTTAGTGTGCGCTAGTCCACGGTAAGTTCTTCCTACTGCATTAGGGTTTTGGCGGGGTAGAATGCTGTTTATGATGAAAAACGACGGAATTTAGTTGAGTTTGATCTTAGTGTTGAGCTTGGATTGTTTCGCTGTTATGTTGCTTTGTGCTGTACTTATCTTCATTAATGATGCGGGGAACCTTGTATCTTTATCATGTTTTACTTGGAGGACAGAGGATAGGGCTATACAACTTTAAAAATGGATGTAGTAATACTAGATTCGTATCTGGTTCTATCAACAGGCCGGATATTTTATTTTATCATATAACTAAGTGAAAGCTGAGTAGTTTTGGGAGGACGTGATTGCATCTAAACTAACTCAATTCCCACTACATGTTATATGACGCTTAGGATTGTACAATAATACGTCCGATAATACCCTAAAGAGGTTAATCAACATATCGTTAAAGAGGGTTCCTTGGTGTAGGCTCTCCGACGCACGAGTCCCATCTTAGGTGAGTGAGGAAAGCTTATAAAACAAGTAATCAGATAAGTAAGAGTGGTGAAGCTACTTTTCTTTGAGTGTCTAATGGGGTATTTATAGTGAACAGTGTAAGACACATACCTTAAAGTGCCAACATGATCTTGTGTTGAGGATGATCTTTTGATGGAGGGTTTTGATTACTTGTCCTTGGATAGTGTTTTAATAAAACTTGGGCCTTCAAGAGGGCTTGGACCAGATATTAATAATAATAGTTATTGTGCTAGTTAATAATAATAACAACAATAATTATTATAGGATCCAAACCATATCAAATTGTTGTGTGCAGATACTATCACATATAAAAGCTTCCCATTTAGCTTCTGCACTTTATGTAAAAAGGGTACTATCAACTGGTGCTTCTGTTTACTTTGAAACTTCATATCAATATCATATGGTGCCGAGAGAGCTTGCAGATAAAATCTTGCACTATACCTTTGTCCAATAACAAAGTGGATTAATTTTCTTTTTTACCAGATTTTGAATATATTGACTCTTCATGGTCTGTTCTTTAATCTGTCAGATTTCAATTTCGTTTGGCACACATCGAAGAGGAACTATTGGTGGGTTTGCACTTTTGATTAGATGATTTGGGAGTTATGATAGTATCTTTTCCTCGTGCTATTTGTGGCTGCACAAACTGTTACAAAAAATTACAAGGTTTACGTCGCTTGAGCCAGGGAAATGCCATCTAATTATTTTTCAAGAATTCGTGGTATAACCCCGCAACGAGTCTGGAGATCAATACTTGGGAAAGAAACTGGGGTCAAAGATCACAATGTTTTGATTGGCCAAGAGAAGTCGTTGCTTGGTAACCCAGGCCTCTTACATTCATTCCCCTCTGTAAAATATACCGACCTTGATGTAGCTGTTCGGACTGGTACTGTCGCTGCTTCTCAGGCAAATTTGCATTTAGCCAGTCAGAGAGGGAACCTTTCAGTTGTTGGAGCATTTTCTCGTGCAGTTTCATTGCCATCGGTCTCAGGAACTTCATTTCAAGTTTGTGGTTATCATATTGATTGTTTGCTGTCAGAGCCAACTCAGGTTTTCAGTGGTACCACTCAGAAGTCACTTATGGCCGTCTCAGGGTCCATTAGTAATTTAACTTTCAGGCCTTCTCAACCTAATTTGGCTGCATATCATTCTTTTAGTTCTTGTAACAGTAGTACCTACCAAAATTGTAGCAAAGTTACCATGAGTTTGAAAAACAGAGAGCAGCCAAATAACTTCTTACATTATGGGTATTTCATATACAATATTGCAAAGAGAAAGGGTAATGGCAATCCATTCTTGAGATTTGGGTTCAAGGGTTTCCCTTTCTCATCATCACCTGCATATTCTTCTGCTGGCACATCATCAGATGTATCCTTTGGTAACTCTATGAAGGAGGATCATCGTTCAAGTTCTGCTGATTCATCTAAGCTGTATGTTTCCTTACTTCCTTTAGCCTTTCTCAATTCACTGAAATTTATATAAAAAAGATCGGTTGCGTTGCTGGTACTCTGAAAACAATAGCTTGCTAATATTATTAGAAGTTAAATTGGTTGACCCATGCACATAAAGAAATAAAGATTCTTGTTTGCACCTGTCGCTCGGAACAATTTGTTTGATTAAAAATATTTTGGAAGCTATCATGTATAATTATTTTGTATCTGGCTTGATTAAAAATAATTCTATATGATTATAAACTTCTGATACTTGCAGTCACTGCATTCTTTCAGTGGCAATATCTTGGACACTTTGATGCTCCTTCCTACATCTTAGAAAATCATATGGCGAAGTTGTGATTCCATTTTTTTGGTTTGGTTGCAGGAATATTCCAATCGACAGAACTCTGAAGCTAAATTCAGGGTCATGCTACCTGCCCCATCCTGACAAAGAAGAAACCGGTGGAGAGGATGCTCATTTTATTTGTACAGATAAAGAAGCCATTGGTGTAGCTGATGGTGTTGGCGGGTGGGCTGATTTAGGAGTTGATGCAGGGCAATATGCTCGTGAGCTTATGTCTAATTCAGTTAATGCAATTCAAGAAGAACCAAAGGGTTCTGTGGACCCTGCAAGAGTCCTAGAGAAAGCCTACTCTAGCACAAAAGCAAAAGGGTCCTCAACTGCCTGTATCATTGCCCTTACAGATCAGGTATGTTTTTCTCGTCCTATATTTTTAGATGCGTTCGTTAATGTAATGAGTCTGTTGCTGTTGTGGTTTGTTGAATCATGTTTCTTTGTTTTGTAGGGTCTTAATGCCATTAATTTGGGGGATAGTGGATTTATAGTTGTCAGAGATGGATCTACAGTTTTCAGATCACCTGTTCAGCAGCATGATTTTAATTTTACTTATCAATTGGAGAGCGGTAATGTTGGTGATTTACCTAGCTCTGGACAGGTTAGTTGGCTCCTAATATTTTTAGGATGATTACACTGGCATACCCTGATGTTTGGCCTAAATACACAAACTTCCCATGACATTTGAGAAATTAAAAAAACTTTCCATAGCATACCGTGAGGTTTGGCCTAATACATGCGATTATAGTCATTAATGTAAACTCAAATATTGATTAGAATCTGTCAAGGGCGAAATGTGGTGTTCATAAAAAATTAGAGATGGTATCATCAAAACCCTGGGGGGAAGATTATGTAATTAGGCCAAACCGCTGGGTATGTCAGTGTAATCATCCATGTTCCTTTTTGTGCTTACGCCATGCCTATTTTTATGTAATGATGTTTGTGGTTAAGGAATGAGAAACAATTTGCACTTCTGTTGTATATTGGCAACTGGTACTATTTCTTGGACGAAAACAAGCCTTGAGGGCGGTAATTGTAATTTCAGTAGGTAGATGAGTTTTTCTGCATTTGGGACATACTTCGGGGGAGTATTGGTAACTATCACTTCATTCAAATTATCGAAACAGTATTTTTTAGGGGACTTAACAATTAATCCATGGTCCCTTAACTTTTCTTTTAACTCTCTTTTTTTTCCGATAGGTAAATGGTTGTTTCTTTGCTGCAGGTGTTTACAATTCCGGTTGCTCCGGGAGATGTTGTAGTTGCAGGGACCGACGGCCTTTTTGACAACCTGTATAACAATGACATCACGGCTATTGTGGTTCATGCTACAAGAGCTGGTTTAGGACCTCAGGTGACAGCACAGAAGATAGCAGCATTGGCGCGGCAACGAGCCATGGACAAAAATAGGCAGACTCCTTTCTCTACAGCAGCACAAGAAGCTGGCATTCGGTATTATGGTGGCAAGCTTGATGACATCACTGTAGTTGTTTCTTATATCACCATCGACCACAATGTATGGGCTCTCTCTCTCTCACCCACACAGCCACACAGAGATTAGTTTAGGGATAATTACACTATCATTCTTTGAGGATTGGCGTAATTACATAAACGTTAATATTCATGAGGTTTGAGAAATCACAAAAACTTCCCATATCAAAGAAATTACATTACATCAGAGTTGATGGATTTTGATGTTATCATTCCTGTTTTCATATGAATAAAGTTCTTGTAATTTCTCAAACCTCGAAGGCAGATTATGTGGAGTTGGTGATACTTTCATAAAGTTGTTTCTTATGAAGTTCTTGTTTTCATATGTGTGTGAGTGCAACTATCCCCTTCTATTATCGAACTTGGTTGTTTAATACCTTTTCCGTTTTCCTTTCAGGCAAGCCTTAAAGCGAACAGCTCCAGTTAGAGAGGTAATCCGCGACGTTTCTCTTTTGTGTATGTATATAAAGCTTGTGTGGTTAAAGACTACAGTGCTTTTACCAGCAAGGAACACCGAAAAAACGGCTGTACAGTTTGAAAAAGGAAAGTGAGAAAAGAG
Organism: Lantana camara; assembly: GCA_037501455.1. Classification (NCBI taxonomy): domain Eukaryota; kingdom Viridiplantae; phylum Streptophyta; class Magnoliopsida; order Lamiales; family Verbenaceae; genus Lantana; species Lantana camara. Next base: position 9,484,916 of record CM074865.1, read on the forward strand.
CAAGTTTGCCCCCGTTTTTGTCTAATCGTGTTTTGGAGTCCATTGTCTTGATTTCGATTCACATTTGTTGCATGCTGTAACTGAA